>CM068354.1:29228485-30428485 GCA_034769755.1 Odontamblyopus lacepedii | reverse complement strand
GTATGTGATTGGGTCCGCCAGCCAGAGCTCCCCGGCTCCAAAGGGAATCTCCTGTAGTTTTGGAGCTCCAGGGGAAAATAGTCACTGACAGGTGCAGTGAGCAGTCTCTGTCTATCTGCCATCTCTGCTTCAACTCATGCTTTCAATTTAGACCATTACTCATTAGGAATGACTGGCTCAGGGTAGACCCTATTCATAGAGTACATACTGGAAAAAATAAGACTAGTAAAAAAAAAGACTATATAGGAATTTTGCCTGTTTTACTATAGAACACATAGATTGACTTGGTAATTGTATTTTATTATTTGGAGCTAAATGGTTTTGTCTTTTTTTTTTTTCCATAAATGCCACTGCACTGCCATGATAGCCATGACTGTAGCTAAGAGTTGTGTGGGTCTTGATGATCTTGATGAGAATTTTAAGTGTTTTGAAATAATTAAATTTGGATGTAAAAACATAATTTTAGTCTTGTGACCTGTGTTCAGTGTTACATAGTTTGTAACTAGGTTGACTCTGTTTAACCACCCTTAAATCACCTTTCGTTTCACAGTGATAGATTGAGGTCTACAGTAGATCACTTCAGTGTATCAAGTATCTATCAGCATCAGTCTGATCTATGGGCTACATGAAGATGACATCCCCATTTGTTAACAGGCTGTATTTTAGAATTGAGTTTATTTTGGTATAAAAAATATACCTTGTTGTCAGGTGCAAAAGGCACAGGCAGGTATTTGTAAATGAATCAGTTCGATACAAAATCACAAAACTACAATATTTGAATATTAAAGTAACATGTCTCTGTACAACATGGTGAACTGTCCTTTAAGTGCTACTGCTTCTTGTCTTACAGCAAATGGGAGAGGGCTTGCTCATCAAAACCTTTTCCTCTTGGCCTGCATAACTTAAATGAATGGCATGAAGCCAGACACACTATGAAGTCCTGAGAAAGTCTGCTCATGACATGAGACTTACATCTATAGGGGTGTAGAGATCTGAACACAGCTCTGTTGATTCTTGCAGGTGGTTTTGTGAAGGAAAGGAGCTGGAAAACTGTCCAGACATTCAAATCATTACAAACGGAGAGCATCACTCTCTGATCATTGCGGAGGCGTTTGAAGAAGACACAGGGCGATACTCCTGCTTTGCATCAAACTTCTACGGAACAGACTCAACATCTGCAGAAATATATGTTGAAGGTTATAAACTATTAATTTAATGACAGTGGAGTGGTATAAATTGTGTTTGGCCTAAATACAAAGCTGATCTTTCCTGTGACAGGTGCATCCTCCTCAGATTCAGAAGATCAGCGCCTCGAACGAGCAGCACAGTAAGCTAATCTGAACAGCTTTTCCTCTATTAAGTAATTTAACATCATTATATAAAGCAGGGGTCTCAGACTCGCGGCCCGCAGTACAATATTTTGTGGCCCGCACCTTAATATGAAAGTATAATATTAGTGTGGCCCGCAGAGAAAGTGGACCTCCGAAGGGCCAATCAGCCAGATCCCGTGCGCCGTCCCTGGTCGGGGCTGGGCTAAACTACACCAGCTTCGTGCACTTCACGCTAGCAACAACAGCACGGCGTGTAATGAACAGTCAGACAGCAGTCGCCTTTGCACTTGCCATCTATCGTACTTTCTACCACAAATGTCATGATCGAGCGCAAAAAGAACGGTGACTGTTACCGGGCTGTTTATCGTCTACGCTGCTGTTACAGATAGAAGCGTGTGACGGAGCACCTGTAGCTGCCCTGACATTCCCCGACCGGCGCCTCTCGCTCTGGCTCGAGAGCGCGGCAGAGCGCACGGAGCACTCTCCCGGTTAAGGCGCGCTCCGTCACAAAGCGTTATGCGTTAAGATGTTCTCTGTACGCAATTAGCTAGCTAAACACTTGTTTGAAACGTGAAACAAGAGCGCCACTAAGCGGAATCAATTAGATTTTGTCATACCCCAGTCATGTCTTCATCAAAGCCTGCAGTGAAAAGAAAGGTTGGTGACGAGCACAGACAATTTCAAGAAAAGTGGGAGACGCAGTATTTCTTTGTTGAGCACAGGGGAATCCCCACATGTCTTATTTGCACAGAGAAAGTTGCAGTGCACAAAGAATACAACGTTAAACGCCATTATTCAACTAAACATGCTGAGGAATGTGCAAAATACCAGGGGGATGAGAGAGCCAAGTGAGTTGCCAGTCATAAAGCAGGTCTACTGAGGCAACAAGATTTCTCCAAAGAGAATATTGCAGCAGTCGAAGTTACATGGTTAGTGAGTCTCTGGCAGCAAAGAGTAGGCAAGAGAAGCCATGTTCAGAAGAACCGTTTTCACTCAATGTTCCATTCATGTTCAGGACACTTCGTGTTCAGAAGAAATCATTAAAACTGTTAATGACATTTGAGGACTTTTTTTTTTTTTTTAAACTTTTTTTGTGTGGAATCCCTTATGCGGCCCACCCTCACCCAGACTCTGCCTCCAGCGGCCCCCAGGTAAATTGAGTTTGAGACCCCTGATATAAAGTATTTGATGAAATATACATATTTTTAGAATTTATTATACACTACAATTAATACATGTTATAACATGTATCCAATACCTCTAACCTCAATTACCATGTAATAATGCAGAAGACTATCAATACACAAATAGCATATTTATGTGACCCAACCATAGACTGTATATACGGTAAATGGACATAGCTAACACGCTAGCCGCCGCGGTCCAAATAAGTTCACATTCAGCTCTTCCGGCTCCTTCTGACCCTGGCTCCCGTTGACTTATATTAAAATATTGTCTCCCCTCGATCTGTAACTGCAGCTGTGAGCCTCGTCATTTTGTTCTTAAAATGTTCTTCTGAACCTGTTCTACATGATCCTGGTGTTTTTTTTTTTTAGTATTTTCTTCATCAAAAAAATCCTATTCATAATATAGAGCCTGGCTCCAAATTCAGTCCTGTAACCGTGAGCATCGTGAGCCTCATTTGAGCGGCACTGCATGCTATGGGTGACAGCACACTCATTTAATCCACTTTCTTATACAGTCTATGGACCAACAGACATTTTTAGACAATCCAAATTGTTGTCTTAACAAGAGAACTCATTAACTCCACAAAACTGTCAACAACTGTGAACAACAGCACCTATGCTTAACATGATATAACACACTCTTATAGGTCCTCTCAGATGAGCAGAAGGAAACTAATGTCAAATAACTAAAGTCAGTTTTGTATTTTTTTAGGCAACAGTGGAAACAAAAATCCCCATCGTCTCTGCCTCAGTCAGCTCAATGTCTTTCTACTAAAGACGAATCTGTTGAGCCTAAAGCAGATTCTCCTGAAGAAGTAGAACCGACAGAGGAGCTGACTCTGGCTCCTTCAAAACCCCTCGCGACAGATCCACCTGTGTCTGCCCCGGAGCCTCTGTCCTCTGCCCCCGACCCTGTCCCTTCAGCACCAGAGCCTCTGTCCTCTGCTCCAGAGGAGATCGCTGTGACCTCCATAACCCTGCCTGCTCTAACACCGACCCAACAAGTCTTCAAACCAGCAGAGGCAGAACCACAGGAAGTCTTAGCCCCTGTCCAGCTCCAACTGACATCACAAGTTCTGCCCTCAAACTCAGTGGTCTCATCTGTGCTCACTGTCCCAGCTCCAGCACCCACACAAGCTGCACAAGCTGAGGTAGAGGAGTACGCTCAAATTAGATATGTTTCTAACAAAATTATACTAGTAATACACCCATGCTACTCTGGCTACTACATCCCTGCTTCAAGTGTGTGCAAATATGAGTGTTGTTTGAATGGGTGAATGAGTTGGGTGTTCCTTGTGGAATTGGACATATTCTAAACTAAATATGACCAATAATATGTGTTTTATTAGACATACATTTTGTTTTTTCTTTCAGATTCAAATCTTCAACCACAGCATAAAGCAGGTTTTGAATGGACAGCAAGTTATGACGGCCCCGGTATTCACAAAGGTATGCAATGTGTGGAAATATTCTCATGCAGAAACATACGATATAACGCTCTCATATGCTTGTTGTTCTGAAAAGTTAAAACTCCTGTTGCTATTTTTCTAATTTAGTACATGACAAAGTATTTTTTGTTCACAGCTGGGAATTCTGACGCACCTCCAAATTCTCACCAGACAAATGCCTTACTGTTTGTGTCTGATGCACCTGTCTAATTATGTAACTTACTCCTTGTGCTGTCAGAGGCTGCAGGACCTGGATGCCGCAGAGGGCCAGCTGGTGGTGCTAGAGTGCCGAGTCAAAGGCACCCCCTCCCCCAGAGTGGAGTGGTACCAGGACGGAAAACTCCTCCAGGACTCTCCGGAATTCAGAATCCTGCAGAAAAGTAAGCAATGTCTTATATGGAAGCTTATCCAAAATAACTTACACCCAAAACATTGTCAGATAACACATTTTACAGTATATTTATATTTAAAAGTTTATTTTTCTGTTTTCAGAGCCCAGATCTCCAGCTGAATCAGGTAATTGTCCTTCTGCACCTGTCGCAAAGCTATTTGTAACGCATAGTATGTATAAAATCAGCAACTGTCAGCTAGTTTGCCTGTGCTGTGTACATATTGGACACCGTAGTGTTTACAGTCTCTGGCAGAGGTCTCTAATCTGCACAAGTCTATGCTTCTGCTCTGTTCCTCATCTCTGCACCTTATAAGGCAGTCTCCCATCCACAAACAGTATACTAAACCATTTCAATCTGCCATAGCATAACATAACAGGCATGGGCTCAATTTAGCTTTTCTAAGATCATAATTGTCTTAGTGACTATTTTACTAATATTTGTCTCTAGAGGAAATTTGTACTTTGGTGATTGCTGAAGTCTTTCCCGAGGATTCAGGGACGTTCAGATGCACAGCAAGCAACAACTATGGGTCTGTGTCTAGTACAGCTGAACTCAAGATCAAAGGTAAGTCTGCAGTTTATGTATAAATAGTAGGTTTGATGCAAAGTTAAGTAAACAAAGCGTCAGTTTACAAGTGTGGTAAAGGCAGAAATATAAGCAAAAATAGCTGATGAGGAATAGCTTTTCTGACAGTGGCTATATTTACATGTACCCCAAAATATCAAATTTCTGGCATTGTCAGATTATTGAAATGTCATAAACTGTTAAATCTGATGTGAGTAATCTGATTTCTTCCTGATTGTTCAAAGTTGTGCAGGTTGTGACATGGATAATGATGCACAAATGGACAAATTAGTGTGGGAAAGCTAAAAATGAAAGAGAAAATGTTAAAGATTGAAATAATTATTTTAAAATTTTAATGAACTTTGTCTTCAAAATACAAAAGTTACCCTAAATATCCACTAATTAATTGACATGTGATCTTTGGGGTCTGATTATTCTGATCCTGGTATTCTGATTATTGATTTTTACTGGCCATGTATATGTGCCCAATGCTGCAATTAGAAAAATATAACCTCATGTATATTACTGTCATCCTCAGAAAATTCCAATCACACAAATCATGTGAGGTCCTCCAGCATTTTGAGTGTGGACTCCAGTCCGACACAACCAGTGCCCATAGATCTGACCCCCCCGAAGCCACAGCCGGAGGTCACAGTGACCAGCAGCATCAAGGCCCACTCCAGCACCATTCGCCTGGACCCGCTCATCTCCAGCTCTGTGCGCTTGGACCCTCTCAACACCAGCACTCTTAGACTCGACCCACAAACCTCCAGTATGCTGAGGTCAGACCCCCTCCGCAACAGCCTGCCAACTTTAGACCCATCAAATGTGAATAACAGTAACTACTTCAGCTTGAAAAGTAGCAGCACACCAAATTTGGATCCAATAAACGTCAACCAAGATGCGTCCGTTTCAAATCTTCCTCAGACAGAAACACACAGCATTTCACAGGGATTATTCCTCAAACCAATTTTATCTCAAACAGCTGTAAAAGAAAAGGAAAACGTGCCCACATATCCGGACTCGACTCCAACAATAAACAACAAGGTGTCTTCTAACCATCAGAACGGAACACCAGTGGTTGTACCTCTTCCCGACCCTCCTCCAAACTCCTGTCTAAAAACAGGGACGCTAAAGAAGTCCAGACACCAGAGAAGCAGGTCCAGGCGAGTGCACTTTAAACTGCCGGAAGACGAGGAGCAAAGTGAACCAGCCAGTCAGTCCGAATCGGAAGACAACGCACATCTGAATAAAGAGCCACCTCCAGTCCTCGCCAAACCGAAACTGTGAGTAAAACAACTCAACTGTCTCATAAAAAAATGCAATATAGATCTAAGTTACCTTCTGTTTTCAAGTATTCCACTTTTATGTTTGAACATAGTACCCAAGTACTCAAGTACAAATTACTCAAGTAAGAGTAAAAAAAACAATCTGAAGAATCTAAAAGTCAAGTAAGAATAATTGTAAGAGTGGTGGTTTAGATGTAACGTCTTAGACAATATATGATATGATACATATCATGATATACATGTCACAATTTGATATATCCTAATACTAAAACAGATGATATATTGCAATTTTTAAATAATTAATAATATTGTCAACTACACCTTAACGAGAACCAAATTGTATGAAATATAATTTATTACCTTTTTTAAATCACGAGAACAGTGAATTCAACTAATGAATTTTAGTGAAAAATATTATTTAAAAAATTGATTCAGATGCATTTTGAATCGATTTGTGAATTGTGCAATGACAATCACTATATATCACTGAATCGATTTTTTCTTACAACCCTATTAAATACATCTGGTATTTAAAAAATAGGCCATAAAATGACTAAAACTAAATATATATATAATATAATATATCGATAGTGCGGTGCAAGAAACACAAATGTTCAAATCATATATTATTGTCAACATGAAGGTTTGTCCGGTCCAGTGAGGTTCATTTAGTTTCTAACTAGTTACGTGGCCACGTGCATGTATCAAAACAAACTCTTGGTCTGAAAAACTAACCTAATAACATATAAAGGGGTGTCACTTGGAGTAACCTAAACATTTACAGACCTTACAGTAAAATATATTACTTATGTAGTAGTTAAAATGTATTAAAAAGTCACTCAGGTAAATGCACTTCAGTAAATATAACTGAGTTTAGATCAGCTCTAAACCTAAACTTAAAATATTCAGTGTGTGTTGAAAAGGGAATACAACAAAACAAGGGATAATTAGACCAATATGTTAATACTATGAGGACTGTAATACTCAGACTGAGAGTGATAAGTCCAAACCCACACGTACAGCGCTACATTAGGAAGGCAGTGGGAGGTCCCAGTTTTAAAGGGTCCAGTTGAGCTCAGATGTGCGATAGTCATGGATGCGAGTACCCTGCAAAAGTGGATTAGTCGACTCCCCAAATCAAAAGATGGAGTATTTTATCTGTAAGTCTTATTTCATATTTATTATAATTTCTGCATCAGGTTAACCGTCTTTCTTCTTTTGTTCCTTTGTTTACACTTTAATAAATACGACATTTCTGGAGATGTTTTAGATTATTTATAGATTTACTGACAACAGAATAAGTAAGTTGTAATATCTATTGACTTCAATATTAGTTTAAAGGTTAGAATACATCTTGCACATAACCTAAACTGTGTAATGAATCTGCGTCACAAATGGACTAGTGCGTATAACAGCAGAACAGCTTCATTATTTAACCTTTTTATGTGGAATCACGTGACGGGTTTGTATTAAATCAGTCTGAGCTGTTCACACGTACGGATCAGTGGTCTTTTAGTGTTGACATAACTGATGCCTAGCACCGGACACGGTTTGTTTGTATGCTTCATATCACTGGTCCTTAAAAGGGAAGGATACTCAGCATGTTCTTTTGGCTGTGTTTTATGTGGAGCCTCCCTCGTGTCTCCAGTGTCTTTTTATGGTGAATAATTTTTAATCTGGTGTTTGACCGACAGGGACCCGGCACAGCTCCAACTCCTGCACAATCAAGTCCTTCTTGAGCAGCAGCAGGACAGCGACCCCTCGTCCCAAGCGGAGCCCCCCACACAAGCCCACCAACCCGTACAAGTCCAAATACAGCCCGAGGTCCAAACCCAAGAGAATCCAATGTGGTCGCCCAGACTGCAGCGTGAACCCCATCTGCCTCCTTTCCACCCCTACGTCAGCACTGTGATACCTCCACCCCAAACGCAGCCCCCCGCAGCGCCGTTCATAACCACCACCGTCACCTCTACGGCTTATGTCAACACTGCGCCCGCTCCACGCCCGCCTCCCGTGTCTGCGCCTCCGCTCAAGTCCGCAATGACCGCTCCGAACGTCAACGCCACCTTCTCGCCTCCTGCTGTCACTTCGCCTCCTCCTCCGTCGTTCTCTGCTCCTCCGGTCCCTCAGTTCAAATCCCCCGCTCCGGTGATAACGTCTCCTCCACCCGCTCCACAGCTAAGCACCCTGCCTCCAGCTCTTAGCGCAGCCCCTGTAACTCAAATGAACACCATCCACGCGTCTCACCTCAACCTATCTCCCGCTGCTTTAGGTAGAACTGCGCCCGTGCCTCAGTTTTTCACCCCTCCAGCTCCTAAACTTAGCACCATCCCAGCCGATCCCACAATCACTTTGCAGCAGGTTATATCTCCGGCTACGCTTTTGAGAACCACCCACGCCTCCCTTATGAATCTCAGTGCCACTTCACAGACTTTTAACTACGCCAGGCCTAAAGAGTTTATCGCAGCGCAAAGTTTTTCACCCGTTAGAAGCCCATCCCCAACCGAGTCCCCTGTCCCGCTGCTTCAAGAGCTGGCTGCTGAGTTCAATTCCTCAAACACTAGCTCTCCGACTATCCCTCCTTTCTCTCCTCCTCCGAGAATTTTCCCAACCAGGGTGCTGCAGTCCCCCACCAGCCCGCCCTCTCTGGTGTCTTCTCCTACCCCGGGCTCAATGCTCCTGAACAGTGTTTTCGGATTGAGGGCCCAGTCGCCTCCACAAGCGGCCTCTCCGACGTCAAGCAGCTCCACCCCGAGTCCCATTCAAAACCCAGTGGCCTTCCTCAGCTCCGTCCTGCCTTCACTGAGCCCGATAAAAGCCACGAATGAAATGGGCCTTCCGAAAAGAGCTCCGATTGGGTACACATTTTCACTACATCTGTAATAATCATATAGCAATAGCTTGTTCTTATATAAAGTTTTTCTCTGCAGGCCAGTCAAAAAAACTGCTAAAGCCCGTGCTCCATCACTTGAGGAAATCCGTGAAAGCAAAGAGTGTCTCCTCTTGGACATTGAGAAAAGGCTTAGACTCAAAGACGATACTCCACAATATCCGTATCAGCAGGTGAGTAGTTTCAACTTAAGAACGTCAATATAAAACTATAAAAGAGCTAAATATGGTTGGTCTCCAAAGCAACTAGATATATTTATTAAGATTTCATAATCCTATAGTAAATGTACAATAAGCTGCAAATTAATGCATTTTATGTAGTAAGAAACATGTGTAAATATTGAATGACTAGACCACAATGCTTATTCACTATAATTACATGTGTTTTTATTGTATTTGTACAAAAAAGTACCTATTTTGAGCATGACCTTTTGGTTTACAGCTGCAACATGGTCCAAGAGTCTGTCTTGTCTTAGAAAGCATGATCTTCTAATTACGTCAAATTTAGAAAGTTTGGCTGCAACAATTGTGTTTCTATGTATTGTATGTATTAGATAAGCTGTTACATGTCTATATCCACCAATATCCACCATTGAACTAACAAACAAACACAATTGTGAATAATTATCAGTAATAATGCTTCAATCCTGACATTGACATAAGCTGCTCATGATCTTCACTTGTGTCCATGTGCAGAAACGTTTGCATGTTTTAACCATTATAACTCCATTAGAAACTGTCTGTCTGTGTGAGTTTGGTTGTGTTCATCATCCATCCGTATCCTCTCATAGAAGCCGAGTTTTGAGGGGAAAACAGCGAGCAGACCCCTTGGACCTATCAATGCTGCTACTGTCATTAACTATGAAGAGGTACCAGGCCTGTCCCGTCCAAGCACTGCTTTGCTCGAAGCTGAATGGGTTACAGTTATACAGGCCAAAAGCAAGAAACCAGGATCTCGCATTACTCTCTTTACCACAATTATACACCGTCTAACTGTTAACTAATGTGTAACTTGCACGAAATATGGGTTCATTATTAAGATTCAAGACATGTTAATATCTTTTCACTCGCCCGTACTTTTAATTGATCTGACCCACACATGCTTGCAGCCCTCGTATTGTGTTTTAATGTTCCTTTTCCTTAATACATTCCTTGTTTCCTCTGTTCTGTTCATAAAGAGGGAATCACAAGTGCACCTCATCTTTAATATTACCTGTTCTCTGTTTTACCCTCACTGTTAAAATGCAGAGGATAGTGCATGTTTTCGCCATCTACTGGAATACAACTATTATCTATTGACACTCTGTTGTTGTTGTTTTTTTTTTCAGAAAATTTGCAACTGAACTGCTACTAATCAAACTTTAATACTCTTCTAATAAATCTCTTCAGTTGCAAAGTGGTAAAAAGGGGCATGTTGTTATACGGCCACACTATACGAATTCTCTGCATGAGTAATTGCGCTATCCATGGTTCTAGTTTTAATATATTGTTTTATCATTATCCAGGAATACAAAATATCAAATTTTGAGCAGAGGTTAATGAGTGAGATTGAGTTTCGTTTGGAGCGGACCCCGGTGGAGGAGTCTGATGATGAAGTGCAGCATGATGATGTCCCAACAGGAAAGTGCATCGCTCCCATTTTCGACAAAAAGCTCAAAAACTTCAGAGCCATGGAGGGGGTGCCTGTTACCTTCTCATGTAAACTAGTGGGAGTCCCTGTCCCAAAGGTTAGAGAATAGCATTTGGCATTCATTCAGTACAGTTTTTCTTCCACTTAAATTCAATTCTAATTCGTTTTGCTTATAAATGACTGTGTGTGGTCAGGTTTACTGGTTTAAAGATGGAAAACAAATCCTAAGGAAAAACACCCACTACAGGAAAATAAGGGAGGGAGACGGGACCTGTGCTCTACACATTGAGTCTGTGACCAGTGACGATGATGGAAACTACACCATTATGGCAGCAAATCCACAGGTATCCGTCTTATAACTGTGTTTCAATACAACAAAACAGCTTTGAAATGAACTCATATATTTACTCTTTGGTGTGTAGGGTCGGATCAGCTGCTCTGGTCATTTAATTGTCCAGACTGGACTAGCTCGCAGCAGACAGACTCCAATTAGTGCACAAAGGTAAACAAAATGCAGCAAATCACAATCATTTCAGCTGATTGTAGAGGTGAGCAATAGATCTATATGCTGATAATGTCCTGAATATTGTTTTGAAGCAGTGTAAAATGTAAATATAGTAAAATTATCATTAATAATACAAAACTCTGCTGCAAAAAAAGCAGATTAAACATGAAAATTGAACAAATGTATCTTTCAGAAATGGATATTAAGTGATATTTTTGCATTTTTGGGGATAATTTTACAATCATTTCTAATTTTTATGGTATTGAAACCTCAACTAGATTTAAAGAGTTATGTTTTTACATTTTAGCAGATTTATGTAGGACTGCCAAAATATCTTCTGACTATTTCTATCACGATACAATATCAAGATATAAATTTTTGTCATTGTGCCCACCTCTACTTGATTGTAACATTTGACATCATCAGTGAACTCTCTAAGTGGCACTGACAACATACCTGTGCATAGGGTTCGTGCTCGTATTCAGGAGGTGGAGACAGAACAGACTCAGGAGCGCTTCTTTCGGCCTCACTTCCTGCAGGCTCCGGGCGACATGATGGCTCACGAGGGCAAACTCTGCAGACTGGACTGTAAAGTAAGTAAACATATAAATATAAGATTAGGGTGACCAGACATCCCTATTTACCCGGGACAGTCCCAGTTTTAAGTCTCGTGTCCCCTGTCCCAGCAGATTTATCCAAAACCACTAATTTGTCCCAAGTGTCCCTATTTTTGACCAATCTGATACCTGCCAACAGTACAAAGATGCATAATTTGCCATTTGTTTACATAAAATACAGAAAAGCTGCTTAAAAACGACCGAAACACAAAGAAAATGTTAAATGCACATTAGTGCCAAGTGCATAAAAATGTTCCTTAATTACACACTCATTTCACAATTTTATTATTACCAACCAACCCAAACCAGGGATGTCCCAGTTTTTTATTTTGAAAATCTGGTCACTTTATATAAGATCTGAATTGGGGCTGGGTAATATGGTGATGAAAATCAAATTGTGATCTCATTCTTGTGACAATCAGGGCTGTCTAAGTATCTATACATCTATATACTAACTGATGTTTTGTGCTGAAAAGTACAGAAAAGAAAGTTCTTTTTAATGTCAATGTCAATGTGGAATTGAAATCAGCATCAATTGAAATTTATTAATATAACAACACTGGTGAAGAACTAACAAGATGCTATTTTATTAGTAAAATGGTCAGTTTGTGATTCACTTATTCTCTTTTTAATGCTCTCCTTATGCTCAAAGAAAGACATTTTTGTCCACATCTCCAGTTGGTCCGCCTCAACAATGCTCTGATTGAATGGATTTAACCAACAGCAATGATGTGTGAACTCAGAGGAAACAGATAACTGAGCAATCACAATCTAAGAAAATTGGGATATACATTTTTTGGCATATCGCCCGCCCCTCATCTGAACATAAGTGAGATGTTTTCAGTTTTACCAATGTTGCTCTTTCTCTTTCCGTAGGTGAGTGGTCTGCCTAACCCTGAGCTCATGTGGTTGGTGAACGGACGGCCCATTTACCCGGATCTTTATCATAAGATGCTTGTTCGAGAAAACGGTGTGCACTCTCTCGTGATTGACCCTCTGACACAAAAAGACGCGGGGACGTACACCTGCATTGCCAGTAACAAGGCCGGGCAGAGCTCCTTCAATCTGGAGCTAAGTGTAGTCGGTGAGAAATTCAGTACAGTATTTTATCTATAGCATTGATTTCATTGATGCTGTGATGCCCAATGCTGTGGGTTTGAGTTTGATTTGTAATTATTCACACAGCATTTTTAAAAGATGTATCCATTTGTCTCTGTGGAGATGTTACTGTGCAGTCTGGAATTCAATTCAATTCAATTCAATTCAATTTATTTTGTAGCGCCCAAAATCGCAACAACAGTTGCCTCTAAGGGCGTTCCAAGATATGGATGAGTAAAACAAGATATGGATGAGTAAAACAATGTTGTTCCACAACATAGCATTAAGCATATATTTATTTTTCTTGCTCAAAAATATCTCCTATGTATGCAAGCTCGCCTTTTTACAGAGCAGACCTGTAATTTAGCCTGGCCCAATCTGGGTTTTTTTGTATATATAAATTAATGCTATAGTGCAAATACAAATTTAAATACAAATTTTGAGGTAAAAATGCCCTATTTTAAATGAAATTAACTGCCAGTGCAGTAAGACATTTTCTCTTACCAAGTTTTCTTAAAAGAAGACAAAATACAAATCTTGTTCTAAGCAGAAAATACTAGTTTCAAGTATTTATGGCAAGATTTTTCACCTTATTGGTTTGAGAAGGAAGTTAAAGTAACCTGGCTTGATTTAATATAAAAATGCTTAGAATAAGTTGTAATATTTAGATAAGATATATATCAGGATGGAATATCTTAAAATAAGTTTAAAAAAAATCTCATCTTATTAAGTAAAAGAATCTTAAAATTGGTCTTTTAAGATGAATCTGTTTAATTCAAGTCAGTTTAACTATACTAGAAAATCCTTTTTTGTAGTGTGTGGAAATTTTCAATTTCAGGCATACACTGGAAAAAAAACAATATCTAGGCAAGTTAAAATGACTTAAATTAAGAATATTTTACTTTATTTGAGTACCGGTAGATTCATCTTGGCAAGTGAAATTATCTGCCAGTGGAATAAGTGTTTTTTCACAACATTTGATTTTATTTCTTATTTTAAGTGTAAAAAGTTGTTTTTCTTATTTTAAGTGTAGCAAGATGGCAGATAATTGTACTTATCAAGTGAAATTTACTCAAATCATGGTAAAACTTTCTTAATCCATGTCATTTTAGCTTTTAGATTTAGCTTTTTGCAATAACACCTCCAATGAAAGAGGCAGAAGCATCAGAAAAGTTACATAGTGCACTTGTAATAGCACAAACAATACAGTAAGGGTCAAATGTGTGTGTTTAGAAAAAGAAATGAAGCATCCTCCTCAGTTTGTCGAGAAGCTACAGAACATGGGGATCCCCGAAGGAACCCCAGTCCGAATGGAGTGTCGCGTAGTGGGTATGCCTTCTCCTGTCATTTTCTGGAAGAAAGACAACGAAACCATTCCCAGAACTAGAGAAAGGATAAGGTAAAATACTCCAAAGTTCGTTCCTTTGCGAGACTTAAAGGAATTCAGTAAAAAAAATGATCCTGTACTTCTTGTTTTCAGTATGCATCAGGATGTTACAGGGTACGTGTGTCTCCTTATTCAGCCAACAACTAAAGAAGACGCTGGCTGGTACACTGTGTCGGCAAAGAACGAGGCTGGGATTGTGTCTTGCACCTGTCGGCTCGATATCTATGGTATTGGATCTCAAATACCATTTTATCAGATGTAAAATATGCGATGCCGCTGAGGGGAAAAACACAACAACATTTCAGATCACACTTTTAATTGGGCAGTCAAAAAAACAAGAGGTTTTCTGAAATGTTGTGTTTTTAAGGTCCACTGGGCTTCTTCCCTTGCTGTAAGTAAACGCCTCATGTGTGTTCCCCCTCAGCTAAGTGGCATCAGAGTGTTCCGGCTCCCATGAAGAAGACCCCGCGAACAGGAAGTCGGTACGCCGCGCTAACGGTACAGGGACTGGACATAAAATCGTCCTTCGGTGCGCCCAACACCAGTCCCTACCTGTTCGCCAGCTCCCCTCCGGAAGCGATCCTGGAGAGCGACGAGCTGTGAGAGAAAAAACTGTCACTAAACAAACCAAAAACTGCCAATAACTTCACTTCTCTCTTTCTGTTCGGACACTTAACTCCTCGGTCTAATACAAACTTATCCTTCTGACTCTGTAGGAGATTTGCACTTTTCAGCATCATATTAAAAAAGGATGTTTAACAGCACTTTTGTTCGATAATTTCACTACCTAATTTTACGCTCTGTAATCACCCAGCACTAACCCACGGCACTGACATAAACACCGCTGGCCTTATTTGACGTCACACCTTTTCAAGTTTTTCCATCGCCTCTAAAAATGTCTTTGATTTTGACCTTTTTGATTTTAATTTGAAAATATTACTGCACATTATTGTGACCTCAACACTATGAAACAGAACTCATGATAGTAGAATTTCACAATCTATTTTAATACAAAAGAAAGGCTTGATACACAATAATGGTTATTTTAAACACAAAATGTTACTTTTTTTTACATATATATTATCATGTGATCTTATAATAGTTCTGCACTGGAAAAAACTATATCTCTAGGTAAGTTAAAATGACTTAAATTAAGAACATTTTACTTTATTTGAGTCGATTCATCTTGACAAGTGAAATTATTTGCCAGTGGAATAAGTGTTTTTTTCTTAATTCAAGCAACGTTTGATTTTATTTCTTATTTTAAGTGCAAAAAGTTGTTGTTTTTCTTATTTTAAGTGTAGCAAGATGTATTTTCAGATTTTAAGTACAAAAATCTTACTGCACTGGCAGATAATTTTACTTGTCAAGTGAAATTTACTCAAATCATGGTAAAACTTTCTTAATCCAAGTCATTTCAGCTTGACTAGATCTTGTATTTTGCAGTGTGGTATAAATCAAAATCATATCAAACTATTAATGAAAGATCAAAATTTGTCCTATTTTAGTGTTATTTTTTTAATTATTGATACTTCAAATGAGTATCTTTTTAATATAGTTTTCACATCACTTTGTATTGTATTTTTTTAATAATACCACTGAAGACAAAGCATAAAGACAATATAAAGATATAATTATTGCTTAGCCCATGACAATATTTCAGTCCATCGCACTTGGTGCTAGACTCAACTCAATAATACCAGGTTAGTCACCATTCCACTTTAACTCAAATGTACAGAAAACAACAAAAAGTGACAGACCTCAAAGTCTTAGCTCATGAGCCATCAGAGGACGTTTTTATTTTTATTCTGTTGCAATTTTGTATATTATATTATATTATATTATATTATATGAAATTTAGATTTATGTAGTCTAAGTTTGAGTTTGTAATAATGAATTTAAAACAAAGAATAAAATGTATAAATAATAAAAATAAATTATAGTTTAATGTTTATGGAAAGCTTACGTTTACAGGATATATCAGTTTCAGTGAAGGAGATTGGAGATCACATTTTTGCACCAGAGTAATTTTGTATGCATGGCAAACTGCAGATAAAGAAATATTTCTTGGCTTTCTACTGTCTGTTATTATTATATTCACAATTTCCCCTGAACTGGATTTAAAGTTTGGGATTTATTAGTCATTTTTTGACTAAAATATTTATGTTTTTCAGACATTTTATTTTAGATTTTGATTTAATTAATTTGGAGCTGCGTGAATGTAGTTTGGAAGCACATATGTAAAGTTGCACATGTAAAATAGATGTTGTTCTCATAATAAAGTTTTATTTATTAACATGTTTACAGAGACAATATTTTCAGTATGATGAGGAATACATTGTTGACCTGCCTGTATTATAAATCACATTATCTTAAACTAAGGGCAAATTCAAAACAAACTGAAAGTCTCAGAAGCCAATTAGCCTTTGCTAATCAGTCCAATTAACAGAGAGAAAGAGCTCAAACAGGCACAAACTTCATTCACCTACAGTGACCTAATTATAGTGAGGCTCATTTGACCAGCTGCCACTTAACCTACTGCACAACAACAAACGCACAACGAGAGCCACGAAAGAGAAGGTCAAGGCTAGAGGCTAATTTGCGGAGATAGTAGATCAATGCTTAATTAAATGAGACAAAAGAATAAAAGTGCATCTTCTGAGCTTCATCTACAAAACCAACATGGTTTTAAATAATAGGATTATTATTATTTAGCATTCATTATAAAGTTGACTATTTTTCCTGATACTTTTTATTTATTCAGGATTTTTCAAGGTAAAAAAACAAAAACAAATAAGCCTGGGGCACTGTTCCACTGGAGTAAGGATGTAGAAGGGTGGATCACATCTCTTTTCTCTTATAATTCAACCATTTAGTCCAGCGTTTAATGAAGAAATGTCCTTTTAGTCGAAGAAAAAAGTCATTCGTTCGATTGAAAATATTTCTTCCATAAAATCTAGCCAGTGATTGTAAAGTTGACTATTTTAGTGTAAATCAATAAGTGCAGCTTTGACCCATCCATATAAATATTATTGGTTGGATTAATGTAAAACTGATGCTCACTTGAATACCCAAATGTTAATCAGATTTAATAAGTCAAATGAAAGAGGGAAAAGTTGATGTACTTTCTCTTTATCCCAAACATACGCTTTGAGCGCTAATCTGCATCGCTCCATAAGGGATGGCGTAAGTGGATTTAGCAGGAGTTTAGCGGTGTCTGGGCAGACGGGACCCTCTGCTGCTGTGACATATGGCTTTTGACAGAGGGCATGGCACCCAAACAAACCAATCACGTTAAACATGTACAAAAACAGAGAGGAAGACACGTTTGGGCCGGGCCGTGTCTGCGACGAGGCCTGCAGACACGACAAGCAGCAGCTGGCCAACTACATCTATCTGTAATCAATGAACCAACTGGAAGATGGGATTATCTGCCTAATTGCACAGCAAACCAGTCCATCCCAAAATGACCAGACAGCATCAGCTTGTGTCCATGACCCACTACCAGAGAGGGGCATTATTCTCCGACATTAAACATTCATAACCTGCTCTACAGCCAAGCTCTGAGTTTGTCAATACAAAAACACAGGAGCTGCTCGAGACAAAGAAGACAATAGGATATATATTTATTGATCATGCTGCATAACAAAAACATGTCTGTAAATAAAAAGAAATGTAATATTGGCCCTGGATATTACACATCTCTTTGTAAATTGTCTTTCTATATTTGAAAAAGCCTAAATAAATCATACATAAAAAAATAAATAAAAAAGTAGTGACTGGAGTAGATAGATTAGAGAGTATGATTTTTTTTTTTTTTTTTTTTTTTTTACAAATTTAGTTATTGAATTATTTCTTAAAGTTTTGAAAAAGGGGACAAGCACAAATACGTCAAAATGTCAAATTTGATGTGCTGGTATATGAATATTTGTGTAAATTTATGTATGTTTCTTGTAAATTATTTCTCTCTTTTGATCAAGCAATGGAAAATCTGAAGTTTTAAGGTGCATCTGAGGCCACAATGTGATATTTGTTGTTTTGTGAGTTTAATCTGGATTTTTCTCAATCGCTTTTACTCTGAGAATCAAATTGGCAAGGAAAAATACTAATCACTTATTCAATATTTAAATCTTACATTAACTGCTCAGATTATGCAGAGTAATCCTATATTTTAAAACTATTTTTGAACTATTATTGTACTGAACAATTATATGTGACGTATCAACACAGTAATAGGATCTTGTGCTACTGTCATAAGAAGCACTTATTCTGTATTTTGTGGTTATTAAAGTAGAAAAATATGTATACAAAATAAAAAGATGGTGGGTGTCAGAAGATATATGTCCTGAATCATAGAATTTGTTGTCAGCAGATGGAAAGAACAGACAAACAAATTACTCTGTCGCTCTCATTTGTCTCGGACCACTTCACAAATCAATTATTTATTTAATGTGTGAAGCCATAGAGATCATTAATGTGCACAGATCTTTTATTAAATGTTTCACAAATATATATATTTTACAGGTTATCAAAGGACTCACTGCGCATAAACTGTCAAACTGAACTCTAATCTGGACACCATCTTGGTCCATATTGTGGTTTTATAATCCCCTGAAGTGCAGTGAAAAATCCCTCAGGTTACAGACCGCACTTACACTTCTGTAGCCCCGGGCTAATCTCAGATTATGGTTATTATCACAATAAGAACTTTTAGCTGCAGTGAAAGCAAACCTAGGAAGTTATGTAATTGTTCTCGTCTTTGTTTTGTAAATACGTTTTAATGATAATTTAAACCCAGCACTAAGTACTATATTTTCCGACACAATCTACCTAATTAATATATGAGCAATTAATTTGGATAAAACAAGATTCTTCTTTTGTCACAAAGAATATAGAAAAAATATAAACTAAATTCAAATATTTGTGTCCATTTTATAAATTAAACAAAACCAAAGTATAATCACAACATACTCGACTATGATACATCTAGCAATATTTATGTGTAAATACAAAATGTAGTTGATTTTTCTGAGGTCAATAAAATGTCTATAAAACTATTTGTTTTGCCCAGCCTGCATCAGCTGTGGAGCTGTGGACCAGATGGTATCTGGTGGTGCTTGAGTCACATGGCTCTGAGTGAAGCTCTGAGTTAATTGGAATTTCATTAAGGTTGTGTTGTGTGTTGTGAGTGACGGTGCTAAAGTGGGAGGATGTTTATGAGTCGATAAGAGGCTGGTTCTGAGGGGGACCCCACCTGCTGCCACCTGTTCATCTGCTGCGCCCTATAAAAGAGCTGCACCCTCCAAGCCAACCACTCAGCTCCTCACCAGGCTGCTACTGGACTGGCTCTACAGACTTCTCCTGACCTTCTTCTGGATTTACAACGCTTGGAGTTTGTACCAGTCCACAAGAACACTCTGAAGATTGCTTTTGGACTTATCGTTTTTCTCTCTAAATATGAAGTCTCGCCGTTCCAGCTGCACTGACTCAGGGTCTGAGAGCTCTGAGCCAGACTCCAAAAGCCCTCAGAAGTTTGAGACAGCTACAAGGAGGCGGATGGCTGCCAACGCCAGAGAGAGGAAAAGGATGCAGGGTCTGAACACTGCATTTGATCGTCTCCGTAAAGTGGTGCCACAGTGGGGCCAGGACAAGAAACTGTCCAAATATGAGACACTGCAGATGGCCTTGAGCTACATCATGGCCCTGAATCGGATCCTGACAGACGCACAGAGACACAGTGCTCCTCACAGCCAGTGGATGGACTCATTTGACTGTGTGCAGCCAGAAAACTACTGCCTGATGGGCTATGACACTGTCCCAGGACAGGACTATATGCACTCCTCATTCTACCCCATGGAGGGGCATCAGATGCACGCGTAAACAAGCCCTGTTTTTAGGCACTGAACAGTCATATTGTTGGATGTTAATGACAATGTGAAGATTTTTCTCCAGTTTAGGAGAAAGTAAATACATTTGTATTGCTTTATTTTTTATTTAATTTATTTAATATTGTGACAATGTGACGCTTCAATTTTAGAGTGAAGTGTTTTTGTTTATTGTAACTTACTAGGATAAGAAGCACTATTGAGCAAGTATTGTTCAATGTAGCTATGTATTTGTATCAATTTTTCTGATATGGGCCTAAAATTGTGTGCAATTTGAATTTGACTGTGAAAAGTATGCTGTATACTATTCATTTTTTTATGTTATGTTTGTAGTGTTGAAAATAGTATCGTTACTTCAATACAGCCCGCTATTTTTATTACTCTAGTTTTTATTTAAAAATAAACTATTTTGTATAAATTGTGTAATGTCTTATTATTTCTAGTGCATAAATTGTCTAATAATGTTGAACATCATCAAATTATTATGAAACAGTCCTTGTGTAAAGGCTGATTTCAGGCACAGACTTTACAGCTCAGACGTAAATCATCTTGCTCCTGTGTGCAGCGATAACACACAGTGGCGTCACTGCATTATATAATTTTATAAATAAATATATTCAATTATAAATAAATATATTCAAATAATCTAATAACTAAGATTTAGTCCAAAAGTAAAAGTAAACTGTACTATTCTAATGCTGCATGTGTGAGGCAGGCTGCTATCTGATCTGCTGCTGCCATTAGTAGAGCCGGAGGACTACAGATTTAAATGGCCCCTGAAGCCATGACTGAAAAGTGCTGGTGACAGATTTGAAGAAGTTTGAGTCATGGCACAAGCCACAACAGATTAAGGAAACCTGTGTGTCAGGTCCTGCCACGGCTTCAGCCAGGGACCCGAAATTAAACTCTATTGTGGGGTAATAGCTGTGCCTAATTTCTCTGTTCGCAGCCACTGGAGCATAGACGGGCCTAACAGGACTCAAACGCAACGTGCAACAAGATTACACTTCTATTCAGTTAATATAGCGAATGTATTGATTTTTTTCTTTAAAAAAAAAAAAGTACGGCCTTTACATTTTTGTGTAATTATCGGTTTTGCAATAAAACCTCAAGCCCTGTGCCGATGACGCGCAGTTCGGCTGTGACACGACAATTAGGCTCTTAATTAATTCAGCCACAAGCAGCTGTCAGTTAGAGTTACACATGTTAATGGACACACAATTCATCCACTTTGTTTTTATTACAAGAGAACACTATAAAATGATCAATTGTGACATGTAAGTGTGAGAAGCATATTTAAGATTTTTTGGACAAATAAATAACATAACTAAATCATTAAACAAAATTAATTAAATAACAAATAACACTATTTTGTATTCTGACACAAATTATTATTATTATTATTAATTATTATTATTATTGTTATTGTTATTGTTATTGTTATTGTTATTGTTATTGTTATTGTTATTATTATTATTATTATTATTTGTGAGGTAATTATTATTCTGTTATCAATGAGCCAATCAGTAATGGTTTTTTGTTTGTTTTTTTAGTATTAGTGGTCCCAAAGTGGGTACTGCAGTATTTCAAATGCTCTACTGATCTTTATGAAGGGTGTGAAGTTGCAACAGAAAATATAGAAATCAGCCCTCATTATATAACAGTGCATAAAGTATTTTTATCTGAATGACCCAGTCTTAGCTCAGGCCAATTAGTCCTAGTGACTCCTCCCCTGACAGAGCCTAGACTGGTCACCAGCTCTTTAAAAAGCGCCCACCTCCAGCAGGTGTCCAGAAACTGCCTCCACCGCTCTGTTCACTTCAGTTATTCACTTCAGTTTGGGACTCAGACCCTCAACATGAAAAGCAGAAACAACCGCGCTGGCAGCCACCTGACGGGACAGGTCGAGCTGGAGAATGTTGGAAATGGGGCGTGGGTGAACCAGGCGTACTGCGGGACCCCTCCACCAATCCCCCGTGTCATCAGCACCATCTACGACCCTCAGCCCGTGTTCCAGGGCTCCATGGACAGTATCTACAAACCCGGCAGCCCCAGCCCCTTCCCCGAGCCTCCGGACAGCAGCAAACTCTTGGAGAAGAAACAACGGGGCTGCTGCTCCTTTATCAAAGGTGCAAACACTATTTGAGTGACGCCTTCTTATCTTACCCTCAGATTTTAATTATGAAAAGAAATTAAACTTACTATAAATCCCATCTTTTTCAGGTTTGTGGGGAACGACTCTGACGGAGAACACGTCTGGTAACAGAGAGCTGTTTGTCCGCACCACGCTGCGAGAGTTAGTGGTCTATCTGGTGTTTCTCGTGGACATCTGCCTCTGTAAGTTTATGGTTATATCTTCTGTTTCTTTACAAAAGCACAAATAAATGTTATAAACCTTTAAACAGTTTAAAGCATTAGAGAATTAAATGTCAACATTGCTTCTAAAAAGTGTTAGGAAATGTTTGTAATTACAGCTGATCCACTCACATTCAGTAGTCAAGTTTTACTTCACTATTTGATGATAAAAGCTTTACTGTGTATAAGCTATCTGTGTATAACCTACATTCAGTTAAGCTATTTTAACTAATAATAATCATTTAATAAATAAAATATTCAATAAAAATAATAATCATGCCATAACATGCTCAAATTAGTCCTAGTAACTCCTCCCCGGTGTATAAAGTACATTTGGTGGATAAATAATGTATTTCATAACCAATACTAACCTAATGATTATGGTAATAACTGGATTTGATTGAGGCCCCAACTTATGTTGTACTAAAAGGAATTTTTTACGGGACATTAGGCCAACTGTGATCTTTAATTTTACTGAGTCTGTGTTTTGAAATCTTAATGGATTTAATGAATGTTTGGATAATGTATATAACTCTTTATATAAATGCAGTGCCTGTGGATGTTACTGTACAGGTCACTCAGCTGGACTGTTAGTTTACTATTTAAAGCCTCCTGGTGTTTTATTGCCTGCCACAAACGCCCTTCCCATTTGAGAGCACCCGGACCATTGTCCAATGGAACATTAGGAGAGAAAGGGACCTGCGCTCTGGTCCTTTGGCTTTTAGTGATAAGAGCTTTTGGAGTCACCTATTGTGTCTTTGTCTGACTTGGATTTACATTGTTTGATGAAACCATTTGCGTCAGGCCAGCGTGTTCCCTCTTCAAACAAATTATGGTCTCTATTCTGGGTCTTTTTCAGCAATGGGGTGTAAACATGACCAAACAACAAGCCATCAATGAAAGCTTGCGTGTGTGTCCATACCCTGTCTTATCTTGCCCTGGCGAGTGGAATAACATTTATACACCAAGGCCTGTGTAAAGTCAGATAGAATCAGTGCTGCTGTGTAACAATGCATTTGTGTATCTTTCAGTGACATACGGGATGACCAGTTCCAGTACGTACTATTACACCAAAGCTATGACGGACCTGTTTGTCAATGCAGCAGGAGAAAGTGGAGTAAAGTTTCAGTCTATTGGAACCATGGCCGACTTTTGGGATGTAAGGCTGGAAATCACACCACACAAATAATAATATATAAACTACTATAGTCTTTATAAAATACTATTATTGCATTTTTATATTTAAAATGCAAACATGTTAACCCTTATTTTTTAACAATATTTTGTCCAAAAACTGATCAAAGTCTGAGCCTATTCTATTTTTTAAACTCATACACAGCCAAAGCTTCAGCCTTTTACTACATATGACATGTCCGAGGCACAACTGGTTATGTTATGCCAATCAACATAATCCTAATTTGAATTTTCCACAACAGTATGCTCAGGGGCCCTTACTTGACGGCCTCTACTGGACCAGATGGTACAACAATCAGTCTATGGACACAGGAGACCAGTCCTTCATCTACTACGAGAACATGCTTCTGGGAGTCCCCAGAATGAGACAAATCAAGATGAAGAATAATTCCTGTAAAGTGCACACGGATTTTCAAGAAGAGATTTTTGGCTGTTTTGATGTCTATGATGAAAAGAAAGAGGAAGCTCTGAATTTCGGTCTTATCAATGGCACAGCGTGAGTACACATTTCTTCACACATATTTTGTCTTTTGCATATTTGAGGCACCTTGGAGAAGATGAAATCCTGCATCCTGAATCCATTATAACATGACATTTTCATAAGACAAATCCAAGAACTTTTATGTTAATGGTACAACAACATACCTTTTTTAAAGACTGCAATGTTACATATGAGGTTAATGATAACGTGAGGCCATCTGTAACTTAACAATAAAAATAATAACATTCTTTGTCTCTAGATGGACTTACCACACAGAGAAAGAAATCAAGGGCTCGTCTCACTGGGGGCTGCTGACCACCTACAGCGGGGCAGGATATTACCAGGACCTGAGCCGGACCAAGGATGAGAGCAGCATCTTTTTGCAAGAGCTCATATCCAACCTGTGGCTCGACCGGGGAACCAGAGTGGTCTTAATTGACTTCTCAACCTATAATGCAAACATCAACATGTTCTGTGTCATCAGGTACGACATGGGCTCCCCACCAGGTTTAAATGAGGACACAGATAGGTCTACAAGTTGGTTAAGTTAAGTTAATTAAATCAAAATCACAATTTGAATAGATGCAATTAGCACGTTGCAAAGGCTTCAATTGTTTAGTGCTATAATTTCCACCACAAAACAAAAAAACATGTCATGAATATCCTAATAAAACTGCTAACCCTGTAACTGAGATCTGTACAAACACATTTCACAGCTATTTTGTGATTTTTTTTTGGATGTGTTTAAAATGTGAACAATTTCCCAATCATTTTAGCCCTCAAAATGTATCCCTAGAATGCAGATTCCAAACAGACATCGTCCATATGCTATTATTCCAATATTTTAAGCCCTGTTAGCCATAGAATAACCCATTTGTCTGTTAGGTTGGTCGTTGAATTCCCAGCCACCGGTGGAGCAATTCCTTCCTACCAGATCCGAACTGTCAGACTCATTCGTTACATCACCAACTGGGACTTCTTCATCCTTGGCTGCGAGATCGTCTTCTGCTTGTTTATCCTTTATTACATAGTGGAGGAAATCTTGGAATTGAAAATACACAAGTTTTCCTACTTCGGAAGCATCTGGAATATACTGGATATTGTTGTCATTATGGTGAATGTGCCAGTTATGATGTTTCATTTGTTAAATCGTTTTAATTTGTGCTACAAATGTTAACCCCTTCTATTTCGCAGCTTGCAGTTGTTGCCATCGTGTTCAACATCTTCCGTACAGTCAAAGTAGACAAATTGCTTGGACATCTTCTTGAAAACCCGGACATCTATGCAGATTTTGAATTTCTGGCTTTCTGGCAGACACAGTACAACAACATGAATGCGGTGAACTTGTTTTTTGCATGGATAAAGGTAAAGCAAACTGATAAACTAAAATGTGTTTAAAGTGTATGGATTATAAAGTAAAATTGTGTATTGTCTTTACAGATTTTTAAGTACATTAGCTTCAATAAAACAATGACTCAGCTGTCTTCTACACTGGGGCGGTGTGCTAAAGATATCGTGGGATTTGCCATTATGTTCTTCATCGTCTTTTTTGCCTATGCACAACTTGGCTATTTGCTTTTTGGGACAGAAGTGGAGTCTTTCAGCACCTTTGCCAAATGCATGTAAGTGTGATATTCTACAGGGCTCCAGCAGACAAATGTAGACTCTTCTATTGTTATTGTTACTTTGCCTATTCACTGTAGTCACTTAACTGGTCTGTTTGTCTTTTGCAGCTTTACCCAGTTCAGAATCATTCTCGGAGACTTTGACTATGATGCAATTGACCGCGCAAACAGAGTCCTGGGGCCGATATACTTTGTGACATATGTTTTCTTTGTCTTCTTCGTCCTTTTGGTAAGTCAAGCGTCTAAAAAGCAATAACTCCTGTCTTATCTTGTTGCAAATGGAAACTTTAAAGATCTTGTTTTCTCCTAGAACATGTTTCTGGCCATCATCAACGACACATATTCAGAGGTGAAGGAGGAGCTGTCGTCCCAAAAAGATGAGCTGCAAATCACTGACATTATCAAACAGGTAAACAGATCGTATATTGACACTAACCAGGGCTTCTGAAAATGATTACTTAAGAGTAGGGGTTCACATATTAATTTTATGGAAAAGAATAACAAAATCAGACTTCTGAGCAACATCTGCATCTACAAAGAAAGCTTTTTGTTAATAGCAAACACATACCCACTTGTTGCTACGTTATGCTTTGGGATGAAAGTGGATTGGCCAAAAAAGTGTGTAGTCATGGCTAAAAATGTGCTGCCCTACAAAGAGTGTGAAACTGAGAAAAACTACTTCAAAGTTTCACAGTTGTGGTTTCTCATATGGTTTTGAATGTTACGGTTGTCATAGTCCTTTATTTTCTCCATAAAACAATCAAATTTGCTCACAATATTTATTCACATAATAAAGGAGGTCTCAAATACCCCCCAAATTACTTTAACTTATTTGTGACTAAATGAGTGGCCAAATAATGTATTTGAATACCAGGAGAGTGCCAAAAGGTTTATGAAAACAGGGAACAAGTTAGAACCTGGGTTTAAAATACCTAGTACTTTAAAAAATGAGATACCACAGCTTCAAAATCTGACCAACAAACTGCTTTTTATATTCAATTAATGTTTCAAAACTATAATGTATATTTATGAAGGCAAATGCTCTACTTCCTTTTGTTTTTCAGAGCTACATGAAGACATTTACAAAGCTGAAACTAAAAAAGGAGAAAATATCAGATGTTGAAAAAGCTCTTCACTCGGGATCGGGGGAAATTGAATTCAGAGACTTCAGAGAGACCCTAAAAGAGTGAGCACAGAAATACCTTTAAATGATGTCTCTTTACCATTAAATTTAGCCTTATGAGCGGTTTGTTGATTCTTGTAGGATGGGGCACGCTGATCATGAGATTTCTGCAGCGTTTTCACAGTTTGACCGAGATGGAAACCAGATCCTCGATGAACATGAGCAGGAAAGGATGAAGAAAGAGCTGGAAGAGAAACGAGTATGTGACAAAATTGAGTTGTTTTATTGTTAACACCAGTGCCAATGATTGCATGTGTCTTTTAGGATGCTCTTTCTGCTGAACTAAACAACCTTGGTACAAAATATGAGAAGGATTTACGTGAGAAGGCTCCTGTGACAGCCAACGAGCATAAAAGACACGGAAGTCAAATATTTATTGAGCGAGAACAGTTTCTAAGGTCTGTAATTTTGGTCTATATACTTATTTTCCAGAAAAAAAACTTTGAAAAAAGATTGCAATGCAGATATAATTCATAACCTGTGCTTTTTCTTTACAGATTGTCACGGCATGTTCTCCATCTTGAAAGCTCTGTGTCTAACATCTCATCCAGGCTCGTCTTGATAATGGAAAAAATTGGATTAGAAGATTTACCTGGAAGCAGCAGTAATGTGAGTATGACATTATACATATTACAACACAAACAGTAACAGCCCGTCTCTAGAAACATTTCCAAAATCTAACCATAACATATTGTTTCTTTGTTCTTATTAGAGTGATGTCTCAGCCCCAGGGACCAGTGAGCTGTCTTTGCGGAGGCCTACAATTTATCCAGAATTAGGTGGCCACATGTGACATCTTTAAAAAGTCTAAAACTCTGAGAACAGAAAAGTGAACAAGATGCTCATTTACAATGTTATGTTACATACAAGTGATTAGGTTAATTCAGGCAAAATCATTAATTGCTTCATCCATCTTCTCCTGCTTAATCCGGCTGGGTCGCAGGGGCAGTTTGCTGCCCAATACTCATAGCACCTGACCCCATCCATGAACCCCTCTGCGGGTGGTGAGCCCACAGGAGGGTGGACAACATGGTCCTTGATGTTAGTTCATAGGGGTGCTGCATGTTTTGAGTTGATGGGGGAAACCGGAGCACCCGGAGGAAACCCATCCAGACACGGGGAGGAACATGCAAACTCCACACAGAAAGGCCCGGGCGAACCCGCAACCTTCTTGCTGTGAGGCCTGAGTGTTGCCACTCAGCCACCGTGCCGCCATTAATTGCTTCTGATTGCTAATGAAGCAATGAAGCATTAATTGCTTCATTACTGTGATTTCAGGTTTCTCATTAATATTTCCCCCAGTCTGAAAATAACCTGGACTGTCCACTGGACAAAATTAAAAAGGCAATGAGTGAGATTCATACTAATAATTAGGGCCCGACCGATATGTGAGTTAAAATGGGAGTTGGAGCTGCCGATAGCCGATATAATTATGATGCAAAAATTCACTGTAAATCTTCAATTGTTTATAAAACTTAGGTTTGACTCTATTGGATTTTCAATTGGGTTTATTAAGGCTACATTTATTGTTATTCTGCCTCTTTTCATCATGATTAAAGACAGTAGGTCAGCCTAAAGGCATTTTTGTATTACATTCTAACCTGTAAAGAAAGTATTGTAAGTAAACTTCTGCTATTAACCTAGCGGTAAATGTGAGTGCGCAATAATTTATGATCTGCTAAATGCTGATAATTCACACCTCTATTCACAGCTCATTTACATATCAGTGGTGTCCAGTAAAATATACATGCCACTATAGTCACTTTACAGTCGCTAATAGAAGAGAAAACAGCCTGTTTATGTGTAGGAGCTACAGCAGCTAATGCTAACCAATGAGAAAGAACCAAAACAGCTTCAAAACCGACACATTTCCAACGCTTACTGCTCACACAGGCTCCTCTCAGATCACAAGTCTGTACTAATAACTGTCCTTTTAATCCAGGCTCAAATCGATCGTCCATAAAAAGAAAATAATCTCAGTGTTGGGCACATGGATCTACAGCTGCGGCTGTAAACAAACGGAATGGAGATGCGTTCAGGGGCAGGATGGACACAGACAAATGACTCCCCAGATAAATATTGATGCGGCGCCACATATTAGGACATTTATCTGTCTGTAAATTGGATTAAATGGGCAGAATACAGAGTCTAAGCTTCATAACAAGGTAAAACATGTCCACATTGAATATCGGCCCATATCGGCAAAATCAATGTTTCCAAGCGCAGTATATCTAATACCTATTGTATATGTATACCGTAATATCGACCAACCGATACATCGGTCGGGCCTACTAATAATAGCTACAAAATGTGTATAAGATTATTTTTTAAATAATACATAATTAGCAATAGCTATATTTGTGCCACCAAGGTTATCTCGTGGAAACACATAAAATCCCTTAAAATAAACTGACATTATAAATAAGTTAGTGAGCGTTATAGAACATTTATTTGTAATTGTGTAATCCTGGGCTAGGTTACTTTGAGTTTGTTTCAGTAATATTAACCTCGGGTTTACAGTTCTGTCTTCAGATGTTCTGGTTTCTCCTGGGCCGGTCTGTTCCGTGGCCTTCCGTCCTCGTCCAAAATTATGTAAATGTAATTTTACAACCAACTCTTTTGGTAATTCAGCGCATGAACCACAGTGTCTGATTCTGCGACTCGAACCAAGAAAAATAATTTAGCAGTAAAATCACAGACTGTATAAAAATATTTATATTTTCGGTTTATGAGTGAAATGAGACAGCGGAGTGATCTGTGGAGTTATGAGGCCAAGCACAAGGATGCTGGACTATTTGTTTTATAACTGATACTTGATTGATCATGATCGGATAATTATAAACCAGACATAAACATGCATCTTACTCAGCTTTTTACGTGTTTGTAAATGTACATAATGTAAAAACTACAAGAAAACTTAAAATCTGACATCTATATTGTTAGTGTTGTGTTGTTTGCAATACAGTGGTGCAATATTATAAATTATGCAGGAATAAGCTAAGTAAATGTAATTTTATTTGCATCATTTAGACATTAAAATACTCTAACAATAGTGTGCAGTGTCTAGCATGAAGTTAGAGAACTGCAGACATGATAAATATGTACTATAAGCCTATTATTTCTGGACAGATTGTATTTTTTGTTGTAATACCAATAAATGGCTATGGATATAGGATAATGCTTTACAGTCAAAAGTGTTAGAGACAAATAAACCTGTGATTGAACTTGTGCCACTTGAACTGTGCTTTATTGTTCCTTTTTAAATTTCCCGATCCCTTTCACACACACACACACTCACGCCTCATTCAAATACTCAATAAAAATATATGTACACATACTACTACGTGATGAAACCAAGAAGTGGGTCATCTGTGGAGTTGAATTTTTTCTTTATTTGAAGAGATTCGAAGTGGAAAATGCATCCTTTATCAGTGAACACATGTTTGTTGCTTAACTCATTTGAGCTATGGTCTTCAAAGTAAATCTCAAATACATTCAGAAATTCAACAAATATATTACAAGACATGAGTGTGCAGTTCAGAGTAACACATCCTGCTGCTTTCTGTAAATGGCACAACATAAAAAAAAACAAAAGGAATTTAGATTTGAATGGGCTCTCAGCAAATGGTTCTACAAACATGTGGATTAAGGCTTATTTATACATTATACTGTTAAATTTTACAATGGACTTATAAGTACAGTATTTACAATGTAATGCAGGTGGTGGAAAAAAAAATCAACATTAAATATTTACACGGGCGATCAACATATTCTTTGTTACATTAAATTAAGTCAGCCTTAATGAGGAGAGTGGGGCAAGCAAATGGTACGCAAATCTGTACATAATGGCACATGTGAAAATAAAACTGAGAAGATCAATGGGAAGTAGTTTTTAAATCTATATATTTTTACTGTGCTTAAATGTAACTGCACAAGTGAACTTTCTTTAGTGTCTCTTGAGATTGGTGGTTCAATCTTTAATATAATTAAGAATATTTTCATTATAAACAAAAAGTTGTTCTTCCTCATGGCCTTTGAAACAAAATGAATTGTGGGACATTTTCAAGTCAAAACAAGTCTAAACCAATGGTTTTTCTTAAAAAGATGGGCAGGTGTATTACCTTTTACAATGTTGACCCTGTTTTACAGCAGGATTACTCATCTATTCTACCTAAGGGTGTAAACTAAAAAACAATAAAAGTTTGCTAAAACATGCTGTACACCCCAAAACAAAAGTTGCTTTTGCAATTTTAAATATGTGAGCTGGAAATGTCTGTACAAAATCTATTTTAAAGCCAGTTTTGACAAATACCTTTTTAACTGGAAATTCACACCTGATGCACCAGGACCTAAGTGACAAGCCAAAGCAAAATAGTGTCTTTACACAATAAATACTACAAGAGTTTAGAGACAAGTGTATCTTTGAATTATGTATAAATTTTAATCATTTGAATTTATTAGTGCATTTCTTTAGATGCCCTTTGTTGCTGGTATTTTAAAAGTGTCATGACACTATATGTTGCAGGAAAAAAAGATGCAACATTTGAGGAAACGCATCATGAAATGTGGCTGGATGTTTTGTCAAAAAAACATTTGACAATAGCGTGAATTTGATCCACTAATTGCGTGCACTTAGACTGGCTTTGTCAGTAGGGGCCTGCTCAACAGTTGGTTTAATGCTTCATGCTGACAGCTCACTGTGTCTGATATCCAGCCATGCCGTAGTTTCCCATGTTGGACATTACCGGACTGGACGTGGGTGCCGGCTGTGCAGGTTGGGATCCAAAACTCCCCATCCAGGATGACTGTGACTGGCTGTAAAATAAAACCACACATTTCTGTTAATTAATACACAATAGATCAACATGTTACCTTTTAATGTACTAACATGTTTAATATAGTTTAATTTTGACGCTCTGACCGTAAGGAATAGAGCCCGAGAGAAATTACTCGATGACTCAAATGTGAATACATCACATTTATTAAAAAGATATGACCAAACGTACTCGACTCCATAACCTTGCTGGCTCCATGTCTGGTTGTACACGTTGTATGAAGGCCATCCATTGGACATGTACTGGCCATACTGCTGCTGCTGAGCCCCTCCATAGACCTGGTTCCACTGCCCCCACTGACTGTAGTCAACCTAATCGGACACAACAGAGGTATGCAGATGTTACACTGACCAATTTGTTCACCAAAAATGCTCTGTAGTTTAATTTTTTTTTTTTTACCTGCTGTGTAGACTTGGCCATATCTGGAGTTTCTTTACCCCAGTAGCATTTAACAACATGGCCCTCTATGACTGTGCCGTTAACAGAGACGATGGCATGAGCTGCACTGTCATGAGAGGAAAACCTGAAGAAAAATTATTAACTTTATTTGTGTGTTCAAGTTATTTAAGGACTGTAACTAGGCAACAGGTGAAAAGTCTTTGATACTGATAAACTCAACACAGCAACAACAGGGAGTCCAATGTATGTGATGTTGTGACACCTACAGGCCAAAGCAGGAATTGCATTACCTGACAAAAGAGTATCCTTTGTCTGGAAAGACTCTGATTTCCATTATCTGCCCAAAAACTGAGAAGGTCTGTCGCATTAAATGATCTACAAACACACAGGACAAAGGCAGTGCTTCAGTTACTGAGGGTTTTCCATAAATCCATTGTCATCCTTCAAACTGGCTGAGCTCTCACCAGTAAGTCCGGACTGGATTCCACCGCAGTAAACAGTGCAGTTCTGAGGACTGGACTGGTTCACCACATCCTCAAAACGAAGTTGCTTTGAGCTACCTAAAACAGAAAACATGTAAAGCATTTGAGAAATTTCAAATAAAAACTGGACAGATAACAGTAAACCCACTAACGTGTTTCAGTAAAGTCAGTGTTACTTACTTTCTTGGACACTTTTTGGAGCTGGTGGTTTCCGAGTTGCCCAGTTTGTCCTAATTGGACGTCCTCCAAGCCACTGACCACCCATATGCTGAATAGCATTTTCAGCATCCTGAAAGAACAAATAAAAACACAATTCTGTAACTATTTTGAATGTAACAAAACTGTATATGCTTAGAATAAATCTAGATGATTTATAGATGAATTATACATTAGATCTACAAAACTACTTTGTACTACTGGGTAAATAATAGGAGAAATTAACATTTACTATCTATTTTTGAGCATTATTGGTAAATGTTTGAATGTATGAGAATAAACAGAAAATAAATTAACCTTCAGCTTTTGTTCTTGCACCGGAGTCTTACCAGTTTGTTGTAGAAGGATACAAATCCATACCCCTTTGATTTGCCTGTGGTCATGTCCTTCACAACACGAGCATCCCTGAAGCAAGACAAGAAACAAAGCTTCAGAACAAATTTCCACTTGTACTTTCCAAACCAAAAGGAACCACGCAAAACACAGAGTCCACTACACTGTCTTATGAAGATAAAAATTAGCTACTTGACCCTGGACTGAGCACTGACTTCATTAAAGTCAAAGAAACACAATACAAATACATGCAATCTAAGATTAGGTTTTAGATTGTATTCTCACCACTAGAGCACCACTTTCAGTTTTCAAATGTCTATAGTATAATCCACAAGGGAACATATAATTTACCATGCATGTTAAACTGGTGCTCAGCCTACACATAGTAACATATAGAAGATATGAAAAGAGAAAGGAATTAAAAAGGCATACATGGCCTGTTAACAGATTTCTGTTTTTTCCTGGTCAATGCTCTACCACCAAAATGGAGTATGGGCTTTGAGGAGCTGCAAATTTTGAGAAATTGACATTTTAGAACTTTGGAACTTGGAATTTTTGCTACACATTTATATAAAATGAATAAGTAAATAAGTTACAGCTTAAAACATTGACTTTATAAATATAAGTTTTTGTATTTGATAAAGTTAAACTATAATATTGCTTATCATATTATATTACAACTATAAAGAACAAATGGAAAATGGAATGAATAGAGAAAAAAACTACATCTGAGTCTCCAGAGTGCACAGTTCTCGCTGTTAGCCTTCAAGCTCCTGTCCAATCCTATGAGCATTTCTGTAAAATAACCAAAGGGCTATTACTTTACGGGCACCCACAACTACAGGAACGTCGACAGCTGTAGGAACACAAAGCTTTTCGCTGACATTCAGGTGAATACTTACCAAGGTCTAATAAAAAGACAAGACAAACTGCGACAAGCCATGATCACATTTAACTCATAAAAAACATGAATACACAAAAAATAATTTCTTGGAATCAGAAGTTGTTAAAAGTTGTGATTTGCTTTGATTTTCTGCAATACAAAACTGTGCCACAACTACTCAATATTAAAGTAAGACAAGGGAACATGAACACACTTAAATACAAGCAAAAACTCAAGGAGAAAAAAAACCTCTTGGCATACTTACGAGATACTGCCAAATGGAGCAAAAGCAGCCTTGATATCTTCTGTGGTGATCTCAGGACTCAAATCACCCACAAAAACATGATAGTGATCTTAAAACGTGACAAAAATAAAAATTAGGATAGATTAGGTAACAGGTCTGTCAAAATCTCTTCACAATAACTTACTTGATGTATCTTTCTTCTGAGTACTTGGAGTAGTAGCCCAGTTTACTTTGACTTCCTAAAAGGGAATACAAATGTTTTTTATACGTCATAGTTTAAAATTGAGCTGGAGGACAGGTCAGAATTCTATGTGAAATTAGCTGTTTAACGGCCAGACTGCAGATTTGTTGACTTGGTTTATACATCTCTGTAATCCCTGGGGTTAAGTTTGACATCTTTGTCAAAATAAAAATAAATAAAAACATTTCAGAAGCTTTAGAAAGTGGTGTTATTATTCAACCCCAAAGATGCAATTGTTTGCAGTTAAAAGGACCTTAAACTATAAGATTAATATTGGGCAAAGTAACAGAGTCAATCTAAAAAATAATGATGCAGTTCAACACATTTATTATTAAATGCTTCTATGTAATAATGTCTGTAACTTCTGTTCTGACGTGCCCTGCAGACCATTTGGTTAGGATATCCTCACGAGAGAGATCAAGATCTCAATGGGTCTATCCTGGCTAAATATACCTTATAAAAATTGATGAACTGTGAATCATAACCTATATTTATGACAAAGTCCTAGAACATGCAACCTATTAAAAAAAAAAAAATCAGGAATGAAGCAGAAGTTGGGCAGTTAAAATGTCTAACCTTTCCCAGAATCTTTCTGCCGTTCATGGCCGCAAGAGTTGCAGCAGCATCTCTGTGCTCAAAGAACTCCACAAAGCAATACGGGTCTGTCGTTGTGTGCTGAAAAAGATAAAACAGCAGCATCCTGGGTTAAAACTGTAATAGTCGTACAATGCACAAATAAGAAAATTAACTGTGATTATAGAAATGTTATCTCCCTACTTCCCAATATTTAAATAGCCAAAGTTGATACGTACTTCTGTAATCATTTTACAACTTTTGCAAGGCCCGATCTGAGTGAAGAGTTGGAGAATCAAAATTTCCGTGACATCTCTGGAGAGGTTTCCCACATAGCTGTGAACGAGAAAACTATTATTTGACTGAAAAAACATGCACATCAAAAGGAAAAGCAAATTGTAACATAGCTTAATCGAGCATAGTGCAAATGCTTTCATACAATTCTTTGGTTTACAATGACATGGGCACAGCTTCCACAGTAGTTTTAAAAAGCGGCAGCGTTAAGTAACATCAACGCCGTAAATAGCCTGGCGTAATCAAAAGAAATTTGTAAATACTGCGAAAATACATAATGTAATCTATGGTAAGTATTATTTCCATTGTATGGTTTACACGTGTCTGCACAGAGACAATTAGATAAAGAAACACCAAATAACTGAAGCGTCATATATGAATGTACATTATGCTAAAGCTAGTTAGCATGGTAGCATTTTAGTTAAAGACGCTATGTGTGTTCTTCTCTACTTACAGGGTTTTGGGTAAGTCGTCGTCCATGTCTGACACTCACTAAAGAAAAAAAACAAAAAATATAAATTTGAAATGGGATATCTAGCGCTAATAAAGTTTATTAAGCGCTGACACCGTGGCTAAATAAAGCTAACGTGAAGTGTTTCCGAGGCTAACGCACCGGGAGCAGGGCTACGTCACGGCGGAAGTTCAGGAAACGTTCGTGGCTGCGTAACAACGTAATAATAAATTTTGTAGTTTCTGTTAAAAAAGATCCCTACAACTGTTTTTATTCATATAATTATTAGTTTTTCATATATTATATCAAATGTATGTCGATGAACTGCAAAACGAAGTTGTAAAATTGTGTTTATTTATTGTTGGTGGGAGAAAATGCTTTTATTTTGAAGGGGTGTTTAGGGTATGCTTGTTTTGAACACCTGCCTGGAGTTGCAGCTACTTATCCAACCTCAAAGGACCTTTCTGGAAATAGAGCTCAAATGACAACTTTGAACTATAACCTAATCTGTAATACATGCCAATGCTTAATGCTTATAGATAATGTACTTAGAATTGACAATATTAAAATTATATTCTTAATACAGCATATGTATAGCCTGCTGCTTGCACAATGTCTAGAACTCAGCTGATAGGAGGTTGAATGGAAGATTTATATTTAGGCATTGTTGCCTAAGTGACAAGGAGTTGATACTTGTCCAGAAAGTGAGTCTCACTACGTCTCATAACCAGTATGTTGCTCATGATGCTGTCGTTTATGCTTTGTGTGATTCTCTTTTTGCGGCAACATTTTGGGTTTGTAAAGTTGGAGGTAAAAAATGGTAATGGAATATATTTTTCATGTTGTTTTTTAATACTGACATGTTTAACTATAAGAAATAGTGTAGTGTTTGGGGTTTAGGGCCTAGGATGGACATTCAGACACTTCCAATGTAATTATTGACATTCAGCATTGTGTAACTATGGCAACGCACTCATGTCCATATAAGGAAAGATTCACCTGGCGTCACCTGGCAACACGTTCCGTCAGACATTCTATTTCTTTGTGACATCACCAAGAGTCTCTTATAAAGGGTTCTATAAGTATATAAGGGCGACACAGGTCCTGAGAAACTCACTTCAACTCAGACCTTCGACTGATACACAACTACGCAACTCGCAGAAACAAAGATTACACGTCTGAAGACGACAAACTCCTCTACAGCCAGGAGTTCAACCTGATGGAAGCACCAACCAACACACAGCGTTTCAGGGTACGTAGTCCACACACACCTTTAATGATGCATGTCCATGTGTACTCAGATGTATTTGAATAATAATAATAACAAGAGCTCCGCCAGCGGGGCAAAATACGCCCGTACTTTGAATTATTGTACATAGAATTAAATTAGAATTTGTCAAACCTAGTTAAAGATGAATTGTTGGTGCAGTTTGGAAGTTTGACATTCCTAGGTGAGACGGTTGTGGAGTTAGAGCGCGGACAAGAAATTGTCCACAGACAGACGGACAGACAGACGGACAGACAGACGGACGGATAATCAATAGGGAAATCTGGCTCTTGCAGTAGGAGTATGAGTATGACATCATCACATTCTAGAATCGGAATTCCACCAATCAGATTGCAGCAACAGAACTTAAAGACACTACAAAGCTTTAATGTGTCAAAGCTCAAAGAAGCAGAGAATGTGGGTTGTTCTCGCTTTCAGCAGCAGAACATTTGAGAAGAGAGTTCAGATCTACGGCACGTAACATAAAAGGACAGAGATGGAAGATAAAAAGACAGAGATGGAAACGATCACAGTTAGCAAGAGCGACGGGCAGGTTTTCGCAAAGGGTCGAGCTTTGAAGTGTCCACAGACGGACAGACGGACGGACGGATGGACGGATGGACAGCGCCATACCATAATACGTCCCGTCTTAGAACGGGCGTATAATAATATAGCGTAAGAAACCGATGAAGAACAATACCCCTCGCCATTAACTTCGTTAACTGGCGAGGGCCAATAACAACAATACAAATAATATAGCAATATAATAATATTATTATACGCCCGTTGTAATACGGGACGTATTATGGTATGGCGCTGTCCGTCCGTCCGTCCGTCTGTCCGTCCGTCCGTCTGTGGACAACCGTCTCACCTAGGAATGTCAAACTTCATGGCTGGACACCCCATGGGTCAAGGATGTTCCCTATTGATTTCAAGGTGACAGGGTCAAAGGTCAAGGTCACCTTATATATATATCGGCGCATGCCCCACATGTTTTGCCTCTTCATGAAGACAAAGCTTCAAAGACTTCAAAGCTTTGAAGTTTAAAGTTCAAAGGTGACACACAGTTCCAGCTGCAGCGGTTGCTAGGCAACGGGAGAGAGAGTATACAAGACAACTACACATTACCTTGTCCGCGCTCTAGCTCGACAACCGTCTCACCTAGGAATGTCAAACTTCATGGCTGGACACCCCATGGGTCAAGGATGTTCCCTATTGATTTCAAGGTCACAGGGTCAAAGGTCAAGGTCACAGCCCGACCCTTTGCGAAAACCTTGTCAGTATTGGAATCTTCCAAACTGCACCAACAATTCATCTTTAACTAGGTTTGACAAATTCTAACTTAATTCTATATACAATAATTCAAAGTGCAGCGTATTTTGCCCCGCTGGAGGAGCTCTTGTTATTATATTAATAATAATAATAATAATAATAATAATAATAATAATAATAATAATAATAATAATAATAATAATAATAATTTCCACCCTGGAAGGATCCCATTCCCTCCTGTTAGGCTCATAGGTCTAACAGGGGGGAACCCGACAGGGTGGAATTTTTTTCGCTAATCTCATGCTAGCTCTTTACCAAATGACCTTTTAGCTCTCTGACCTACAGTAGATTAACACTACTTTAATAACTAAATCAAATATGTTTTTTTTAAAAATAACCTGAATTAACATTCCTCATAAGTTACCCTAACAGGGTGGAACTTTAAGCGTGACCCAGAAGGGAGTGACATGTTTAAGATCAAAAATAGTAAGGAGGGAGTCTCAGTAGAAGCTTACCTCAGTTTCCACAGTTTGAAATGCCTTCCAAAATGATGTCACTTCCTGTAAATGGCTTGTCTGGAATTGTAGTTTTTTTTATTGCACCTCAATAACAAACATTCTAACAGGGGGGAAAATCACTACTGGGACATGTAAAGTAGGAATGAAACGATAAATAAAAAATAGAATTTTATCATATTAAATTACATGATTAAATGAAATTTAGTGTAGCCTATTTAACAGTGAAAGGGATTTTTTAATATATATAATTTTCTAACTCATTCCTCTAGATGAAGTTGATTACTTGCACTGTGGGACACAATAAAATTAAGTGCGTGTGTTACCAAAAAGGTGTATTAATTATGAAATAATATTTCAAATGCATTTGAATTGAATCTAATGTATGAAAAACAGTTGATACACCATTGATTTACCTTACTTTTAATATTTGGCACAGTTCAGGCAAAAATCAGGCCAAGCAAAACATGCGGACATAAAATGTTGATGCAAAAAGAGAATCACCCCTTTAACTCACTGCTACTACACATTGTGCAGGTGCCAGTCTCATGTAAATGTTTCTCCCTGAGCTCATGTGAATGATAAAGACATCAGAATTGACGCTGTCCCAAACTGCACCTCTTACATAACCAGTCAACAAATCATATCAGACTGCAGAGAGTGAGGACTCCTGGGGCAACAATTTATGAAGTATGTATTGAAGCATTTTGGGGCATTCTTTCTCATATGATGGGAATGCCTTATAAAACTTCACACTTAGATGAGGAAATAAACACAATAAAAATGTATTCTATAAAATGCAATTAACCCTACACTTATGTTCAGCAATCTTTCATAAACAGTCTGACATGCTATATTTAGTTGATTTTGTCACAGTATTGTTATTATTTATGAACAGTCAGATGAATCATTGTGCGAAATAATTTTAGTAATTGTTTCAGCATGTTCCACACATTTGAAATATCTAGATGCCACTAGAAAATACTGGTATGAGCAGTGAGTCCACAGGTGACAGGTCTTGGGTCACTGTAAAGTGATAGGCATCATCACAGGACACTCTAGGACAACTTCTGTTTTGATTCTGTATTTCTTTGATATTTCTATTACAAGGATTTTAAAGCTCTAAACTAAATAAAAAGTTCTGCAGATTTTTACTGCAGTGATTTGTTTATTTCCACAAAAATGTTTTGTTATGGGATACCCCTGTTCTGACCTTGTGCTATGCTGCCACATAGTGGAAACATTTTATCAAAACAACACTACATTTCACACATCTTTCGAGAGAAACTGCATTCAGCAGCAGCCTGTCATTGGGGTGAGGAGTAGAATTGCACTAAAAAACTGAATGAAACTAAACTAAAACTAGAAAATATATCCTACAAGTACAAATATAAATAAAACGGTTCAAATAGCAAATAAAATATAGATATGATTAGATTTGAATTCAAGTTGATCACTTATATAACTTAAACAACTTATAAGAAGTCGTTGAATTCTATTTTAAATTGAAAATAGCTTTTATAATGCTTGGGGTCTTTAGCGACGTAACAAGTGGTCTGCAAGACCGTATCCAGCGCGCTGTCCGCCCCCGACATTAACCTGGCTATTTCGAGAAATTTCCAGCCCACTTTTGCACGTCACTTGCAGGCATCTTTAAAGCGTTCGTCGCCTGTATAAAATGTCTCAGTACAAGACAGCAGCCAGAAACATGAACGGCATGAAGACGCAGTCACCGATCCAGTTCACAATGGCGAATAATGACAACGACCCTCTCCCCCTCGGTTGGGAAGTCAAAATTGACCCACAGACTGGATGGCCTTTCTTTGTGGATCATAACAATCGCACAACAACCTGGAACGACCCGAGACACGACACGAAAAAGGTAAAAAAAAAAAAAAAAAAAAAAAAGAGTTTCTGTTTCATAAAGTTGCCAATGTTGCCTAACGGGATTGTGTCGCTTTTACGCACGCACCGCTCTGGTTTAGCTGATGGGCTAAAAGCGAAACGCGTGGGACCACATCGTGTTACATATGAATTTTGTTGACCATAGGCCCGGTTTGGCACTGTCACCTCCTCTTCGGCTCATAATACCGTTATAACAAGTGATCAAGCCTGTTGTATTCCCATGCCATGATCTAAAGCTATATTTACGCGATGACTCACCATGCGGTACGTACAGGGTACCTACGACCACCGTCCACTATTTTAATTACGCGTTTTGCATTGCGACGTATTATCTGTTAAACTTTTTGCCTTACATGGATTGAAGCTGGTCCAATGGAGTCCCTATAGGCTATTATGCACAATGTCTGTGATATGCAGCCTTCAGTGGAAATATGGGTTGCTAAGGGACTTTGGATAGAGGGATTTTCAGACTGCCAGTTGGTAGTGTCCCCTCTGAAACATAGACTGTGTTGTCCAAAGTTAGTGTCCAGAAGAATCTGCTAGAAAGACACAGCTGTCAGGGGATAAAATTGGTGCAATGGTGCTGGCACTGTAGTCCCATACAGAAATGGCAGAGGGCAAAGGGTCATTCACAGCTACTTAGGAAACTTTTGTTGCAAGGAAGAAAATGGTTTGCCTATAGGTTAGGCTTTTTAGAGGTAGCCAGTCATTTCTATTTGTTCACTAATCATTTACAGAGATACCCTACTTTGTTTTGTTTAAACTATTCTAGCCTACTTGGATGGTTGTCTTATTAAACATTCACTAATAATACATAACATCGCCACACATTGATTTAATTGACTAATGTAATTTGTTGTAGATGTGGAATAGATAAGCCAATATGTTGGAAAGGTTGGTATTTGATTCCTTTATCCTACGTTTAATATATAAGAATCCATGGGCATGAATCATAAAGCTCATTATTCAGATGACATTATAGACTATGTTGTCATATTCAGGCCTATTACATACAATAGTGATACATTTTTTTCCATTCACTCTTAAAATAGTTCAGGGAATATAATAAAAACAGCGTTACTATGGAAACAGTTTTAAGGAATAGTCTCTTTTGTTTTTCTCATATTTTAGACATAACATGCTCAGTTGGAGGGTGTGTCGTGTGTCAGTTTGAGTTTTGGATGTAATTCGGGTCAGTGATCTCATGCAGATTACAGCAGCAATATCAACATACCAGCTGCCAAAGTGGTCCACCAAACACTGTGGTCATTTTGAATAATACTCTCAAGTGCTGATACTTTTGGCACAGTGCTTTGAATTTTATATTTTACCTATTCATTTCAGCTCACAGTTTGCTTTTAAATGCTCCCCTGAGTCTCACCTACTCATCGCTATTTGAAATTAGCATTACTTAGAAAAAAAGCCTCTTCAAACTGTACACATTGCAGCTGTACTTATGCAAATGACTGTTAATAGTAACACTAGGGCTGGGTATCATTAAGAAGTTGCCAATATGATACATATCTCAATACAGTGCACTTTTGGTTTGATACAATATATTTCAAACTGATTCGATACAGATTAATTTTTAAAAAAGCCTAAATGATGGCTGTGATACGAAAAGTCTTTGTTAAACCACTTCATGTGCAAAGTGAATATGAAACACATTAAAATCATCAAAACAGTGAATTTGTCAAATGTGTTGCATAAACAAGTTTCCTTCCTCTGAACAAGCAACAAAACTAGTGCTGTGACAAAATAATTTAGTAAAATATACCAAAAAATACTCTTGGTGATATATCCATACAGGACTCCATGATCAATACGGTATCGTTACATATTTTTGCACACCCCTAAGTAACACAGTATCAGTATGTTTACCCACTTAGTCTATTTCTGTTATTCTCAAACATTTCACACTACATACCACTTAAAATATTAAAATATTTTGTATTTATTTATTAAGTTGGCTGCAACTACATGCAGCAAAACTTGATAAAATCTGGACTTATTTGGATCCAAACTAGATCTGATCAGTGACCAAAAACAAGAACGGTACAAACTAAACTACAAACAGTAAAAACTAAACTAGGAATAGACCATAGGAATAACATGCTGGTGGAGAGTCTGCCACCTTCTTGTTTGTCTCCAGGGAAATGTTATTGCTCAGAATGTTACACAGTATGGCACTGAACTTATCAATCTTGCATTAATTCATTGCTTTACACCTTGTGGAATATTTCAAGCAAAGCAAATGACGGGCCCTCCACAAGTAAAGTTACACAGAATGCACCTTGAACCAGGATGACATAAACAGAAGTGCCCTTACCATAGTTTGAAAACTCATTTATAAAGCATGTGTGTTGTGTACGTGATTTTCCAGTTTGTGAACGATAAAAAAACAACATGAAAATGAGCAGTCCAGTCCAAAAACTTAGAACTATGGGCATCTGGACTTCTAGTGATGAGGCAGACAACAGAGAAGAGAACAGAGTAAGTTTAAGGTAGTGTCACGATACTAAAATTAGATTTTGCTACTAAAGAATAGACTCAGTACCAATTTTGATTCTCAAATGATCATTTTAAAATTCTTTTTTTAGACAGTGCTGTCATTTACAACACAAAATAATAGTATAGTTTATTATATCATCTGGTCTTACACTAGTTTTGATAAAGCTCAAGATAACATTGTTCAGGAAAGGTCAAATTTTATCCAGTTACACAATGCATTTTTTCAGTATCAGTACTTGCTTAAATAAGTATCTAGTTTCAATACTAGTTTTAGTACCAACTATACTTTTGACAACCCTAGTTTAATGAAGTTTATGGACATTTGTGTTTTGCCCTTGCGTACTCTTTTGGTAAGAATTCTACGTCAAGTTTTATAAGCAGACCCATAACCTTGTCTACTTGGTGTACAGTTCTTAATAAACATATAACAACTGTAAAATCTACATTTCAGGTGAGAGAGCCATCCGCAAACGGACCTAGCACATCACCAGAACCGAGCCCTCAGGAGCCTCCAAAATCCTTCGTCAGAGAAATGAAGCACCCCATCCTCCGGCCCGGGTACATCCCAATCCCGGTCTTCCACGAGGGGGCAGAGGTCCGACAGCAGCAGCATCCATGTTACTCCTACATCCAGCCGAGCGCCGCACAACAGATCACCCGCACAGACGGACGGGCCCCCTCCCCAAGCCCGGGCCTCCACGGGCGACCCAGATCACCACTACATGGACCCTCGGACAGCTGCACTAGTGAGAGCACAGCAAAGTCCAGCTCCCCTGTTTCATACACACCAGAGGTAAATAAACCAGGGTTCCTTATTTTGGTATTTTGACTTTGTTTAACCAGTTTATTGAACGCATAGTGACATAAATTCAAGAAGGATTATGCATTTAGTTTTTTATAGGCAATCAGTACTGTAGTAGTCCTGTGGCAGTCAACCTTTTCACACCAAAGTACCACCAAAAATGTTTGGCTTTCTGAGTACCACCAGATCTAAATGAAGTATAACAGGACTATTCCAGGTCTAATCTAGGGTTAGACCAGGTCAAAAAGTGTAATACATCATTTCCACTGTAGTTCTAAACATAAAATTATCCAAAGGAGGACAAAAAAGTGGATGAAATTAACCAAAAATTAGGCAAACTAAAGAACTGGCCAAGTACGACCTGAAGGAGTTTGTACCACAGTTTGAGAAACACGCGTCTTGTCTTTATTTCAAGGAACAAATACAGAGGTGTTCTGCATATCATAGTGAAATGTCTTTTAGTTTTAAGTTGAGCTCAAAGAAAAAGTTTGAATAGGTATTTTGATAAGGAAATTCAAGTTTGGAAAAGTCAATGATAGTATCTTTGTCATTTTCAGTACAGAGTTCTAAAAATGTACACACGTAGCAGCATATTTTGTAGCAACACAGTGAGTCAGGTATTGAAATACTAGTAACATAAATATACAACAGTCATTATAAATACAAGTGCATTATTCATTGATGAATTATAGATAATTTTGTGCATTAGTGGACAGGGCTCTCACTGTTGCTTGGTTAAATATTATGAAATGTGTTTTGTGGGATGATGTTTTTTGTTCTCAGATGTCTAAGGCTGCTGGAGGGTTTGTGTTAAAATGCCCTCATATTACACATTACTAACAAAATTGCTAGCAGTTAGTCAGCGTAGTCAGTGTTTTCTTCCCTGCTTATTGTCGTCTTGGTCAGCGTAGCTCTGCAGACCCACATAATGTAATTTGCCTTTGAAAATCTAAAGATTTTTTTAGACATTTATAGCGTTGATATGAGCACACAAAGTCTGCTTCATCAAACATTTTCAATACCTTAATCTGATGTGAAATGTTACATTTGCCTTGGATATTTTGGCCTATTTAAATACAGTACATATTTGTGATTGTGAATTTTAACCAAGCAAGCAAGCTTTCTATTGTCAGTATGACATTTACCACATGCATGTAAAAACTTAATGAATAATGCACCAAAGCGTATTTAAATTTGTAGATTGACAGATGTGATTGATGTGATAGTAAAATGTGTCCTCTAATTGGCCCAACACTGGAATTCTTGACCCGGATTTCCTATCTGGACAGTTTTATTTCTAGTCAAGTACAGTTATTATTTATTAAGCTGTTAATACATTCATGCATTATACAATATTTACATTGACAGAGGTATTTAGAAACATAAGTGTTGATTAAAGTATAGCAATTATTTTATATTACAAACCACCTTTGTATTAATTAGAAGAGAATAGAAAAGTTTAAAGTCGAAACATCACAAGAACAACATACCAGAAAGCCATGGAAAGCCTCATTGTTTATTACAGTTAAATTATATAACATCACCAACTCAATAAATTTTCTCTTCTTTACACATTTATAAAAAAGGAAATATAATTACCTCGCTGACATTTTCTGCTGGCATGTTGACAAGGCAACACAGAAATGATCTTTAAGAACCAGGTTTTTGTGAATATGAAACATCAAGTTATTTCTGTAGCTCACCACACGTTTGAGTCCCTGTTTTATTTAGACTTTCTGTCCACAGCAAAGAGGAAAAAAGTATTTTACTAATTTATTAATACTATTCTTGTTTTGAAGGCTTACAGTGCTCCACATCATCCGCCTCCCCGGCCAAGCAGTACTGGTCTACAGGCTGGTTACATCCCTATCCCGGTGATCCATGAGGGGAGTGGAGGAGCCCAGACCTCCCCCCAACTCAACCCCTCCGTCTATTCACAGCGCATCCCATATCCAGAGCACCAACAGCAGCCTTTCCACCGCATCCAGGCCGAAGAATGGCCCGGATATGCCCAGAGAGACAGAGCTTCTCCGGTGATGCTCCCCCAAGCTTCCTCCATCCACCACCCAACAGCGCACTTGAGGAGCCAGTCCCCGATAGTATCACAACTGCATGCAGACAGACCACAGGTAATCAATGAGGCAAATTAACTTTATCGTCCCAAGGGAAATTTGTTTTAACAGAGCAGTTTATCAGATGAATGAGACAAGACATCAATCTGCTACATATAGACTTAAATGTAGACTGACAGTAACAAAGAGTAAAGAATGTAAAATAAACACATAAAAAAGACAATTATTCATTATTAGTGAGTGGCAGGACATAAGTTTTCTAACTCAGTACATTTTAAGATCTAGTATTGCAGTATAAGTGACGTGTATTGCAAAAAGGTCTACATGCTTAGAATTAACTAAACATTTTGGATTTTTCTGCTCTGATTACTACCTTGGAAATGGTTTTTGAGCCCTCCTGGTGTAATGAGGAAAGACATTCTGTTTTCTTGAAAGGGACAGAAAAAGTATTATTTTTTAATTATTATTTGTTATTGTCAAGCTGGTGCTAGCTGTAACCCGCTCGCTCTTAGTATGGAGTGACATTTAATCAACGATCCATAATTATATTTCTTTTCCTTTTGAAGTTTACTGTAATCTTTGCATAAAACAGACATAACAGTTAATATATAATTACCAGGTCAATCACCGTAATGAATTCTAAGTGGAATGCTTTGCCTTAGGCTGCTACCAATTAACAACACCATTGTATTTTAATTTGAGAAAAGCATCTTGGCATTTATAGCCACTGTACCTGCTTTTTACGGTCTTAAAAACATGACAAACAGAACTAGTTCATTTTAAACATTTGCGGTGCTCCAAAGTTATTCTACACTTACCTTTTGCATTCTGAGCATCCTAATTATTCACGATGATGAGTTTATAAGTGCTTTCCACAAATTTCAGAGACCAGTTACATTAATTCTAACAACAACTAGCATGCTAACCGCATACGTCCTAATTTTCGGAGAATAAAATGCTTATCAATGAGATGCAGACAGCACGCAGCAGACTTGTTTTGACGAAGATTTGCTTATACAATATATCTGTACTGGGGCAAATTCTGCTCAAATACATAGAAAAAAGCAGGTATAGGTCCTTTAAATCTAAATGGTATTTTCTGTTTTAGGTCCAACCGCACATCCTTATGAGAGAATCCCCACAGAGGATGGAGCTGGAGCCACAGGTCCATCCACACAAACCCGAGAATGTCCAGCCTTTGCACATAGAAACCGAAAAACCACAGCAACCTCAACTCTTCCAGCCTCTACCACCTCAGCCGCCTCAGCCCCCATCACCCCAACAGGCTGCCCCATCGCAAATATACACCCCACAACCCCTACAGCCCCCATCGCCCCAACAGGCCGCCCCATCCCAAAAGTATATCCCACAACCCCTACAGCCCCCATCGCCCCAACAGGCCGCCCCATCCCAAAAGTATATCCCACAACCCCTACAGCCCCCATCACCCCAACAGGCCGCCCCATCCCAAAAGTATATCCCACAACCCCTACAGCCCCCATCACCTATACAGGTCGCCCCATCCCAAAAGTACGCCCCACAACCCCTACAGCCCCCATCACCTGTACAGGTCGCCCCATCCCAAAAATACACACCACAACCCCTACAGCCCCCATCACCTATACAGGTCGCCCCATCCCAAAAGTACGCCCCACAACCCCTACAGCCCCCATCACCTATACAGGCCGCCCCATCCCAAAAATACACACCACAACCCCTACAGCCCCCACAACCCCTACAGCCCCCATCACCCCAACAGGCCGCCCCATCCCATAAGTACACCCCACAACCTCTACAGCCCCCACCGCTCCCACTGCCTCCACAGCCCCAACAGCCCCCAAAGCCCCAGCAGCCCCAGCAGCCCCCACAACCCCCACAGTCCCCAACTCCGCAACCTGAACCAATCCCACTAAGACAAGAGCCCCAACTTCCTCAGCATACGGCAGACATCCATGTACAGTTGCCTCCCAAAAAAGAAGCCCAGGACACCACTACTACAGCCCCTACTACTGCTAATACTACTACTGCTACTACTACCACTCCTACTCCTACTGCTACGGAGGTCCCAAAAGCAGAACCTAAGCACCCTGGAGTAGCCAAAGTTGAGCAGATTATTGAGCGGGTGGCCAAGCTAGAGCACGAAGTCAAATGCTTTAACGGCAAGAAGAATGATAAGAAATACTTACTACTGGAGGAGCTGTTGACCAAAGAGTTGCTAGCGTTGGACTCTGTTGATCCCGAGGGCCGCACGGACGTGAGGCAAGCCAGACGCGACGGGGTAAGACGAGTTCAGACCATTTTGGATGTATTGGAGCAGATGGAGGAACAGCCACCTGCACAAACCTCCGAGAAGTCCACAGACCTCACGCCAAAAGGAGAGCCTATGATGATCACAAAAGAAAATGTAGAAATGTCAAGAGAAATTTCATAACAACCTCATTGGAAGACAAGGACAGTCAATGTAAATTTGTTTAATTTCAGACAGACAAGCTCTGGCTCCTCTTGTTTCAATACAGAATTTGTGGACATTGCATGCATTGAATAAGCGTATCGACATTTCTGGCCATGCAAACCTCGGTAGCTTTTTTTTGTCTCAAGCCAATGTTGATGCCTTTTCTTGTTGTGCCAATTTTGTCTCTCACAATGACACTTTGTAGTACACTGAAGATCAAATAAGAGGCCTTTATTATCAATGGAAAAAGGTATTTTCTTAGAGATACATTGTAGTTGCCTTTGTCCTGAACTGATTTTGTATTAGGGTTTTCTGAATTTACTCAGAAGTTAGTGTGTGTGGGACTTGGAACATTTTCTCATTTTTTTGCCATAGAAGCACAACAGTGGAGGGGCATATGAGGTTATTGAAGTAAAATTCCCATTTATTGTTTTCCAATATAGTAACAATAATGTGGTAAGTCATGATCATAATGCTATTGTCATACTGAGCAATAACATAAATGAAAAATATAAATTGACATATTTTAAACAGCAAGAATATCTTCAGGAATATATGTATTCCTGTCATTAGTTACTACTGCTACACTGGTTTGAGTCCATCATACTTTTTAAACTATTAATATATGATACACCAAAAAAAAAAAAAGTAAAATTATGGTGAATTTTATTTCAGTAACCAGAGATACACACCCACTGTTGCTCTTCATACAAAGCTATATTGAAGCTGGGAGATTTCACAGTAATTTGTTTAATAGATGCTGCTTTTTGGTGCATTACTGATAAATTATAACGCTGTTTTTGCACTTTGCCACCACTGAAAGTATCCACGCTCAAATTCAACATCACTACAATTGAAATTTATGACTTAATAACACAAGTTTTGATTGACGTGTCGGAGTGTTTGTATGTGCAATGGTTTACTTGTAATTTCAACATATAAATATAGTTATATCAGTATTTATATATTATTAAAGTATTTTGGTACAATGATGAATGTGTAATATGGACCTGAGTGAGACAATCAGCACAGATTTGGTTAAAATTATGTGAATGTCTTTGTATCAACACCAAAGCCACAATCTGTAACAGCACCAACACTAAAACGGCCAAATGCCTTAATAATGCCAACTGTGAGATGAATATATTTAAATATCTGGGAAGAAATGCTGTAGTTTTATCCAATGATCACAATTTATCACTGCATGTGTTCATTTGCACACAGAAATAATAATAAGACGTTTGTTTAGTAGGACCACATTTTCACAAATTATAGATTGTGGCTTAGTTTCAATCACTTTTTGAGTAAACTACTGTATTTTATCAAAGAGAGCATTTGGTATGGTTGGAAATAAAAATGTATTTTGGATTCATATTTGTTATGTCTTTTTATTAATTTGTCCCCCAATAACATTTATCTGATATTATTTAGTAATGGTTTAGGTTTAGGTTCAAATATCATCCAAAAACTGAATGGACTGTGAAATTAAAATTAAAGTGAATAGATTCTAAATTAATCACACAATTATGGCCTTGTTTGACAGAATACACTTTAATATGTCTATATATATTTCTTCATTTTGTGTTTTCCTTATTGGTCGGAGTATAGATAATGGTCAGAACAAAGGGTTAATTAAAGACTAAAGACCATAAAATGAGGTGATGTAATCTGTAAACCAAGAATTAATTGCTCCGGCTTGTAATTTACAGCTCTTTTATAGCCCTCTATAGGCAGTGACGAGGCCTAGGCTGTGTGTGTCAGCTGTTTCCTGGTACTTGGATCCCACCTGAGACATTTGGGATAAACAGTCAGCTGTATGTGGGGTCAGCTGCCGCTCCCTCAGGGTCAGAGAGGCAGATTTAGGCCTGAGTCAGAACTCAATCCGTGTGGGCTTCGTCGTCAGAGTGTGCGGGAACTGCTGGTGGTGGTATTGTAGAGTAGGCTATTTTAATAGGGCTTTTTATTAGCCTGATCATAGGCTGCACTGTGCGTAAACATAGTCATAGCAACTTATTGTAATAATAATAATAATTTTGTAGCCAAATGCTTTGATCTGCTGGCACAGTACTGAGTCAGATTTTATGTCATCACTACTAGTCAATAATAAAAAATAAGAGGAATAGAAAAAAGGACAATAAAAGAAGTATAAACACCTAGGCCTACAGATATACAAGATTTGGTTAAGCAAAGCAAATAGGCAAGACAATAGTCTATGCATTAATCAATATCAATTATCTTTAGCCTATAGTAGTTGGCAGTAGATGGCCTGGCTGTTGTTATATTTTTAAACTGAAATAATAATATTATATACAGTAATAATACATTTTCCTATTGTGTCCATGAATTACTTATGGATTAAAGACACAAGTTGTATTATAAGTCCCATCAGATGTGTCTTTCTCCCAACTAAAATATATGTGAAATTGCCGATAATTATTACGATTTTCTTTATGTTTATTGTAGAGTGACCAGACGTCCCTGTTTACCCGAGTTTTGAGCCCCGTGTCCCCTGTCCCAGAAGATTTATCTAAAACCAGAGATTTGTCCCAGTTTTATACAAGAAATGTCCCAGGTGTTCCTATTTTTGACCAATCAGATCCTTGCCAACAGTAAAGAGAGGCATAAATTGTAGTTTGTTTAGGTAAAATACAAAAATCTGCTTAAAAATGACCAAAAAACAAAGAAAATGTGACTATACTGACTCACATGTTAGTCATGAATGGTCTCTACATTACAATTTTCCTCGTTTCACCATTTTATTATTACCAACCACCAAAAATGGGAATGTACCAGGTTTTATTTTGAAATTCTTGTCACCTTAATTTATTGCCCCTCTGATAATGTAGCCTCTATGTATCAGAGTTTAAAAATAAAAAAAAAACTGGGACATTCCTGGTTTGGGTTGGTAATAATAAAATTGCTATGTACTCAGCACTAAGGTATCTAGTCCTGGTTTAGTCCCGGTCTAGTCCCGTTTTGGTACTTGGTTTAGTGCTAGGCTAGTACCTGGTTTAGTCCCGATCTAGTACCTGGGTTAGTACCGGTCTAGTACCTGGTTTAGTACCGGTCTAGAACCTGGTTTAGTCCTGGTCTAATACCTGTTTTAGTACTGATCAAGTACCTAGTTTAGTCTCAGCCTAGTACCTTATAGTATCTGGTCTAGTTCTGGTCTAGTGTCTGGTTTAGTCCAAGTCTAGTACCTTATAGTACCTGGATTAGTCCTGGTCTAGTACCCAGTTTAGTCCCGATCTGGTACCTGATTTAGACCCAGTCTAGTCCTGGTTTAGTCCGGGTCTAGTACCTGGTTTAGTCCAAGTCTAGTACCTTATACTACTTGGTTTAGTCTTGGTCTAGTACCTGGTTTAGCCCCAGTCTAGTACCTGGTTAGTCACATTTTCTTTGTGGTTTTGTAATTTTTAAGCAGCTTTTCTGTATTTTACCTAAACAAATGACAGGGCCAGATTGGTCAAAAATAGGGACACCTGGGACATTTCTTGTATAAAACTGGGACAAATCACTGGTTTTAGATAAATCTGCTGGGACTCACAACATAGGGCTCAAAACTGGGACTGTTCTTGGTAAATAGGGACGTTTGGTCACACTATAAAGAAAGAACTTAATCAGAAAACTATAAAGCACTTTGCACTAATGTGTGTCAGTGTAGTCACATTTTCTTTGTGTTTTGGTCATTTTTAAGCAGCTTTTGTGTATTTTACCAAAACAAATGATAGTTTATTCTTCTCTTTACTGTTGACAGGGATCAGATTGGTCAAAAATAGGGACATATGTTGTATAAAACTGGGACAAATCACTGGTTTTGGATAAATCTGCAGGGACAGGGGACACAGGGCTCAAATGAGTGACTGACAGCTCTTGTTCAGCTCCAGTGACATGTACCTGTAATGACGTAGGGTCACGTGACTTTGTTTGGAGCAGGAAGCGAGCGGAGGGCTGCGTCTGGACCTGCCACATCTGCTGCTGGGGCACTTTCACAACCATTCACTCATGTGCGTCCGCTTTTACCGTGTCTGCCGAGGCTGTGGGAACGGGCGCTTCTCCACGGGCAAGTAAATCTGCAAATCATCATGCGCAGAGGTGGATTAAAGCGAGGCGACACGCATCCAGCTGCTGCCTCTGCTAGCTCGCTCGGAGTTAGCCGCGTTGGGATCCGAGCTAAGCGCTGCTAGCCCGCCGTCTGCCCACCTCCTCCGGAATACCGTGTCTGTAGCTGGTTACGTTACATCTTTTTTTTTTTAAAAATCTTAAATGGACAAAATGGAGCTGTTTCAAGCCAAGGATCAGTACATTCTCCAGAGCGGGGATCGTGCTCTCTGGTGCAGCCGAAAAGATGGGACCATGGCGCTCAGACCTGGTAGGTTTCCCCCCGAGAGGGCAGCTTTCTCCTCCGCGGACTGCCCGGTGTTTTTCACAGGGCGATAATTAATTGCCTGACTTAGGGAAACGAGTAATTTTATGGATGCCACAATGAAAAATGTTCCTTGATCAAAAATAAGACTGTAACTAACTGTAACTGTAACTGTTTGCTCAGTATTTGCCCAGTATTTGCCTGCACATTCCTCCATACATTTGCCGTATCAGCTCTGTGAAGACAATCCATTAATCAGGAGCCCCATTATACAGACCTATTACTTTCACCTGGGCTTAATGGATAGGACCATTACCTCAGATACATTAGTTCATAGTCTTATTTTAATCTGATCTCTACGGATAAATTAATGCATATTTAAAGTCAAAATATAATGTACAGTGCTTAACAAATGTATTAGATCCACCACCCAGTATAAGGTGTTTGCCACTGCTGCTATACGTAATTTAACAGTATTTCTGTTTACCAAAATATCCTTTTCTGTTTCTATTATGGTTAATCCGCCAGTATATGCAAGACCTTTATGTCAAAATTATATCTTTAATGGTAAAATATAGCTATAATTGCTATCCATGAATTTTCAAGTTTAATGTTTTCCAGAAATGACACCAAAGTCTCTGGGAACAGCTAGAAACTATTTGGAAGTATTTAGAAAGATACTTTGCAAAACGACATAAAAACAATGCCAGCAAGCTGTTTTCTGTTCCAAAGGTGGTCACACAAAATATTGAGATTTTTGGTTATTATTTGTCAACAAGGATTATATTTTGTTATTCCAAATGGTAATTTTCTTAATTAATAACAATGATGACAACAATGATATACTATGTTAATACGTTATTTATGTTTTCTTGTTTTCATGACAGGTGATCTAATACATTTGTTAAGCACTGTAGTTTGTACAATAGCATCTTTGTTCCCTCAGGCTAAGATATTATATGGGCATATAATATGCAGTTTCATTCAGTGAATTAATAAATCAATAATCTCATTATAATGTAGACTATTGTTGGGCAGACATTTGTCATTACTGCAATTCCTAAGTCTTGAAATCATAGTCAGTGTAATTCCTGCATGCCTACACCCAAACTGAGTATAAAGTTTGCACATAACATGTTACACAATGCACATGCTGTATAAGACTGATAATATCCAAATAAGGGTTGTGCAATTATTCAAATTTTAATCAAGATTGATTCAACAATTTCCCATTGTCAGTGACATGCTGGGGTATTTTTATTAAGAGGTCTACAGCCAATCTTCTGTCAGTAAGTTTGGAGAAAGAAATGTGATTATTTTTTGCGTTAAATTTAATTTAAGATCTGTATTATTTATGTTCAGGTAAATTAATGTAGAAAGCGATAAGACAAAATAACACTGAAACGCTGAAAAATGAGATCGAACTATGTGAGGGAATAAATTTGATTATCTTTGTCACCCTGATATGATTAGAAAGTGATTTTTACATTGTCGAATCTGATATTTATCATTTCATCACCACTGTTGCCACTGAGGTTTAGCCGTGACATTTGAAAACCCACTTGTGTCATCCTTCTTTGGCTGTGTAAACAAACCTAAAAAACTGTCTTGTTGTCTTAAGGTTCTTTCTAGGAGTGTCCCTTCCCGTGTCAGTGTGAAGGAAATACACAAACACAGACATTATAGTAGATCAATCACTCTCTCTCTATGCAGATGTGGTCAGTTATGCATGCTGTCACTCTGATAAAGCCAACTGTATTCGGAAAGTCCTGTCTTGTGCATGTTATCCTCTGTCTACGCCGGTGCAGCCATCCTGAACAGGTTTTTAGTTGCACCTCTCTTTCATTATTTAATTGGAAAAGGGTTTCCACTGCTCACTGGGTTTCTTTGCACCCACACAGTTACTCCTTGAATCCAAATGGCATGTTCAGTCTAACGGTATGGTACAACTGAAGCATTTCTCATGTGTGGGCCTCTATGTAATTTTCTAGTAGAACAGGAAGAGCCATTGTCTGAGTCCAACGTTAACAGCGTCCAGCCACACCCTTCACATTTTTCCAATTTTCCTCACTGTGATGTTTCGGACTTTTCCTGTGACACGTTTGTTCCACAGCACTAGGACACTAAATGAGCAGAGGCAACAACAAAATATCCAGTAGTGTTTACAATTTCAAACTCGATTTTGAGAGCAAAGAATATACAATGGCCATTTTAAAATGCTTTTTAGGCACTTTTTAAATGTTATGTCCTGTTTTCTGATTTTTTGAGTAATGATACTTGCTCAACTGGGTATATTTTCATTGATTTCGGTATCAATTATCTGACTTTTTGATATTTTTTCTTAATCCAATCTTCATTATATACAAAAACTGACAAGGCTTTACACCTAAAATAACATGTTCTCAAATAGATGTGATAATGTATTAGTTTAACAGTTCATATTTCAGTCTTTTGTCAAATGTAACTCCTCCACGACATGTTAAAAATGGACTGTGAACTGAATCTAATCGCCCTGACGCTGAGCTTTGACATTGACATTTTGTGAGCAGATCACTTGATAAGATGTCCAACTTGGTTTTAAAGGTCTTATATAGCACAGAATTGACTCTTGTGAGTGTTAAGCCATGTTACAATGTTGTTACTTCATCACAAAATGTCTGGAGATGTTTGAATTAAACTTTATGTCCGTCTACATCTCCAAAGTTCTGCTTTAGTTCAGTAGCAGTGACGCTATAGTTAGTTTAAAGCACTATAGAGAACTTCCTGTATTACTATATTAGTATTTTCTGTTTGAGAGAAGCCTAAATATACAGGAGTTGTGTGTTAAACATGTGTGAATGAAACAAAACACAACTCCAGGTATGTTTGTGATGGGAAAACAGCATAATAACGTACCATATGTCAGAAAACACACGCAAAGTCATGTGAGTGACTTGTTTGTTGAAACACACAGAACTTTGCATTTGCAGACAGTGAGTCTCTGGTAATTATGCATATTTTCACTTTCACTTATTAAAATGATTCAGTTTGACTCAGAGCAACTTGTCCATAGAAATGGTTTGGTTTGTTTCAAAATATGCCTAATGTTAATAGGGGTGGCACGGTACACAAAATTCACGGTACCTCGGTTCAGACCCCACGGTTCAGTACATTTTCGGTACAGTGCAGGAAAAAAAAACATAACCAGAAAGGCTGTCCTCAAAGGCTGCTTTTTATTGCCTAAATCTCCAGCTGAGATAACTGCAACTTGTAGTAAAACAAGTAAAAGTAAAACATGTAAAACAAGTGAACACGCAAGCACCACATTGAGTATATTGATTGGTTACTGAGCTGGGTACATCAGTGAAGTTTTAACACATGGTCTTTTTAGGTGCCTTTTAGGTACCTTCTGGGTGCGCGCAGTGGTGGACGAGCCGCGCACTGGCGGTGCCGCACGGAGTGTCCGCGTCGCTCCAGCGCATAGGTCCCGCACACCGGCACAAGTTTATTGCCGAAAGCAGCGGCAGTAATGCAATATGACCGCACTCAGTATTCAGACCTTGAGTCTGTGACGAGACTGAGTCCAAATGCGCTCGAGTCCGAGACAAAACCAAGACAAAGCTCTCCGTTAGCGGAGGAGGAAGTCCAGCAGCTCGGGGGTGTCTACTGAGTGGGACAGGTGTGGGTCCTGCTGCGGCGCGCCTCGTTTAAGGTGGGCATGGGTGTGTTTTGAAGCGGAGATTGTTCTATGAGTGATATCGCCGCACACGCGGAGCTCGTATGCTGGGGTCGTGCGCTGTCGGAGGTGTTCGGTTGCGCTCGCGCTGGGAAAGCGTGCCGCGCATTAGGGGCGATCCAGGCTTGGGCACGATTCTGAAGTCCTAATGTGAGTGCGCCCCTAATGTTTGATACATTTAGAACGTTTAACTTGGCACGTTGCGTCTGTGCGCAGCTCCTTATTGTGGCTGCAGAAGCACTCGCACAGGTGCCCCTATTTTGTTTTTCTCGTTCGCACGTCGAAATATTTACTCACAAATGCGAGTGAAATGGGCGCACTGTAGATCCCTGCCCACACCACCGACTTAAATGATGGTGGTGGGTCTTCTAACTCCGGGCTTGAATTACTCGCCATCGTCTTTCACCCCTCTCGCAACGAGCTAACAGCAGCAACAACAACAGCAGTTTTGTATTTGAAGGCGGAGTTTGCTCGCTAGACCAATCCAGACATGTATACATGTTCATGGACCAATCAGGGCTTGCGCATGGCAATGGTTAAGGAAACCGTCGCAAAAGGAAAGTCCCGTGGTCAGTTCAATATTAAACTTTTGTACCGTATATTCTCCGTGAAAATGCGCGCACCGAACCGTGACCCCCGTACCGCGACGGTTCAATACGAATACATATACCGTGCCACCCCTAAATGTTAACCACATTATAACATTTTAACTGTAGTTTTAAGCAATATAATGTCTTCTACAAACCAAAAAATATTCTTTTTCCTTGGACTTTCTGTGGTACCCTGTAGTTTTGACTAGCAGGTACAAATAGGGCTGGAACTATCAACTGGATTAATCACAACTACTCAACAGCATTTTACAATGAATTAATTGTTGTACATTATTTTATTTTATTGTTAATTTTAAGTAGACTATAAAATAACTCAAACTCAATAAACCACATGTTTAAAGATTATTCAGTAATTAAGTCATTTCAGTTCATTTTAAGACGGTTTCATCTTTACCATTTAGGAGAACTACATGGTAAAGGTGAAACCATCTTCAGCCAAAGTACAGAGATCTCATACACTTGACCTGACTTTTGACATACAACTTTTATTTTATTGTTTAATTGTCTAATACTGCCTGTTTTTCTTTTTTTTTTTTTTTGCAGCCACAGACCTGCTTTTGGCCTGGAACCCTGTGTGTCTGGGGATAGTCGAGGGAATTATAGGAAAAATACAGCTTCATGCAGGTAATCTTTTATTTCAGTGCAATATAGATAAAGTTAAGTGCTTTGTATGTTGTTGTTGGAGATATGCAACATTCGAATATAAAACTTTTATTGTTTATCTATTCAAAATGACAGCAAAAAGAGACAGAAACATGTAGTGTAATCTCCCCAACAAGGGTATTTAAGTGATATTTTTGCCCTTGTAGTGATACTTGAACCTCACCCAAGACATTGAGAGGCATGTTTTAGCACACTGATTTATAGAGAAGTTCATTTTTATCAACACCATCCACCCTTAGATACATAACTTTTCTTATTTATGATTGTGGAGGCTGGGGTGAAGCCAAGTTGCTTTAAGGCGTGAGAAAAGGGTGCACCCTGGACATTCGCCAGTGAATCAGAGGCATAACAACTCACAGAGACAAGCATTTAAAAGCCCATTCACTCTGTCCTGCGTCGCTTCTGGGAACCGTAAACTCGCACCTTGTAAGAAATAGTGGACAATGAGGAAGAAATGTTTGCTGTTCGCTGTGATGGTGTTCAAATGTCTAACAAGTGGACAATCTGAACAGCGTGCTTGTCCTTTGTCATGTTTCTCAGCTTGTTTTGACTGTTTTGTTGAAGGCAAATCACTGCCAGTTTCACAGTTTTACTCAAAAATAAGGCACCAACCTAACCTTGTTTTAACTGGACTGTATTTTTATCTGTACACTGTATCTAGATAGATAGATAGATACTTTATCATCCCTTTATTGCTAGTTCAGTGCTTCTCAAACCATGGTCCACAAACTCCTTCAGTAGACAGTTCACATATTTGTTGAAATTGAGTAAACTTTATATATGTGTCTGCCTTTAGGTTATTCGTTGTTTAGAACACCCTGAGCATATTTCTCGTCTCATTTTGGGCCCCTTTTAGCCCTAATTTAGTCCCATTTAGACCTGATCGTACTTAAAAGGCCAGAAATTTTCTTAGGCGGTACTTTGTGTTAAAAGTGTTTGAAAAAGAAAACTTAAGAGAATCAGTTTTTTTAGTCTGCAGTCCTAAAATCTATTAAGTCTACACTATTCTCTTCTTCAAGCAAGGTTTTAAAACGGCTAACATCACAAGTTTACAACAACTATAAAAGTAAAACTACCTTACAACACTTATAATCCATATATTGGCTACTCTCATTTATGGGTTGTAAACAAGTCCATCCATTTTTGTTTCAAAGCAGCCAATTTTTGCTTCCAAACTTTACTGAGAAGAAAAATCTACTTTGGACTGAGAAAAGCAGGGCTACTTCCATCGATTTAAAGCCAAACATATCTTTTTGAATGGGAAAAAGTCCTCAAAAAGTTGCATATAACAGAAGATTGAAAACCCATGGGGGAAGGAGGGGCTTTCTCAGTACCACCTAGTACCAGCCAAGAGGCACTGTTATCTGAACACACAAAGCTTATTTTTCCCTCAAGTCTTTTTATAGAACATTTTATTGCACTTGTTTAAATCTTAGTTCTGAAAGGAATGGGTTTCTTGTATTAGTTACCCAGTTTATATTAAAGTCTTCACTCAAAATATTTATCTTTCTGGAGTCCACACTGTGCAGAGTCCTACTTTTTAAAACATAAATCCAATCTAATCTTAATACTTGTCAGAAAAATCACAATTACATTTTTATTCCAAAATCGTGCAGCCTTAATTAAACTAGATATAAACACTTGAATCTGTCAGAAAATGGCTTAAATGTAGTTAAATTATCGTGCTGCATGGACAGATCATTTTACTTGACATGTTATCTTAAAATAAACTATGTCTAGACTAGAGTTAAGCAGCCTCAGAACTAGAAAGTAGACAGTAAATCTGAAAACAAGATGAATAAGCTGATATAAGTTTTAAAATCTTGGCCAGATCAGAGAAATTTGCAGTGTTTACATTCTAAAACACCAAAGATTTTGTTTGTGTATCCGTTTGGTTTAGTGCAAAGCGTTGAAGCAATATCTTCCCCTCTGGTCTCGGCTCTCGGGGATGAGTCAGCTGATAATGTTGAGTCCCTTTGGCATCTCATGACACAAAGCGTGAAATTCAAAGCGTTGCTGTAAAAAAAAACGTCAGCTGGAGGAGACATTTCCACTCACACCTTTCACCAAACCAGTTATTTGATTATTTAACAGATGTCCGGTTGGGCCTTATTTTTAAGAATCTGTGGTTTTCAGCTTGTGCGCAGCTGGTGCCTTCACACCTCTCAGTATGTGTGGAATTTAGGTCTAAAACATGCACCTCATCCCCCGCCTCTCTCTTTTTTTATCTCCCTTTCTCTCGCTCACATTTTCTCTCACCCCGCATCCCTCTTTCTGTCTCTTTTTAACACTCTTTCTTTCCTTTTTTTACTCTCTCCCTTTGGATTTCTTTCTCCTCTCTCTCTTTTCCCCGTCTCTCTCCTTTGTGTGTCTCTCCCTGTCCTTTCTCCTCTTGCACCTGTCTCTACCTTTTCTCTCTATTTCTACCTTTTCTCTATCTGTTTCTACCTTTTCTCTCTCTGTCTCTACCTTTTCTCTCTGTCTCTACCTTTTCTCTTTGTCTCTACCTTTTCTCTTTGTCTCTACCTTTTCTCACTCTGTCTCTACCTTTTCTCTCTCTGTCTCTGCAATTTATCTCTCTGTCTCTACCTTTTCTCTCTGTCTCTACCTTTTCTCTCTCTGTCTCTACCTTTTCTCTCTCTGTTTCTACCTTTTCTCTCTCTGTCTCTGCAATTTCTCTCTCTGTCTCTACCTTTTCTCTCTCTGTCTCTACCTTTTCTCTCTCTGTTTCTACCTTTTCTCTCTCTGTCTCTACAATTTCTTTCTCTGTCTCAACCTTTTTTCTCTCTGTCTCTACAATTTCTCACTCTGTCTCTACCTTTTCTCTCTCTGTCTCTACCTTTTCTCTCTCTGTTTCTACCTTTTCTCTCTCTGTCTCTACCTTTTCTCTCTCTGTCTCTACCTTTTCTCTCTCTGTCTCTACAATTTCTCTCTACCTTTTCTCTCTCTCTGTCTCTACCTTTTCTCTCTCTGTTTCTACCTTTTCTCTCTCTGTCTCTACAATTTCTCTCTCTGTCTCAACCTTTTCTCTCTCTGTCTCTACAATTTCTCTCTCTGTCTCTACCTTTTCTCTTTCTGTCTCTACCTTTTCTCTCTCTGTTTCTACCTTTTCTCTCTCTGTCTCTACCTTTTCTCTCTCTGTCTCTACCTTTTCTCTCTCTGTCTCTACCTTTTCTCTCTCTGTTTCTACCTTTTCTTTCTCTGTTTCTACAATTTCTCTCTCTGTCTCTACCTTTTCTCTTTGTCTCTACCTTTTCTCTCTCTGTTTCTACAATTTCTCTCTGTCTCTACCCTTTCTCTGTGTGTCTCTACCTTTTCTTTCTTTATCTCTACAATTTCTCTGTGTGTCTCTACCTTTTCTCTTTGTCTCTACCTTTTCTCTCTCTGTCTCTACCCTTTCTCTTTCTGTCTCTACCCTTTCTCTTTCTGTTTACCTTTTCTTTCTTTATCTCTACAATTCCTCTCTCTGTCTCTACCTTTTCTCTCTCTGTCTCTATCTTTTCTCTCTGTTTCTACATTTTCTTTCTCTGTCTCTACCTTTTCTCTCTCTGTCTCCATCTTTTAACTTTTCTCTCTGTTTCTACATTTTCTTTCTCTGTCTCTACCTTTTCTCTCTTTGTCTCTATCATTTCTTTTTGTCTCTACAATTTCTCTCTCTGTCTCTATGTTTTCTCTCTCTGTTTGTCCCCTCTTTCACTCCCACCCCCTCTTCTTCTTCCTCTCCCTTATTCCTCACTTTTGTTTCCTTTCCTCTTTCACACCCTTTTTCGCCCTACCTCTCCCTCTTCTTCCCCCCCTCTCTCTTTCTTTGTCTCTCCCTTTCTGTATCTGTCTTTTCTCCCTCTCTCCCCTGCCTCTCTCTCCCTCTGCATCCCTTCTTTCTTTTACTCTCCATCCCTTGCCTTTGTCTCTGTTTCTTTCTTTTGTCTCCTCATCCACAGATCTCCCTTTGGGCCTCGTTTTGATCCGACAGAAAGCTCTGGTTGGACATCTCCCGCCGGACAACCACAAAGTCTACAAAATCACCAAAATCGCCGTCATTCCGCTGTCCGACGAAGAGCCACAAGAACTCGAATTAGAGGTTTGTGAACGAATGAAGCTGCTAAAGCAGTTTTTGTTTAAAGAGGAGACTATGGCGCCCCCTATAATCTGAAAACCTCCTATAAAAACAAACTGGGCTAAACAAAAAAAAATCCCTTATTGTACAGTAGTAATTTAAAAGTAACATAAAAAACATAAACACTGATCACTTTTTTATGGGGATGTCTGCAACCTGCTTGTCTCCATGGAGATGCTATTGCTTTGCCTGGAATTCCCCAGAGTATGGCATTAAACTGGCACCCGTCTTACATTTATTCAGGAAGTCCAATGAGGTTCATTTGGTCTTCTGATAATTTATGGTAGTAGGTTATTTTTTTAGACCAAGAGTTTGTTTTCATACCTGACAGTTTCGACTGTTCCCTAACGGTGTTTAAGTCATGTGTTGTTGCTGTGACATGTCGGGTCAGCTGCGTTAAACAGGTTTTGGAAGATGACTCCAAACTGTCATGTATGAAAACTAGTGCTGTCAAACGATACACTTTTTAAATCAGGTTAATCACACTTTAGAATTTTGATCACAATCACAATTAATCGCAGTTAATTGTTCTTCAAAAAAAGATCAAAAGAATTTGACAAAAATGTCATTTATTATCAAAAGGTTATATTATTTACATTTTTCTATTGCTGGTAGTTTTGTTGACAACATTGCCACGGATTGTCGTGCGCGGCTTATTGTTGGTACAAGTAGCGTCCTTTCTGCCGCTGAATCAAACACATGATTTGCTTTAAGGTGGTATTTTAAACTTGTGCTTCTGTGGAAAGAGAGTTCATTGCTGCAATATCTGCAAACTACTTGAGTTGTATCTAATGTCATGTATGGACAGACCTGATCACTGACCTAATAACCTGCGCCATCTTTCAGTTCACCGTCACGCTTTCGATAGAGGAGCATGTGTGTTCAGAATAAATTGTGCAATTAATCTGCGTTAAAAAAACAGTGCGATATTTTTTTGTGATTAATCTCATGCGTTAACGTGTTATCGTTGACAGTCCTAATTTAAACAAACTCTTGGTCTGAAAAAAAGAACCCAATAACATTGCATTTATTCAATTACAGATGTTTTATTGAAAAAAATCATTTAAAAACGTGCTTTGGTACTGTGAGCGTGCTTGCCTCTCAACAGATCTGACCTGTAACTTCGTAACATGGCTACAGCATGTTTCCAAAGAGCTAGAACATTTTAATGCTGTAACATGGAACATTCCAGACGAAGCAATAACTACGCTAATAAGCAGGCGTATCAGAGTCATCATAGTCTCATCATTTTGGGGGAAACACTGAATTAAAGAAAGTAATTACTATACAGATCCCTCTGCGGTTTTTATTACTGCATAAATTGTCTTTTATTTTAATTTGATAATCCGCATCAGTATTCAGTGGTGGTACAATTTCTCAGTAGAAGTTGAATATTAAGAGTCGAGTCTTGCAGGGCTGCTTCGTGGATGATGACACAGAGTATTTTCAAGTGAGTAATGCATCAGAGTAGGTTAGTTCCTTCCTGAACAGTAGCGTGTGTTTGGCCTATAGTCTGTTTAATATAGAAACCCCATTTACCACACAACTAGACCAGAAATGTGTTTGTGTCTTTACAGGGTTAGAAGCGCTACAGTAGTTTAGTTTCAATATCCTTACATAATATTTTGCTAATCCATTTTAAATCTTAGTAGTAACACTTGATTCTTAGTCCTCATTATAGGAAAGTGGCACAAATTATATAAAATGTATTTAATTAATAGTATAAAATATGAATATCTCTTTATTACTTTGAGTATCTTCCCTCTTTAATCACATATTGCGTTGGTGTGGACTTTAAACTTGTCTTTAGTAATATTGAAAAATGACTTGAACTTGACTCATGTGACTTGATGCTTATACAGTTATTGCTTAATTTTTTATTGTTTGCCAATTCTCTGCTAGTACAGAAGGTTTTGGACAAATTTTGTGAATAGGTGAACTTGATGCTTTGACTGACAAAAATATGCAAACTTGATCACAACTGTTTCTAATCTAAATTTGTAGAAATGGCACAAAAGCTACTTCTAATCCTTGAAGCCCTTTCTCTGATTATAATTATCATTGATTTATTATAGTGTTGTAAGGTAAGGTTTATTTGGTTGTGACTTTAATAACTGAGTCGAGCTCAAACGATTTGAGGCAATTCTCATTTTCAAAAGAATCAACTATTTTTCCTAATTTTATGCATTTTTACATTTATTAAGTTTGAACAAACCAGCACAAAAGCAGAGCAGGCAGCACTAATGAAAGGTTTTTGAACAAAGAAACCCAACAAAAAACACTGTGCCCATCAAAATATTTTCTTTAGTAATGCAGTGTTTTATTTAGATTTTATTTAGTGCGTCATTTCAAATGCCCCACTTGCAATCGGAACAATTTATCATAGCCTTGGCCATTTCTCTTTTGAGTAGTTTTTAAATAAAATGAGTTCTCACATTGTCTTCTGTGATATAAATACATATAAAAGAGTCCTTTGAACAGTTCTTAGAAATGAAAATGTTTCAGATCCCACGAAAGTCTCATCACAAATTTATTATCAGTAAGTACAGGACATGTCTTTAGCTTGCCCTTGAAGGCTTTGATTATTTCTTTCTCCGAATGTGAACTTCATTAGTGAACTTGTTAAGGTTGAATCACTCGCTGATGATTCAGAATCTTTTCTACTGTGTTTTTTTGTTCGCACCAGAACAGAAGAATTACAGGATCTTTAATTGGTGCAAAAATAGTTGAGGAGAAAGTGCTTGTGACAACAAAATAGCTATGATAATATTTGTACCATGTTGTCAAAGAAGTTTATAAGCCTAGATAATAAATACAGTTTATTAAGAAGAAGTTTGAAAAATGTGTATTTAAGTTTAAATAGAAAGTTGTATATTTATTTAGCCGTGTTATCCTGTGATTGTACTAGTGCTGTCATGATACTAAAATAAAAGTACTAAAATAAAAACAGTAATAGACTGAAAAAACTGATTTTCAACATTAAATCCTAGCACTTTTTTATATTACCATGTGTTATCTGTGTCATATCTGTGTCGTAATCCCTCAGTGGTACAAGTTCATATATTAGTCTAAGTGATCTTATACTTTTTACAGATCACAATCACTCTAAAGCTCTTCAAGAAAGGTTAATTTCTGTCCTGTAAATGTGACTTTTTAAATATTAAGTATTATTATTAATACTTGCTGAAATGAGTATCTAGTTTCAATACTAGTTTTAATATCCATTGGTATCTGATTTTTCAATACGTTTGACAAACCTAAATTGTACTGTAGTTTTAGTATCTTTCATAATATCATTAGTATTTTTCATAATATCATTAGTATCTTTCATAATATCAGTAATCTAATGTTATAACTAGTATTAAATATGTATTTGATATTGAATGCTTGTGTTTTGGTCTTTCAGCTCTGTAAAAAACATCACTTTGGCATCGACAAACCAGAGAAACTGGCCCAGTCTCCAGATGAGTCCAAGTTTCTGATGAAAACTTTGAGTCAGATCAAATCTAATGTCGGCGGCCCCATCAAGAAAAAGGTATTTTAACTATAACTATTACAAACCTGTTCAACTGTTCTGGGTCTGGTTAACTGGTTATTAAAAAGGCACTGACAGGATTAAACAAAATAAATACATGAAAATTCCCCTGTGCCTGTAGCCAACAGTAAGACCTGTACAATCAGTTCCTTCTTTCACTTTGATGTTGAACAAGGAAACATTTGTCTGGGATAGTCACACATTTGTTTTCTCATGGTTCTCATTCATCAAAGTGCCTAAAATATAGGCAATATAATTTACTTTATTTTTGCAGGAATAGCTGCTTTCTAAACTTAATAGAGTAAAAGGGGTTTTGCTGGACTAAAGGGAAACAAAAGTCTGATATACAGGCCCATACATTTTATGCTCAAAAACCTAAAATTTGAAAATGATTTAAAAATTAATCTTAAATGTTTTAAATAATAAAGGTCCAAAATGTCAAAATGTCTAAAACAAGCCAAAATACTGGTATTGGCGTCACAAATTTCAAAGAACCTGCCTACAGTCTTAAAATAATTTGTCTCTTCTACCAGATGAAATTACACGGTGGCTGAGTGGCAACACTCAGGCCTCACAGCAAGAAGGTTGCGGGTTCGATCCCCGGGTCGCCCGGGCCTTTCTGTGTGGAGTTTGCATGTTCTCCCCGTGTCTGGATGGGTTTCCTCCGGGTACTCCGGTTTCCCCCATCAACCCAAAACATGCCCGGACCCGTATGAACTAACATCAAGGACCATGACGTCCACCCTCCTGTGGGCTCACCACCTGCAGAGGGGTTCATAGGGAAGGTCAGGTGCTATGAGGATTGGGCAGCAAACTGCCCCCGCGACCCAGACGGATTAAGCGGGAAAAGATGGATGGATGGACCAGATGAACTTATTAAAATATGATACATGCGTAAATTTGCTGCATTTAATGTATGATTGGAGCATTCAAACTTTGAGTTCAAGTAATAAAATTACATTGAAAGCATCAATTATGACTTATTGATTACGCTTAAAGGTCCTATATAATGCCAAATTGACTCTTGTGAGCTTTAAGCCACGTTAGAAAGTTGTTACCTCATCAAAATCATACCCAGAGCTGTGTTTTGTTTCGTTCACACGTTTGAGTGACCCTTTATTATTAGTCTGTCTACATCTACAAAGCTCAAAATGCTCTGTTTCAGCTTGTGATGTCTGTAGTGGCAGTTTTCAGTTTATCAGCTACTGTTTACCTTTTGTTTAATTGGGAATTTCAAGGTTGGAATTATTCACATGACACTAGTATGTCTACTCTACTCATGTATGGAGTTTAAAAACACTGTGGAGCACTTCTTGCATTACCACATGACATCACAAGGTGGAACAGAGTGTTTTCAGGCTGAGAGAAAAACACAGCTGACATTTTGCAGGGTTTCTGTGTTAACATATGTGAAAAACACATGTATGTTTTTGATGAGTAACCAACATTTTAACAGATAAAAAACATGTAATATGGGCCCTTTAAACCCTGCTGTTTTATCTGGTGGCATGTTTTTTTTCTTACTGTAAAACTTTAAATCTCTCTCTTCCCTCTCTCCTCTTGTCTGTCCAATCCCAGTATTCCCCTGCATTTCAGGTGAAGGAGAACAAAGAGAAGGAGCGTTTGGAGCGGCGGCTGCTCGATGAACTGTACAAGATATTTATGGACTCGGACTCGTTCTACTTCAGTTTAACCTATGACCTCACCAACAGCGTGCAGAGGCAGGGGGAGGTGGAGAGCACCGGACTGCCCCTGTGGAAGAGGGTGGGGCATTTAACACAACATTGAAACACTTTTACTTAGCTCTGTATGTTGTGTTTCCCTTAAGTTTTAGATGAGACTATGGTGGGAATCCTCTTTGAAATGTTTTATTGAATACAAATTTTGCCGTAAATATGTCTCTTTATCTATCCTCTATCCTCTAATAATCAAAAAATGATTTATTGCAGATTACATAAAGTTACTTCTATAAATTTGTAATAACAAAATAAGCAAAACGTGTCCTTTCAATACAAATTTACTGCTCAGCTTCTTATTACACTATGGGAGAGCCACCGTAGTCTGTTCTGTTAATTTATTAACACTGATTCATACACCTGTCACTATTATTATTTTTATTATTTTATTGGATACCACTTCAGAATAACTACACCTTTAATTATTCTTAAGAAAACATGAGTATGAACTTAATTCATAATGAACAAATTGTTTTTTAAGAATTATTTAGCCTAAGCAGCTACTTAATTAAGTACAAATTAAATGTAAAAACAAGCTTTGATTTAATAAAAAATGTAAAATGGTGGAATTTGGCATCATTTTAACTCAAGAAAGACTGTGGTTAACAATTCATTTATTGTTTTTTGCTTGCTAAAGCTATCCGTCACTGTGAATGTTTTTCTGACTGTTCTAATTTGTTTTTTTCAAAGGTGGACGATCGATTTTTCTGGAACAAACACATGATTCAAGACCTTATCGACCTTAAGGTAAGTTTGAGACACTTTTTGGTGTTAGAAATTCCATTTTTGTGCTGTACTGAGGCCACTCACTTCCAGCTCAGTATAGCACCTCTAATTAGTCTTTGGTGAAGGTTCATTCTGTTAAAAAATATGTATAAAATATGTATAATTTAACATTTAATACATGTTTTCTTTTGACAATGGGCTGAAGCTTTTAAGAAGCGACGAAACATGGGAAAAGATGCAGAATCCCATAATGTTTAACTGCCTTGTTGAACGATTGCTGACACATATGTTACGTATGTGTCAGCAATCGTTTACAGTAATGGGCTAAAAGTCACTGAAGAGGACTTTTTTTATATGTTTTTGTACACTGCACACCAACATAATACTTGCAAGTAGGTATTTACAAAGCACAAGAGTTGAAGTATGAGCTATTTAAAATGTATTTAAACTCACTAACTGCTGATCAGTGTTTGCAAATTCTTACATTAAAAGATTAAAATAATAAATTACAGGTACTGCATTATAAAGCACTATGGTTCAGTTGTTTTTACAGCTAAACAAATAAAGTTTAATTGATTGATATCTTTTTATACTCCTTTTTATATGTAATTTTCCCAGGTTCCAGATGTGGATTTCTGGGTGATTCCAGTGATTCAGGGGTTTGTCCAGGTGGAGGAGCTTGTGGTGAATTATAACGAGACTTCAGATGAGGAGCGCAGCAGCCCGGACACGCCCCCACAGGAAGTGATGTGTGTCGACGACATTCACCCGCGATTCACCGTGGCGCTGATCTCACGACGCAGCCGACACAGAGCAGGTACTGGGGTTGTACAATTAGGTTCTTAGGCCTTTGTGTTTTTATACTTTGGAGGTTCTTCAAAGTTTGACCATAGGCTGTATAATAAAAGTGGACTACGGGAGTGTGATGTTACCCAAAACAATTGAGGCTAGCTGTTATAGTGGCTAATAAGCAACCAATCTATGGGTTTAACTCAAAAATATATCAAATGAAACAGAAAACGCTCACCAAAGTTCTTGCAGAGGTGCAAGTACAAGGAATGGCAATCCAAACATGAAAAAAATGCATAGCGCACAGATGGTCCAAAAGCTTTTTTTATTTTTAAAGGCAAAAAGCCGTCATCAGATCTTTTATTTTATTTTTTCACTTTTTAACACAAAATACACATTTGACTATACAAATCTCCAAATTACAGAAACAATTGACACTGATTACCGATTAATACTTGAACTTGATGCTTACACAGTTTTTTTTAAACATTAAACTTGTTTGTAGTCTTGTATTGTTTTAAAGTGCCTTATTACTCTTAAGTCATTGAGTAGCAGCCCTACCCTCTTCTCTCTGCGCTCACAGGGATGCGTTACAAGCGTCGTGGTGTGGACACGGAGGGACGCGTGGCGAACTATGTGGAGACGGAGCAGCTGATCCACGTCCACAGTCACACTCTGTCCTTCGTCCAGACCAGAGGATCTGTCCCTGTGTTCTGGAGCCAGGCCGGATACCGCTACAACCCCAGACCGCGCCTCGAGAAAGGTGAGAGACGAGTGATAGCTGCTACTTTAGTTTGAAATAGTGATTTTTAAGCTAAAGTACTTTATGAACACACAGAAAAAAATCACATGATCAATGCATTCAGTGCAATTAAGCCATGACCAGCAAACAGCACGTATACCTTTAAGATTCACCTTCTTCTTGAGATGTTTATTGCTTTGTTACACAGTATGGCTTGCCTATCTACAGGGTGACAAGCCACTTTCTGTAGAGAGGTGAGAGTAGAATGCATGTTCTTCAAGATATTTTGGAGATTAGTAAAAATATATGCAAAGTAGATACATTTAATGCCATATTATAGAACATTAAAGGCAAAGTAATAACCCATGGAGACAATCACCCATTAAAACCCTATGCAGAAAGGTTAACTTGTCGAACCATAAGCCATAACATTAAAGATCACAAATAGCTGACGTGAAGTGTGAGGATTTTGTTATCTTGATCATAGTGGGTGACAAATCGGTCGATAGCAGGCGTACACTTTGCTGGATTGTGATAGTTCAACAAAACCCACCACAATAGTTGATAATGTTATATTATTATGTAAAGGGTGCTCTCTTTTTGCTTTTTTAAAACTACACAAGCACCCGTTTTATACTGGTTAAAAATGTCACTGTACTAGATATAGTTAGTACAGAAAATCCTCTTTTTTACTATATATTCTTTGTGTTTTTAGGAGAAAAGGAGACCATGCCTTATTTTGCGTCCCATTTTGAAGAACAGCTGAAACTCTACAAGAAACAAGTGAGTGTTTTATGTTTAATGATTAGCACTTTGATCGAATTATTGCATTAGCGTTCATTCACGGCATTCAATTTGAACACGCTCAAGTAAACTGTAAGAATTTAAACCAACTTTGATCACTACATTTACATTCATCTGAAAACACATACTTAGATGCTATTATAGAAATTGCAAAGTGTTACAGTCACTAATGGAAACAATTAAGGAGTTCAAAGAAGCAGGAAACAGCACATGTTGTTATGACTCAAGATCTGACATTTCCAAATATTGCACTTCGCTCTAATCACTTCAAAATAAACTCTTCAACTGTGTAAGTGTCTAACAAATTTCTGTCCACAATTTTTCACCACTTGTTGTCTCAATTAGGTCATTATTAACTTGGTGGATCAAGGCGGACGTGAGAAAATCATTGGTGACGCATACCTGAAGCAAGTGCTGCTGTTCAACAACCCAAACCTCACCTACGTCTCTTTCGACTTTCACGAGCACTGGTATGAACAACTGTTTTCACTATCTATTTGATAATGCCAGGGTCTCAATGGGAGAGCCACTAAAAAAGGAAGTGTTTATATTCCTTAAAAATACCTTGAAAACCATGTATTTTCACTACGAATGGTCTCGCTTCTCCGCTGGTCTGACCTGTAACATGTCCTGATCTCCTGCTTGTCTCTATGCAGGTAGATACGTGTAAAGGCCTACCGTGGAATATTCCAAGCCAAATTATACATTCTTCATGTAGACAAGCCGGTGGCGGACCCCCCACAAGATTTTTATGATTTATATGAATTATACATTTTTGGATTTTCTACATTTATATGTCTGTTTCTTTACAAAATAGTAAAAAAGTTACATAAAGTACCTTTTAAAGTCCTTTCCTTACTGCAAAAAGATTAAGATATAAACACTTAAATCTATCAGAAAAATACTTAATACTTAAAAGTAGTGAAATTATCTTGCTGAATGGACAAATAAGTTTACTTGCCAAGTTATTTTAAAGTAAACGACCTCTAGACTAGAATGAAGCAGTCTCAGCACTAGTAAGCAGATAATAAATCTGAAAACAAGATGAATAACCTGATATAAGTTTTAAAATCTTGGCCAGATCAGAGAAATTTGCAGTACACTGACAGTAAACTCAATGCGACGTTCTCAAAAATCGTGTGAACTCAAAACTTCCCTTTTGTGAATATTTTCTCGTGTACTTCTCTGTTTCAGTCGCGGTATGAGGTTTGAAAACGTCCAAATTTTGACAGACGCTATTTCTGATATTGTCACGGACATGAAGTGGGCGTGGTGAGTCATGAGACATTTGTGGACAAGCTCAGATAACTTCAAGATAAACTCTAAAATCAATCACTTTGATTTATTTAAGAGTTTATTTTTGTTTCTTTTCAGGGTGGACCAGGCAGGAGTGATTTGTAAGCAGGAGGGCATCTTCAGGGTGAACTGTATGGACTGTTTGGACAGGACCAATGTGGTACAGGCCGCATTTGCACGAGTTGTGATGGAGCAGCAGGTAAATTATTAGGTCAAATGTTATGCAAAATTTACTCTTGTGAGGATTTTTAAGCCATGTTATAATGTTGTTACCCTCTCAGAAACATTTCACATATGGTAGTTGTGTGTTGTTTCATTCACGTTTTTTTTTTTTAATTTGTATTAGTAAGTCTTCATAAAATGTCTGAAAGGACAGGCAGTATTTCTGAAAGTTGTGGGTTGTATCGTTCTCACACAAAAACACGTCACTGTCTGCAAAAATGGATTCATGGTTTAGTCACATTTAGACCTGATTTAGCCCCAGTTTAGGCCTGACAGGATCCGGTTTCAGTCCTCGTGGTGCTCGGAAAGCCAAATATTAGGTAGTGTTCAGCTTCAAAGATCTTTAACTACCTGATTACCACGTTCATTCATTTTCTCGTGTGTATCCTTTACCTGAGTGTGTTTCTTTAGTGAAGGATCCGGTTACACAATCAGCAGGTAAACCCATGGGCTCATACTCGACTGTTTGTGCCCATTCACAAAGGCATTCAGAGTCCTCACGTCACCTGCGTGTCCTAGGAGGGTTCTACAGTCACTTAATAATCTGTTTTGTCTTGTTTTATGTTCAGAATATTCCCTCCATCCATCCATTTTAACATTACTGTTTAGTTTTATTTTATAGATGCACAGATATTTATTTTATAGATGCACTTATGAATCTTAAATATTATATCATATTTCATGTAATATTCATAAATGTGTTTCTCATTCTCAAGCATTTGCCACACTACTGTAAAAAAGCCAAGCCTCTGGGTAGGTTTCTCCTGTTTAAAGGTGTAGATATAAGTTTCTGGTGGAGGGTAAGCTACTTGTCTCCATGGAGAATGTATTCCCTAGAATGTTGCACATGTTAAAAGCCTTGAATGTATACAGTGCAACCCATCGGAGTTGTAATATAATTTTGCGTAGATAAGGGGTAGATTTTATAAGATTTTTCTTCTTTCTCTCTTTCATTCATATTTATGTTAAAGTTGTATAGATGCAAGTATGATGCATTTGCTTTGTTTTGTTTTAATGAATGAAATGAATAAATAAATGAAAAATAATAAATAAATAAAGCATGAATCTCTATGTAGACAAACAGGTAATGTTATCAGGCCAAATTACATATGGGAAGAGAGACATTCTTATTGACCACGCTCAGTAAGAATGCGTTTTCAAGATGGTGTTTTCAAGTTAGTTTTGAGCATCAAGACACGCAAGACAAATAGTTTAATGCCATACTGTGAAACATTTCAGGCAAAGTGATGCAGGTGATGGACCCCCCCCCCCCCAACAGAAAAGTTACATAGTACACCTTTAATTAAATAAAGCTTCATTAAAAATAAGATTAGAGAACCATAATGTGTCCCTCAATGGAGAAATTCAGCGTTAGAATTCACATAATGATAATTCTTTGTTGCAATGCATTGAAGTAACACTTAACAGACAAATCCATTTCTTATTACTCAGACATTACATATGTTGTTTTCAGTTGAAGAAGTTGGGAGTGATGCCTCCAGAGCAGCCGTTGCCTCTGAAGTGCTACAAGATTTATCAGGTCATGTGGGCGAATAACGGAGACACCATCAGCAGACAGTACGCAGGCACAGCAGCACTCAAGGTAATGGAGTTATGTAATCAAAAACAGACTCAAGCCACTCAATACAAACACTATTTCTTATATTTCTCATGCTCTCTCCTGTTTATCTGCTGTTTCTTGGTGTTTTAGGGCGATTTTACCAGGACAGGAGAGCGGAAACTGGCTGGAGTCATGAAGGATGGCGTGAACTCGGCGAATCGTTATTATCTCAATCGATTCAGGGACGCGTACAGACAGGCGGTCATTGGTACGAACAGATTTAACTGATATGAATTGTGACTTGGGTTCAAAATGTCAAGAGAGTCACTTTTAGTACAGAGAAGACTGATGTGACTTCCATGGACAAAATTGGTATTTATTGATCCGCAAGGGAAATGACTTGGACACAGTAGCTCACACCTTTCAGTATTGTGGTGATGGAGTTATTGTATCATCTTTTTGTATTAGCACAAAATTAAAGGTGCTGTACCCAATTAGTTTCATGTAATATAGAAAAATGACTCTTTACCCAGCACAGACTGCGCTTAGATGTGCTGTCTGAGTCTAATAATAAAGTTTATCAACAGCCAGGAACATGACAGCTAAATTCTGGCCTCTGAAGGCTACGAAACGCGCTTAGAAACTGTGATTCTAGAAATGCATTAGAAAAGTGACAACCTACAAAGGAACTGATTTCTTGTGAAATGTGAACAATGTGAAAAACAGAATGAGTTGCACTGCCTTTTACACCGTGACATTTTCTATTATATATTAAAAAGTTTTCACTTTCAGAGAAGAACTAAATATGCAGAGTTTGTTTGTTAAACATGTGAATGAAAAACATAACTCTGGGTTTGTTTTTGATGAGGAAACAACATTTAACAGATCGGAGAATATGTAAAATCCCTCAGTCATCCAGATAGAATCCACGGCAAAGGAGAAATTCAGTTTGTCAACTGGACAATTGGACTTCACTTCTGAAGAAGCAGCTTGGATGAGCTGTGAAACGTATTCGACCAACAAAAACTTTTGTTCAGTTGACAAATTGAATTCAACCGTTGCCAGACCAGAGAATATTGTAATGTGGGCCCTTGTTACATTCTTATTGCCTGACTGTCCCTCTTTGTAGACCTGATGATGGGTTTGCCTGTGACCGAGGACCTGTACTCCATCTTCAGTAAAGAGAAAGAGCACGAGGAGAAAGAGAAGGAGAGTCAGAGAGGAGCACAGGAGCAGGTCAGTCTCCTGCTGCAGACCTACATGCAACTGCTGCTCCCAGACGACGAGAGGTTCCATGGAGGATGGGCCCTCATCAACTGTGACATGAGGTGAGGAGACCGGGGACACACAGCAAAGGACATGACAAGAAAATTAGGCCAAAGTACAGGTCAGATCTGTGCAGAAGCGTCCCTACTCACCATGAAAATGCATGTTTTTGAAACATTAAATCATGTACAGTATTTTCTGGACGCTCTGGAGTATAAGTCGCACCAGCCAAAAAATGCACAATGAAGAAGAAAAAAACATATATAAGTCACACTTTTTGGGGGAAATTTATTTTATAAAATCAGAGACCAAGAACCGACATTTCATCTTGAAAGGCGAGTTATAGAAGTTATAGTAATAAAAAAATTGAATAGAGAACAATCCGTGTATCATTCGTTTTTCAATATAAAACCAAAAATAAGAAAACGAAAAAACAACTCTTTTCTTTATTATTTGTCTCTAAAACCAAAATGAAAAAACGGATAACGATGTATTTTTTCATTTTTGATTTATAGATATGATTCATATATTTGGGATGGTCTTTAGGCTTGGTCTATGGGCTGTCAGTGTGAATTTTTTTTACAAGTCGCACCGGAGTAAGTTGCAGGACCACCCAAACTATAAAAAAAAGTGTGACTTATAGTCCGAAAAATACTGTAAGTGAATAAATGCAACATAGATGTTTAAAGCTACTCTGTGGTACATTCTAGGCAAAACAACAGGTGGCAGGTAGCAAACGTTCTTCCTCCAAAGTCTGCACTCTGCTCCCAACTTCATGCTTTTACTGACAGAGGATTGGCTGTAGACGTTTTGATTAAAATGAATGATGCTGATGACAATTAAAAATGATGATTTTGATTAAAATTCAATTAACTGCACAGTGCACCTTGTGATCGAGATAGTCCTTATAATTAATATCCTAGTGTTTCTCAAGCAGTATCCGTATCCTTTTTTAACAATAACACTGAATAGATGCAAGATATATGTTTAATGCCATACTATGGACCATTTCAGGCAAAGCAATAACATCTCAATCAGGTGGCGGACCCCCTACCATAGAAATTACACAGTGCAACTTATAAATATTCAATAATATTTTACATCCTTAAAACTTACAGCACAACCAATCTATTAGTATCTGATATTTGAACAGTTGTACGCACATTTATAATTACCTCTTGAGGAGTTAAACTTCTTTTAACCACATGAAGACGAGACACTTCATCTGTGGACTGTGTGGTTTAGTCATTTGAAAGTGAAGCCTGCTAAGATGCTGAGTGCCTCGAGAATTAAACACCAAATGTTTTTGGTTTCAAGTGCAATACAATTTACTCACTGGCTTTATTCCTGTAATTACTTTATAAAGTCATGTTTTTCTTTTTTCTATTCTTTTTAGTCTCATTGATGCAAACAACAAAGACGTGGATGTGCTGCTGCTCCTGTCGGACAAGGCCTATTACATCGCTTAGTGAGTTTGACCTTTTAAAACTGTTTAATGTCGTCCGGTGTCAGAGGTCAGTAATATTAGGATTCATCTGAGTTAGTTAACAGACAAAATGTTATTTAGATGGAAAAAAGGCTATAATATATATATATATATAAGCATATTATTTATACTAAACTGAAATATATGTATATTTAGTTTTCAAATGAAACCTTATTCATACAAAAACTGTTTTACAGTCATTAAAAAGATGCACTTCCACCCAACTATGCTGCCCACATGGTTATCTTATCTTTTAATCATGTTCTAAAGGTTTGCCCATCATTTGCTTACTCAGACTTGTATTTTTAGTGATTCCCAGGACTCTCCCATGTACTAAGCCCAACCCTTCTTAGCTTCTGAGTCACTCTCAAAGTATTGTAGTCATTATAACTAATATATTTAAACCGTTTATTAACATATGAAGGGCCATCATCAATGAGCCAATAAATGTTATTGACGTAAAACAGCTCAGTCTTTTGGTTAATCAGATGCATCTTTCTTCGGTATGATTCACGAATAGTAAAGTATAAGATTTCTCCGTGTTTGTCTGCAGTTACGATGAGGAGGCGGACAAAGTGAACCAGTACCAGCGCCTGAAGTTGGAGGGTTTGGAGAAAATAGAAATTGGTAGGTTTCATTCAAAGAAGAAGTTTGTTTCATTTACGCATGAGTCACCAGGCATCACTTCCCAACAATGTGCTGAACAGTAACCTTTTACCAACAGCTTCCCAAAGTGTGAATCACCCTCAAGAAACCGACGCATCTATGCAAAATTAAATAGCAGTCAGGGCTGTAGATCTTGAGTTGTTTAGTCAATAAATCAGTCAATGGTGTCTTAGTCAAGTAACATTCGTATTAGTCAATGAATAATTTAAGGATTTGTATCTAGGACATCAGAAAGGAGAAGTGAGTGAGAGAAATGGCTTTAGTGTTAGTCTTTCTTGGTATTTCTACGTAAAAAAGGTAGATTCAACTCATGATTCACAAATTTAATCATTGTTTCCTAGTTTTTTCCCACATAAATAGCTTTTTTAGCTAGCTTTTTTGCATAAACTCCTGTGTTTATAGTCTTCTAAGTGCAGATACATAGCGATACCCTTTTTTTGTTAACTAATCGATCAGCAGAACATGTCTTTAGTCGACTGAGAATTTCTTTAGCCGACTACAGCCCTGAAAGGACATTGTGTTTTTTCCTGTTTTAGGTCCAGAGCCGACTCTGTTTGGTAGACCTAAGTACTGCTGTATGCGCCTCCACTACAGAAATGAAGACGTGAGTGGATATTTTCACACACTACGAGCTGCAACCAGGAACCCAGAGGATGATGGCAAAGGTAAATTATAAAAAAAAAAAAAAAAAAAAGATTAAATAAAATTAATCAAAATGTGTAATATGGTTTAACAAATTGTGATTTAGATACACTCCAATGCATAGCCGAGATGCTCCGGATAACAAAACAAGCCATAGGGATGGACTTGTACGTGGTGGAAAAGAAATTGGAGAGGTAAATACTAATACAAAAATTACTCTAGAAAATTGTACATGTTTTAATCAGCAACAAATTAACTTAAAAGTAGCTGTTGAATCTAATATATTAATCTACACTTGACCTAAGGAGATGTTACGAGTCCATTTTTATATCTCATTTAGTACAATGAACCAGAGATGAAAAAGAAAAGATAAAATTACTACAAAGATCAGTGAAAAAATGTTTACTTTACCCCAAATTAATTGATGAATAATTACTTACATTTAAAGAGTTTTCGACTAAAATATGTACTGTATAGTATGTAGTTCATTCATACAGAACAGCTTAATTGTTTTTATAAATTCCATGTCAGTGTGACGTGTTTCTATATAAAAAAACTAAACGTGTTAACTAAGATTTCTCCACTAATTGTTGCCAGTTTAAGTGCAAAGTGGCATTTTGCAGTTGTCTGTAAGGAAGATACAATATATTACAATATAAATATAAATTGAACCTAGATTTAGCTTTTGTCAATTATATTTTACCCTTTTACTGTGTTGTGTTCATACAAAAGCTTTACTGTACAGCACAGACTTTATCTTCTGTGGCATAAACCTAGAAAGTGCGTAGTGTAATTTCCAAAGTATTTCATACACTGGAAATGTGTGGGTTTCAGCTTCCTGTTTATAGGCGCCATTTAGAGTTTTTTTCACCATTCAAAATATATAATTTTTACTTTTTAATGAATTCCTATGGCAATGGCACTAGTTTTTCATCACTCTGAAATTCATGGATAGAAATAAGAGATATTTAAATGGCAAATTTGAGGCTAAATGTCACGTTAACATGTTCACAGTTATTGGGAGAGCTCTAAAACACTGCCCCAGGTGTATTGTTTTAGTGACTTCCTTTAATGTTGCAGGCGTCAGAGCAGGCCTCACGAGGACATCATGGGGATCCAAAACAAAGGCACAGACCAGTCCCAGGGCAGCTCCGGTCTGGCTCAGGGGAAGAGCTTCCTCCTCAACAAGTTTTCATCTTTAAATCAAAAAGTAAAACAAACCAAAACTAACATGGGACCATTTAAACCTTTGGGAAAACTCGGCAACTTGACCAAACCTGACGTCACAGTGAATTTCCTGAAGCCAAACATGCACGTGACCCTTTGGAAGTCCGACAGCAGCCTGGAAACTTCGGACAGTAATCCAGGGACGACTCGCAAGGATTTGGTTGGGAATCATTCGGAGATCTCGTCAGATTCAGACTCCTATAACTCCGATCCTGAACATTGCACCGAAACTTTGGAAAACACGGACTATGTTTTGCCCAGCTGCGGCATTGTAGCATCTAACCCGCGTTTAGGCAGCAGGTCCCAATCGATCGGAAGCGTAGAGCTCAATATCCCATCTGCGATCCGAGTGACTGGGTGTGATGGAAAACAAGAAGACAGTTTGAATATTCCGGAGGATAAATCGCCTGGCTCTGCTTCTGTTGCCGAAGAGGCGTTGCTCATTGATTTCGGGACGCCCATTGACGCCTACTGCCACCAGTTTGTCCAGGACGCACAGACGATACCAGTGGAGGTGTTTGGAGAGCGCCCTCTAGTGGTGAACCCAGTGCCTGCCCCAAATTCGGACTCTGATAAACTAAAATCGGAAGTACCACCCCAGGACCCCCAGCCTCCCCGTCCCTCCCAGCTCGACGTGCAGTCCTCTACCTCCTCCGGCGCAGGGCTCTCGGTGCAGAAACCCTCCTCTGCGGTTTCGGGCGGGTCCCAGCGTAGCCTGTCCTCTCTGATGGAGGGCAGCTTAGGACCCTCGCCCGCGGATAGTAATGGGAGCAGAGTGGTCTCGCCCTTTGCCAAAATCAAGAGCTCTATGGTGCAGGTGGCCAGTCTGACGCAGGCCGGGCTCACGCAGGGGATCAACTACGCCGTGGCGAAGGTCCAGAAAAGTCCAGATCCAGATTCGGTCAACGAGGCCCAAGAGAACGAGCTGCAGGCCATGTTCACACAGTGCCAGACCAGGATTATACAGATTTAAACTGGGTCTGAACTAGGTCTAAACTAGGTCTGAACCGGGTGTGAACCAGGTCTAGACCAGGATCCCGGCCGGTTCTCTGTAGCAGCGTGTGTGTCCTGTCTGTCTGTCTGATCGCAGTAGCAGCAGGTTGCAAATAGTCACCGCGGTGACGTTTAAAGCCCTTTAGTGAAACCTGCCCTCTCCTGTTCAGAAACACAATTGTGCTTTATATTTTAGGACAGAGCCAGATCGTGTTTACATGCACAAAAAACATCATGGTATTAGTTAAGCAGAGCCCAGTAATATGACAATAAAAGAACAATATTTGTCATCACAGTAATTTATAACTGAATTGTGTGTCATGTTTTAGAGATTTATACAATTATGAGTCAACATTGTCCGTTGAGTTGGCTTAACTTTAAACTTTCAAGTGCTTTGAGTGAATCATCTGTACACACTTAAACAGAGAAAGCCATTATTTTACGCAGGTTATTCAGGCTTCAGAAAAACAAAAACATTTATTTCACCTTTTATCAGGTTTACTGGCATCAAAGAGCCATTGATAAACTTTTCTATATTGTGAATAAATAACCACAGCACAATTTTAGCCAAAGATATTAGACACTTTCAAAGCAGCATGAAGGCAATCAATTTAAGCATTTATTTACAAGGGATGTAACAATAACCGAAATATGATGATACTGTATCGTCAGATGTCGCAGTATATCGAACTACATGCTCCTTTGCGTAAAAAGTATTGTTTTATTGCAGCAACAGCTAGAAATACGGACGCTTTTGGTCTGTTTCAGCTTAATTCTTTGGAATATGACCATAACGAGTTCAAGTCTCATGAAGGCATTTTTAAAAGCACATTAGCAATTCAACCAGGACAGACTCATGGATAAAAAGAGAAAGGTTTTAGTAAGTTTTATTGTCGGAGTTCTCTTTGAACAGAAGACTTTGCGATGAAGGACGTGGCCAATTCGATGACATTTAGGTAAACTCTGGAGAAGCGGTGAGGTAGACGAGGGAGAAGTTAGGGCTTCCAGGCTGAATTTGTGCTCCATTTCTGCACCACCTTTTAAATATTTCAATAAATATCGTACCGTGAAGTGAATATTGTGATACTATTGTACAAAGAGATATGGATATTGCTACGTGCCTGTTATTTACCAAGAGAAAGTGACATTTCGTGGCTCACTGTTTTATCTTTTTAAAGTCTAATATTTAACTAGCGCTATGACACAACTTTTTGCATCTGTATTATCAGAGGCACAGAGTATTTTTGTGCATGTAAACACGTTTTGACGGCGATCCTTCAGTTATGAACCTCACGACAGGGGGATATTAGCTGCATGTTGACAGACTAAAACGTTTCATCCGTTTGTTCAGGCCTTTAACTGACATTTGTGATATAGTTTGTACCTGGTGTCGTAGAAAAAAACCAAATATCCCCAAAGGAAACTGTAGACTGTAAACTAAGAGACAAACTGTAGTTAATTGATACTTTGCCATGACGTCACGCTGGGGGTGTTCTGCATTTATGTCTATGGAGCGATGTTCAGCAGTTGGCAAAATGACACAACGCGCACATTCGCAAACACAGTCGAAAAAGTTTTAAAATAGTCTGGAAACTTAAGAAAAAAAATACAAAATGGATTTAAAAAGTGCATTTTCAGGAGCCTGTGATCAATACAGGTGGTGTTTGATTTTCAACTCAAAGGTGAGAGTGACTATGGAAAATAATTTGCTCCATCAGACTTTGAATTTTAAATACCGCTGAATTTCTCACTTTGAATTTTTTAACTCTGAAAAAAGATCTTTGAATAATGTTTATTCCGAATTTTAGTTTCTGAAATTTTAAGTATACCTTTTCAATAAGTTTCAAATTTAAAATAAAAATTTCACCTTTTAAATTTTCAAGGCCTCAAATTAAACAGAGTGTAAAATTCATAGAACTATAATAAAATCTGGAAGATGAATCCAAGATGGTGCCGTATTGTTTTCAATGGTCTGTGCTCATTGACGCATGACCCCAAAATTTTTTACTTCCGCAGCCCAACGTGTGATATCAGAAATGCAGTTCTGACCAATCAGAGCGTGAGCTGCTAGAGCGGAGCTAGCGCAGGCTCAGAGCAGGGCTAGGCTATCTCTTACAAAGTTGATTTTGAAGTGCTTTGACGATTTAAATTTTTTTAAAGTTCATATTGTAAAAATACAGAAGAAATACAAAATCCGACCTTTATGAAACCTGGTGATGTCCTGTCAGCCAAACACGGGCAGGTTTTCACAGTAAAGGTCCAAGATGCCAAGGCAGAATCAATCGATTATGTGCTGTTTCCTATTGGCCGTTCTTATATGTGGGCGGGGTTTAGTTCTGACCAATCAGATCGCTTCACTGCACCAGTTCCTGCTTGTTACTAAGTTAGATCGGATCACTTTGGATCGATAGCTTCAGCCTTGGCATTTTGGATCTTTCACTGCGACTTTCACACTCATATTTCACACATATTTTAAAGGCATTTTTTTCTTTTCGAATTTTAAACACTAAAACTCTGAATTCAAACATCTTTTTTCAGAGTTAAACAATCCAAAGTGAGAAATTCAGCAGCATGTAAAGCTCAAAATCTGATGAAACAAACGATCTTCCGCAGTAACTGAAAACCCACTGGATAAAACTCGCTCACTTGTGACTGTCATTTTCGTCCGACTTGTTCAACAGCACAAATCTCTTTCTGGTTGTGTCAAACGGTTCATCTTAAAGTCTTAATTTGTGCAACAGAGCTTCAGACGGAGCAGTGCCTACAGTTAGCATCGCACCCCCAGGGAACGCTGACGATGTCCGCCGCAAAGTATCAGTATCAATGTTGTAATGTACCATAGGAGATATCAAGTATAGATATATTACTACTCAAATATTAGTCTGTGGGTGTCGAGTGTACAGTGAGTATTGTTCGTCCTTGTTCCCTATAGAGCCTTGGCCCTGCTTTTGTATCGTGGGTAAGGTTGTATTTTAAACATTGCCTAGCGCTGTTCAAATGTGTAGCCAGAAAACTACTGGTTAGTTTGGTTAAATAACTAATATATCAATGTTTATTAATAATCTAATGAGGGTTTGTGAAGCCAGCCAGCGTTTTAACCTTAACGTTGCATGCTGCATAAGACAGGAGCGTAGCATATACTAGAAATATATGCAATTATTATTATTATTAGAGTACAATAGTGAGACAAACGCTTTATGCACTCCCCAAACTGAAGCTTATTTGCCTTAAACAGGGAACGGTGGGGTTATGTATATCAGGTATTTATGGCAAAATCTACCTTTTTAAGTCTGTTGTTACATGTTACATTTGTACTGTGTAAATATATTATAATTCAGGGTTACTGTAGTTCACGCCCCTCTGTTCTGGGATATTTCACTGCAAACAAGGATTTTATGTAGATTGTTTTAGAAATTGAATGGACTTCTTTAATGATTTAGCGGGTAAAATGTCAGGGCATCTCGATATTGTTTGTGAGAAAGCTTAGAGCGCATTTTGATAGTAATTCTGGCTTGTTTATGCAAAGTTGTGCATTCGTACGTCTGGTGAAAAGTTAGTAGCAAATATACACAAGTTACAATAGCTACAAGGAAAAAAATCACATCAACTTATTGAAATTGACTTAAAAGTAGCTGTTGAATCTAATATTAATCTACACTTGACCTAAGGAGATGTTACAAGTCTGTTTTTATATCTCATTTAGTACAATGAACCACAGATGAAAAAGAAAAGATAAAATTACTACAAAGATCAGTGAAAAAATGTTTACTTTACCCCAAATTAATTGATGAATAATTACTTGCATTTAAAGAGTTTTAGACTAAAATATGTACTGTATATAATATGTAGTTCATTCATACAGAATAACTTAATTGTTTTTATAAATTCCATGTCAGTGTGACGTGTTTCTATATAAAAAAACTAAACGTGTTAACTAAGATGTCTCGACTAATTGTTACCAGTTTAAGTGCAATATATTAAAATATAAATATAAATCGTCAGTAGCTCAGAACAACTTAATTATATAAATAAACCGGCTAATGTCCATGTGATTGTGTTGATAGCTAAAAACCAACTTAAATGTGTCGACTATTAAGAATCTTTTTTATTAATTATTGCTTTTTGAAGTCCGCTATAAGGAAAGATACTATATGTAAATTGTCTTATAACGTTGTTAAATTGCCTTGGTTTAAGTGTAAATATCCCAGACGGAGGGCCACACGTTTCTTATTTTGGTTTTTATCATGTTCACTGCATTTGTCACCAGCAAAGGAGGTGTGGGGCTGAAAGAGATGTATATTTGTAGTTTTTGGAGTTGGCTGCTGTATCATGTAAACTGCTGACAGTGTGTGGTGCTGCCAAAGCTACGAGGGTGGTTTTAACTTTATAATTACCACAAAACAGTTCTCCAGAATAGTCCTTCAAGTGCATATGACAGGTTAGACCACTCTTTTCGCTAAAGCTTAGTTAACGTCATTAGAAGTAGTTTGACATTTTTTATGTTTATAAGTTCACTTCCTGTTTGGACATGTTTAGCAGATATAAAGCAAATATGACAATTTTTACCTAGAAATCACGGACCAAAACATGTCTATAGTTATGATTAGACCAATGTGAGTAAATGATCTTTGTGTGGATAAATTAATGATTAAACTGCCAGAAAGAAGTGTTCCTTGTGTGTAAATTTTCCCTGCATTTTGGTTGGAATTTTGTGTGTTGTAGAGTTTTTCTGTCTTCTCTCCTCAGCCTTACTTTCTTGTATTTTAGATTTAAAAAAGAAATGTCCACAAACTGCCTTTTAACTGATATAAAACTGTTATATTCATCACAGATCCAGTCCCACCGAACCAAGAAAAACACGAAAACCTGTTATATGCACTTAAAATCACTCCTAAACGAACTTTTAACCGACCTCAACAAACTTAATCTTGAACATTCCCGGTTCAGGTGGCCGCTGATATTGCTGATATTGTTTTCTAAAGCTGTGGGTGTAGTTCGTGTTGCTCTGTGCATTTGCTGGGTGAATTTTCCTTCTGTTTTTGACACCAAGTGCTTTTGTAACTAACCACCTTTTATTATTTTTCCTTTGTGGTTGTTATAGGCTCAGTGGGCACTTAATCTGAGACATGTCATTGAATTTTCACTCACAATGCAGATATTTGATGCATTAATAAGTTATACGAATAAGAAATTGTATTTAATTAGGCTCATGACCTTTACAAAGTTGGTTATGTTTGTTCACTCCTATGAACTAACATCAAGGACCATGTTGTCCAGCCTCCTATGGGCTCACCACCTGCAGAGGGGTTTATAGGGGGGGTCAGGTGCTATGAGGATTGGGCAGCAAACTGCCCCCGCGACCCAGCTGGATTAAGCGGGAGAAGATGGATGGATGGTTATGTTTGTTGGCAAAAGCGCAGGGTTAAAAATACACATTTGTTTTATTTTTTATTCCATATGACTTAAAAGCTCTATTTATTAATGGTATTTGGCACATGGACTATATTTGTCTATTTATTTTACCTGTTGTTGGTTTCACTCCAAAACGTGACACTCCAAACTCTCTCTGGCCCATTTAATATTACGATCAACTTATAAAAAAAAATGAAAAAATATATTTAATCAAAATAATCCTACACATACCTTGATTTCAAAGGTAAATTTCTTAACGTCATGTGATTTCCAACTTTCCCTCTATTATAGCCGCGTTTTGCACTGGGGTTAGTTTAACAGGTCTTCGTTCTTCTGCAAATGCGTCTCGTATTAAAGTGTCCACTGATCCCCGTCCAAGAGCCTTGTTTATGACTTGGGTTCGTGAGTTTCGGGTCTGAAGTTTATTTTGCACTGAGCACATCGTCGATCCTGTTCTGACTGTTGTCCTGGTTTTACACATTGTATTGAGATTGTATTGTATATTAAAGTATCCTATTTATTCTTATCCTTTGGGCGTGTTACTTGAGAAAAGTGCACTGTACACTTTTGTCTAGGATTATTCCGTTGGAATAAAATGTATATAAATTAACAATGTGTTGTCTTTTGTTGCCAGTCAGAAGCTTTAAATTAGAGTATTTCAGGGTAGCAAAAGGAGAAATTCAATTTGTCAACTGGACCATGATAAGGAGGTCCACATTACACACATCTTGAGTATTTCAGGGTATTTTTTTGTAGACCACAACTCATTACAAACATTTTAACAAGACGCATAAGTTGTGTTTAGGTTCTAAAACACATTATCCAATGAGAAAGCAGAATGAGCTCCGTACTTTTCCAGGTCCTTAGACTAAAACCAGCTAATAAACCACAGACTCTAATATGACCAGTGACATTATATAGGCATTTCTGAAACAAAAAGCAGCACTTTTACCAGAGTATACCATTAAAATGTTCATATATATTGCAATTGTGATCATATTAAAACGTTTGGAAGAAATCAACTTCTGGACCTGTCCTTTTGAAACATGAAAAATATTTATTACAAACTTATTTTAGTAACAAAATTATAAACATTATCTTCTTGTTAGCGTGGCTGTGTTCATGGCTCGTTGCCGTTGACGCTCCTGTACTGCTCCACACGGACCCTCCGCATCGTCTCCAGATGTTTGGCTTTAGACCAGGACTCTCGGCTCAGAGTCGTCGCTCCCACAGACAGAGACAGCAGCCTGAGGACAGAAGGAAACTCACCTTTATCAAATCCAACAAGCAAACACATAATGCAGTATATAATTATGTAAACTGAAGAGATGCACTGACTGAAAATACTGCAGCACCTGAATTAGTTTTCTGTTCAAGACATCGCTTAAGAATATGGCTGAATAGACAATGAACAGACGACTATGCTGCACAGTCTACACTACACCTTAGAGAAGCAGAATATCACGTAAGGCAGGGGGTCTCCAACATTTTTCCTTCGGTGAGCGACCTTTATAAAACGAAAATGCCAAGAAGCTACTAGTTTTAGCGCTCACAAGAAATTTTGTACATTTAAGTACCACAGCGAGCCTTAAATGAGGTACAGTTAAATGGATACAAAACAAACATCCATTTATTTGTGTACAAAGTTTGGCATCAAAATGACACAAGCATAATGGTCACAGACATTTAATTAATCAAATTTTTCTTATTCAGGACAATCTGTGTAATTCCTCTGGTGAGCTACTTGGAAGGGGGTGGAGAGCTACAGGTTGGAAACCCCTGATGTAAGAATTAAACACAGTGAAGCATCAGTAGCATAACAACTTATACAAATATATGGTTAGGGTTGATTAATCAGGAAACTCCAAGTGGATATTACGCTGATGAAGGGCGAGAGAGATTGTATTAAGGTTTTTCTGGCTGACTTTTAAAGGAGCCCAAAATCTGGCTTAAAACTATATCAGCTGGTTGTTGATGCCGTTGCGGGACAGTGCGTGGGGAAGGAAAGTTGTTATTCTAGGTTGTATTGGGATTTATTGTCCGATTCTTGTGTGTTTGGTTAGATCTTGTTCAGTGCTACGCTGACATGAGGTGGGGGTGGTTTTGCTACAGGTAAATACTTCTGACACTGCTCAAGACAGGGATGTCCAAACTCTTTTCATCAAGGGCCACATATTAAAACACAGACCAGCGTGAGGGCCGATCGAGGGCCATAGACTGGTGCGTTTATAACAGGTTTAAATGACGCTCCAGACCTTTATTCAGGCTTAGACCCTCAAAAGGACACACTAAATTTGCTTGATCAAGGTAGATTATAAAAGCATGTGGTAAAAATACCACTGGCGGTAGTTTGGGCCAATTCACCTGGAAACCTGAGAGCCAAAACAATTAGTCCGAGGGCCACATTTCATAGTTTGGACATGCCTGATCTAACAGGTTGCAGCGTAGATGTTACACTGCTTTTTGAATCACAGTCCAAATCTCAGAGGAACTTTCCCAGTTAAAAGAATAATTTATTTGTGAGCACAGATTTCTGAACTTTATGAAACCCAAACTGAATCACTGACCGAGCCACAACCAGCAGCCTGTGCAAGTCCTCGGCTGAAATGCTCTGAGGGTCGTCCTTCCTCATGTCCACGAAGTCATCCTCCACCCACTGAACAGAGAGGGAAAAAAAAGAGAGGTTTTTATTATTACGTTATTATTTTTTTATGGTCCCGTTTTCTCACCTTGGTCATTTCCTCAGAGATGTTGTAGTCGACGAGCTGGGCCAGACCAAGGTAAGTCCTGAACCGGTTTATCTGAGTGGAGGAGGTCTGCGGGACGTGAAGACCACCGACCGAGTCCTCCAGCTGAGAGGGGGCGACGTCGGGCTGGAGGGGCAGCTGGCAGTCCGACTGAAGAGGAGAGGCAAAGGAGAGAGGAGGAGGAGTGTTTCTGTCAGTCTGTGATGCTCTCAGTCTCAGTCGGCCACCAACCTTGGCGTCATTATTGACAGTGATTTTAAATTTGACAAACATGTAAATGCAGTTGTAAAATCTGTTTTTTATCATTTGCGGCTTTTATCTAAAATTAAACCTTTTTTATCTTTTAAATCATTTGAACAGGTCATACATGCTTTTATCTCCTCTCGTTTAGACGTCTGTAATGCACTTTTTCCCAGCATAAGCCTCATGCACTTTCTCGCTTACAGTTGGGACAAAATTCTGCTACGCGACTTTTAACTGGAAGCAAAAAATGCGAGCACATTACCCCGATTTTAGCGTCGTTGCACTGGCTTCCAGTTTGTTTTAGAGTTGATTTTAAGATTTTATTGTTTATTTTTAAAGCTTTAAATGGACTGGCCCTACAGTACGTCTCGGACCTCATCCAAATTTACACCCTGCGCACGAGCTGAGGTCCGAGGGCCAACTCCAGCTCGTGGTGTCAAAGTCGAGACTTAAAACCAGGGGGATCGGGCTTCCTCTGTGTCCGGCCCTAAACTGTGGAACGCTCTGCCCCCTCACGTCCGAACAGCCCCCACAATCGAGTGTTTTAAGTCTCGTCTTAAAACCCACTTTTATTCTCTGGCTTTTAACTCTGCGCGAGTTTGTGTAGTCCTCTGTGTCTCTTATCTATTTTATTTTGTTTATTTTAATTCTACTTAGCGATTTTTATGATGTTGCTTTAATTTGATTTTACTGGTTTTATTGTTTTAGGGCTGGTATGACCAAATTTTAGCATTTTTTATGTTTTATCTCTGTGCAGCACTTTGGAAACTACTCTGTTTGTAAAATGTGCTATATAAATAAATGGATTTGGATTTGAATGATTGATCGATAACACATAAGAAACTGCAAATAACTTGAGTTGCCTCTTAACAAAAATGCTTAAAAGTGCATTAAAACACCCCTATGTCTAAGCTGAAAGTCATTCACAGAGAAATATCACGGGCAATACAGTTTATTGTCAAAGTTTGTAATCATAGACCATTTTTCAGGATTTTAAAACTTGGAAATATTTTTGGCCTTCAGTAAAGATGAAGTTTAACAGCAGCAGCAGCACTCAGAAGTGTTCAAGGCCTTACAGAGTTTTAAGAAATTAAGAAACTGAAAACAGGTCTGTGCAGTTAATAAAATTTCAATAAAATAAGATTGTCATTTCTACATAAAATCCACCGTCAGTCAATGGAGTAAAGTTCAGACAGAAGAAGAAATTTGACATTTTTGTAGTAAATAATTATAAATATCTGAAGTCTTTTGTCATTTTTTGTGTGTGAAATGCCTCATCAGATCATCTCAGACTCTTGTTTAGCATAAATGTGTCTTCAGACCCTTTGGCTGCAGCTGAACCCGAGTCTCAGATCCAGACCAGAGACCGAATGATCCAGACCGAGACTCTCAGAACTGTAACCCTGGCACCAGCTGCTGCCATGGAGACGGGACAGGAATAGATCTCCACACAACAACACACACATACAGAAACACAGACACACATATATACACATATACACACACACACACACACACACACACACATACACCTATACAGAAACACACACAGAGACACATTCACATATAAACACACACACAGATTCTGGAACTCAACGCAATACACAAGAGACACACTTTCTGGAATAGAACTCAACATGATGAGTGCGCATGCACACACACACACACACACACATACACACTTTCTGGCATACAACATACACACACACACACACACGCGCTGGAAGAAAACATACACACACATTCTGACATAGAACATACACAACACACACACTCTGGAAGAGAACATATACACACACACACACGCACACACTCTGGAAGAAAACATACACAACACACACAATTTCTGGCATAAAACATACACAACACACACCCACACCCACGCACACTTTCTGGAATAGTGCTCAACATGCACAAGCACAGACACGCTGTAACAGAACTCAGGGCGCACACACACGCATTCTGCAACGCAACACGCATTCTGCAACGCAACACGCGCGTACACACACACACACATACGTAGACACATTCTGACATAGAACATACACAATAGACAACGCACACACACTTTCTGGAATAGTGCTCAACATGACGAGCACACACACACACACACACACACACACATGCTGTAATAGAAGGCAGTGCACACACACACACATGCACGCACACACACACAAGGAGTTTTTGTGCCAGTTTGGGATTATTTTACCCCCGCTGCAAATTTCTCTGATCTGGCCAAGATTTTAAAACTTATTTTGGGTTATTCATCTGGTTTTCAGATTTATTATCCACTTCCTAGAAACTACTTAACTTCTGTCTAGAGGTCGTTTATTTTAAGATAACTTGTCATGTAAAATTATCTGTCAGGCAAGATAATTTCACTACTTTTAAGTCATTTTCAGATAGACAAGTGTTTTTTGCAGTGCAGATCTGTCTATTCTTTTCAGAAACTGATTCAGACTGATTCAGCCTGTTTAACTTTGTAGGTGAACTGTATGATGTGATGGTATTTTGTATTTTGTGCCGACAGAAAAAGTTCAGAAAGAGGTCATATCATTGCAGTAGAACAAAGCAAAAACTCAATATAGATATTTCAATTATGTAGACTTGTCCAGTAAATTAGTTTATGTTCTGTTTGTAAAAAACAACGCATTTCTCCTTTTTGGGGACGCATTAAGTATCTAGATTCAAATTCATAGTCCCCATTGAATAAACAGCATCAAAACACAACAAGACAAACACAGACAAACACAGACGGAGGGAGAGCAGAGGGTTGTGGGGCTGGAGACAACCTCTGATAACCTCTGGTACATTACTGCATTAGTCCAGAGGGTTTAAAGGATTAAAGGCGGGATATCCTCATGCGCCGAATATTTAGACCAGAATATTAATAGACAGTGATGTTTTAGCCTCGTAATCGTTTCAGAGCCACAGTAGAAGAGAATTATGAGTTTGTTTTGTTTTATTGTCGTTTTTTTGTTCATTAGAAACTACCAAAACCTACAAGAGAATTCAGTGACTGGGGAGACAATACGGTAAACAAGGGGTTCATGGTCTGCCACCTTTTTGTTTCCATGAGATGTCATATTCCACAGTACAGCATTACACTTGTACATCCATGGGGACAAGACAGTGACGCCTCTAGACTAAAGTACAGGTCAGTACTGGAGAGGCAGATCAACTCGAGTAAGAATTCATGAATGAAAGGTATTTTTGAGGAGTATAAACACCAGTAATTTAAAAAATGCGAGACAGAAATCGTGAAATGTTCCTGATAAAGCAAAAACATTTCCACGGAGACGAGCAGGTGACGGACACTTCGATCGAAAACGTACATGGTGCTGTGGTAATTATGGAAAAAACAAACAAAAAAACAAAACAAAAGAGGCAAGTCATTTGGGCTCCATTTAAGTGTTTTTTTCACCTACAGCTCCCCCCCAAAAATAAATTGTCTTTTTTTGCACCAGCAGCTCCCAAAAACAAAACAAAAAACTTTTCACCTTTTTTGTTACTGTTGATGTGGCTGATGGAAAAAAAACTCCAGTGTTTTCCCAATATGTTCATTTTTTAATTTTATTTTTCCACTGGCCTCATTAACAGTAATAAATAAATAAAATAAATAAATTAGCTGTTTGTGCAAAAGACAAAAACACAAGAAACAATTTTTTGTTGGTGCAAAAAAAAGGGCAAATTATTATTATTTTTGGGCTGTTGGTGGAAAAAAACACTTAGAAAATGGACCTCAAATGATAGGCCTCTTTATTTATTTATTTTTGCTTTCTGTTCACAGCTTCCGTAAGTAATAGCCCTATTATAAGCTTGTTTGTTTTAACTTTAGATCAGTTTTCTGGTAATGCTGCGTCCTCAAGCAAGACACGTCTTCACCCAAGTCCCATGAGTTTAAGTTTGACTTTATGAAACACTTAAACCAAGAGCGACTGTTTTAGATATGAGTATATGGTGCTTCAGGACATGAGTTATTCCCCGCCCCCTCGTCTCTCCCCGTCCCGTTTGTGGACAGGTCTAAGCCTCCGTCCTCACCGGTAGCAGGGAGCGTCCCTCAGAGGAGATGAGCACATTAATATTGCAGGGAAACTCCATCTGGTGGTAGTTAAAGTCATAATCAACCTTCTGCCATGAGATCAGGTTCCCCAGCGCGGTCACGTTCCTCACACCTGATCAAACACAAGACAGCATTCTAGGACAACTCGGAAATAAGCTGGCGAACCCTCCACCAGAAAAGTTACACAGTACACCTTTAGTATAGTACTTTAAATCTACCACAGCTGGACATTTAATTTACTTTCCACTTTCTAAGAGCAGCCAAAAGGGTTTCTAGAGATGAAATACACTTCATTAAAAAGCAATGCGCCTATAATGTATCCTGATATTGCCAATTAAAGTTACGTGATCTTGATAAAACACTGAATACATGTTTTGTTGTTTTTATTTATGCATTTATATCTTTATTTAACCAGAAAATCCCACTGAGATTCAGAATATCTTTTACAAGAAAGACCCAAATAAGTTAGCGGCCAATTTCAGACATTTTACTGAATATAATTTGAATAATTTAAATAATTTGCTCATTGCCTTATTGTTTACAAGGACGTTTGGAGGATTTCGGGAAAAATAATTAGGATAAGAAGAAAATTGACTTGTAATAACAATATACTACTACAGCTAACATCACTCTGTCTAGTATCCAACTTTGGGGGTACTTGGGCATGTGAGACAAGGCTTAGGGACACTAATGTAGTAATACACAAATTCAGTGGCGCCCCCTGTTGGTGCACATGGGTAAAGCCTCATACCTGTAGTGTCCAGCTGCCCCTGCTCCAGCTGCGTCTCGTCCAGAAAGAGCGATGTGTTTTTGGACAGCTGCAGTGCGCCGCTCACCAGGCGATTGGCCGTGTAGTCCTTCTTAGGGACCAACCGCATCTGGTTCATGTTCTGCAGGCTCATGGGAAGGTAATACGACTGGGAAAACAACAGCCACAATGTGAGAATAAATAATGAATTTGACTGATTGTAGATAACGTCCCACAGTGCAACCTTTTGGCTTCGTTCTATACTGGATGCAACTTAACTTTTGCATCATGAAAGCAAAAGACATAAAAGTTTAGGCGAGGGAATGACAATTTAAACCATCCATTAAAGCGGACTCTGATGATTCAAGATGCAAATGATTATGGTTTATGTTTTCATCCACAAAAAAAAATCAATATACTAAAGTTTTATCCATTTAATCCACTCCATCAAAAAGTTAGGGTGACCAGATTTTCAAAATTAAAAACTGGGACACACCCGGGTTGGGAGGTATAAATAAAATTGAGAAAAAAGCGTGTAGACTTGGGTCAGTGTATAATCTGAGACAAAATACAGAAGCGCAGTCTTCTAAACGGGCTTCTTTTGGCTAAACAAATGCAATTTATGCTCCTCTCGTTTAAACCTGGTTTAGAACTGGTTTAGACCTGATATAGACCTAGTTTAGCCCTGGTTTAGATCACACTAGACCTGATATAGACCTAAAATAGTCCTGATATAGGCCTGATATATTTCTGGTTTAGTCTTAGTTTAGACCTGGTTTAGATCACACTAGATATAGACCTGGTCTAGACCTGGTTTAGATCACACTAGACCTTAAATAGACATGAAATAGACCTGAAAAAGACCTGAAATAGTCCTGATATAGGACTGATATAGGACTGATATAGGACTGATATAGGACTGATATAGTTCTGGTTTAGTCCTAGTTTAGACCTGGTTTAAATCACACTAGACCTGAAATAGACCTGAAATAGACCTGATATAGACCTGATATAGACCTGATATAGACCTGATATAGACCTGATATAGACCTGATATAGACCTGGTTTAGTCTTAGTTTAGACTTGGTTTAGATCACACTAGACCTGAAATAGACCTGAAATAGTCCTGATATAGGCCTGATATGGGCCTAGTTTAGACTTGGTTTCGATCACACTAGACCTGAAATAGACCTGAAACAGGGACGTCTGGTCACCCTAAAGTCCAAAAAGCAGTCCATATATTTCTCTGTTTGTCACTCACAGATGGCACCAGTTGCTGTATGATCTGATACAGTCGTTCAGTGTAAGAGGAGGCAGAGGAGCAGCCGCTCAGATTCAGGGTGAACTTCCCCAGAGGCAAAACATCTCGCCGAGCGTAACTGCAAAACAATAAAGAAGTCTCAACACACGGTCTGAAATAACAGAGGTATAACAATGAAAAAAAGAGACTAACAGACAAAAAAGACTAACAAACTTACAAATGGTGGTAAAATTAGCAAAGACTTAAGCACACAATATACATATTTACATAAGAAAGAAGTAGAAATTAAAAATATAGTGACAAATAAAATATATCTAGCCAATATAGAAGAGGCAGTGGGGTTGAAAACAGCTTTTGCCTCCTGTTATACGACACAATTCAAAAGATATTTAGTTGTAAATGGATCATTTTAGTAACAGTCTTAATTTCTCATCGTTCTAAACCCATGGACAGATGCAGGTGCTCACACAGTGGAGATGAGGTGGAGGATGAGGTACTCGGCCGCCAGAGCGTCTCCCAAAAGAACATGGGTGAAATACGACAGCAGCTCCGCCCGAACAGAGGGGAACTCGGCGAGAGTCGAGGACAGAACTGAGGAGGGAACGGAAAGAAGCAATTCACTCAAGTTCATTCAGATTATGATTCGATAAGATGACTGAATAACTTGAAAACATTGGACAATTTAGTTTACATTATTGTGCAGTCAAACAAATCTCGCATGATATTTACAAGAATAAAGGAGCCAAAAGTAAATGCATTGTTATTAAAAAGATATATAACTCCCTCTCCAAGACAAAAGACTTTTAAATTGCCTCGATGCACATCTATGAACACCTTATTTTTACTTATTACACTTCAAAAAAGCACTTAAATCTATCAGAAAATGACTTAAAAATAGTAAAATTATCTTGCTGCCTGGACAGATACTTTTACTTGACAAGCTATCTTAAAATAAACTACTTCAAGATGAGAATTAAGCCTCAGAACTAGTAAGTACATAATAAGTCTGAAAATGAGATGAATAATCTGATACAAGTTTTAAAATCTTGGCCAGATCAGAGAAATTTGCAGTGCACTAACTCAGAAGTGCTACCAGGTATTGATTTAATATACAAAACAAATTAATCTGACCCGGTTTCAACAAGCAAACGTTGTGATTTGAGTTGCATTTTTCACAAGATTCTTCACAAAACTTCTACAAAATCTAGAAACGCAGAAACGATGCCACTGGACATGACTAAACGCTTATGGATAATGCCAGCTGGTCTTACAGGCGCCGTTGCCCTCCGGTGCTCCAGGGGGCAGTAGAGGGTTATTGTGGCACAGGGGTCTGGCGTGGAGCATATGCAGGCGTGGGACGAGCGAGGCGGGGGGGCAGTGCACCCTCTGCTCTTCCGCCGTCTCCATTGCGTCGGTGGGGTCCAGGAGGGAGCTGCTTTCCCTGTGGAGTGGACAACATGAGTCTGAGCAACAGGGTCAGATTGCTCATATGCTTACAGCACAAACTCTGTCTTTATGAAAACGGTCTTTTTTTAAATTTTATTTAATACTACAAAACATCAGGTACAAACAAAACTGGCACCACATATGTATATGTATATGTATATGTATGTGTGTGTATATACAGTATCTCACAAAAGTGAGTATACCCCTCACATTTCTGCAAATATTTAATGATATCTTGTCATGGGACAACACTGAAGAAATTACACTTTTATACAATGTAAAGTAGTTCGTGTATAGCTTGTATAACAGTGTAAATTTACTGTCCCCTCAAAATAACTCGATGCACAGCCATTAATGTCTAAACTCCTGGCAACAAAATTGAGTACACCCCTAAGTGAAAATGTCCAAACTGGACCCAAAGTGTCAATATTTTGTGTAGCCACCATTATTTTCCAACACTGCTTTAACCCTCTTGGGCCTGGAGTTCACCAGAGCTTCACAGGTTCCACTGGGATCCTGTTCCACTCCTCCATGACGACATCACAGAGCTGGTGGATGTTAGAGACCTTATGTTCCTCTACCTTCCATTAGAGGAGGCCCTACAGGAGCTCAGTGGGGTCTGGTGACATGCTTGGCCACTCCATCACTTTTACCCTCAGCTTCTTTAGAAAGGCACTGGTCACCTTGGAGGTGTGTTTGGGGTCGTTATGTTGGAATACTGCCCTGCGACTCAGTTTCTGAGGAGGGGATCATGCTCTGCTTCAGTATGTCACAGTACATGTTGACATTCATGGTTCCCTCAATGCTCTTTAGCTCCCCAGTCCCGGCAGCATCATGCAGCCCCAGACCATGACACTCCCACCTCCATGCTTGACTGTAGGCAAGACACACCTGTCTTTGAACTCCTCACCTGGTTGCCACCAAACATGCTTGACACCATCTGAACCAAATAGGTTTATCTTGGTCTCATCAGACCACAGGACCCGCTTCCAGTAATCCATGTCCTTAGTCTGCTTGTCTTTAGCAAACTGTTTGTGGGCTTTTTTGTGCATCATCTTTAGAAGAAGCTTCCTTCTGGGACAGTAGCCATGCAGGCCAATTTTATCAGTGCACGGTGTATGGTCTGAGCACTGACAGACTGACCCTCCACCCCCTCAACCTCTGCAACAATGCTGGCAGCACTCACCTGTCTATTTCCCAAAGATAACATGTGGATATGACACTGAGCACATGCGCTCAACTCCTTTGGTCGACCATGGCGAGAACTGTTCTGAGTGGAACCTGTCCTGTTAAATTGCTGTATGGTCTTGGCCTCGGTGCTGCAGCTCAGTTTCAGGATGTTGGTGATCTTCTTATAGCCTAGTCCATCTTTATATAGAGCAACAATTCTTTTTTCCAGATTCTCAGAGAGTTCTTTGCCATGAGGTGCCATGTTGAACTTCCAGTATGAGAGAATGTGAGAGCGAAAACACCAAATTTAACAAACCTGCTCCACTTACACACCTAAGACCTTGTAACACTAACAGGTCACATGACACTGGGGAGGAAAATGGCTAAATGGGCCCAATTTGGACATTTTCACTTAGGGGTGTACTCACTTTTGTTGCCAGGAGTTTAGACATTAATGGCTGTGCGTTGAGTTATTTTGGGGGGACAGTAAATTAGCACTGTTATACAAGCTGTGCACGAACTAATTTACATTGTATAAAAGTGTCATTTCTTCAGTGTTGTCCCATGAAAAGGTATAATTAAATGTTTAAATGAGATACTGTGTGTGTGTGTGTGTGTGTGTGTGTGTTTATGTATATGTGTACACATGCACGCACGCACGCACACCCCTATGTCTGAAATGAACAAATCAAAAATCAATCATGTTATTGCAATGTCTGGAATGTTCCAAAGTATGGCATTAAAATTAAGCATCTCTACCAAGCCAAGTTACAGGTCAGATCTGAGTAGAAACAGCAAACTCTTTCACACACAGAGAGCAAGATCCTAATTAGGAATAAGGAATATTTGAGCAATAAAAACACATGTAATCGAATAAATACGAGACTAATTAACGACAGAAGGTGGAACACTCCTAAAGCAATAACATTTCCATGGAGACAAGCAGGTGGAAACCAAAAAACAAAAGCTGCACCTTTAACATAAGTGTACTTTCCATGTCTATGTTTCAATGGTCAGCTGAATCTCCTTGTTTAGGTTTAAGTGCGAACAGATTAAATTACTGGTGAATAGGATCCTGTGCATGTCATTACAGATTAGATTATAACGTCCTTCATAAATGGTGTTAACGCAGTGCAGTTCAATACAATATTCTTACTTTTCATCTGCCAGAGCGCTCAGGGCCGGGCTCACCGACAGGATCCCATAAACCTCCAGTATGTCATTGACTTTAAACTTGTCCCAGTCTTCATAAACCTGCAACACAAACAACAAACAGGATTCAGTTCAGAGTTGATATTTTGGACTAAAACTAAACAAATGACCAAAACCAGGGTCAAACATCTGCAGTATTGGAATGTAATAAAAGATGGGAGTTTTGGAGATGTCACAGAGCTATTGTCTAGTCTGCGAAATGTGGTTACCGTAAATCTAATTAAATGAATTATTCCCACTTTCAAAAAATATCCCCCAAGGTGTCATAAAAGAAACTAATATTGCAATTAGTATTCACAAGTTTACACAAAATGGAGAGTTTTAAGCCATTTTTGAATGTTACCTCCTCAAAAATGCACCTGAAGTTGTGTTTTGTTTCATTCACACATGTTTGAGAAACCCTTTGTTATTATTAATAAATTATTATTATTATTATTAAATGTTCTGTTCTACCTTGTGATGTCATGTAGTGGTAGTTCTAATTTAACAGCTCCTTTTTCCTCCTTTTGTTCAGTACAGATTGGCAATTCCAGGCCTGAAATCATCCAGCTGATTCTAGTGAAGGTGTTTGGCAGGGCTCTACACTAACTTTTTTTTTTCCAGGGGCGCACATGCCCCTAGGTCAAAAATTTTAGGAGTACAGAAAAAAAAATGGGGGCACAAATAGGTTTTCGTTTTGAATGATTATTACAGTGCAGAACTTGCACATACCAACACCAACACTGAATAAATTTAATACAGAAAACAAAAGAATTATGACTGTACTTTTCCTGCATGATCGCAATGTTTTTATAAATATATCTTCATTTTATCTGATATAATATAATAATATTTAGACTTAAAATAAGCCAAACAAACTGTACTGCACTTAAACACTCTGTGGCCTTTTTAGGACCTTCACCCACAGTTTAAGAACCTCTTCTTTAAGAGAACTTCCACTGGCACTTTACACAAAACTGTTTCAAAGTGAAAAACGTAGGTAGGATTTTTAAACCTGTTTTTTCAAATTCCTAACTGGAGTTACATTCTCTTACTGGTTTTAAAGCGGTATTTAGCCTCTGCACATTTACCAAACTAAACGCACATTGTGACAAACAGATTTATTTGGCATTTTCTTAAGCAAACTTCAGCCCACATATCACCTGATCTGTGCTGTAGGTCTGCTCTGTGCGGACACAGACATAAAATTAGTATTGTGAGGGTGCGCGCTGTGGACAAGCCGCGCACTGGCGGTGCCGCAGTGTTCGCAGGCTCCAGCGCACAGGTCCCGCACACCGGTACAAGTTTATTGCGGACAGCAGCGGCCGTAATGAAATATGATTGCACTCAGTATTCAGACCTTGAGTCCGTGACAAGACTGAGTCCAAATGCGCTCGAATCCGAGACAAGACCAAGACAAAACCATTGCATTAGCGGAGAAGGAAGTCCAGCACAGGGGTGTCTACTGAGTGGTGGGACAGGGGTGGGTCCTGCTGCGGTGCCGCTCCTCGTTGAAGCTGGGTGTGGGTGTGTTTTGAAGCGGAGTTTGTTCGTATGAATGATATCGGCGCACACGCTGAGCTCGTATGCTGAGGTTGGAGGTGTCGTTGGGCTTGCGCCGGGCAAGCGCTTTAGGGGCGATCCAGGCTTGGGCACAATTCTGAAGTCCTAGTGTGAGCGCGCCCCTAATGTATGACACATGTAGAACTTTTAACTCGCCACGTTATGTCTGTGCGCAGCTCTCCTTATTGTGGCTGCAGAAGCACTCGCACATGTGCGCCTGTTTTGTTTTCCACGTTCGCACGACGAAATATTTACTCGCAAATGCAAGTGAAATGGGCGCACTGTAGAGCCCTGGTGTTTGGAGTTTATGGAATCACAATGTGTGAATGAAACTAAAACTGAAACCGTATAACACAGATCATAAAGTAGCTGTGATATGGGCCCTTTAAAGTGTAGGTCTGAACTGACTTTGACAAGGCAGGACGGGCCCTTCTCTCCGGGCAAAGGGAAGTTCAGGTCGAGAGGAGCTGTGGTCGACGTCTGGTTTGAAGGAGCCTCAGTTTCTTGTCTTTTACAGTCACCATTTGAATGGTGTTCAGTCTGAGCACCTAAACAGAAGCAGGAATAAAGAAATAAACGTTCGAGTTAATACTACTCATAAAAATACTGCATTTATGAAGACCCCTCTAATCAAAACACTTAACACTGCATTTTTCAGTTATTTCTCAGTCACATTAAGTAGTGGCTACGGCTTCTCAACTGACCAAAACAATTGACTTTTTATCATATATTAGTAATGTTTTATAATTCACATTTTGAAAACCACTGGAGATTTGTTAAGTGGCATTGGGGCAGAACAAGCACCTCTATCATCCAAAACTAAATTGCTTTTATATTTTAATTGCACTTTTTTGTAACTGAATCTAATCATAATTATAACTCAAGAAAATCTGATTAGCTGCATAACCCTGGCGGTGGCAAATTACTGATATACGAGCCAAAACTGCCACAACAACAAATTCATACATGTGTAAAGTAAGGCGTCTTGCCCAAGGACAACAACACAATATTTAGCAGGCGGTTTTAAATTTCTAGAAAATTATGATTCAAGTGTTATTGTGGGAGGCAAGTTTTCATTGTACCTTCTGTATATCTAAAGGGGAATTCACAATTGTTGAGCCTGGTCATTTATACATATATTATTGGTCTATAAAATGTCTTTAACAGTTATACAGTAGAACGCAACATAAAAACACTACATAATGTGAGATCATGGAAGTTTCAGGTTGAAAAATATTCTTAGAAAGCTGGAGGAGTGTTTCAGTGTCCTACATTACATTATGAGGAGTTTATACCACTTTGCTGTGTGTCCATCGCGTCTCCTTCGTCCTCTTCGTAGCTGCGTTTCTGTCGACTTGGAGCGTACGATGTGGAGGGAGTGACTCGTGCTTGGCTTGAAGCGGTGTAACAGTGAGACAAGAGTTAAGAAAAAAAAAATTACAGTGTTTGGCATGAATATATAGGAGACTGGTAGTAGAGTAGGAGTAATTAGAGGTGGGGATGTCCAATGATTTTTTTTATTACTTTTTTTTTTATTTAACAGAGATGAAGATTGAGTGATTTCTAATTGTCAATGATCAGCTGAAGTCTCTAAATGCCAAGAATTAAAAATGCTTAAGTTCAGGAAAGTCTTTTTTTGTCATATTGTCCAGGCCTTCATAGAATTAACTGTGTCTAATATTTACTCACTGCCCTTTACTCTCTGCTAAGTTTCATTTTACATTTTACTCCAAACACACAGCTATTAACCTATATGTAAAACCAGGTCTCAGGATCAGTCTGGCTTGAGTTTACTGTATTTCTATGTGTATAATAATATAATGAAAGGATATCTCTTTGACCCAAGGGTTTTCCCCAGGGATAGGTACACAGTAGAAAGTTTGTCTTTCTGAAGTGACTGTGTTTTCAGAGTTAAAATCAATCTGAAAAACAAGAGATCAGTGTTATGACGAAGTCTGTGGACGAAGAGACTGAAGGATTTTAGTCATTTTTAGACTTACCCCAGAGTCTGCTACATCTCGATATTTGCCACATTTTAAAACCTAAGGATCAATAAGAAATGTTGAATATGAATTAAATACTACTTAGATTAGGGTTAGTTTAAAGACAACAGTAACAGCAGAATATCTTGTGTTATGTACCAAGCAGAATACATCAATTTTAATTAGTATATTGGTACCATACCATCTTGTGCTTTACTGTCTGGTTGAGAAAATCACTTTTATATAGCCATTATTCATTAGTCATAGTCATTATTAATTGCGGAATATAGTTAGAATATCAGTAGTTCCTTTTATATTGTTCCCAGTTCCTGCTTAATACTCCTGTTTTTTTCTTTCAACAACCATAATGTACTGCAGAGACTGAAGCCATCTGGCAAACAGCTTTACCAAGTCACTTAATACCACCAACTAATTAAAGCACACATAAAATATCTCTTACCTTGGCTTTTGTAGATGGGTCCGCAGTCTCATACACTCCCATGTAAAACTCAGGGTCAAACATGTCCTGGATCAAACAGCGAAACTTCACCAGGCTGTTGGGCTTCAGGTAATGCAGAGGCACATCATTAAGAGATGGGATCTGGAGGCAAGCACACCATCATTAACATGTGCATAATTAAATATGTAATTTATGAATATTGCTGCAGTACCGAAGTTTGAGCATCTTTTTCTTTGAGCTGCTCTTTGAAGAAACCAACAGCTTTAGCCTCCCACTTTGAGTCTGTTTTGTTTTGGGTTTCACCTGAAAGACATTCACAAATATGAATGCAGCATCATTACTGTAGGATCAAGTAAGTGGTCTACTCTGATGCACAAATGTCAAAGTATATTTGCAAATAAAATCCAAATATTAACATTTTAGGCATGACAGTAAACTTTTGCATCCGACTTTTCTCAGTTAGATTTTTGGATTTAGATTTTATTTGCACATACAGAAAAACAATGTTTCAAGCAGGTAGAAACATGGACAGGAGAGAATGAGAAGACCTTTTTGGTCTTATAAGATCACCTCCCCTATAAACATGATTTTAGCAGAACATTCATGAAAAGTTCAAATATTAAATATCATTACAAATCAATGTTTGTTTTAATTTTCTTTTAAAATAGTCCAGTGAGGAAATCAATGAGAGTCTGGGTTAAATTATTCCAGAGGGTCAGCCCTCTGAACTTGAGTGTTCTTTGATTTATGGATGTTCTGCACAAGGGAAGATAAAAATCTCTGCAGTGTCTCGAAGTATAGAAGTGAACAACTGAAGAGAACAAAAAAAGTTGTTAAAAAATCTGGGTAAAACATTTGACAAATGCACACACTTATCCATGAACAGACAAATACATACACAATACAATATGTTTACATTAAATATTGTCAGAATATTGTATTTTTTGACTTATGTATTGTACTTGTGAACTTGAAACTTGTTGCTTATATTTAGATTTAGATATTTAGACCAGTTTGTCCATACTTTCTTGCATTGCAAAGGAGAAAAACCAGTGCTGCTTGCTGTCCACATGTACAAAGTTGAGTTGTTAGCATGCTAGGTGGCTAACTCACTCAGACTCCCCGTGCGGCGAATCCATATGAGAGCTGTCAATGAAGTCTAGAGCCGCATAAACTCACCAAACATCGCCTCCACAACACTCAGCGGGTTGTTGATCCAGTCCTGCGAGCAAGGCATCTTTAATCAACGAAACAGTGCTGAGTAAAGTAAAATGGTCCAACTAGAATCCGGAGAAAATCGGGGTTTTGTTGGCTTTCCACTTTCTTCTGAGCCGCAGAAGCCAGGGCGGGAAAATTACGTCACAGGACAGGGTGCGTTTGTTTTGAGAAAAGAGACTGCCCACGTGTAAGAAAATGTATTAAGATAAAATATTTATAATTGTTGAAAAAAGTAACATGTTTATACATAATAACATAAAAGTAGTAAAAAAAAAAACTAGTAGTAAAAAAAAGAAAAAAGAAAATCAATCTGCGTTTCTTTGGTTTCTATGGCAACAACTGCTGTTTATTTTGTACATCATAAATGATTAACTTTTGTGTCTTATTATTAGTTTGTACGACCATAAACAGAAAAAAGAATCCTTACTCGTTGCCATTTTGCTCATTTTGATACGATTATAAATGATAAACTTTTCTGCCTTCTTTATCATTATTATTAGTTTGTACGACAATAACACCATAGGCTACGGTCTATGCTCATATATACGGTCTATGGTCTATGCATAACACAGTATAATGCAAAAAAAAGGGAAAAAAGAAAAGAAAAGAAGAACAAGAAGAAAAAACTGTGTTAAAATAAAATTGAGTATGCATAGTATGTAATTTATTTAGCTATATATACATATTTGTAAAGTTTCGTCATCAATGTACAGCAACCACATAATTTTAGAATTTTTTGAAACTATGTAATGAATAGGAGTGGATTCATATAAGTTTTTTTTCTTCTTCCCACTCCTTTTCGAGAAATGTGCTTTTCTGTTTATTATGTAGTATGCGTATGATTAATTTTTCTGTCTTGGCACAAACTCGCAATAAAAAACAAATTAAAACAACAACCACGTTTATTTTTTGTCAGTTCTTTGAAAATGTGTTAATCTGTTGAGAAGCGAATAAGCACGTTTTGTGCTCATTCGCATTATAAGGTCAAATGAAGAAAGCAGAAAGCAACCAGTTAAGCAAGTTGGCTACTCCTAACCACTAGAGGCAGTAAAAGGTTTTCACTTGTCATCGTCAAACGGCATCCGTAGTTATGTAGATGTACAAATCACCTGCACCAGTGTTTTATCGGCTGTTGATCAGATCCGTTTGTTAGTAAATCAGCAAAAACCTGTGAAAGGAAATGAGACGTGTTTTGAGGGCAGGTCGAGCACCGCCTCCTGCCACGGGTTCCGGTGGTGGTGGCTACGTGTAATAAAGTGAAAATGGCAGATAGAATTAAAAAATACCCAGACAATAGTTCAAATTTACTGTTTAGTGCAGCTCCGGAGTTTAACTTTAACCTGCCCTTTCTGCCCGTGAGCCAGGCCAGTGGTCCGGCGCTGATGACAGGAGGTAAAACTCTTTAAACCTACAGAGATGTGTAAACTTTAGCACTGTCATTAGCTGCTAATTTGCTAACCGGTGTTTTTGCCCTGTTGTCAGCTGTTATTATGTTATAAAAGGATATTACACTTAACCTGGGCGTTTCTTGATTATTGGACCAATCAGGTCATTTAAACAATGTTCCATGTTTTGATTTTATCAGCCTGGTGAATCACTGCCAAATCCTACTGTAATTATTTCATTCATATGATCCTTGTCAGCTGTTTCCCTAATGTAAAGGTTAACATCTTTGACTAAAATTGATTAGATTAATACAACATTCTACTAGTTTGATGGCTATCTTAGGTAAACATCTGGTCTACTTTAATATGCAATAATTTTGTAGATGTTTAGAAAAAAAGCAGTTAATATGCTGTCAACAGGCAATAGGGCAGCTTTGGCCATAGTTCACAAATGAGAAATGAAGGAATAATGCACAGTGGTATAGCACTGTAAGAAATTTGTCAAGGTCTTGCTTTATGAGCTGTATTCAAAATGAATTTGCACTTTAAAAATAAGATAGAAATATGGGTGGTTCGTCCGAGAAAATTTGTCATTTGAGCCTTTATACTTTTTCCTATTCGTTTCAATTCAAATAGTTAATAGTTCAGCAGCTATGCAAAAACAATCGACTTCACTGACAAGCCCTCATCATATCTCTTAATTTAACAATGCTTTTCGCTTAAAATCTGCCGTTTAATCCATCTTGAACCTTTTGGGTCTTTTTACATAAGTAATAAGATTAACTTGAATTCATCTTGCAGTGGAGACAAAGTCAAGCTGATCCAGTCCCAAAACAAACTCCTTGTTATCTGACCTTAAGGCATATTTTTGCGTGCAGATGATTCTGTTGGCGAAGAGGACAGTTTCGTAGGACAGACTTCGGATAATGGCACCGCCCCCTCCACATTTAACTACTTCTCAAACCCAGTGACTAGCGACCCGTTTGCCTCCATTGAACAGCCATCATGCCCCCCACAGACCCTCTCCCAGACCTTCTCCTCTGCCCCTCTCTCCATGGGTCCGATCTCTACTCCGAGCTCTATCTCCATGGCCTCTATTCCTCCTCCCGCAGTCTCTCAAACACATCCTCCTTCTGCTTTTGCTGCTAGCAGTGCCGTTTACCAGAGCCCAATGGGACGGCATACCCCACCTCTGAGCTCCATGACCCCTCCTCCCTCTCTCCCTCCACAGTCACATTCTCAGAGTCACAATCCGTACCGCCACACGCCCTCTAGCAGTCGGGCCAGTCCGTACATCCCAGCTCCAGAGGTCCTCCCCCCGACCCAATCCGCACCAGCACCGGCTCCGGCTCCATATCCGTACAGTGCCCCCCCTCCTCCTCAGGCTTTCCCCCCTCCACCACCATCTCAGAGTTTCGCAAAGGTAAGCAGCTCATGTGTTTGTTATAAAGAAAGTATTTAAAGTATGTAGTGGAATGTTCATAAACAGTCAGGTCCTGTCACTGTTCACGGCTTTCAGCTTCTTGTTATATGCAACATTTTGATAACTTATTCCCATTCAAAAGATATATTTAGTTTTAAATTATAAATCACTATGGCAATGGTCCAAGTTCTTCATTATTTTAAACGTTTATAATGAAAGTCACACACACACATGCCATAATGTGATACCAGGCAGGTTTTTAGGATTGTTGCTACGTTTTATTTTGGACATTTGACAGGTACAGTCATTTTTTTTTTGCATTTTGTCATTTAACCTTAGTTTATCATCTGTTATTGATGTAAAGTTGCAGTGTAATACCAGTGATACCTATTGGGATTACTGCAGCTTTCAAATTATCTTGACTGTGTAAAGATGCTGTAATTGCAACAAAGTTTTCTCAGTGATTGTATGCATTTTGAGAACTGTTATAATATGCAAAATATATGAGACTATGTATGAAAAGAGATGTTTCTTGGTGAAAAGTATTAAATAAACAAAACCACCAAGCAGAAGCTGTGAAGAGGTTATGTATAATCTTATGAATAGTGATTTAATGGCGCACAAAAAGGGAAACCTATATTATGAAAATATTTGTTAGTTATATATTACAACAATAAAACTTAAATTGGTTAGTTGTTGTCATTTTATTCCTCAGTTTGTTTCATTAAACTGTTAAATCTTTAATTGAAGTTTGCATGTGTCTTTTTCAGCCCCCTCACTCGCAGATCCAGCCCCCTCCTCCCCCCTTTGTGTCTGGGGCAGTGGTCCCGACTGGCCCCATGATGCCGTACAACTATAACGTGTACGAGACGGTTCAGCCGCACTGGTTCTACTGTAAACAGGTCGAGTCTAAGAGCGTGTGGCTGCCATTCAGCATCATCGACTCCCTGCAACTAGAGGAGATCTACAACTCTGGTACAGCCCGAATACTCTTGTTGTTGTAGTACTTAGGCCTGTCACAATAATTACTATATAACTACTACACTTTAGTATTTATAAAGTGTTTCATTCTGCTGTTTATTTGCAGCTTGTGGTTTTATAAAAATTTTTAGATTATAGATAGTAGATTTTTGCGGTTTAAATCTGCTCATGTTTTATTATGTCATTTCCAGTACAATTTCAATATTATTGTTTATTTTACTTCAGCAATACATGTACATTGCACTTAAAATAGTGTCATCCAGACAGGCTTGTTAGTAGTACAAAGTAGTTGAAGTAGTAGTATTATAGTCTACAGAATGTTTTGTTAAAGGTGGATTTTGTAAGTTTTCTGGTAGACGGTCTGTCACCAGCTTGTCTGCATGGAGATGCTATTGCTTTGCCTGGAATGTTTCACAGTATTGCATTAAACCTATCTTGAATCTTCTATATTCAATTGCATGTGTTTTAGCTGCAAAATAATACCTTGAACAACATGCTTTCTGTAAGCTGGGTCACCTTTCTGCCCATCTAACTTATAACTTGTCATCTGCCTTTAAATGATTTGTTTAATGTCCTACTCTGCAACAATTCAGGCAAAGCAATTACTCATGAACCCTCCTCCGCAAGAAATGCTTTAAATGAAAAGAGAATACATTGGTCCTCGCAGTGGTTAAAGTAGTGCCCATATCTTCTTTGACTACAAATCTAATGAATGTCACAATTTTTACAAACCGTCATAGATATAAACCATGAACTAATCATTTTGTTCTTAACCTTTTATTAGTGCTTTCATGATTTTTATCACATTTTTGAGATATTTCTGGTTTTATTTTGTATTGAAGCACCCTGTCTATCTGTATTTCATTCATCTTCACACCTACAACACCTCATCAAACTTGTACAGCTTTATTTTGTTTTTGTGCGCAACTGATGTATTCTTTTGTGCTTATGTCTGTGCATTATATTGTTTCAGTTCAACCGGACCCTGAAAATGTGATAGTTCGCACTGATGGAGGGCGATACGATGTTCAGCTGTACGATCGGCTGCGATCGGCTGTTTACTGGGAGGAGGAGCCCACTGAGGTCCGTCGCTGCACCTGGTTTTACAAAGGAGACAATGACAGTCGCTTCATCCCCTACTCAGAGGACTTCAGTGAAAAACTTGAGGTTTGTGTCTAGACCTGTCACTAAGGCTCAACAATTCTGGAAAAATATCTGACAAGCATTGCAATAACTATTATTATAAACTAGGTTAGTTCAAGTTTTTCAACCATGTCCAGGAGGATAAATATTTGAGAGACTGTATTTTAAACTGATCAAAGAATCCCATGCATAAATGGGACTAGAGGGTTAGCACTTTTATATTGATTAAGAAGGAATATATGTTTAATTAATTGCAATTCTTGCTAAATGCGATTATTTAAATTGCGATTTTTATTCAAATTGAGCTTTTTCTGTCATGTTACCACATTCTGACGTGAGAAAAATTGCTACAGAAAATATCACGATAAATGACAATAGTGAAACAAGTTTATGACACTGACCCAAAGCAGAAACTGCATTTGGCAGCTTGGCTAGTGGTAATGACGAGGTCTGAATACTAAATTATATCTCTGCAGGTTTTATCTACTTCTCCATTCATGAATACAATGTTCAGACCACAGTCCAAATTCCTTCTTACTGCACAAATATGACGGGTTCAACAACACAGAGCTGGAACACTGGAATATTCATGATACTCAAATCTGTTTGATTTTCATGTGATTATAATTAAAGAAACAACAAAAACATTTTTAGATAGTAGGATGTAATTTTCAACACAGAATAATAATTAGTAAAAAAGTGTTACCATGTGTTTTGCTCTCAAACTATTCAGGAAAGGTTCAGTAATGTGTTTTTAATTATTATTGTGGTATCGGCGTTGGTATTGGCCAAATTTTTCTGTGATGAAAACACTATTATAATAACGGCATGAAAAGTAGTATATAAATAAAAATAGTTCTACACATTGAACCCAAAGTAAAGTTGAACTTAAAGCTTAATATCATAATGACATCTGGACTTTCAGAGCATTTGGTCTAAACCTCACTGCCCTTTTTAGTCTTTGAACAATCTAAAAATATAGGGCAGATTCATTTTCTGTGACAATTATTATCAAAGTTTTACTGATTGTTACATTAAATACTTTTAGAACATAACATAAATGACCTGTGTCTCTCATCAGGTTGAATATAAGAGAGCCGTATCCACAAACCAGTGGCATCGCAGACTGGAGTTTCCTTCAGGAGAAACTATTGTCATGCATAATCCAAAGGTGAGAGCGTCATCGTCTCGTCAAAATAAAATGTTAAATACTCATATTTTTAATACATGAATAATGTGATTTTGTTTTTTTGTGCAGGTGATAGTGCAGTTCCAGCCTTCCTCGATGCCTGACGAATGGGGCACGACACAGGACGGACAGACCAGACCCCGGGTGGTCAAGAGGGGCATCGACGACGACCACGATGAAGTCCCGGATGGTAAAACAATGATGATATATTTTTTATAGCTGCATCAGGCCCCTTTAAATCAATGAATACTATTTTGGTGGAGCGCCCCCCACCTTCTTTTCTCCATGGATGTGTCATTGCTTTGCTTGGAGTGCAATTATCTGAACTGCGGAAAAGCAACCCTGCTTACAGTAAAAATACGCTTTAATATCTTGCTTTGCCATAAGTGTTCATAGTAATAGCCTCTCCATGGAAACAAGGAAATGGTGGCCTAAAAAACACCAAAATTTTGTCTTGAAAGCGTTCACTGAGTTTATTTAACATAATGTTTGATTGCGGTTAGGGCTACGTTAGGGTAGGATTAGTGTTAGTGGGTTAGTTGTGGAACAGATCGCGCTGTAGTTGCGAGCTTTGACTACTTTTTATAGTGTGAACATATATTTGACTCTTTGTAATATTTCCTTTTGTATTCTTTTATGCTTTTACAGGTGAGCTCGCGACCGTGGACCATCTGGTTTTCATGGTCCATGGGATTGGCCCTGTCTGTGACCTGAGGTTTAGGAGCATGGTGGAGTGTGGTGAGTGTGCCTTTATATTCCACTGTACGACTCTATGAAGTTTACAATAACGCACCCATGTAACCAAAGTTAGTTCTACACTCTATTTTGTGGGTGGCGTTTTGAATTTCAAGGAATTATACTTGCGTAAAGGTACACTATGTAAGTTTCTGGAGTTGAGACATCACATGCTCCATGGAGATAGATAAGTTTCAATATACCGTAATTTCACGACCATAAGGCGCATATAAACGTCTTAGATTTTCTTCAAAATGAGCCACGCGCCCTTTCGTGCAGTGCGCCTTGTGTGAGGCGGACGTGATAGAAAAAGGGGTGCGCTCTATGTGAGGCGGATGTGTTAGAAAAAGCATGAGAACGTTAAAGGGGGAAGTGTGGGCGTGGCTTGTGTATAAAAGAACAGGTATGTGCTTTATGCACAACATTGCTGTTTTAACAACCCTGAAATGGCAAAGAGACACCTTTTTTCCACGCATCACCATCGCTTCTAATTTATGACTCTATGCGTGCTCATCTCACCGCTGACGTGAAAAAACAAGTGAAGCAAATGAACGCTACGCTTGCTGTGATTCCGGGAGGGCTGACGAAAGAAGTCCAACCGCTGGACATCGGCGTGAACCGGCCGTTCAAAGTAAGGATGCGGCGGCATGGGAGGCGATGGATGACCGAAGGAGACCACAGCTTCACGAAGGGTGGAAGGCAGCGCCCGGGCGAGTTACGCTACAGTTTGCCAATGGATTGTAGATGCTTGGGCTAACGTGTCTGCTGGTACTGTTAAACGAGCTTTCGCAAAAGCCGGTATAATTTCTGAGGAGCCGCACGGTACAGACAGTGACTCCGACAGCGAGGAGCGAAGTGGACCTGCTATGGATTTTGCGCAGCTGTTCGATTCCGAAACAGAGGATGAGGACTTTGACGGATTTGAATAATGACTATTGTTTAATATTGTTGTAATTAGTACTTAAATAAAGCACAACCAAACTCAGTTTTGCTCCCTATATATTTTTCAATACGCACATTTGCATGCTTGTTTGTGCGCCTTTTCGTACGGTGCGCTTTATGTGTGTGTTAAATACAGTAATGGCACACAAAACTGAGACTGCGCCTTTTCGTACGGTGCGCCGTATGGTCGTGAAATTACGGTAATAACTAAAGGAACAGCCTGTCTATGGAAACAAGCAGGAGTGGAAATGTAAGCCTGTTCACCGTAAAGACAGATGGTAAAATGGTAAACGGTCACATTTATGTAGCATGTCTCTACTTTCAAATGAAGTGAAAATGCTTTACATCAAGGAACCACTCACACATTCACACACACATTCATACACCAGTGTACACAGACATGGGATTTGAACCGCCAGCTTTTAGATCAGAGGACAAGCGAGCACTGTACCAACTGAGCTACTGCTGCCCAAATGTTTTTAGTCTAATATTAAAACAAAAAAAACAACAACATGGCTTTTCTAACTACAAGGTTTACGTACTGTGGCTTTAATGAAATACATCTTTGTTGGTCTAGGCTTTTTATTCTGCTTTAATATACTTTTCTATTGCATTCTTATGTTCTTATATTCTTGAATCTTTTGCTAACTGAATGCTCCTCTTTCTGTGTTCAGTGGACGATTTCCGCAGTGTGTCCCTGAAGCTGCTGCACACTCACTATAAGAAGCAGGTGGACGATCACAGCATCAGCCGTGTGGAGTTTCTGCCTGTTCAGTGGCACACGGCTCTGCACGGCGACGCCACCGGGGTCGACAGGTCAGAACTCACAACAGAACACCGAGTTTACAGCTGGTGATTCACTTGTACAATGAAACAAAGGCCACAAAACTAGTTTACACCACTAAAAAGGGCTGTGAATGAGGCATGCATGTAATTGTAAAGCAACTTGGAGCATCAGGGAGCATCAGAGGAAAGTATTCTGTGTCTGTACTGGTGGTTTTAAGATTCTACAATATGTTGATGGGGGAAAGAGCCAGATTTCCAGACTTTGCCATGACATATCCAAAAGGTAAATGCACAAATGTTGAACCTGATCATTTCTGTTATTGACTAGACTCAAGAACTCACAGTATTACAACATAAATCTGCACGAACAACACAATTTTTAGCTGCTCTCCATCTATTAAAGTCCAGCCATGAAATATTATTGACCTGTTGAATGTTTTTATTTCATCTGAAACCCCTCAGTTAATAGTACTGCTAGCCTCAAGATTAAATGAACAAAAGAGCAATCAAATTTCAGTTAGACCTTGTTAGTGTTAAAAAATCACAGACACTGCTTGTCCCAAACCACTATCAACATATTTACAAATAGATGCCATTTAATAATAACTCTTTTAGCATAAACCAACCAACCAACCACCTAAACAATCCATTTAATTTCATAAAGTTCTTCTGTGGCACACAATATATACACTCAACAAAAATATAAACGCAACACTTTTGTTTTTGCTCCCATTTGTCATGAGATGGACTCAAAGATCTAAAATTCATTCCAGATACACAATATTACCATTTCTCTCAAACATTGTTCACAAATCTGTCTAAATGTGTGATAGTGAGCACTTTTGCTTTGCTGAGATAATCCATCCCACCTCACAGGTGTGCCACATCAAGATGCTCATCAGACACCATGATTAGTGCACAGGTGTACCTTAGACTGCCCACAATAAAAGGCCACTCTGAAATGTGCAGTTTTGTCTCACAGCAAAATGCCACAGATGGCGCAAGCATTGAGGGAGCGTGCAATTGCCATGCTGACAGCAGGAATGTCAACCAGATCTGTTGCTCGGGCATTGAATGTTCATTTCTCCACCATAAGCCGTCTCCAAAGGCATTTCAGAGAATATGGCAGTACATCCAACCGGCCTCACAACCGCAGACCACGTGTAACCACACCAGCCCAGGACCTCCACATCCAGCAGGTTCACCTCCAAGATCGTCTGAGACCAGCTACTCAGACAGCTGCTGAAACAATTGGTTTGCATAACCAAAGAATTTCTGCACAAACTGTCAGAAACCGTCTCAGGGAAGCTCAACTGCATGCTCGTCGTCCTCATCGGGGTCTTAACCTGACTCCAGATCGTCGCCGTAACAGACTTGAGTGGGCAAATGCCCACATTCGATGGCGTCTGGCACGTTGGAGAGGTGTTCTCTTCACGGATGAATCTCGGTTTACATTGTTCAGGGCAGATGGCAGACAGCGTGTGTGGCGTCGTGTGGGTGAGCGCTTTGCTGATGTCAATGTTGTGGATCGAGTGGCCCATGGTGGTGGTGGGGTTATGGTGTGGGCAGGCATCTGTTATGGACGAAGAACACAGGTGCATTTTATTGATGGCATTTTGAATGCACAGAGATACCGTGATGAGATCCTGAGGCCCATTGTTGTGCCATACATCCATGAACATCACCTCATGTTTCAGCAAGATAATGCACGGCCCCATGTTGCAAGGATCTGTACTAGGGCTGGGCGGTAAACCGTTTGAACCGGTATACCGGTAATTTTTATTTTTATGATATGAATTTTTTATTTACCGCCATACCGTGTGTGCGCGCATATGTCGGCAACACAGAGCGGCGGAACGTCGCACAGCGGTAGATTGAGCGGGGGCTGTTTTTCAGTGTTACACCAAACAAGCCAACTCTGCAGGAGAGCGTGGTAGTGGCAGAGACTAGGGTGGTAAGGGCGAGTTGAGCGGTGAGCATGGACGAAGAAAATGACACAGACACAGAACTCATTCCGAAAAAGGGAGCCGTGTCTGTTGTTTGGAAATACTTCGGTTTTAAAAAATCTGACGCGGATCAAACACGCATCATCTGTAAGTGTTGTCGAGCTAATGTTTTAGCTGCAGGAGGCAACACAAGCAACTTGCTTCACCACCTCCGCCACAATCATATCCTGGAATACGAAGATTGCATGAAAGTAAAATCTGCGTCTTCTCCCCAATCTCTGCGTAACGTTGGCACTGCAGCACAAAACACTACACAGACGTCCCTGGTAGGCGCGTTTGCTAAAGGGACCGTCTGTGTAGTGTTTTGTGACACGGCTCCCTTTTTCGGAGCGGAGTGCGCGAGCCGTGCCCGGCGAGAGCGTAAGCGCTGGTGCGCGAGTCCGAGAGAGCGGAGAGCGCGGGTGCGCGGAGCCCCGCTCTTCACCTTTTCGCCCGGGCACGGCTCCGCGCACTCCGTCTAAAGGGACCGTCTATGACATTGCACTGCATGAGGCAAATGGTGGTCACACCAGATACTGACTGAGTCCCCAGACCCCCAATAAAGCAACAACTGCACATTTCAGGGTGGCCTTTTATTGTGGACAGTCTAAGGTACACCTGTGCACTAATCATGATGTCTGATGAGCATCTTGATGTGGCACACCTGTAGGGCTGCAGCTATCGATTATTACAGTAATCGATTATTCTGTCGATTATTTTGTTCGAGTAATCGATTATTCTGTCGATTATTTTGTTCGAATAATTGAGTAATCGTTTGTTATTGTCGCGTCTACTTTGCACATGTTAAGTACACACCACGTGCATTGACAGATACACGTGTTTTGGACATGAAAAACTTAATTATCGCTGGGCTAAGATTGACTTACCTCGCGGTTTCTTTTCCACTTGATATAATGTACGGGGCTTTCTGTTTACATGTTGTAGCATCAGTGTTGAGAAGGTGACTTTTAAAATGTAATCCCCTACAGATTGCAGATTACATTCCCCAAAATGTAGTTTGTGACATAATCAATTAAATTACTTAAAGTGAATAACGTAATCTGAATACTTTGGATTACTTGATATTGTCATGATTTTTAAAACTACATAAATGTAGCAACCAACTCCTGCAAATTCTTGTTTAGTTTTAGACCTGGATTAGTTCTGGTTTTAGATCTGTTTTAGTCCTGGTTTTAGATCTGGTTTAGACCTGCTTTAGACCTGGTTTAGTCCTGGTGCGAGTTCTGGCGCGGTCCACGGAGTGTACGCGACAAGACACAATCCACGCGCAGAGTGCGCGGCGTACGGGAGATGCGGAGCGCACGGCGTACCGAAAATGCGGGTGTGCGGCAAACCGGACCGTACCGCGCACGAGGAGGTTATGCTCTTATTATACATCCATTATACATCCATGGGCGCCGCGCTGTTGTGTGTACAGTGAAGTGCAGTGGTCGTGCGGAAACTTTACCTCTACCACAAAAGGTTCCGGCCATCGCCGAGCGTATGAAAATAAAACGAAGCATCGAGGCAAAAAAATAATAATCGATGCATTTTTCTAATTGATTTAATCGATTAACTCGATGAATCGTTTCAGCCCTACACACCTGTGAGGTGGGATGGATTATCTCAGCAAAGCAAAAGTGCTCACTATCACACATTTAGACAGGTTTGTGAACAATGTTTGAGAGAAATGGTAATATTGTGTATCTGGAATGAATTTTAGATCTTTGAGTCCATCTCATGACAAATGGGAGCAAAAACAAAAGTGTTGCGTTTATATTTTTGTTGAGTGTATATTTTCATCACTTTTGTCATTTTGAGGGAATGGATATCCAGCACATTAATAACAAAATTAACAGAAAACATAACAAAATATAAGACTAACACACATACAAAAAAAGAATCAACAAAAGAACAATAAGTAAATAAGGCAAAAGGAGAAATTAAATTTGTGAACTGGACAAGCAGCTTGGATGAGCTGCGAAATGTAGTCAATAGGGTGCATCAGTTGCCCCCTTTTTTTTAAAAATCGAGAACTTGCAAACGGCCCTAATGTTTTAGTGTTCCATTCAACTAGAAAAAATTCCTGGTAAATTTTTTTGCAATTCGAATGTCATCTACCGGGTCCACATCCCTTGTAAAATTCTGGAAATTTCTAAAAAAATCGTTAAAAATGAGAGATCAACAGAAACAGTGGTAATTTTCGCTCCTAACCCAAATACTGCACAGTCTTGGCGGGTTATTGGTTTAGGCTGCTCCATGCGAGCCTTCTTACAGCTATGTTCTGACATTTCTTCTTTTAATAACTACACTGTAACACTCCAATTCTGAAAAATATAAAGCAAATATGTGGTTCTACCATGCTTTCTAAAGTCTACCGAACCTGCCTATTATGAAGTTTGGGCAATGCCCCAGTGTATAAGACAGTATAGGCCTATACTGTCTTATACATTGGGACATTGGCCAAACTTTGACCTCGATGTGGACCCGGTAGATCAACTCGGAATTTCATAATTTTTTTTCTACATTTTTTTCTCAGCGAATGGAACACGAAAAGTATAGGGCCGTTGTAAAGTTCTGATATCGGGGCAACTGATGCACCCTAGTAGTCAACCAAAATAAACTTTTGTCCAGTTGACAAATTGAATTTCTCCTTTTTCCATGGATGACTGAGGGATTTTACACAAATAAGTGAATAAGTTTGCATGTGTTTATTTACATTTTGGGGCTGTCAAATCAAATATACTCAACAATTATGTATATGCAGTTATTTGTGGGGGAATTGAACTGCAGTAATTCACTTATAGAACGACCACTCTCCCACTTCTGCAAGTCAAACCTAATTGTTTATTAATTTAAGTACATTTATCATCATGTTTCTCTCCTCACAGACGGATAAAGAAGATCACGTTGCCAAGCACTGGGCGTCTGCGTCACTTCACGAATGAGACTTTACTGGACGTGCTTTTCTACAACAGCCCCACGTACTGTCAAACCATCATGGACACGGTCGCGATGGAGATAAACCGTCTCTACGCGCTGTTCATGGAGAGAAACCCCGACTACAAAGGATCCGTGTCAGTCTCCGGTCACAGTTTAGGTAAATACAAGGTTCATAAGGTGTGATATTTTACTCTAATACTCATTGTCTTGGCTTGGAATGAAAGATTTGAGTTTAGCATTTTATTTTCTGTATTAAATCAAGATTCAGTTTATTATACAGTACAAACAACAGCATTTATATTTTACAGAAGATTGAATAGTTAAAGCAAGAATCACATTAGGCTGCAAAATTTCAGGAAAAAAAATGCTATTAGTTTAAAATGCAAAACAAATCTAATTCAGGAGCTCTCCATTTGAAGAAGAAACAAATATAAATATCTAAGTACCAATATACCAATATATTTCAGAACATGTTTGTAGAGGTCTGAACTACAGGTACAAACAAGATTATTTTTAAATGTATTATTTGCAGAGGAAACTTCTATCTGAATAATTTCATCCTTTGCAATTTGATAATTCCCCCTACGTTTGTGAGTTATTGTGCAGCCCTAAGTCACATGGAAATATTTTGTTTTTTGCTGAGAGCTATAAAACCAAATAATTATTGCCTTTGGAGTTTGCTAATCACAACTATTCAAATTGTCTTCGTAATTACTTTTATAGCTTTGCATTTTGCGCATATGCTCGAGGAAAACTGAAATTATTATTAAAAGTAAACCAAAATATGTGTAGTTCAGCTCCAAAACAAAAAGACAATTTGTTATTTTATTAAATGCTATAATGTGTTCCTTCTCTGTTTTTACAGGGTCTTTGATTCTTTTCGATCTTTTGTCAAACCAGAATCTTGGTTCATCGATGCCGATCATTCCCACTGCAAATGGAGTAGAGCCTCAGGTCAGAAGCTCCGTCCGAAGTCCAAACGCTCTATGCAGACTCTATGCACTGTCCTGCCCACAGATACCAGAATGAGAATAAGAGAGAATAGTGACAGTAACTTTTTTTTTATTATTAAGTATTTTAAGTAAGTATTTAATCAAGTTGCTCTTATTTTACTTATTTTTTCCAGCAAAGTTATCAAGAATGGGCTTGGGAAACTGCTCTTTTTCATTTTTATATATAGCAATTATATACTATTACTGAAAGAAGTCAAAGCAACTGATTTGTAAAACATAAACTAGACAACACTGTTCATATAAAGTCTTTCTGAAGCTTTAGAAACCACTTTATTTATAGTGACAGAGGAGTTGTTGAACTTTGCACCAGTTTTTAGTTTCATGTGGATTGGCCCAGTAATGACTTTAGTATTTAGTAAGCAAGTATTTTACAATTTATTCAACAAAAATTGTAGCGAAATGCAAATCTATTTTAGGGGTCATCATATTTATAATATAAACTTGTATCCATGGTGGTTTTTACCTTGTAGATGTTACTGAATTGCCTGAAATTTTCTTATTTATGGAATTAAACTGGTCTGTTTTGCATTTATTCAATCATGAGTTTTGTTGGACAATGGAGAAGTGACAGACCCTCCACCAAAAGTTACACTGTGGACCTTTAGATGATTAAAAATGCTAACTCTAATTGCGACCTTGCAGGCCTCAGCAGCACCGATCACTCCCTCTGTGACTCCTCCAGTTGAAGAGGAGCCGAAAGAGGAGCCCAAAGGAGATGAGCCTGAAGACCTCAGCTCCATCCTGGAGCATCTGGGACTGTCCGAATACACCAGCACCTTTGACCAGGAGAAAATCGACCTGGAGTCCTTTGTAAGTGCAACTGTGATTTGATTTGGGAAGCACAATGTTATGGTAATGTTTTGTGCCTCTTCAAATGGTCTTTTCTCATAACTTCAAGCTTTATTTCTATCGCGGGGGCAGTTTGCTGCCCAATACTCACAGCACCTGACCCCCCCTATGAACCCCTCTGCGGGTGGTGAGCCCACAGGAGGGTGGACATCATGGTCCTTGATGTTAGTTCATAGGGGTGCGGGCATGTTTTGGGTTGATGGGGGAAACCGGAGTACCCGGAGGAAACCCACACGGGGAGGAACATACAAACTCCACACAGAAAGGCCCCGGGCGACCTGGGGATCGAACCCGCAACCTTCTTGCTGTGAGGCCTGAGTGTTGCCACTCAGCCACCGTGCCACGAGCTTTATTTCTTTTCAAATAAACCACGCACTTTCACATAAGACCAGACAAGAACCTGCGCAATGAAATGAAGGCAACATTTGGAGCAATTCCAAAAAGGAGATGAGAATTGGAAAAGAAAATGCATGCAAATTAATATTTAACTGGTTACAATAGCATCATCTGTACAAATGTAAACAGTATGGTATATGCATATGGTGTATATAGTCTCTTATAGTATTTTTTTTATGATCTTTTCCAGTTTATGTGCACAATTGATGACCTGAAAGACATGGGAATCCCTTTGGGTCCCAGGAAGAAGATCTCAAAATTTGTCAGAGAGAGATTAAGTAAACAGGTAAGGTTTTGTTTAACTTTATCAGTTTCCCAAACCCTCAACAATTACTTTCCTCAAATCTATTTTCTTGCCACGTGTCCTGTTTATTTATTTAATTCATTTATACTGTAAGATCTGTGTTAAGTTTCATTTCAAAGATGCTACAGTGAACATTAAATAACCTACTTTATTACTAACCTATTTGTTGTCATCTAACAATGTCATAAAATATGTATCATGTTATAGATTTTGTAACAGCAAGTCCAGTAAATTAACTGCATTGATCTACTTACAATGATAACCACATCTGTTATTATGTTTTCATGTGTTTAATTTCAGACAGAGGAGAAGAAGGCAGCAGAGGTGAAAGAGGTCCCTCCAGTGGTCACTCCTGTAACTGCAGCTTCTGTGCCTGAACCAGAGAAAACGCTTCCTGTTGGAGTTTCCTCTGTCCACGTCAACTACAACTACTTCAAAGTCGGCACGGGGCAGGTACAGCGTTCATTTAAGACGTAAACAACTCACTGCTATTATAGACAGAACATCACTAAACCTGACAATTTACACACCATCTTGGTATAAAAAATGAAAATATGTTTGACTATGTTTGCAACTCTGTGCAATATACTACTACTAATAATAATAATACATTTTATTTATATAGCGCTTTTCAAGATACTCAAAGACACTTTACACAGATGAGCAATTAAAAAAAAAAAAAAAAAAAAAAAAAAGGTAAAAAAACATTAAAAACAGTACTCATAACAGTCAAAGATTAAAAGCAGCTTTAAACAGGTGAGAATATACTAATATACTAGACAAGTGACTTTTTTTAGCCACACATGAATATATGCTACCTCAGATTTTTCTCTTATAGTCTAAATGTGATTGTTCTCTTGTAAATCATTTGTTGATGTAATCCCCTGTTAGTCCAGAATAGATCCACCATGACAGTCACCTGTCTGCATGTGTGGGTGGTGTAATTGCGTGTAACTCTGTTTGTTCCCTCGCTGGTCTCCAGGTGTCAGTGGTGTATCACTCTCTGGACTTTGAGCCTGTGAGCTTCTTCGCTCTGGGTTCTCCCATCGGGATGTTCCTCACAGTGAGGGGCCTGGAGCGAATCGAGGAGAACTACCACCTGCCTACCTGCTCGGGCTTCTTCAACATCTACCACCCGGTACTTCACGAGTTATTTATATTATTCATTTTATTATTGTTTATTTACTTGGCTCCTCATCAGCAGTCGCTTAAGTGAAAGCTGCTCTTACTGGAGTTCTTATACTGATACAGTTTTCTAAACAGTATGGACTTGTATGTACTGATTTTATCCCTAATGGTTGTCCTAAATATGTTAAAATTTAATATTGATATTACTGATAGCAATTATGTATATTTTTTCACAATACTGTGGGAATGAGAGAAAAAAGTTTTAAAAAATATATAAAATTATGTTAGATAATTCCCTTTTCACAACCCAATGCACGCATGCTGGCAAGAGTCTTCAAAAAGACACACATTGTGATTTCCTAATAATAATAATAATAATAATAATAATAATAATAATAATAATAATAATAATAATAATACCTTTTATGTATTAGGCGCCTTTCTGGAAACCCAAGGTCGCCTTACAACAAGATAAACAAGTGAAAAGCCTACAGTTATATCACTTGAACCTTATTGATCATTGTATGTGTCACTGTGCTTTAATAATAACAATAATTAATGTTTTCTTGTAGTTGGACCCGGTGGCCTATCGCATTGAGCCTCTGATCATACCAGACCTGGAGCTGAAGCCTGTTTTAATCCCACATCATAAAGGAAGAAAGAGACTCCATCTCGGTAAAACATTTATACACTAGATTTAGTTTCCTTATCACGGCATCACCATTATAAAGGTATTTCTCTTTCTGTAGAAACGTGGAATTAAAAGCCATTGTCTTTGCTTCATGTCATTAGAAAAACACTCAAAGCTAATTGCAACATAACCATTAGGAAGTTAATTGTTTTTGAGTTGCTAGTTTGTGTGTATATGTGTAGGGTTTTGTGTTTTGTTGTTGCGTGTATGTAATAAACATCAATGACAGTGACTGCGATTATGTTTGGAGCTAATGGGGATCTTAAACTAAACATTGAATTACCCCAAAGCAAAATTGCACATTACTACAAATTAGAGAAGTCTCTTAAAACTTTCCTACACTGGGTAATTTTGATAATTTTAGCTTATTTTTTATTCATTTTACACATTTTTTCCCATAAATCACCATGAACTATTGTGGGAACTTTTGAGTTTTAGACCTCAAACTGGTCTTATATTAGTGTATAGTAGAGCTGCACGATTTTGGAAAACTGTTCACATCCAGGAGCATTAATATTTGAGAGAAGACTGGAATATGAACTGCTAAATTAATACAAGAATCTAATGCAGTTCAGAACATGTTTGTAGAGACCTGAACTAGATGCTTAGCCGTTTTTGACATCAGTAAGTAAGGAAAATTATGTTGCTGTTCAATTTGTCTGTGATATTGTGAATAATCAGTGTGTAAATATGTGTTAATCCCTCAGAGTTGAAGGAGAGCCTGACGCGTATGGGCTCAGACCTGAAGCAGGGGTTCATCAGCTCTCTGAGAAGCGCGTGGCAAACTCTGAACGACTTCGCCCGCGCTCACACCTCCTCCGCGCAGCTCCAGGCTCAGCTCGCCATCGTCGCAAACCAGATCGAAGAGGAGGAGAAGAGCGCACAGCAAGGTCAGTCCACTTTATCACTGTAAACATGCTCTGAGTACTTGGCATTCCTGCAAGCATTCCTGCGAGGGTTTTGTTTTGCCGAGATCTCCAGGGGTAAATGTTGTCCGTCTATAATTGAAAAAGAGAACGGCAAAAAGAAAATCGAAGTTTATGACTAACTAATCCTTAAATGCTTAAAATAAGGTATGGAATGCAGAAAGAAATAAAGTAAAGTATATCTGTTAAAAATGTTAAAAAACAAATGGATAAGTGGGGCTTGATAGGTGTGTTGCCCTCCTAAAAACAGATAATATTCTAGCCCAAAATCTTATGTATTTATATAGATATGAACATGAGACAGATCAGACTATCCCCTTGGACTAAATGACGTCTATTCCACAAATATCTTCACTAAATTAGGATTAAGGCCCAATCAAATCAAGAGTATCAAAATGAGAATCACACTCAAATGAAAGCATTACGTTAAAGTACTTTTTTATTTTACTAAATAAGCCTATACTTGTACTTTTTGAATGTCTTGTCCAGAGGAGAAGAGGGACATTGAGACCCCAGAGCCGCAGAGGGAGGAGGAGCCTCAGGTGAAGATCGGGATGTTGAACGGAGGAAACAGGATCGACTACGTTCTTCAGGAAAAACCCATCGAGAGCTTCAACGAGTATCTGTTTGCTCTACAAAGCCATCTCTGCTACTGGTACGACTGGTTTACACTTTGATAATACTGTGAAGATCTGGAGTTAGGCCTGCAAAATATATCACAAAGGCTGCTATAAATACTCACGATGATAATTAGATAATGTCCTCTGCAAAGAACATGTTTTCCTCTCCGTTTTACAGAAAAAAAACACATTCAGACCTCTACAAACCTTAGTTTATCCATTCATATTTCAGTTTTCCATCACATGTAAATACTCCTGATTTTGTTTACAAAGTGCACTCTGAACAGGATTTTTAAACATATATTGCAGATATAATAATAATAATAATAATAATAATAATAACAATAATAATAATAATAATAACAATAATAATAATAATAATACATTTTATTTATTAGGCGCCGTTCTGGACACTCAAGGTCGACTTACAACAACATAAACAAATTAAGTACGATTAAAACATACAGTTAAAAGCCACAGTTAAAGTGGGACAGTAATTAATGGATTGATTGTATTTAGTATTGTATTTAGTGTTGTATTTTATTAGTATTTAGTAATATATTAGATAATTAGATTACATAGATTAATATATTAAATATTTTCACAATACTTGTGCAGCCCTCAGATCTATCTGTAAATCCATCCCAAAGCATCTATGATCTATACATTCATTTTTAATCTTTTGTTCTTTTATTCTTCATTGCAATTATTTTTAGATAACTGTAATATGTGCAACATGAAATCACCCTTAATGAAGTAGCCACACAAGTTTGGTGTTTTTAATCTGTTGCATAAAGTCAAACTCTCCAAAACCCAAACTTATGTCTTTCACTTCCCATTTACCTACAATACCAGTGCATTGATTAGACTTATTATTTTCCTATTTACTGATCACTGTAAAGCACTTTGTGTTGCATTTTTTGTATGAAAAGCGCTCTATAAATAAAGTTTGATTAATAATATATAGCATTTTTGGGTAATCTTTTGTTTTTACGTATTTTACAGGGAGTCTGAAGACACAGCACTGCTCATCCTCAAAGAGATCTACAAAACCATGGGCATCCATCCAGAGCCGCTCGCTCATTAAAACATCGGGACAGAAATTCTTTAGTTTTACTGAAGCTGTTAATTTCTTATTTTCTTATTTCTATCTTCTATGTAGTTTATTGTATTAAGGTGAAAAACACACCGTTTAATGCCATTTGTCTTAATTAAGAGACACAAATGAGCCGGCAGATTTAAACTTTATATGATATTTTATAGATAAATTATAGCAGCAGTTTAGTGAAATAAAGTGTTGAAAAAGATCCTATATTACACAAAACTTACTCTTGTGAGATGTTATAATGTTGTTACCTCCTCAAAAACAAACCTGGAGTTGTTTTGTTTCATTCACACATGTTTGAGCGGCTTTATTTTGTTATTAGTTTGTCCATATCTCTAAACCTTGTGTCATTTTGAAAGAAGAGCTCATCCTAAATATGCAGGATTTGTGTGTTAAACGTGTGAACGAAACAAAACACAACTCTAGGTGTATTTACGATGAGGAGACAATCTAACAGAAATCATAAAATAGTATAATATGAGCCTTTTAAAGGAACAATAAGCAGCAGAGATCGGAGGAGTTAATGCAGTTGGGTTTATTAGGGCCAAAATTCAAAATAAACTTCGCAGTGTTTTTATGATATGTTGGACAATGAGTGGAAGACGTTTCTCCTGCCAAAAGAGGAGACTATTTACAAGCGCTGGGATGTTTGAAAATGTATTAAATAACAATATAAATGAGAGAAATAAAGCCTGCTCTATACAATTGTGTCCTTTTTAATCCCATTTCATCCTTTCACAGCCGGTGCAACAGCTGTACACATCTTTTCACTGCAAAGACGGAGTTAAAATCACTTGATTTCAAAATATACATTTGAGTAATTTTTGACTGTGTGCTTTCTTTGAAGGCATAATTTTTTGCCAACAACAGCATAAGGCTAAGCAATAGTCAGACTTTATCTGAATCAAGATATTCAATATTTTCATATCAATTATCATCTTGTGTCTTTTTAACTGAAAGATCTACAGCCAAGGAGCAGAGTTTATGGAAGAACTTTGCCTGGTTTGTCTGGTTTATGGTCATGAAGTCAACATAGAGCTCCATTTGTTTTTGAAAATGAGTAAATCAAAGCCAAAACTGAGCTCAAACGAGACAAAAAAGAGCAAGTGATGTTTTGCCATATTGCTCAACCTAACATCAGCAGTATTCTTTCATGTTTTAAGCGAAAAGTATTCAATTTCTCCACTTAAATTAGAAATTACAATACCAAAAATCTAGAGCAACAAACTCAAAGCCTTTACAAGATGCATATTCTGTATTCAAGTCACTTTAACTCATATATATTCAGTTTTTGCAGAGTACAATTTCTCATTCCTTCTTTCCCTTGCTTAGGCACCAAATAAAAACATTACAAACATGTATAAACAATGCTTATTAGCAATATTTACAAGAGCAGCCAGAACATTCACTTCTATATTAAAGATTGTAGTGCTGTAAAAAGTTGTATTTTTGTAACACTGGTCAGACCTGAAAGTCTAACATGCAACTGTGAACCAACGTGCTTCAACAGACTGTCACAAAAGAAGGTCCCTTTTTTCATCTTGAATTAAAAAAAAAAAACTATTTGAACTTTATGGCCACAGAAAAATATTTTCTGTCAAATCTTGGAAGTAATACTGAATGTTTCGATTCAACTGGGTTATTCAAAAATGTGCAATTCAATTTATTATATTTCTTAATACTTATAAACGTTACTGATTTGATTCCGTTTTTGATTCTTTGCCTTGTTCACAAAGAGATCTCATAAAGGATATTTGCAGATCCTTAAAGCTTAAATATCAACGTCTTATGTTATTTATCCAGCTTTGACTGAATAAAAGTTCAAACATTAAGAGATCTGTGCAAACATTAGACAGTAAATATTAATACGGTAAGATATTTTATCAAATGAAAGGCCCAAACAGGGTTTCTGCTGAACCAAAACCACGGGACACCTGAGCGAGCAAATATTTCTGAATCGGTGCCAATAGCCAATACCATTCCCATTATAGGTGCATCCGTAAGCTTAATCTGACACTTCTGTTGGACTTTTAATGTTTATAATTTGGTCTTGTAGTTAACTGGCTCAAAACTAGAGCTTTATCTGGTGAAAATGAGATTAATGCTTCTATAAAAACAACATGTTGCAGTTTTAGGCCCAAAGTTTTACAATGTATAATTTACATTTTCTTACATTGTGCCATTGGACGGTACTCAGGTAGTTCATTAAATTAAATGAATTAAAGATGCACTATGTATCTTCTGTGGTGGAGATATTATTGCTTTGCCTGGAAAGTTCCACAGTATGGCATTAAACTCTCCTATTTCCATATAGAGAAAAGCAGAAGACACCATGAGGTCAAGTTACAGTTATGTCTGTGGAGAGGCGACCCCCTCACTGCAAGAAAATATGTTTTAAAGGTATTTCTGAGCGATAAAAACACCTTTAATTAAATAAATGCTTGTTAGATAAGTCTAATGCCGTACTGTGGAACTTTTCAGGTTGCAGAATGGTCAAAGTCTTAATAAAAAAAAGTTCAATATGGTCGTTTTTGTGTGATATACATTTGCATCACACTTCTTTCTTATTACATTGTGCCCTTTGACAAAACTTACCAAAACATTTGCTGGTAACAACTTTTTTTACACAATACTGTTCAAGTTTAATGAACAAAAGTCTTTAATGAAGTGTTCAGGAATGCCGAAGTCCTCCCAGAGGTTAAATATAAAGTCAAAAGATTAGTTAAGCAGCAGAGACTATGAAATAAAATAACATTAAGCATTGTAAAGATCAGTTTGAATGGCTTATGTTGTTCCAAAGTAAAACGTCTGTTTCTTCTTTTCTCTCGCTCCATCGGGCGGTTGTTCTTTTGTCGAGCCTCCCAGCAGCGATTTAAATATTAAAATTGTCCCCTTTTATTCGTACCGTATTGTGAAGCTTCACATTAATAAATGAACTGGTTTTGGTACATTCATTTGTCTCCGATGTGCAGTGAAATGCAGTGTACTTCATGTAAACAGGCTCCGTCCTTCGTGCTGGATCCACACTGCAAACATAATTATAGATCACACTCATTTTAAACCACATCGCACCTACAGCGTAAAGCCCTGTAACAACCTGGAATTACACTGTATTTTACACTTGAATTTTGTATAGTATATTTAGGGAAGCAGGTAATTACAGTGTCATTACAGGCTGTAATACAGTGCATAATGTATCATTTATGTTAAAATGTGTTGCCATATCAATCAATCAGTTTATTTCAGACATGTAGCAAATCAAAATATGTTAGTTTCATAACATAAAAAAGTATATATTTTATTTTTTATTACTATAACTCGCCTTTCAAGATAAAATGTTGGTTCTTGGTCTCTGATTTTATAAAATAAATTTCCCCAAAAAAGTGTGACTTATACATGTTTTTTTCTTCTTCATTGTGCATTTTTTGGTTGGTGCGACTTATACTCCGGTGCGACTTATAGTCCGAAAAATATGGTAGTTATATATGAATATTTATATATACATATTGTTTTAATTATAATCAGTTGTTTATCTTTTTATTCCTTAATATACATGTATCCATTTGAATATTCTTTTAGTTTGGTTAATTGCTTAATATATTAACTAATTACATATTCTTAATTAATGAACTAATCATTGCATTTACACAGCGCCTGTCACAACGCCCAAAGTGTTTTACATTTATTTATTCATTCACTCCACACTCGGTGGTGGTGAGTTATTACTATTACCTGTTCATAATATACACGTTTCTTCGCAACCATATTTAATAAAAATAATGTCTTTAAGCTTCTTTTTAAATATATTTATGCTGTAACATTGTTTTAGTGATAAACTTAAATTATTCCACATTTTTACACCCTTCACTGTTACACACATACTTTTCATAGTTGTTCTAGTTAATGGCGTCACCTCTAAAATTATAGCTGCCCTCTTTTACAGTAAACATTTTTTGGATATTATGTACATGTATACAAAAATATATTACCAAAATACTGAACCTAAGAAAAATATACTTACAAAAATACGCAAAAATATGCAAATGTCAAAACAGGGAAAATGTGGGAAAAAAATAACTAAGGTAAGAAAAATAACCCGAAAAAAATATATATACAAAAACAAGAGAAAAAGGGTGCTCAAACCTAACAATGTGGAAGCTGACTGTTGCTTTGTACATAATCTGTAATGTTGCATATTCCACAAAGTCAATGAATGACACTTAAATGAGACTTAAAAAAAAGTAAATTACTAGACACAAGTTAATATTACTTGAACTCAGAAGATTAAAGTAACATTGAGCTAAACTGAATTTTAATCATATTGTTTGCTCATCAGAAACCTACAATTGTGTTTGATTTTACACACTTTTTTTTTTTTTTTAAATAAATGATACCCCAGTGTTTGAAAAAGGCCTGGAAAAATGCATTATATGTGGCATACGAGACCATTAATCTTGATTTGAGTTGTTTTTCATGAATTTATTTAAGATTTAAGATTTAACTAATAGTAATTATAGGTATTAGCCCTATTATTTGACTTGATTTGTTGCTTACTCCATGTTAAAATGCAAAAAACTAAACTTGGACTAGACCAGAACCAAACCAACATCAGGACTAAACTTGACTGAAGCTAATAAGTCAAAACAACTGAAATTAATCTTTTAATCTCCTAAATTCAAGTACCTCCTCTCGATACAGTTTTGCAGCGTAGTTCTCATTCCTCCTCTCAGTCCTCCCTCTTGCTCTGGGTCTTGAACGCCTGTTTTCGGAGGTGGGCTTCGATCTCCTCCCTGAACACGAGCATGCCCAGGTGGGGGTGGGAGGCCTCGTTCATGGCTTTGGACTGGATGCACATGCGGTACTGCTCTGGGGTCAGTTCGTCCGCACACTGTTTCTCATGCCAAAGGTGGAAAAGACTGGAAATCGGAGCCCGCACCACGATCACGTCACTGCGCAAGTATTTTTTATACAAATGTACGTCCTCCACACCCCAGCCCTTCACCTCCAGGTCAAAACCACCTGCAAAATGTGAGAAATAAGAGATTACAACAGAATATGAGACAAAGAGAGACGCAGGGACCCAATAAGTATGTCAGCACTTAGTAATATGATGCGTTTATGGCCAAGAGCAATTCATTATGTTAAGTAAACAGTAGTGCATTTAAAGGGCCTGTACCTGATTCCCTTATATTATTGCACCATGACACAGAAACAACAGTCTGGGATAGTGCCATGCAGTTGATTTCTTATAGTTCTCCAGTTTTTACCCACTAATTTGTTTTTTGACACTTGAAAAGGCACTAGGACAAATGTGTGGGCAGTTGGATTCCCATTATTCTTAGTGACAATGTCCCTGATTGGATGAAAAAAAGGTGAGCCTGTCAGGAGCAACTCTATTACTTGAGAAAATGTTATGTAAAACTTAAAAGATGAATAGATTTGCATTCTTATTTAGCCGTGTTTACCGCACAATGATGTAAAAAACATTTATCTAGAATTAATTTAAATCAGGCACAGGCCCTTTAATTTATTATCAGTATTTTAATGTGCTCCAGGGTATCCCCAGGTTTGACCCCAAATTTAAGACTTTTTTAAGCCCTTTTTAAGACCACTTAAATAAAAATTAAGACCAACATTGCATCCATTATGTGGGAGAAAAACACCACATCCAATTCTAATAATGACCATTACTCATTGCTTTAAATAACAAAAAATACTTTCATTATAAAATCTCATTCAGAACTCATTTATAGTCGTCTGCACTGCTTGTAAAATGGCCAAAAAAAATCAATTATAACATTCTAGCAAGACAAATTAAGCTTTCACATTGTCTTGTCTCACATTGCACTGCAGCCAAAGACCTTTGTGAAAAAATAAGATTTGGACAACATAATTTAAGACTTTTTAAGGCCTTCATTTAGGAACAGGAAATTTAAGACATTTTTAAGACTTTTAAAGACCCTGCGGCTGGCTACCCTGATCTAAGTTAAAATATATAATAAATACAAATAAAATACAAGTAATTTGATTGATTTCTTGTCAAATTGCTGCTTTTTTATTTACAGTGTATTCTGATTTTTTATTGAAGAAAAAAGTGCAGGAGAATTTGTCTTATTATCAAAATCCCAGGGGTACATAAAAAACAGGAAAACCATATGTTCCTGTCACCGCAGTGTTCAGTCAGTGGAGTGGAACTGAAACGCTGAGGCTTTCAAGTGCTTTTCTACTGCGGTATTTAAAAGTGCATTTAAGGTATTCTGGTTTGTGGTTTTGTCATGTGTGTTAATCTCATCAGTTACTTCTCCCTTCATCATATCTGTCCTTTGTCCTTTTGTCCAAGACCAATACAAGTAATGTTTGATACATACCACTTACTTTTTGACACAGAATTTGTCATTTTAAATCTGGTAAAACTACTTATAATGCACCAAATACAGTTAAAACTTACCAATATTTAAGAAATCTGAGCGGTACTGACAGGTCATGCCAAAACCGAAATCTCTCCAAAATCCAGCATCTTTTTTATGAATCTGTAAAGAAAACATTTCGATAAAAGTTTATCGGCTGTTGGACGTAAAGACACAAGAAAACTGTTTAAGCAGCACTGATTTTCTTACCAGCTGCAGTTCGATAGGTGGAGCCAGCTCCAAGTTTCCATAGACAATAGCAGGATTATACAGGCTGAAGACCACCGGATAAAACACCTTTTTATCTGCACAGATCAGAAGACAGGACAACATTTGATAAACATACAACACAAATATACTTATATACACGGCTCTCAGCATCCATCACAACAGCTGTTGTAGCTAAAGCAGTTTTACTTGTTTGTGCATCCTTGTTGTTGTTTTAATAATTGTTGATTTAATAATTTGGAGAAAAAAGCTCTAAAAAAAACAAAAAAAAAAGTTTTATACAGTATACTAGGTTTGTCAAAAGTATTGAAAGATACTAGAATAGATCCTAATTTGAGCAGATATCAATATTTAAAAAGTCAAAGTCACAAATAAACCTTTCCTGAATAACTTTACAATGATCTGGAGCTGAATCAGTATATAATTATCAGACTTTTATTCATTATTCATTATTGTTGTCACACAGGCTAAAATGTCTAATTTTAGTCTGTGTGGCAACACTACAGTAGACATGGAAGTATCTCAATGCACTGATGGTGCCAGTGACTCAACATTCTCCATGAATCACTGGCTGCGGCTTCATACTTGCTGTAAAACAGATAATCATCAGATTCAGCGGATTATAAATATGACATGAACAGAAAAATCTGATGAAAGTAATCTGATTTCTGTCTGATCTTGGTCCCTCTGATTACATCAGGTTTTATGGTTCGCATGCCATTTATTTATAAAGGTCCGGAAATCAGACAATAATCTGATTTTGGTATCCATGTGAACCACTGCTGATTTATTCTGCTGCTTTATTCTATTTTACCATCATTCTCATCTTATTTTTTACTGCAAGATTAAATTTTTATTTTAAATCATCTATATTACACCAAATTGACCTTTAATCCATATTATAATGTTGTTCCCTCCTCAAATACAGACCTGGAGCTGTGTTTTGATTCATTCACACATATGAGTAACCCTTTATTATTAGTCTGTCTACATCTCCAGAGCTCCAAAATCCATTGTTCCACCTTGTGAAGTGAAATTTGTGTAGTACAGAAAGGCAATTCCAGGGCTTACATTATCCAAATGATTCTAGTGAAGGTGTTTGGAGTTTAAAAACACAGTGGAGCTCTTCCTGCTTTACCACATGACATCACAAGGTGTTTTCTGTTAAATACCTAAATATGCAGAGTTTGTGTGTTAAACATGTATGAATGAAACAAACCACAACAACACAACAACATTATAACAGATATCAGAAGAATAGTGTAATATGGGCCCTTTAAAGCTGCCGTGATGAATGTATCTCCTGAGATAAATACAGTTTTATCCTATTTAATCAGCACATATTTCATCACAGGTGCCGTATTATCATAAAGCTCTGTAATGGTAATGCAGATTTGGACTCACTAGGAGCAGCGTTGAGGCGGCAGGTGTTGAGGAAGTCTGCGTTGAAGTGAATGTCGACGTCACAGAAGAACATGAGCACATCTCCTTTGGTCCAGGCGTGGGCCCCGATGTCCAGACCGCGGCCCCGAGAAAACTCCTCTTCCACCGGGATCAGGCTGTAGTTGGCGAAGCCCTCCTCCCTACACACAAACATTAAACAAATATAATAACAGAACAATTGATACTTCGCAGTGATGCCGCATTGGGGGTGTTCTACATGCATCTCTATTGGTGGAATGTTCAGCAGTTACCAAGGTGACACAATGCATACAACACTGCACAGTCAAAAAAGACTATCTGAAATGTATGGAAGCCCATTTCTGTCAGTTAATAAAAATGAAAGTCGTAATTATGAATTTAAAAGTCGTATTTATGAGTTTAAAAGTTGTAATTATGAGTTTAAAAGTCATAACTATGAGATTAAAAGTCGTAATTATGAATTTAAAAGTGATAATTATGAGTTTAAAAGTCGTAATTATGAGTTTAAAAGTCCTAATTATAAGTTTAAAAGTCATAATTATGACATAAAGTCGACTCTGAATCTGCCCTTGTTATGGAAGCACACACACACACATTTTCCTGGAGAAGTCGTCCTCCAGGAGCTCAGGATGTCTCCACATCGCTCAATTTCCTCATTCACTTGTGAATGTTTTAAAAAGACAAGAAAGAGAAAACCAGACAAATCCCATATGAATGACGACATGCAAACTATGTGACTCCATAAAGCTGGTTTAGTCCAAACAGGGGATGAGGTTAAAACTCGTAATTATGACTTTTAAACTCATAATTATGACTTTTAATCTCATAATTATGACTTTTAAACTCATAATTATGACTTTCTGTGAGGCTTTTATTTTTTTATTTATTGGGCTTCCATAGAAATCTCAAGAAAAAATACAAAATTGATTTAAACTACACATTTTCCCAAGCCTGTGATCAATATGAGCATTCATTGTCCTGTTTAGGAGTTTGAATTTTAACATTTTAAGTTGAAAATTTAAGATTCATACAGAGCAGTGCTTTCAGTCATGACATCAGCTGCAAAGTGTCAGTAAACAACTGGAGGAAATGACGCGTCACATAAAAAGATTAAAATAAACTTGATGTTAGGAATGTTGTCAGATGCATGAGTTACATCATGGTGTGTCTATGGAAGGAACAGTGTAATGTCCCGTTCAGACTCAAATGTTTATTTGGGCCATGTTCACGGCTGCAGTGGTCTGAGCGGTGATGCCCAGAACTCTCAGGGATGAATGATTTGGAAATTTCTGACAGCATTGTGAACACGATTGGATTTGCAATGTTTTGCTAATAGGATTCTGTTCAAAGTTCACATTTTAAACATGTCCAGGGGCATTAATGTCTGAGAGAAGACTGAAATACGAACTGCTAAATTAAAACAAGAATCCCATGCATTTCATGTTTGTAGTGTTAGTGTGATTTACCGGATTAGACAGGATTTGCAACTCAAATAGTTGCTAACTGTGGCTCTTTAAATTTTAATTTGACTGCGATATATCTTGCAGCAGCAGAACTCTCACTGAGGGACCTGAGGCTTGTCAAGGCCACAGAGGGACACTGCTTATTATTCATGGTCTTTAAGCAAATCTCATTTCTTATAAAAAACTAAAATATGACTAAGCATCAATGTAAAAACTAGGATGTTCTCTTAATTTGAGATACAGTTGCCAAAATACAGGGACCATGGGGACCTTTTAATCAGATCCTGCTGCTATGAAAATATCATTGTTGCATCTAAGGCCAAGAAGAAATGTAAAATTGAATCTTCTGGCATAAAGTATCAAGCACAAGATGCATCAAAACAAACATAAAAGCATCAGAGAGTATTTGGGAGAGAGTGACAAACCGTGATAGTTTTTCCAGAGAGGACCTGACCTCCGGGAGTCCGTCCTGCCCAAAGTAAACCACAGTGAGGTACACTCTCCGGTCCTGCTGGATACACACCTCCCTAGAGCACAAAAGAAAGAGTTTAGAGGCAATAAGACAGGACATAGGGCATTTACTCTTACATTTATTCATTTTAATGGGACAGAAAAAGCCGTGGGACGAGGCGCAATTTCCACAAGACGAGACAAGACACAAGACTTTGACAAAATATATTTAAAGGGCCCATATTGCGCTAATTTCTGATCTCTGTTAACGTTGTTTCCTCATCACAAACATGTTTTGTTTCATGGTTTCAAAGGTAAAAAAGGAGCTGTTAATTTAAAAACTACCACTTCATGAGATCACAAGGAGGAACAGAGCATTTTGAGCTTTGGTAATGTAGATAGACTAATAATAAAGGGCTAATAATAAAGGGTTACTCAAACATGTGTGAATGAAACAAAACACAATTCTAGGTATGTGTTTGAGGAAGTGACAACATTCTTAAATGACTTAAAGCTCACGAGAATCAATTTTGTGTAATATGTGACCTTAAAATAAACCAAGTGTACAGCTTTGCATTATAGGACTGTTTTTTGGAACTATGTCTCCTTTTTGTCCAATAGAATATCTTTATTTGTCATTCTAACAAATACAATGAAATTAAGGGCATTCCTTGTTCAGTGCAAAGGTAATAAAATATTAAAATAGTAAAAATACACTAAGTACAGGACATAAAAAGTGCATAACAACCTCACACACCTACACCAAATCAACCAATCCAAATGTAAACGCATGATGGGACAAAAAAACCTCACAAGAAAATGTTCCCTCACGCGTGCATGATTTTTATTTATTCCTTTATTCATTCATCTTTATTTAATCAGGTGAAAAAGGTCCACATCTCTTTTATAAGAATATATTTTATAAGACTTGGGATCTTGGGGAAATTTTGTCTCGGATAATAGGGAGTGGAAGAAGACAAACATTTCAGGAGATGAGAAGAGACATGACACAAGATAAGACAAGACTTTGATGGATTGAAGTGAATATTATTATATCATAACTTAATGTAAACCATATTGGGGTAAGATTGATGGCATTTAAATATATAATCACGGTATTGTTCTCCACTGGGATGAGACGTTCTGGAGTATTTTGAACAAGCAAAATCTTGTTTCCTCCCTAATGGATAAAGTGCTTTAATGCTCAAAGCCAGTCTCAATTTGTCATCCAAACCAAAGATAATTAAGAAATCCACAGGGCTATGGAAAACTTATGAAAGCTCTGAGAAAAACTAGTAACCATTTGGAAATTAGGTATTCATGTTGCAGCTAATGCGCTTTAATAAGCTGAACCAAAACTGCTATATCTGCATTTTTGTTGTATAAATGTCAAATTCAAAAGTATGTATGTCCCAAATACATTGATATCTAAGATATTTTAACAATTATATTTTATTTCTATCACATCAATATTATGAAATGGTTAAATAATTGACAGTTTTATGGATATTGGCAATAACAGAGAAACTAAAACCTCAAGAACAGGTTTTGTCTTTCTGGGACACTAAGCCAAACCAAGCTGAAGGATGGGTCAAATGCACAGGACTAAACGCCCCACAAGCACAATAAAGCATATCTTAACCCAACTAATACGTTTTCATCCATGTATTTCATAAATTAAAATCGTGAGAAGATTTTAATACCAACTTTGTCTCAACAGAGCTTCATTGTTTCACTGTGATGACTGCCAACAAACATGACTTTGGCTGTAGGTTGCTAGATTAGATTTTAAAATACACATGTTGCAACAGTGTCTGCAAAACTGACTCACCTGAAATTGTTTAAAAACTGTGTGAACGTCTCCACTCGTCCGGACAGAGGAACAATAATGTTTATGATGATTCCCGTAGTGTCCACCGACATGCTCCTCACTTTCATCAGTGGACCGAACGGACGAAACAAGGTCACGTGACGAAAACTATTTGAATCCTCTTTGGCGAAAAACAGTTCATACAGACTGCCCTTGTCCCGCTCCGTCCTGTACAGCCCTGAGAGAGAGAGAGAGGAGTTGTATGATCTGATGAAATGGACAATTAAACTGGTGTAACTGATACTAAAACGTTGGGGAGTCTACGGGATAATAGTGATGGTGGGAGGGAGACTGTGCCCGAGTTATAAGATACGTTTGTCTGTGTTCCTACAACTGTTTAGTGTTTACAGCTACAATTTGTAACTAGATTGGCCGACACACCTCTGTTGTATTCTTAAATATCACCACTAGATGCTATCTATGTTACTGCAGCTGGATGCGTGCTAGTTTTGACCTGAAAGCACAACAGAGCCTGAACAAAGAACTGGTGAGGGGAGGGGGAACAGGTATCTGCCTCTAATAGTGGAAAAAATAAAAAATAAACTTGCTGATGGTAGCTTTAAATTAAGTGCTTGTGGGATTTTTCTTATTGCGATAATGTGATATTTCTGTATTTTTGTGGTTTGAGATTTGCGCAATCCAAGACACATTTCGACACATGTCTGAAGGATTGCAAAAAGATCAGCTGATAACATTTTTGTATACAAATCAGGGACACACGTCGTTCGTCCATATCAAAACAAATGTGGCTGTTTACGAGGAAGAATAAAAGGAAAAATATAGGGAGTTTGGTTTGTGTAGTAAACCACTACACAAACCAAACCAATGAGCTCCTTTTAGGTCTTTTCCACCAACACTGTTTAGCACAGCACGACGTTTCGTTTGTTTTTCGACTCGGGAATCACTAAGTATAGTCCTGCAGTGAATAAGTAGTAGGGCTGGGCATCACTAAGAAGTTGCCAATACGATACATACCTCGATACAATCTATTTCAAATCAATTCAATACGGTTCAATAAAAATAATGGTTAAATCAGGGCTGTGATACTAAAAGTCTTTGTTAAACCACTTCTTGTGCAAAGTTAATATAAAACACACCCATTTAACTCATCAAAACAGTAAATATGTCAAATGTATCACATAAACAAGTTTCCTCCCTTTAAACAAGCAACAAAACTGTAGCACTATAACAAAATAATTTAGTAAAACATACCAAAAAATACTCTTGGCGATATAACAACACAGCAGCCCATGATATCGATACTGTATCATCACATTAAATGATACGGTATATTGATGTTTTTGCACAGCCCTAATAAGTATTTTACCTTCACTGAAATGTGCCTCTGTGTAAAGCTGCCTCTGCATGGCCCCTTCCTCCTCCGCCCCATCCTCTTCATCGGGGTTATTGATAATATCCAGCGCAGCCTCGATCACTTCCACCAACTCGTCCCTGCGGTCCTTCCTCACGGGCTTCTCCTCCGGGTGCCGTGTTAACCCCATCTCCAACTGATAAACTTTAGACGACGTAAAACTCTCAAATGGGACTAATGCGTATTCACTGGCCAGTCTCGCTCCTGTGTTAACTTCAGCTTTGTCGATTTGAGAGTGCAAGTATTCTAAGAGATCACTAGGTTCTTGGTCTTTAGTTTCGGTTAACCCTTGCACCACGGGAACCTCCTTTTTATCCTGTAATACTTTTAACTTCTCGCTCATCTCTTGCAGTTCTTGCTTGAGCTGTGCGATTTGACGTTTTAAACTAGCAGCGCGGTTTAGATGACGTTCCTCTTGTTCCTGGAGTAAAGCCTGGTAGTATTCCCGTCCGTACTGCTCGACTCCGGGAGCAGACAGGTTGAGGTCTGTGGGAGGGGTGCATTCGAGCAGATAGGCGAACAGGAGGAGAACCAGGAGCAGGCACAGGCCCAGGAAAAGCCACCGGACGCGGCCGTGGAGCTGTAACCCGCGCCTGGGCATCACTACAGCAGCTAAGGCTCACCAGTCTGCATGGTCCTCCAATGATTTCCCATAGACAGTCACATCACTACAAACATGCTCCCAATGCAATTAGGAACATAGTCTCAACCATTTATCCATATTCACTTAAGAGTTATCCAGGAGTCTATTGCTTTTGAGAAGGGAGGGCATCTTGTGGCTTTGGAAACGTTTCCAAGGAAAATCCATGCAGTGTTCACCTGGGAACAAAAACAAAATATTATGTGAATGTTTAATGCTGTAATAACCTGTACAAACATGTTCTGAAATTCACGGGATTCTTGTATTAGTTTAGTTTAGGTCATGGCCTGACGAAGATCCACTGATCGAAACATTATTGTTCATTAAATGCAGTTAAGTGTGCAGGCTTTGTCTCACTTTCTATGTTCACTATAGTAGCCTTGCACCAGTGATGTATGTATACCTGTACCTTTTATGATATTCTTGTATTATTTTATCCGTTCATATTTTAGTCTTCTCTCAAATGATAATGTTGCTGAAGTTATTTACAAATGAACAGAAACTTTTTAAACATCTAATGCAAATATACAGTAATTGCAATAATTAACTAAATGTTAATGCAACACAAGGCTACGCTTTTGACTAAATTAACCAAACAATGTCCATGTTAAGTAATGATAAAATTCAAATTACAGCATTATTGTGGTGCATTTATTTACCGTAGTCAATTTACATCATGGATATTTCAGACATCCTATAATTTAGTAATCTAAGGTGCGTCCCTATTAAACAGTTATTATCTCATCTTTGTTACACTAATCGTAGATGAATCACTGACACTGGTTATAATTACAACAACCACGCCCAAAATAAACAGCAGAAAGTTAAGTTCATTCTAAGTTATGTGGGGAATTGTTTGTACTTAAATTAAACAATTAATGAATTACACCAATAGTTACAAATTAGCTACAGCTGAAGAGTCCTCCTTTTAGCACTGAGGCTAAAACTACAATAACATTAAAGGGGTAAACTTCCTGTTGAAATGAGATCCTTCAAAATAAAAGCACATAGAGGAACGCAGCAGTTTCAGTTTTCATCAGGATCATTTTCACAGTATCAATTACTGGCTCAAGTATTCGCCCATCAACCAGAAAGTCCATGTTTTGAATCTTTCCTGAGTTTGTGTATGGTCCATTCCAGTTATAATATCTCTGCACTGGCATCTATCTGGTGTAAAACTTACTAATTCAGTGTGTAGCTGTTTTCCCCAAACTTAAAGGTGTATTGTGTAACATTTTTATGGGAATTTTGCCCCTGTTAGTTTCCATGGAGATGTAAATACTTTACTTACAGTATATTAATCTTCCTCTGCATGGAGATAAGAGGGTAATGTCACCAAGTGCAGTTACAAGTCAGATCTCTGAATAGGCAAGCCTTCTCACAATAAGAATGCATGTTTTTCAAGATATGTTATAGCAATTAAAAGACATTTTAGATGTTTAATGCCAAATTGTGGAACATTCCAGACAAAGGAATAACAGGTGGTTGACCCCTCACAAGAAAAGTAGTCCATTTGTGGTTTGTACTTTCAATGGGAAGCTGAACAGTCAGGATTTTTACAGCTATTTGATCTATGTAAACTGACCCATTTGGCTGTGACATTTAAACTTAAATGTATTATGCTTTATTGTGTATTAATAGTAGTTAATGAGATCTTGTCTGCACAGAGCCCTTTAAACGTGACATTTCCACCACACTTTTAAAGGTCGGCTATCGCGTCGCACAGAGGAGGTATTTCAGCTCCTGTCACCTGGGCTCCATGTAAATCAGAGGCAAAGGTGTAATTAAAACCAGTAGGGAGCCAGAAGCTGTGAGCAGGCATTTATGATCTGAAGCTAAACGTATTTAAACACCAACAACTAAGAAGAACAAACCGGAAAACTGCTAATGAAGAAGCACGTCTGTTTGTGGTACTGTTTTAAGCAAGTGCAATATATTGCAATTGACTTGATTTGTGTAAGCCTATATGCATTAGTAAAATGTACAATTATTTGTGTATGACCTTCGTAAATAATAAAATATTTATGGTATTTTCATTTGGGGAGGGAGCTGAACCTTCAGTTTTCAGACCTCTACAAATATGACATTCTTGTATCACTTAATAGTTTCTCTCAAATGTGTAACTGTGCACTCTGGACAGAATCCTACTTTTCATTGCAAATCTAATCACAATCTCAATACTTAACACAAAAATCTATTTTCTAAAGCTGTGAGGCCCTATTCTAGTTTTGCTGTTTTAGGACACAGTGAGCAGTTCTAAGTTCTGGGATTTTCATGTGTTTCAACATTATTGTGTGGGTGAAACAACCACAAATCATTTCGAATTTTACGACCGGACTTCAAAATTTGTTCTGTATTTGTTACTCCACTTGGCACTAAAGTGACAACTGCTGTAGCTACATCCAAAAGGTCATCACTTTGCAGAACTTCATGCTCATAAAAGTAGTTTCAACAGTTTCAAAAAGTTACATTTCGCCTCTCATCCGAGATGATTTATCAATTCAGGCAACAACATTTTTGAAACTTTTTTTTCTTTAAATTCCTGTTATTGTAATATAATGTGATGTGTGAGCTACTGTGTTTAAGTAATTTCCCTTGTGGATCAATAAAGTCTGCCTAAATCCAAGAAACCTTTGTCACTAAACTGTCACACCAACATTCTCATAAAATATTACTTTTAATGTGTCAGCATCCTTATTACAAATTTTAGGCAGGGCTCTTTTTAAGTAATGTTATGACTCTATAATTAATACTCCAATATTTATTATAGGTTTATGTTTCTTAAGTATTGCACCTCCACCCAGATCAGTGATGAATACGATGTGTAACCTATCATTTGCAAACCAGTTTTAATTATGAGTTGCAGGATTATAATTTTAAAAATAAAAACAAAATAAAACAAAAATCCATAATTCAAAAGTATAGAGGTATTACTAAATAGATTATCTGTGCAAATATTGCGCCTATTTGATTGCTAAGTCGCGTCTAGACTTTGCACCGAGCAAACAAACTAAACTAAGGGTGTCTTAATTTAGTGTCTGACCGCGCAACAAAAGTAATGTATCGAGCATTTATAACACATTAAATATAGTATACGGTTTCATTGTTAGGAACGCACTTCCCTAAATTATCTGCATATCTTTTATACTGAAACAAGTCTCGGGAATTAACAGAGATCTGAGGCTAACTTAGCACCACCCTCCGCAGTACCGCTATATTTCACCCTCTTATCGTCTATTAATGGTGCCACAGGAATATTCGCACGATTTTGGGTATGCTACTCACTCGTTTTGTTCGCTCTCCATCCCAGTACGTGGTGAAAATAAAAGATTTAGGTGTAAAATCCCTCAGCGGTAGTCGGACAGTGAAACAAATGATGCCACGGAGCAGTGAAAAGAGTGGATCTAGTCCACTTCCGCTAAACGGCGTCCAATGAGAGCGTTGCTATGGTGATGACGTAGCCCAAGCACGTTGTTACGCCTCCGTAATTTATCTGTAAAAAGCCATTAATCATGTTTAATTATTGCATGCTACTGTAAGATATAAAAGGGTGAAACAGAAGATATTTCAGTTTACAAGTGATTTATAATGATAACATGGCCTGCTTTCTCAGGAAACTGACATGAGGAAAAACATGCGTTAACTTGCGTACGTGGAGCACGCACACACCCAATTACTGATCAGACAGAACCATCAAAACACACCCAATTACTGATCAGACAGAACTAACAAAACACACCCAATTAATGATCAGAGAGAACCAACAAAACTGCAACATGTCAGGAATGACATGGAAATTTACCAGTCAAATGATTCATGTAACAGTCATGTAACAAAAACATTTTGAACAAGTCTGAACATAGACATATAGGTTAGGGTGAAAAGAGTGTGTAAGATTGTGCATTCTCTTGTCAATCATAATCTGAGGGATTTCTGTCGCTGCATTTTTTCTTTTTTGTTTGTTTTGCTTTATGATCATTTGCAAACACAAATTTCTGTATTTGGGTAAAACAAATGACAATTTATGCTCCTCTTTGCTGTTGGCAGGGATGAGATTAATCCAAAATTGTGAAAGTCCCGTTTTAGTCCTGGTTTAGAGTTGATGTAGTCCTGGTTTACTCTTAGTTTAATCCTGGTTTAGACCTGGTATAGATCAAATTGGTCAAAAATAGGGACATCTGAGACATTTCTTGTATAGGGTTAGGTTTATTAACTGGGACAAATCACTGGTTTTGTATAAATCTGATGGGACAGAGGTTACAGGGGTCAAAATTGGCATTATCCCGGGTAAATAGGGACATCTGGTCACCCTAAAATAGGTGCTTTTGCATACGAAGAACTATTCATGTGTTTTGTTTCCTGTTATAGCCTACATGACATTTTGAGAACCTTTCGTCATTCAATAACACGTGTAGGCCGAAGGTGTTAAAATAGTCACTTGCACAAGGAAGCAATTCACAAAAGCAAAACCTCACACAAGGAAGCTTTGCCTGCATGCCAAGGGTAACCTAAGACGATAAATGTAGAGTATCTGAATGTTAAGACAGATTATCTTGTTAGGCCCGTCCTTTTACATACTACTGTTTAAGAAATGCAGAAAACAATATTTAGCCTACACCAGAAACGTCTTATGGCCCACATGTGAACATATAGGCCTACATATAGCACATGTATATACACACCCATCATCCTAAAATAGTATAAGGATAGTGTGTTTGAACAAATTTAAGAGTAGCAGAATGGCCATATTAACTAGAAAGCCATAATTATAGACGACATATAGAAAACATCGGCTACTTGTGACCCTCAGTTTAGGTTGGCTGATTCTATTGTTAGACTGGTCACAACTTTATGCACAAAAGAGGAGCTCTGTCTGTAGTTTTTGGTATATCTTATCTCTCTTTGGTATATCTTTGGTATATCTTACAGGTAATGGCAGAGACTGAACAGTGACTTCACTTTCACGAGTAGCTAATACAATACAAATGCACTTTTTATCCAGAAAGTTGGTCAATCAATCCTGTAGCAGCATTATTGAGAAAAATGTTGGCAGAAACCTAATAGAAACTGATTCAGGAGAAGCTATATTATACAAGACAAATGGTGGGTTACAAATGATGTCTATCCAGTGTCTGCTAGAGGCATTACTGTTGTTATGTCTTTGGGTAGGGCAATTGATTCTTTTTTATGTGTGAACGTAAGGTGATATTGGTGGGAAATGGAGTGGACCACGGCAAAAATTGGTAGTTACACAGACAGCTACCAATATGGCTACATATCTGATCACCTTCTTGTTAAAAAGGGAAATATGTTAAAGGTAATCTTAATTTATATATATCTGCATGTTTACCTTTATCATTAGTGTTATCTGATCAAACATGGTACAGAAAAAGACAACATTTTCTTATTAATAAAGGAATTACGAGACATTTATTTTACTGTTTATTTAATAACTGTAACATAACCAAATATTATCAACATAACAATGATACACACAGTAGTTTACATGACCTGACTTTTTACACAAAGTTTGCCAAGTACAGACAGTGGATCTACATTACGCCTCATGACTTTACAATGGATTCACTTGTTGATATTGTCACATAAAAAAGAGCAAAATTAACCGGTACAGTGGGTGTTTGAACATGTTTATCTTTGGCAAAAACTGGTGAGAGGCGGGAACACAAATATGACATCAGCAACACAGTATAAACTTTACATTTTGGACATTTTTACTCATGCCCGTTCAATCTTAGGTGATGGTAAAGACGTCCCCTTGTTTATTATTCCCGGGTTGGACAAGATCTTCATTCAGGGACATTATTCATTAAGGTGGGCTATTGTCGAAGCAGCACAGGCACTTTGAAAGACACGGACGTACAATCTGGTACAATATCATGCATGATACAACTCAGCCGTCATTGAGGTAATACTTTAAAGTGCATATGACAGGTTAGACTATTCATTTAGCTTATACTGTACATAGTTAACATGATTGCGTTAATGATTTGATTAGAAAACTTACCTTTTTTCTGTGGTTTGACCGTTTTGGTAAAGTTTTACCTCCTGGTTGGAGCAACGAATCCGACATAAAGGCAACTACACTGTAAACAATGGCCAAAAATGATCAAATTTACCCAATAGTTATGAGTTGGCAAATAAAAATATATGACAATGACTCAGTTTTACTGTTACAAAATTGTGCGTAAATTGTTCATGTACGTTAGATGAACTTAAGTGTATTGAGTATAGATAGACAGAGGGTTTCTTTTTGTAGAACAGCTACTTCTTGCAATTTTTGGCTTTTATTTTTCAACATTTCTTCAAAAACGGAAACTTAACTGATGTAAAACTATGATAAATATTTACCACAGACACTATGTCACCATATGAAATAACAAATCTAAAAAAAACATGAAAACCTGTCATATGCACTTGACTTTAACATAGTGAGAAAAGCTTGGTCTATGTCCATGAGCCAACCTTTTGCAGCAAAACAGATCCCAGTTTTAAAATACCCGTGCAACAGAAATGAAGGGAACCAACTTTAGCTTCATCAGATTGTAATATATATTTACAGTCTTATAGAAATATACACATCTAGTACTGATTAGTCACTTGATTTGTCTGGTTGCCTTTAGCTATCGCACGTCTCCACAGCTTTTGGGGGTGAGGGCAAAGCCATCCAGTTTGCATATACACTATCATTGGCATATCTTGTAAAGAGCGGATTAGAGGCATCGTGTCTGCTGAGCGGCACCGGGCTCTTCTCGGGCCAGTTGGGGTAAGACATGCCTAAAAACGAGAACATATCATTTTTCGGCGCTCAGTGACAGAGAAACAGCGTGCACACAGAAAGGCTTTTCAACTCAACTCTGACGCGAGAAAGAAATTACTGCAGAAAATATTGAAATAAATAAAGCTTTGGCAGTGTCTGTGTCGTGTTATGTTCACATACATATTATTTTTTCAAGCAAATTAGCAAAACATGAACCTGTATCTTGGTTTAATTATGTGAAAACGGAACTTTATTGTCCTGACTCATTAGTTTTATTGTTAATATATATGATTTTTGAGTAATAGTTAAACCATTATAGTAAAGCAGTGTTTCGCACATATTTTGTTGCTTTATTTGAATCATTTCATTCATCTCATTAAATTTGTGGAGTATAAATGTCACTTACTGCCTATATTTATTCTTAAAGCTGGAATTTTTTGACCAGTGTAGTCTCTTTTATAAGTGTATAATGATGCAATGAGCAGTTTCATTTTGTTATAGTCCAGATGATTTTACACTAGAGACCAATTTTAGACTATGGAGGGCATCACAATCTCCTGTATCAATGGGAAACACAGTAAAGCATTTTGTAAGTAAGTAAGTATAGTTTATTTATATAGAGCTTTTCAAAGAAGTCACAAAGCACTTCACAGATTACAGCGTACTCTGTGAAGTGTGTTTTTGTGCATAATATTTTTCTAATATTGAGTTGTTGGTGTTACTGGCAACCATTTTTAGCAATGCGAAAGACAGAACTAGGCCTATATATATGAATAAATATTTAAACTTGTCTATTTTAACCACCCGAGGATTGTGAAAGTGTTTGGATCCAGCAGCCTTGCTCAGCTAAAATGCAAATCATTTCTATTCATGGGTTTCAGCTTATTATTATATGCAGCATTGTGAGGACTTTTTTCCATTCAAAAGATATAATACTAAGTTTTAAATTATTCACCACTACAGAGATAATTGTTCATAATTCTGAAACCCATGGATACTTGTTCATTCAAGAGTCGTGCTCAAAAGCCTTACTGTTTTTCTGTTGAGTTTCAAGATTAAAGCTTTTAAGACAGTTTAGACTCAGACCACAGTGCGTGATTGGTTCGACGTGGACCTGTTTCAAATGTTACACAGCGTTTCTCCAAAGCAAAAACAAAATGAAGGGATGTGATGAGACTATGTACAAACCAAATGCAGATGAAGGATGAGTACATGTATATTATGTAAGTGTTTTAAATTAAAATTAAAGGTGCACTATGTAACTTTTCTGGTGGGGAGGTCTGCCATCTGCTTGTGTCCAATCGTCTGAAATGTTCTATAGTACGGCATCACATTTCTTGTACTTAATCAATTCCAGGTATTTATATTGCTCAAAAATACATTCAAATACATTACTGTGGGTGTTGTGGTGTTGCTCCTCCACAGATCTGACCTATAACTTTCCTGATGGCACCCCCAGCTTGTCTCCACGGTGATAAATGTAATGCCACTCTGTTGAACATTCAAGGCAAAGCAGAAATATCAACATGGAGACAACAAAGTGGCTTACTCCAGAAAAGTTGCAAAATGCACCTTTAATATAGAGATATATTTGATATTTACAGATGTATTTTGGTTGTAATTACATTAGAAGCAGGTCCAAATAAACAAAAACACAAGATTTTTTTTCTTTCCTCTCATTTGCGGTGAAATGGGAGATATGTCAACAGCAAAAGGCATGCCTATAGACCACAGTCACACCACTACAGAAGCCAATCACAACTTGCCAAAAAACAGTGTGTCCTGTGTCTAAATAAATCCTAAAATCGAGTAAATGCGTGGGAGATTCTACCATAGAGCTTGTTTTCAATCCATGTGGAGGGGAGTGAGCGAGGGACAGGGGCGTTATTACAGTCCACAAGAGGAGTGTCTTCTTCGGAGAGCGCGTCGTCGTACAGCAGCCCGTCCGCTGGAGTGGAGGCCGCCAGGTCCAAGTAATCCTGAACCAGAGATAAACAGATTAGAGTCAATACAATAGCAGGTGAGACAGAGCGCTAATGTTACTGGATAATGATCTGGACAAATCTACAGAGAAAAGCTATCTGACTTCATTCATCTGTTTTTACATATGAATCAAAAAGGAACTCATTATGTAAGTGCATCTCCACACACTACAAACTGAGATGTGCCATGTATTCTGTTGTTAATTTGGCCAAAAAATAAAAACAAACTAACAACAACAACAAAATTAATCAGTAAAATTAATCAGTGATGGTCTATGTCTTTTTAGTAGGGTCATTATACTATTTTTTTTTACAAAGGGAAGAAAACAAGTAAAGACTTCATTGCATAGTTTAAACCAGGGTTGGGCAATTATTTCCATGAGGTCACTTGAGAAACAGAAAATATTGTGGAGGGCTGGGCCAAAATGCTTAACTCAGTTCTGCATAACATTAATTCTATTTCTTTATAAAAAGCAGTAAATAGCATTGTTTGGACCCGCTGGTAAGACTGGTAAGAGTTTATGTTATGACTAAGCGATGAAAAAGTGAGGTTACCTTGCAAAAATGACATTTAAAAAACACCTCTATAATAAAAGCAATGCAGGTTTAGTTCATGCATGAGGTAAAATGATAAAATATGTTTATTTTGTAATTCCAAAATCAACCAAAGGGCCATATGTGGCACGGGAGATGTATAATGCCCAGGTCTGGTTCAAACTATATGTTCACAGTGTGTACATAACAATACATTTCACTGAATTTCTGAATATCGTTAGCCTAATAGCATACTTCCCTAAGTCATATTTGAATGTTTTTAGCAAGCACATTGGTATTTTTTCTATTATTGATATTGTAACAGAAGGTTCAAACAGATGTGTGAACAAGTTTCCAAAAAAAGAAAGACACAACATTGACTGCAGGTGATGCAGCAGTGATAGGAGAGTAAAGTTAGGCAGATATCACAATTTGGCCAAAAAAATGACTTAGCCATTAGGCTAACGATATTTCAAATGGGGTGTATATAAAGTAAAGACTGCAGAAAGATCAGTCTATGATATAAACCAATAAACAAATTAACTATATAGGACTAGCACAGATATTTACTTGATTCTTGTGTAAATTGGGGGGAAAATACAAATAGAAATGTGTGTAAATTTCATATGCACCATTTTAGTTTTTGTAATGCCATCCCTTCTTGTGGGTGAATATAAAAACAGTAACAGTGTATATCTACAATGACCCAGCTACATATCTGATAGTGGAGAGCCCCTCTTATGCAGTGGATACATTCCCTTGTACTTAAAGGTTTTATTTTTAGCCTGACTTCTGGTACGCTCTGTGATTACACTTGGCATAGCACAGTTAGGATTCCCCAAACAATAATTATGGCATCTGCAGCAGACACGTGCTGACAGATCAAACAGGGAAGTCCATGTAGCATCTGTCTATGTGTCTTTATGTGATGTTAAATAATAGTGTTACAGCTCATGAACCCAACCATTTAGATCCATCTTAAGAATTATATTTATTTCTGCTCTCTAAAGCTGTAATTCTTAGATCGTTTCGATTTCAACTATACAGTGTTATGTAGGAAAATGGGAGAAAGCAAGACAGTAGTTTATTCAAAAACTAAAACGAAAATTTGTGCAGGAAATGTTAATAATACTGTGTTTTTTAATATTGTAATTATTTTAAAACAGACATATTATGAAAAATCTACTTTAATAATGAGTTTTTAACCAGGTTAAAATGGTATTCCCTTATTTGGACTAATTCATGCATATTTGTCACATTTTTCAGACTATAAGTCGCACCAGCCAAAAAATGCATAATGAAGAAGAAAAAAACATGTATAAGTCGCAGTAGTAAGTAGTTTTTGGGGGAAATTTAACATTTAAAATCAGAGACCAAGAACCAACATTTCATCTTGAAAGGCAAGTTATAGAAGTTATAATAATAAAAACAACCCAATAGAGAAGAATCCGTGTATTATTTGTTTTTCAATATAGAACCAAAAATAAGAAAACAAAAAACAACTCCTTTATTATTTGTCTCTAAAACCAAAATGAAAAAACAGATAACGATTTTTTTTTTCATTTTTAATTCATATATACTACCCAAGCCATGAAAAAAGTGCAACTTATAGTCCGAAAAATACAGTAATCCATTGTTGTCCTGATTTCAAGAGTAGAGTGCTCAGAAAATGCCTGTTTTCACCTACCCCTTATCTCCGCCCACATCCCTGTACTTAGTTGTGATTATTTAAGTTATTTTAAACCTAAATCTTATATCCAGAATGGGAAAATCTACCACAGACCTGCTTTTGAGTCTGTATAATATTAACCTCTTTTCTTACTCATTTTGTTCGGTCCTCCATGCGTCAAATCTAAACCATGAGTCAGCGGTAACTGCACTGGCCCAGGGAAAATAATGTGGACTTCATTAATTTACTAATATTCTGGCAGCCATGGAAGCTCAATGCATGAAGCTCAATGCATTTTGTGTAATGCATGGAGAGATCCTAATTGGAAGTCCCTGGCCTCTTTCCTTTATGAATAAATGATAGGGCTGTTCTGTTGTTTCTGTTGTTTTGCTCATACCCGACTCTTCACCATCATCTTTTCCAGTTCTTTGCTGATGTCGGAGAAGGTCGGCCTCTTGTCGGCTTCCTGTTTCCAGCAGCGGAGCATGAGGCTGTACCTGCAGAAGGAAAAATATCTGCTTCAATCTAATCCTCTCTGGAGGTTATAGTTTCCGAGTGAATCAAAACGCACTGAATGTCGGATATACATTAGTCAGGTATAACATATCGAACTTACTTTCACAACAAAATTTGAGTATTTGAATTTCTAAAGTGTAGTTTGATTCAAGAGTAGTAAAAACTGTACACAACAAAGGCCACTCATATCAAGATTCTGTCTGGAAAAGTAAAACCTTGAGGGAAACTACAACGAGTATGTTGTCAAAAATGAGCACTGCATGTTTACCATATTTTTCTCATACAGTATCTCTGTGGGAATTTGTGGTGGAGGGTCTGCTCACTGCCATTTTCCATAGAGATGTATTTGCTTTGCCAAGAATGTTCCACAGTGTGACATCTAACTATATTAAGATCTGTATTAAGCGCTACCACGCCAAGATCTGTGGAGAGGCTCACTAAAAACAATGGATGCTTTAGTATGTATTTCTTTAACAGCAAAAACGGCAATTCAGTAGAGTCTAAATAACTGAATAATTAGATAGTTTTGTGCAATACTGTGGGACATTCCAGGCAAATAACATAACATGTCATTGTGGACAAGCAGGTGGCGCATCAACCCATCCAAAAATGTACATAGTTCCTGTTTAAAATGAACATAGACTGGGACGCTCTTTTCTGACGAATTGAATCATCATCCCACAAGAGATTCAGGTTTGTCACCTAGTGCTTCTAGTGCTTACATCTCCTCTGAGCAGTTCTCTGGTCTCTCCATCCTGTACCCCGTCTTCAGGAGGTTAAAGAGGCGTTCAGGGGCAATGCCGGGGTACGGATTTCCTCCCAGTGTCACAATCTCCCAGAGCAGGACACCAAAGGACCATCTAAAAGAGATACGCATGTTTAAAACACACTCAAATAAAGGCGTGTACTCTATTACAAATGCACTGTACTCACACGTCACTTTGTGTGGTGTAAATGTGATCGAATAATGACTCTATGGCCATCCATTTGACGGGTATACGGCCCTGAAAAACACAAAGGTATTAACTTGAATAAAATGCTATTAAAATTAATTTGCTGGATCTTAGATGATAACACAACCAGGAGCAGGCAAATAACTACTGTGCTTGGTAATAGTTTAGATTTCCATTTTGACAATACCTTTACTCTAACTAGTTACTTTGGCCAATTCAATTTCCCACACACAGATACTATGACTTTGAGGATCCAATATTAACTGATACCAGTGTAAGGATTAAAAATGCTCTTTTTTTGCTCAAAAAACATTTAAATTATTACAAAATTGATCTGATTGTGTGATATGTAGTTAATATGATTATCTTAGGTTCAGGAGCAGGACCACGTCTCAACCGCCCTCGCCTCCTCTCCAGCGAATCACACCTCACTTCTACCACACCTCAATATCCCAGAAGCCTATTTGTAGCAGCCTATCCCGGCAACCCAGTTTGTCCCGAATAATTCGACCCCACCCTCCCAACCTCGATCTGTTTGCTTCCAGACATAAGACGCCTACAAGGGGGGTCCCGTTCCTGGTGGACCATGTGAAGATTGAGACTGAACCCCCACCCTGACTCTCAACCCAGCCGACCCACCTCATCTCCATATAATAAACTCTTTTCGCTTTGCCCATGTGTTGTTGGCATGGTCCTTGCCAGTGAAGTAACTGTTATGTATCCTTTAAGTAACCACTGAACAGCTTTGTATGAGTTCAAGTTCAGACATGAAACGTCCAAGGCCTGTTCAGTCGGTAAAGAATCTAATCAGGATATCGGCTCAACCGATATGGACTTTGATTTAATACCTAATAAAAATGACCAAATTAGATTTGTAGATACATCCCCCAACTGAGAAAGGAATAGCATAAAACTCTACAATTTGAAAACACCCAAAATACACGTTGGCGCCCTCACCTTGCTCCTCTTCACGTACGAGTCTTCCTCATAAACGTCTCGAGACAAACCAAAGTCTGAAATTTTCATCTTTCGACCTTCAGCCACAAGAACGTTTCGAGCCGCGAGGTCCCTGTGAACCAGCTGCAGGGCAAAAGGTGTTTTATTAAAGAGTTTTCAGGATTTGTGCAGTTTAAACAAGTCTAAACTGCTTTCTGAAGGATGTAGCTAATAATATTTGTTGTTAAAAAGCAACTGTAAAGAGGAAGAAAATGACTCAAATCACGATCATGCGGAACTAATAAACATACCTGTACATAATTTATAGTTTCAGTTTTTGCTGCATTGACTGTATTAATATGTGTTCTGTAAAGCGCCTTTGAGTGTCCTGCAAGCGCTATATAAATAAAATGTATTATTATTATTTATTATAATTTAGTTTAATAGCAAAAACATAAGCGGTGTGTTTGAAGTTGTTATTGTATTAACTATGTTTTTGGTTACAAAGGTTATTTAATTAAATTCAAATGAGTGTATGTATATTGCTTGTAGTGTGGTACAAAATTCAAGTGTTAGCAATTATGATTAATATAAGAAAAGCATAATTTTAATGTCTTCCGTGGTTGAAAACATAATGGATATGCTTTTTAACGGTCATTTTGAAATCTTGACTCAACCATCTATATGATCACTTTTCTGTTTATGTGAAATTGTTGGGAAATGGAGCTGTATACGTAAATAAACTGGACTTTTCTTGTGAATTCATCCCATTCTCACGTACCTTCATTTCGGCCAGGTACTGCATGCCTCTTGAGATCTGCCAGGCGAAGGATATCAGGTCCCCCATCGTCAGCGCTCGGTCATCTGGGTTTTCTAAATAACTGGAGTTTCGGTTGGCGTCGCGTCCCATGTAACTGGGTCCAACTTTCCGACTCTCTCTGAGGAAGTTTCGCAGTGATCCAAATTTGGCGTATTCCACGATCAGGTACAAAGGTCCTATTGAGCGAAAAGAACTGTTTAGCTTATATATTCAGTCACTGTGCTTTACAATCAGAGCCGGGAATGGTACCAAAACTATTACTCATCTTGCAAGGAAAAAGGAAGTAAAAGTTTGCTAAAAAAAACTATACAAGAATAAAGATTATTTTTGGTCAAATGTAATTAAATGTATTATTTATTAAATCTAAAACATATCTTATGTCTATTTTCAAAAATGGGCCTCACCTTATGCCTGTTTGCATTTATGTTTATATGTTTTTAATGGTTTTAAGGAAGGATCTAAATAATATATGTTGTATGAAAGTAGTTAGTGAGTGAGTGTGAGTGTTGGTGGAGGTCAGAGGGGCTGATGGAGCAGATCGTCTGCCCCAGGGCAACTATGGCTGCAAAGTTTGATGCCACAGAATATAGAGTGAATGTATAATGCGATGTGTTTTGACAGGCGCAGTCTAAATCCAAAGCATTACTATTATTATTGCAAATACATAGGAAATAAAATCAATTAATTCTTAGAACTTACATTTAGTTCTTATATTTTGTCAGTGTAGTGTCTGGGTTTCATATGACGTCACAACATTTGATAGTCTTGTAATATTTAATGAAATTTACCCCTAACCAAAACATAATTCCAGTTACAGGAGTTTTCTGTATTTTGTCCATGTTGTACTAGTATTCCATCTGCTTATATCACCTCCGCTCATGAAGAAATTGCCTCACCGTCTTGGCTGCAGGCTCCAAACATTTTGATGACGTGAGGGTGATTGACCTGCTTCAGTAAAGTGAACTCCGACAGCAGGTCCCGTAACTCACTGTGAGAGGCGTTTTCTATTAGACAAAGAGACACGGGGTTAAACTGATGAAGGCATTCGTCTTTACGGACATTTATGGCTCATATTTCAGATTTGCCTCTCTCTGCCTTATGGTTGAAACACTTGATGCAAAATGTCACAATTAGCCAATTGTAAAGCTTGTAATTATTTCAGTAAAATATCCTGTTTTCATTGAGTCCATGTGTAAAAGCTGCTACAAATGCATTCTTCTAGTTAATCAGTTCATATTTTTGTGTTCCCAGAATTGTTAATGCTCCTGGCAGTGTTTTAACATGCTCTGATAACTAAATATTGATTATATTGGCAAAAATAATATATTTGTAACATCCTAATTGCTATATTCAGGCAATATTATGGCAATCAATCTGAAATGTGATAAAATGTGTTTGCAAATGTTATGGCTGAGATTCAAGATTCAAGATTCAAGATTCAAGATTCAAGATTCAAGATTCAAGATTCAAGATTCATTCATGTATGGACAAGAAAATTAAGCACAAAATTGCAGAAATATCACTTTCAACCTTAAAAACTAAAGATTCATATTACACTGCCATAATGGGTTTTTGTCCTTTTAATTTCCAATCAGCTCATTTTGTAATACTTTTAAATACAGAGCTTAACAAATTTATTAGACCACCACCCAGTATAAGGTGTTTGCTGCTGCAATACGTAATTTATCAGTATTTCTGTTAACCAAAATATCTTTTTATGTTTCTATAATGGTTAATCCGCCAGTATATGCACAATCTTTTCATCAAAACAATATCTTTAATGCTAAAATATACAGTAACTATTGTTGCTATCCATAAATTTTCAAGTGTAATATTTTCCATAAATGACTCCAAAGTCTCATCCAAAGCAAGTCTCTGGGAACAGCTAGAAACTATTTGGACTCAATAACAAAAGAGACTTTGCAAAACTACATAAAAACAAAGCAGCAAGAATGCAGCTGTTATCTGTGCCAAAGGTGGTCACTCTAAATATTCACATTTTTTATTATTATTTGTCAACAAGGACTATTTTGTTATTCCAGTTCATCATTTTCTTAACGAATAACAATGAAATAGTTAATTTGAAACAAGTTTTTGATATACTTTGAAGTTATTTATGTTTTCTTGGTCTAATAAATTGGTTAAGCACTGTATATATATATTTTTTATTAGGGCCGATATCTTCAAAACAGCAGTTGCAGCATTTTCAGTTTTTGTGACTATAACTCCATCTCTGATCTTGAAAAAAATATAAAAAATCTGTTGCAAAATGTCTCCAAAACTTGTCTGTGTCTCACCTTTGAGCATTTTTACAGCCACAGTTGTGTATCCGGCTTTTCCTTTCAGCCTGAACGCTGTTGCCTTGACAACCTTCCCAAACTCTCCCTCCCCCAGAGTCTTCCCGAGCACAAGGTTTTTACGTGGAAACTCCCACTTCGGATCCTCCTGGAAAACAGATGTTACCAGTTTACAGCCGAGAAAGTTACAACTTCCAGCTCAGGTATACAGCAAAACATTGAGGACATAGATTAAATTCACTGTATTTCATGAGTTTCAGAACCCACTTAAAAGTAAAAAATGTTTCAGAAAAGTTATTAAACGTAAAAAAGTATCTTAATTTAAAAATATTACTAGATTATCATTTTTCAAATCCTGCATTTGACACATGTTTAAATGTAATTGGCTTTCAATATTATTTTCCAAGAGTAAAACAATACAGACATGTCTAAATCCTGATCCTCAATTTACCGTATTTTTAATGACTATAAGTCGCACTTTTTTCAGGGTTTTGTGGCTTATATATTAAATTTTTCACACTGACATAGACCAAATATATGAAATGTATATATGAATCAAAAATGAAAAAACAAATCGTTATCTGTTTTTTCATGTTGTTTTTAGAGACAAATAATAAAGAAAAGAGTTGTTTTTTCATTTCCTTATTTTTGGTTCTATATTGAAAAACAAATGAACGAATGACACACGGATTCTTCTCTATTAGGTTGTTTTTATTACTATAACTTCTATAACTTGCCTTTCAAGATGAAATGTTGGTTCTTGGTCTCTGATTTTATAAGATAAATTTCCCCTAAAAAGTGCGACTTATATATATGTTTTTTTCTTCTTCATTATGCATTTTTTTGACTGGTGCAACTTATACTTAATGCAGTAAATTTGATTGGCACAGACCTACTGTAAACTGTAAAATGTTACAGGAGTGAGAGAAAACAACCTGCCACTATGCTGCTATTTTAGGTCATAATAAAAACAACCACTCACAGGTATTTTGAAGGTATCCGTTTCGATGGACTCCTGGGAGCCTCTGCGGACATTGTTAGCGGGGAAGCTGATTGGATAGGCCTGGGCTGGTCTCCTGAAGGTCATCTCTGCGGAGGCGATGGGTGGTTTGGGAGAGTTCTTGTGGTATCGGTGGATGAAGTAAGAGGAGAGGAGGATGGAGACGATGAAGGAGAGCAGCAGAGCAGTCGCAATGATGGTTTTACACATGTCGTCACAGATCGCCACTGGAATAAAACAAAAAAACACAGTTATTCCAATTAGAAAGACTCATTACAACAAGAACATTGTCAAGATATCAAGATATGTTGGAGGGGGTGGAGAGTTTGCCTTCTGCTTGTCTCCATGATTTTATTGCTTTGCCTGGAATAATGTTCAACTCTAAAGCATTTAACTTATCAATTTCCATGAAGATACGCAGGTGACAGTCCCAGGGCCAAGGAACAGGTCAAATCTACGGAGTCGTGACCTTGTTTACGGTAAGAATGCATTATAATAATAATAATAATTATACATTTTATTTATTAGACGCCTTTCTGGACACTCAAGGTCGCATTACAACAACATAAACAAATTAAATACGACAAAAACATAAAACATACAGTTAAGATTCAAGATTCAAGATTCAAAGCTTTATTGTCATATGTACAGTAAAGAAACACGTTTCCCTGTACAATGAAATTCTTACTTTGCTGCCCACACCGGATGCCTAAAGTATACACACAATTTTAAATAGATAAATAATTGTCAGTAATAGTGCAAGTTGTTAATGTACAAAATTTTGTTCATGTGCAAAAATGGGTCATTCAATGTCCAGGAAAAGCCTACAGTTAAAGTGGGACAGTATTTAATTGAGAATTGTATTTTTTTAGTGCTTAGTATTTATTGTTTTAGTCTTTAGTAATGTATAAGACAGTATTTAAATTCAATGATTGTTTTTAATTGACCTACAATTAGCTATCAGCTATTCTTCCTGGAGACCTATGTCGCATGTTTTGGGTTACCAACAGAAAAGTTAAAAAAGTGCACCGTAAAAGTCAATATTTTATGTAAGATGAGATTTTACAACATTTAAAAAACATATTATCCTTTTGGTTGTTATAAGTTCTGGTAATGTAATGCATAATATCTGAAATTGAGTTTATGATGCATATTCTACTCAATCCAATGCATCTTTAATGAACGTAGCAATATTTTCTTTTAGTGTCGACTCCAAACAACACTTCGGTGGTTTTGTACTGACCTTCATCTTCCTCTTTCTCACAGAAGCACCTCTCCGTGAGGCAGTAGCAGGTCCCGTACCCCGCCTGGATCCCATCACGGATACCGCGCTCATGTCCGCCCACCACTGGACCCTCTGTACCACCAGACCAACACGTTATAGCACAGCCACATCATGTTTATCCAAACTAAACAGCTCTATATGTTCCTCACTTGTGCAGTCTTGGGGGCAGATGGACGGGTCTTTGCTTTCAACAGCGTCACAGAAACTATCGGGGCACGTTCGCAGGTCTGGAGAGCAGGTGGAGTACGATTCTGAAATCCCTGCGATAAAAAGAAGTATATTAAACCATTTCTGACAATAATAACAAGTAAAATCAACTCAGTACTGAAGTATTAAAAACTGTTGCCAGCAGAGGGCGTAAAGACTCCAGCTCTAGGCGTACAGAGCAGCTTAAATGAGGCAATAAATGTTAGCATTACGGAATTATTACAGGGCGTGGGTGCTTCACTGGGTCAATTATCAACTGCAGTAACTGTAAAGACATTAGATCTTAGTAATTGTAACTGTTAGGACTGATTAGTACATAGTAAGTGAGTAAATAAGATAGGTATGGAAGGCAATGTGTGTGCTAATATTATCATAACAATTAGAAACAACTCCAGACATGTTTTTGATGAGGACAAAGAACATAATATAATAAAAAAGGTCAAGAAAACTTAGGTTGGAGTAAAGGCAGTACCTCTCTCTGTGCCCTGTCTCCATTGGCACCTCCCGTTGGTCGCTCCTAACCCTCTCACTGATTCACACTCTGCACGACGCTTGTTTCCGGCACAAGACGAGAACTCCTGAGTTTCCTGGAGAACTTTAGCGGCTGTTGATGAAAAACAAAAGAGAAATTGATGACTACTGTCAAATATAGACATTTTGGTAGATATATATGATCTGATAGGGGTAATTAATGTGATTTAGTGGGTATTAAAATGGTACATTCTACACCCACAAAGCTGCCCAGGGGCTTACAAAAACATGGCCACCAATCTGTACCTGTAATAATAATAATAAATTTTATTTGTATTGCACTTTACATTTCAAGGAAATCTCAAAGTGCTACAGTAACAAGGGGTTAACAACAGATTCCCATCATATGACAAAATTAAAAACATTTTACATTTAATAAACACTTAAAACACTAGAACATTTTAAAAGACCTTTTGGAATACTTCAGCGGTTTTCATGTCATGTTATAAGTACCTCTGCTTCTACCACCACCAATAATGCATTTGTATATCACATTCATATAAGCAAGTTGAATGAAGTGTCTTGCCCAAGGACACAAAAAAGCAATATCTAAGTTAAGACTATTTTAATTACCGGTAAGTTTATATTATCTTGATTTCTGTAGAATTGACTTTAAACAAATCTAACAATGGGATAGGATATTTTTTTCTTAATTCAAGCAGAATATTTTTAATAATAATCATATAATAATCAGTCAATTGCTTGTATGATTCATAATTTCATCTGTCAAGTAAAATCAACTGAAGTCAAGCTAAAATACAGTGCATAACACATTTATTAGACCACCATTCAGTTTAAGGTGTTTGCCGCTGCTGCCAGACGTAATTTAACAGTATTTCTGTTTACCAAAATATCTTTATGTTTATGTTTATATAATGGTTAATCCAGTATATACAAGATCTATTTATCAAAATGATATCTTTAATGCTAAAATATTACTATTGTTGCTATCCATACATTTTCAAGTTGAATGTTTTCCAAAAATGTCTCATCCAAGTCTCTGGGAACGATTTAGAACGCAATAACAAAAGAGACAAAAAACAAAGCAGCAAGAATTATCTGTTATCTGCGCCCAAGATGCTCACACAAAATATTGACATTTTTGGTTATTTGTCAACAGGGACTATTTTGTTATTCCAGTTGGTAATTTTCTTAATGAATAACAATGAAATTATTCATTTGAAACAAGTTTTCGATATACTATGAAGTTATTAATGTTTTCTTGTTTTTATGACAGGTGGTCTAATACATTTGTTAAGCACTGTACACTTTATCTAAGTAATTTATTTAGCAATGTAATAATGCAGTATTTTCCTGTTTTAGATATTATAAAACATAAACTTAAGTCTGTTTCTCACCATCTCCTTCCAGTGTGATGAGGATCTGAGTGCTGGCCTCCTCCCGAGTGTGCTCCTCTTGTGCGATCACAGTGTAGAGCAGCTCGTGACATTCAGGACGTCCCAGAGGGTCTGTGTCGTTCACAAACAGCAGCCCCCAGCGCTCCTCCTCGCCCTGGGACACACTCACTGCGCTGTAGCAGGACAGGAGGCTGGAGGACAGGTTACGATCAGCGACCTCCAAATGATACGAGACGCCGAAACCATCAAACTCAGGGCAGTTATCCACACACACTCGGCCAACCTGGAAACAGAGAAGTGAAGTGAATCCATTTGATTTTGATTTGTCTATAGGTTGGTGAGTGATGTAAAATTAGGACTGTGATAGTAATTAATACAGAAATTAAAAGTGCACTATGAAATCTGCCTGTGGACAGTCTGCCACTTGTTGACGTTTTAATTTTTGTTCTGGAAAGCCCCCGAAGACCTAAGGACAATTTTAGTACATTTCTCCTCACCTGGATTTTTTTCTTAATTTTGCTTTTAAAACTGCCCCTTTTACCCTATAATGAAGTGTTCTACATCCTTTTGTTCAGTACAACCTGTTATTTCACAATCTGCTGCTGTAGTTGTGTCATGTGGCTGTAATAAAAGCTATAGGACCAGAAATAGAAATGAAAAAAAAAAAAAACAGAAAATAAAATTCACACTCTTGTATACAAAACACACAGCAAACATGTATAAACATAAAAAATGCTTAATTTAGGGCCTTAGCTACAAAAATGCAAAATATCAAGTCTGTAAGTAAACTAAAAATATCCTTATTGCCTCAAAAAAAAAAAGAAGTGCAATCGCCCCATGACTTTCCTGGTGCCAGTCATTAAAACAGCTCCTGTAAAGTCCAAGACCAGAGCCACGTCACTTCCTGCATTTCCATGGTGTTTATTACATTTGTATTTGTTCATTTTGAGTGAAATAAACCTTTCAAATAAAAATAGCAAGGGATGCGCAATTATGCACACAAAGATGCGTAATTTGCCATTTATTTGAGAATAAACTCCACTTAGAGCGGCTTTTTCAATTGTTATAAACATACATGCCCGAGAGGAGTCGACCATCTTGTCTCACTTCACTCTTTGCCACCTGCTTCTTTCCATGAAAATAGTTCAGTTTAATACCATACTGTGGAACCTTCTAGGCAACATTTATGGAGATAATAATTCTCCTACTGATTCCTCTCAACAGTGAAGTTAGTGCATATCTAGAGCACCATAATTTTCTTCATTGTTTAAAAATGTATGTATGTAAATTCTCATATTTTCATCCTCACCTGTGCGTAGACAGACGCTCTTTGTGACACTGTGAACCCCTGTGTGATGTTGGGGAACAGGATCTGCACAGGTAAAATGGTGACGTTAAAGTGCAGCAGGACGGCCCCTCGGAGACCCGGGTACGTCGTGTCGTTCACCAAATAATGTAACTGCACAGAGCGGGTCTCGTTCACTAACAGACTCCTCTTCAGCACCAGCTCTGTCACACAAAACAAGATTATACAGTAACTTTAATAAATTATGTTTCACACTTTATGTAAATACTGTAGTATGTATGAGGGATGTTTAAAGTTAGGTATTGTATATTTTTTTCTTTTGGTGGAACATCCCCTGCATGATTTTCTGGAAATAGAAAGTTAATTTAGAAAATCCTCCATAAAGATAGATGTTTTATGCCATACTGTGGAATATTATAGCCAAAGGAGCAACATTTCTATGGAAACAAGCAAAACGAGGCCCAGGTAAGTCACACAGAGCCTTAGACAGAGCGGTGCCCTTAGTTAGCATCACACCCCCAGGGAATGTTGATGCCATCGGCTGCAACGTATCAATATTGGTGTTTTAAACCAGCAGAAGTGCACGTTACAGCTATTACCTTTAATTTTCACAGTCATTACAGAATATTTGATTATTTTTGTGGACTTACGGTAATCATGGACAGTTTCTCTGATTCCTCCCAGAGCATTTTTCTTTTCCCTGAACGTTCCCTTCAGGTCAAATGTTTCTTTGATCCAGGGGTCACTGTTGAGCGATGTCCAAACATATTTGTTCTGTCTCTGGTCTGGGTAGATGGGTGTCAGGTCCCTGTCGTACACGTACAAGGTGCCAAAAGAACCTCCCTGGAAAAAATACAAACAGAAAGGTATCAAGGTAAGTATTAAGTTACATTTCCATTTTGTACAGACTATATATAGTCTTTAATACTTTAATTCGATTTCTTTTCACATAGTCTCATATCACAACAGCAATCTGCTCACATGGCATCACAAAACTATTAATTTGCCCAAAGGAAAAGCATTGAAATGAAACAATAAAGCATCAGTTAATTTCCTAATCAGCTAGAGACACTCTGCATTCTGGTAATCAAATGAATAGGGTTTGACCAGCCCCGGAAATTTGAGCGTGCTGCTACAATTCATTCTGATAGACATAAAATGATCTAGTTAGTACTTTATCAAAAATTAATGAATTAATCATTACTTATAGTTATTAATCACACAGTGTTGCAATGTAGCTGCAGTGAAATATATAGAATAAACTTGATGATGATCTAACAGTTTAGTCCTTGTTTAGACCTGGTTCAGTCCTGGTTAATTCCAAGTTCAAATAAGACAGTGTGGTCCTTTTTCCACCTATGTTTAGGCTGCCTTAAGGCCGCTACACACTAGAGGATTTTTCAGTCTTAAACAATTTTTAAACATGCAACAAAATGCACACACCACAGACTTGAGGAGAATCTTATGAGACTAAAAATCTCAATCACAAAGACTGTGGCGGAATCTGTCTGCCTGAAACAGGCTGTGAAGCTGTGAGCGCGATCGCGTCTGTCTACAGTAAAACTACTCACATTGAGACTCTTAAGTGTTCAAAAGACCAGAGCTCTGCACTTCTAGTTTAGCTATGAGTCAAAACTGTTATTATTATTTGTGAAATGTGGGGCAATACTTAAGAGTCACTATTGCTGATCTGCAGCTTTACGCTCTGTGGACGTAAACAAACACATGCGAGGAACAACTTTCGCTTTTAACTTTCAAAGAACGCTTCAAACTGAATTAACAGTGCGGTTTTGTGGACTGGATGTGATTATTTGTAGAGGACAATTTCTATGGATAATGTGGATCAGATGCTGCACTTTAAATTTACCACTTTATGGGAGGTGAGTTATAAAGTCTTTATTTTCACTATATCCCAAGTTTGTATGTTGTGTCTCTGTGTCCGTTACTCCTCTGCCCCTGACGCTCTGGTTTATCGGCTGTTACCGTAGCGTTGCTGATGTTTGGTGGTTACGATCTGATACTGACACCACAAACATGAGGAGCAGCGGCTTCAAAATCGCACACGGAGACAAAAAGTTGGATCATGCCTCCCTGAACTTGGGGAGAAGAAATCGCAGCCAAAATCGGGCAAATTCTCCTGTAGTGTGAGGCGGCCTTTAGACTTTTAGTTAAATTGATTGTAGAGTCCACTAATTGCTTTTGTTAAACAATATAGACAATTCCTAAGATGGCATTAAAAGAAAAATCATACCATAACAAAGTAATAAGAGGATCATACATTTTACAGTAACTTGGATTGTGTCCTGGTTTCTCACCTTAGTCCTGTTGTAGCTGATGGTGATGTCTGCTGTGTCTGTTCCATTGATGAAGGGCGCATTATCGTCTTCATCATTGACGAAGACTTCGAGAGGAGTCTCAAGTTTAGTGATGACTGAGTCGGTCCTGATGGTGCAGAGGAGCAGCAGTCGATACCTCTCATTCTCCTCGCGGTCCAGCGGCGCAGTGACAACCAGCTCCCAGGTCGAGTCATTCACAGCAAAAGGAGCAGGAAACTCTGTACAACATATGAAGATTTAGATCAGTGTTTGGGCGACTGTATACACCTTATACAATAATAAAACACTCTTCTACCAAGGTTTTATCAACACAGTTCACTTTTAGACTCATGTAAAAGTGTTTGTAAATCATTATAATATGTTATGAATACAATATAATAATTATTCATCTGACATCTACTCTGGAGTTTGATATTGTACTGCACATGCACAGATGTATTTGCGTTAAATGAGTATCTAGCCTTGATACTAAATTTATTATCGACTAGTATCTGGATATTTGTAGATATATCTTGGATAACAACCATTTATTTCCTGCAAAAGAAACAAAAAAGTGGAGAAATCTACATGGAGCTCATCCGTTCTCCATGGAAATCCATACTTTTTTGCCATATTGTGGAAAATTACAGCTAAAGGAACAACATTTTCATGGAGAAAGGTAGAAGCCCTCCTCCAGAGTGAGGTGGGTGTTGAAGTGCAAACCCACTCACTGTAAGTGCAATGTAAGTGTAAATGCTATTGCTGGATAAAAAGTTTGGATAAAAAGTAACAACACTGATGATCTGAAGTTCTCTTCGCTCTCACCTGACTCCACGCTGTAGGTGATGGTGTAGTTGGGACACACCCCGGCTCTGCTCAGCCGCCTGAGCTGCCTCACCGCTCCGGGGTACCTGTTCTCCATGATGTGAGGGATGGAGGCATCTCTGTGAGGAAAGCACAACTCTTTAAAGTCTGTCTGTCCGCATTGAGGTACAGAGGCATTCACAAAGTCCAAAACGATCCGAGCGTTTTTCTTGTTTCCGCACTGAGTCCGGCTGGAGCTGGAGGGCAGCACCATCGTCTTCAAGAACAGCTTCTGTACTGACCAGAGCTTCTGCTTCAGATCTGTGGGGAGAGGGAAAGAATTAATTAAGGTAATAAGGCCTGGGTACTGGGTATACTGATAGGGGGGAAAGTATTTCTGTGTAGGTCAGATGGTATTTTCATTAAAATAATCCAAAAAGGTTTATTTTAATGGCTAATCGCTATGGTCATTCTGAAGTCGATGGATGGTAGGACAGGCAGAGCTTCATAATTGGTCTGATTCGGGCAAATGGTTTGTTTTCTGAACCATCATAAGAAAATTTCTCTATCTAAAAATATCTAAATAGAAGTGATTAAAAAAATGTACAGCAAGTTCCAAATATTTCCCTGTTATTTTCATATACAATTTGAATAAAATATATTTGTTGGCTGTGATAAACTTGACTTAATGACAAATTTAGAAGTGAGTAGCTAAGACACTGATTCATTTGGCAAACAAGAACAGTAAACATAATTTGATGCCTCACAATTTTAAATGTCTTCTTAAGAGTTGTTGTTGTGACAAATGAAAAATTTAAAGGTGTACTGTGTAACTTTTCTGGTGGAGGGTTCACAATCTCCTTCGCAGTAGGGCATTAAACTTACCATATCAATATAGCATTTATTAGAGCTGTTTTTATTGCATTAAAACATTCTCCAGATCTGACCTGTAACCTGGCATCACCTGCTTGTCTCATCGGAAACAGATTTAGGTTTAATGCCGTAATGTGGAACACTCCAGACAAAGCAATAACATAGAGACCAACAAGTGGCAGGACTGTAAGAGAATTTAAGTAATTTATCCTCCACTTACATTTCTCAGTTTAACATTGACTCGCAAAAGCTGTACTTACACCATGATCTTCTCTTAGCACCATTGGCATCCCACTATCTAAATTGTGGCATATTTCTATCTAACTGGAGTCTACTGGCCTTCATAGTCTCCCACACTTGCTTTATAAACCTCCTCCTCCTATCTGGGAAATACTCTACCTACACCTTATTTAAATCTGTGAAATACTCTACCTACACCTTATTTAAATCTGTGAAATACTCTACCGACACCTTATTTAATCCTACCTGCACCTTTGTATATTATACTTTATTACATTCTTATTATATTCTTATTATATCTGTATTTTATTATATTTTTTACTACATTGTTTACTATTTCCCTTGTATTTGCAAACACCTTTTTAACAGTGCTATTTATTGCATGCTATTAGTACTTCTTAAATATTATCGAGTCAACAGTTCTTCTCATCCTAAGCATTTCATTGCGTTGTTGACCTTGTGTTGAAGCTGCATATGACATATAAACAATCTTTCATCCATCTTCTCCCGCTTAATCCAGCTGGGTGGATGGATGGATGGATAAATAAATAAATAAATAAACTTCTCCTGCTTAAGACGTCCAGTTGGTCTCCAGCTTTTTACTTCCACCCTTTCTTGGACAAGCTGAAAACTTCTACAACAAGGACCATGGGAAAAGTTGCATAGTGCACCTTTAAAACTTGATCACATATTCAGAATATATAGTACTAAACGAGATTGTAGAGCTAATTGACAAAATGACTGAAATACGATCTGACAAACGAATACAAGAATCACACAGTAGATGTTTTTACTGATCTAAACTAACTATACTTTTATGCTGAATAAGACAAGATATTTTATAGTCTGTGGAGGATATGAGGGTACTTAAAAACTGTAGTCGTTTGGGATTTGCTAATTGCAACTATTCAAACCGCGATTTCATTTGATTGCACTTAGTCTTGCCGCCCGACTACATGAGTTTCTCTGTTAATATAAAAGCCAAAGTATTTACCCCATACATCTTGTATAATGAACTCGATAACCCCGTTTAAGTGTCGAGTTTAAGGAGTGCGGCCAAACCAATCAGAAGTAGCCTTTCATCCTAAAGTACTTTTCCTGATGACTCTGCAGTTTTTACAGAATTTAATCACATTATCATCCAAAGCATAGAGTTATAGCCAAGAATACAGCATAAATGTCATGACCAGATTTACTCTCATGTTAGCGACAAGCAACAAGTATACTATAAGACCATAATAATATACTATGGAGGTATATACTCTAAATTTAAGGCTATGTAGGCTTCTTTATAATGTAGATGTATTAAATATCTATCCATAGTTTTATTGTAGACAGTAAATTGCTATTGGCACAGTGCACTTAGTAGAAATCATGACTGCTGACTCAGGTCTATGCTGTGGTCGGGAATGGGCCAAAAGCCAAAAGAAGAAGAAGAAAAAAAAAAAAAACTAAACAAGAGGAGCAGAAATTTGGAAGTCCAGGCCAAGAAAGATGCCATTACACACGAAAGAGGATGGACTGGACTTTTTAAAACTGTTTTAAAAATGTTTCTTCTCAAAATCTTAAGAAGAGCACCTAAGATGATCCATTCACAATTATATCATTATATTGGTGGATTAGCTTTTAAATGTTACATGTTACTTATTCTAACAGGTGCATTTTCCCTATATCAGTACACCTGGTTTGACAATAGAACAAATGTAGTACTAGTGATACTAAGGAAAGGCCTTTTATAACATCCAATAACATCCTTTATATTGCATTTTTCATTCACTCTAGCCACAGTTGACCCTACTGACCAACATCAAACCCTTATTCACGCACCACACTCTAAGCAAAGTGGGTGAAGTGCCTTGCCTAAGAACACAGATTCCAGTTTAGTCTAGTTTCCAATAAAGCAGGGTTCTCCAACCTTTGTTCTTTTTTACGTTTACAAAAAACAAAATGCCAGAAAGCTACTCATTTTAGCGGCCACAGCAGGATTTAGATGTGGGGCAGTTAGACGCCTACAAAACATAAAGCATTATCCATTTATTAGTGCACAACTTTAGGAATTAAGAATATATACAGTTGTGCTCATAAGTTTACATACCCTGACAGAATTTGATTGATTTCTTGTCCATCTTTCAGAGAATATGAACGATAACACAAAAACTTTTCTTTCACTCATGGTTAGTGCTTGGGTGAAGCCGTTTATTATCAACCAACTGTGTTTCCTCTTTTTTAAATCATAATGACAACAGAAACTACACAAATGACCCAATGACAGCTGGAGTCTTTTATGATAGTTGTGGATGTGTTATTTTCTCTGATGGTAAATCTGCTCATTCTCATTCAAAGGCTCCAGTTCCTGTTCTTGGGCTCTTGTTTGAACTGCAGCTTGAGATCTGCCCAGAGCCTCAGTGATACTGAGGTCAGAAGAGACGAACACTCCAGAACCTTCACTTTATTCTGCTGGAGCCAGTGACAGATCCACTTGCCTTTGTGTTTTGGATCATTATCATGCTGGAATATCCAAGCATGTCCCATGTGCAGCTTCTGGACCAAGAAATCATAAATTCTTCCAGGGTATGTAAACTTATGAGCACAACTGTATATATTTACAAGGGCAATTAATCACATTTTAGTTTCAGCCTCCTGTGGGCTCACCACCTGCAGAGGGATTCACAGGAGTCGGGTGCACAAAGGACTGGGCGAGAACCGCTGCCCCCATGACCCAGCCGGATGAAGCGGAAAAAGATGGATGGGTGGATAGTTATTCAGCAGCAGCACAATACCTATAATTCAGAAATCCTTTGCAAGGTTTTTGCATTGCTGCCACTGTTCTCATGTATCTGTCTGAATGTCCCTGCCCTCTAATGCACTTTATTAACAACATGCCCTGATGCTGCTGCCAATACTGTTACTATACTGATGTCACACTGTGCTAAATGTTTACACCGGGGTTATTTAGGGGTTATTTATTTCACTTGGGGTTTGCACATAACCAACTTTGCCTTTTATCAATTACGCATGTCGATGCTCCAAACGCAATTTCATTGTTATTTTGTGGCAATGACGATAAATATTTGAATCTTGAAGCTATAGGGGTGGAGAGCCCTGCCCTAGAGCCACTGCTCCTTTGTTTTTGTATCTCTGTTTGTGGTGTCAAATTATGGAAGAACTAAAACTTTGTCCAAATATACATGTGTTCAAAAGTGCAGTTAAAAAAGTGATTATTTCAAAATACCCTCCTGTGGGCTCACCACCTGCAGAGGGGTTCATAGAGGGGGTCAGGTGCTATGAGTATTGGGCAGCAAGCTGCCCCCGCGACCCAGCCGGATTAAGCGGGAGAAGATGGATGGATGGATGGATGGATTTCAAAATACTGTGCTGAAGAGATTAGTTGTTGTTTTGTAAGTTGTAGTTGTTGTTTTGTTATGAAATGTGTGTACTGTGCAACTATAATGTACAGAAAATGAGAAGTCTATAATGCTCTTGGTTAAATTGGGACAGTGGAAAAAAGGGGTGGGGTTAAATAAGTATTTACTTCCTCCCACTCCTTTTCGGACATTAGTAAAATCTGTGTGACATTTATTTTTGTTTATTGTTATAATTAAGAAGCATTTGTTTTTTGTTCCGTATCTATGCAGTTACATTATAAGTATGCATGTTCTGTGCATTGCTGTCCAAATAAACATTCATTCATTCATTCATTGTGGCTCCTAGTGGTCTCCCATACAGCACTAACCAGATTCAACCCTGCTATGCTTTCAAGATCAGATAACATCAGGCATCTCATCTGTTATGGCTGCATAAAGTACTTGATTTGGTCCGATAAAAATATAACTCAAATATATGCATTATTGATCCTTACTGAGTAGTGCAAAGTCGCTCTCCTCCAGCGTCTTGTTGAGGTACAGGACCCCGGAGTGGGGGTCCATGCTGAACCAGGAGCTGTGGACTCTTGGAGCACCGGTCCAGCACAGGTAAAAGTGCGGCCGCTCTGTGTCGCTGTCCAGGAGAGCGTGGAGCTGGAGGAGCGGGGTCCCAGCAGGCTGCCCCACGTAGACCGTCTCTGTGTACTCAGTCTGAGGGAAGTACAGGCACAAGGCTCCTAAAGGGACCAGAAGATAAGGAGACAGTACTTTAGAGTTGGTAAATGAGCAAATATGTGTTGATAAATGTTCAAAGCAAGTAAGAGAAGATATGCAGAACCAAACATAAAAGTTAAGGGGCACTTTACTGTCCCCATAGTGAAATTTATCCCCTCATTTATCCATATTTAACCTTACTTCAATGCAAAATGTCAAGAGTACTAGGGCGATCCAGTGTATCTCTCTATTTATCTTGCATATTTTGATTCTTGGACTTAAAAACGGCCCATTCTACTAAAGACGTTTACAGATGACTTATTATTCCAGTAGTGGCACTCTCTGATTAGTGAGATGCACTTTATGGACCAGACGGGAACAGGAGTCATAGTTTATAGGGACACAGACATTCTCAACCCAATATTTATTTAGTTATCAACACTGGACAGTCCAAAAAAACAGAGACCATCAGTAAACCCGTATAAAGCAAAAAAAATGAGCAAATAATTATAGTTCAGCTGCTTATAACTGCTGTAATTCATTGCTAGGGAATATTCCACTGTAAAATCTGTTGATATATGCATAAACATTAACATAAATTGCTGCTGAAGTCATATGATAAAACAGGAAGTAGTTTTTATCTTTCGTTTCATTCTTCATATCCTCTCCATAAATCACAGACCCCGCAGTGCGCTGGTCGTGTGAGTGACAGGCGCGATGTGTTCTGGCTTTGTTAGCGGAAATGCAGCGTCTCAAATGACACTTATGCAGCTCTTTTAATGAATTTCTCACTCGGTCGATGGCGCTGGTTTCCGGTTCTCCTTATGTTCACCTTGAGATGTTTAATTGCGTGGCTATAACAGATAACATGATACTAGACGGGAATGAGTTATTGGGAGAGACGTGTGCTGGTAAAGCAAGTCAACATTAAGCCTGACCCATAAATCGGGCCACTATTTGCGCTTTTCAGTCTGTCAAATGCATCTGGAATGTTTCCCCGTACGGTATTAAACCTTTCTATCTTCATGGAGACCAAACCAGACCATGTTACAGGTCAGAACTGTGGAAAGGAAATACCGCTCACAGTCAGAATGCCTGTTTTTTTTAGGTATTTTTGAGCTATAAAACCACCTGTAGTTTAATAAATGTGAATTGATCTGGCCAAGACTTAAAACTTACATCAAACTTACTAGACCAGAGACTGCTTCAATCTAATCTAGAGGTAGTTTACTTTAAGATAACTTGTCAAGTAACATTATCTTGCTGCATGGACAGATAATTTCACTACTTTTAAGTCATTTTTCTGGTAGATTTAAGTGTTTATATCTTCATTTTTGGCCAAGCTTTTTTGCAGTGAGGTGGATAGAGTTGTTTAAAGTCATATTGTGGAACATTCCAGGTAAAGCAATGACATATCTATAGAAAGAACAGGCAACCACCAACCAAAAATTGACATAGTGCACCTTTGAATTCATAGTTTGCTTGAAGCTTCATTCAAATTTGAATATTTTAGTGCGAAAAGGGCTCAGAAAAGGTGAATATACAGCTCTCTTATCCCATTTGCATTAAAACAAGGAGTTTGTAATCCAAATCTGCACCATATATTAGACAAAAAATATCAGCAGACCTTATCGGCTATTGGTTTCTATGAATTCTAAACAACCAGATATAAGAAATAAATATTTGGTCTTACTCTTGGCCATTTTGATATCCAGAGTTGTGGTGCAATACTATCATAATATTGAGTTAAAAATAGCACAATATTGAATGAGATATTGTGGGGAGACTGACATTTTCTTTAAAAATGCACTGAATTATGGCTGGGTGATACATAAAAATAAAAATATCACAATTTTGTAAAGCCAAGATCACAATTTCAGTTTTATCCCAAATCATGATGTCTTTACCGAAGACATACAACTATCTGATTCCTCTGAGAGTTAGAAAATACATATGTGAGCATAAAAACATTAAACAGAAATGGGCATAATCACAATGTAAGAATATCAAGAAATCAGATCAGAAATCAAAGAAAAATGAGGCAGTTCAAATGATCCAAGAGAGTCTGCTAAAGGTGTTGGGACTTAAAAAAATTGTCGTCTCTGTCAGCATAAATAAACAAAAGTGACGATCGCTTCAGGAAGTGGTGCCATTATTCAGCCCCAGAGACAATATCGGTGTCAGCCAGAAGATTTATCCAGCAAATCCCCTGTGGATCATTTTGGCAATTTCTGACAAAACATTTACCATAAAGTTTTCAGATCATGAAATGTTATGAGCAGATTCGACATGAGCACAACAGAGATTAAACCAGGACTAAACCAGGACTAAACCAGGACTAAACCGGGACTGAACCAGGACTAAATCAGGACTAAATCAGGATCAAACCAGGACTAAATCAGGAGTGAACCAGGACTAAATCAGGACTAAATCAGGACTGAACCAGGACTGAACCAGGACTGAACCAGCTCTAAACCAGTACTAAACCAGGATTAAACCAAGACTTAACAAGGATTGAACCAAGACTAAACCAGGACTAACTAAGCCAGGACTAAATCAGGAATGAACCAATACTGAACCGGAAATAAACCAGGACTGAACCAGCTCTAAACCAGGACTAAACCAGGACTAAACCCGGACTAAATCAGGACTAAACCAGGACTAAACCAGGACTAAACCAGGACTAAATCAGGACTAAACCAGGACTAAACCCGGACTAAATCAGGACTAAACCAGGACTAAACCAGGACTAAATTAGGAATGAACCAGGACTGAAACGAGACTAAACCAGGACTGAACCAGGATGATCCAGGACTAAACTAGGATTAACCAAGGACTGAACCAGGGCTGAACCAGGACTGAACCCAGACTAAACCTGGACTGAACCAGGGAGAGCCGGGACTAAACCAGGACTAAACCAGCACTAAACCTGGACTAAACCAGGGTAAACCAGGACTAAACTAGTACTAAACCAGGACTAAACCAGGGAGAGCCAGGACTAAACCAGGACTAAACCTGGATAAAACCCAGCTCTCAATCAGGACTAAACCAGGACTAAACCAGGACTAAATCAGGACTAAACCAGAACAAAACCTGGATTATACCAGCTCTAAACCAGGACTAAACCCAGACTAAACCAGCTCTAAATCAGGACTAAACAGGACTAAAGCAGGACTACACCAGTATTAAACCTGGACTAAACCAGGACTAAACCTGGATAAAACCCAGCTCTCAATCAGGACTAAACCAGGACTAAACCAGCTCTAAATCAGGACTAAACCCGGATTAAACCCGGACTAAACCAGCCCTAAACCAGGACTAAAGAGGACTAAAAAGGACTAAACCAGGACTAAACCCAGACTAAACCTGGACTAAACCAGGCGTCCGTTGGCGCTGCATTAGTGTGTTTATATTTGCGGTATGTTTCTCATGGTGATGTGACCCTCTCGAGCAGCGTGACTGAACCATCAGGGACCTCACTAAAGTCATTATCACAAAACCAAACCTGATTTTCTATTTCTGCAGCAGCGTTCGCTCCAGCTCTGGTTCAGATTTGATTTGTGGAGATGACAGGAGCTGCTCGGGCGGATCAGATGAGCCTGTTTTCATATGGCATAAAGATTTACTGGGGCTTTTTATTAAACAAATATTGAAATAAAATACGAAGCCAGTTTGATGGCAGTGCACTCTGTAACTTTTTCTGCTCACTTATATCCATGCAGATGTTATTTCTCATGTTATTACCTTGCCTAGAATGTTCCGTAGTATGGCATTAACCTTATATTTCTCCACTAAAACAAGGAGGTCGTGCCACGAGACCAAGTTACTGGCAAAATCTGTGGAGAGGCGAGCCTGGTCACAGTAAGAAGGTATACATTTTTAAGATATTTCTCCTAGACATAAAACACTTTTAATGGAGTAAAAGTAAAAGTACAAACTATAAGTAGTAGAAGTAGTCGTAGAAGCATAAGTAATGACTTTACTTATGCACATGGCCATCAAAAATATACAGCAAAGTTTATGATACATTATTTTGAACACGTTTAATTCACATTTTTTACAAGATGGACCAGAAATACTCAGCATATGAGGTCAAAATACTATTACTACTACAACAACTACTACAAGTCAACATCTCATTATGTTTTTATGTAATTTTACTCAATTTCTTTATCTGAATTTTTCCAAAAATGCCTTATAATCCAAACCAAAACTGAACAAATGTTTAAATCCATATAGTGGGAGATAATAGCAAAAGAAACTTTTTTTTTTTTTATTTTCGGTGCAATAAACATAAAAAAACCATGACGTGGCTAAAGGTTTTTATTTTTCATTCTGCACTCTTCTCTTTTCTAATTTAATGTCTCTCTCTCTTTTTAACTTTATGATGATTATTTATGTTTTGATTTGTTTGTATAGTGATTTTAATGTATTTCTTATTCTGTAAAGCACTTTGGATTACTTAGAGTACAAACTGTGCTATACAAATAAACTTGCCTAAAAATTGCACATGTGCTTTAATAGTAAAATCCACAAAAATGTCTAGTATTTATAGCTGTAATTTCTCTTTTCTTTCCCCTCATCTTTAGTTTCAGATCTTATAATAGCATCAACCAAGAGTCTATTTTGGCCCAGACATGGATCTGTTGTTGAAGTGTTCTCCTTCACCAGAAATACTCACGCGACACTGAATCCATTTGTTTGGACATTACTTATTTATGTGTTAAGTACCGTTTTGTGGTTCAAATATCCCTCACGCAAAATATTTAAAGCCAAGATTCTGTAAGTAACACAACAAGGTACAAGTGCAACAAACAAGCAATGAAATTAAACAGGTTTATGGTAACTAATTGTGCTCATTAATTCATTTATTGGTATTATATGTGAAATGGTGAAGTCATTTCCTTAGCAGCCATTAGAGGGAGCTATTATCCCATGGAGATGAATCAACATTACACAACCAAAACAGCAACTAACCAGTAGAGCTCTTCCTATTTAAACGACATTAAACATAATTTCTGAACACTGTAATCAATATCAAAATGCCTGTGTTTAATGTAGGCCTTGGGTGCATTGTTTTTTTTATGTGAATCCAAATCCACTTTATTTATATAGCACATTTTACAAACAGAGCAGTTTCAAAGTGCTGCACAGAGATAAAACAAAAGGAATGCAACAATAAAAGTACCATATCAGTCCTAAAACAATAAAAAACAATAAAACCAGTGAATTCAAATTAAAGCAACACCATAAAAATCACAAAATAGGATTGAAATACGTTAAATAAATACAGAGAGGACACAGAGGACCACAGAAAACTCACACGGTGTTAAAAGTCAGAGAGTAAAAGTGGGTTTTAAGGTGAGAATATGATGTGAATGTCATGTTTGAAAAGGTTCTTACTCCTCTAGTGGTCAATTTGGGCCAAAGGTACACGGAAAAAACAAAATCCAAGTTAAGATGACTTGAATTAAGAAAGTTTTATCATGATTTGAGTAAATTTCACTTGACAAGTAAAATGATCTACCAGTGGAATAAGATCTTTTGTACTTAAAATATGAAAAAAAAAACATCTTGCTACACTTAAAGTAAGAAAAACAACTACTTTTTGCACTTAAAATAAGAAACAAAATCAAATGTTGCTTGAATTAAGAGAAAAACACTTATTCCACTGGCAGATCATTTTACTTGTCAAGTTAAATCCACTCAAATAAAGTAAAATGTTCTTAATTTAAGTCATTTTGACTTATCTAGATATTGTTTTTTTTCCAATGTGTAAACTTTTCTGTGGAGTTATTGTGTTGCGTGGGATGTTCCACAATATAGCATTAACCTTGTCTGCCTTGCATTTATTCAAGCGTTTGATATAGTTTTTTTTTACTTCTTCCCACTCCTTTTCAGGCATGTAAACAAATTTGATCGTCCTTGTTTAAATTTTTTATTATTTTTTTCTCTTCTTCTTTCTTTTTGTTTCTTCCATTTGGCGTTTGCATGTCTGTACATAGGATTTTGCGTACTATGCTTGAAATAAACCATAAACCAAAAGTACTTTAACAATTATGTTTTCTTACAGTGAGCAAGCAAAACTTGCCACAGACTTGACCTGTAAATTGGACTAGTTTATATGGAGACAAATAAATACATTTAATGTCATTGTGGAACATTTCAGGCAATGCAACAACATCTTCATGGAGACGAGCATGTGGCAAACCTTCCAACACAAAAGTAACACAGTGCACAAAAACACTTGTCCAATAACTGCGTTGCAACACTTGAATTTCCCCATTGTGAGGCAAATAAAGGTGATCTTATAATATGAGTCACAGCTAAAATAAAACATGTAACTATAATTAAAACACCAGAAATCAATAGCTGTATTCTGTCATCCTAAGTACGCAGTAAACTTCCTATTTCTCGCATTGATGCAGTTGCACATAATCGCATCAGTGGGACGCAGCCTCGTTGGTCATGCCTGGAGCAGCAGATGACAGGGCCACAAATAAAGCAGGTCTTGAATGTGTTAACCATCTGAGAGCTTTATGGAGCCGGGCCTGGCCCACTGCCACAACCTCAAACCCAATGCAACACAATCCATTTATATCATTCAAAACTCAATTTCTGCACAGGACGGGAGCCAGCACAACGCACGGCGCTCGTATCAAAACTAATGAATTGGATGGATCAAGCAGGCCTCACTGTAAATGACATCTTTGGACCATGAGGCTGCAATTTAGCCACAGATGACGTATTAGTATTGCTAAAATTATATCCAAGTGAAAAGGAAATGCAATCATGTTTTACCTCTCTCAAGATAAAATATTGTTAAACATAAAATGCAAATTGGAAAATGAAAACGGGATAATGCAACGACACCACTTGGAGTGCAACAGGTTCTCTTGCATAATGTAAAACAATGGCGGAAATAAAATGATCCAAACTAAATTCTCCAGCTAAAAGGTGCACTACATAACTTTTTGGTCACCTGCCTGTTTCCACGGAGATGTTATTGCTTTGCCTAAAATGTCCCACGGCATAAAACATATTAATCTTGTTTCTATTCATCTACAGGTGTCTTTTATTGCAAAAATCTTGAAAATCTTATTACCGTATTTTTCAGATTCGGAAGTCTTTTCATGGTTTGGGCGACTTATACTCAGGTGCGACTTATATATAAAATATATAATTTCACATGTTGGTTATTTTCACACTGACAGCCACAAGAGGACACTCTAGGCTTGTGTGCCAGTATCTATCATGCTCTTACTCCTGCACCACTGTCACTTCTCGCTGTACTGCACGTTTCCTGCAGAAAGAGCCGCTGTCCTGCTGCAAGTGGTGAAATCTGCAGCTGAAAACAGAAATCGAGCAGCAGAAAGAAAGTTTGAAGTGAGTGAGAAACTTGTGTTTGACTGGAGAAAAGAAGAAAGAAGAAGACATGATTTGGAGTGAGATAGAGTTTGGTAAACTTGTTCTGTTCTGTTGTTTATGCTCTTCTATATCTGAATAACTGTTCATATGTTACTTGAACACACCAGACACATGTTCAGCCTTTCAAGATGAAATGTCTGCTCCTGGTGTCTGATGTTATAAAATAAATTTCCCCCAAAATTTATATATGTTCTTTTCTTCTTCATTGTGCATTTTTGGCTTTTGGTTTGTACTCCGGAGCAACTTATAGTCCAGTCAATAACATTTGCAACCATCAAAACATCTCTTTATCTCAATAATTTTCCCGTACAAGCTAATACACGGACCTGACTGGACTCTGCGCTCAGTCCGTATGTGATGTGCGCAAACAAACTGATCATAAACAGACTTTTTACAGCCTTCAAAGGCAAATAAAAGTGACTCACGCTGCAGCAGGAGGGCGCTATCTCTTTAAATTACAGAGAGCAGATTTGGGCTAATATTTAAACAGGAGTACTTTGTATCAATCATGTTTACACTGGATAAAGACAGACCAGAATGAGCCAAAACAGGTGCAATCAAACTCTGAATGGATATGATCTTGGACAGTGAATAATACAAACTACAGCTAAATTACTGTTAGGTTTTTTCTTTCTGTGCAGCTGTGTGTATGGCTTGAACTAAAGTAAACAACATTAAAGGTCCTATATTATGCAAAACTGACTCGTGTGAGCTTTAAGCCAAGTTTTAATGCTGTTACTTCCTCAAAAAACAAACATACATTCAGTGTTGGACCTTCGAGATGATCTTTTTTCACTTTATTTCTTATTATATCCCCAGAAGGTTTAAGTAAATCTGATACATATCTCTTTAGGTTCATTCTTGTCTCAGGGAAAAAGGCAATTACAAAATGTTGGATGAAAAACGAGGCACCTACAATGGGATTTTTGATGCACATTAACAGACAAATCCAAACAATGGAAATCATGACTTTCAGTCTCCGCCTACAACGACACAAGGGAGAAAAATATTGGAAAAGATGGGACTGTTATACACAAATGGACAATGAATCGTGACATATAATCTGTTGATTGCACATGTAACCTTGTTTGGTTTGCATATTTTCTTAGTTATTCTTTTGTATGCCCTAAAACTTACTTACAAAAAACAAAACAAAAAACAAATAACATACCTAGGGTTGTGTTTTATTAGTCTGTCTACATCTCCAAAGCTCAAAATGTTCAGTTCCACCTTGTGATGTTAGTTTCTTAGAGAAAGGTAATTTGAGGGTTGAAATCATCCAAATGATTCTAGTGAAGATGTATTAAAAACAGAGTTTGAGGGAAGAACTCAGTCTAAATATGCAGGATTTGTGTGTTAAACGTGTGTGAATGAAACAAAACACATATGTTTTTGATAAGGGAATAACATAATAACAGAGATAAATAAAATTGTGTAATATGGACCATTTAAAGTGGACAATTTTATTAAAATCTTGCACTACGTTCCAACAAATGTAACAAAATACAGTGCAAAATCACATAAATGCTGAAGGGGTTGTGGTCAGACAGGAGATTACACACACATATTTTGGGATTGTCCCATAACCAGAGACAACTCGGACAATGTAAAAAAGAAAATTGAAAATATTTGTGAGGAAAAACAAAATTTAGATTTACAGCTATTTTTTATTGAATATCGTACCAAAAACTATGTCTCCAAAAAAGAGGAAAATTATTCTAATATTAAGCACAATAGCAAAGAAAATAATAACATCCTGGCTAAAATCACAATCTCCTACTACAGAAAATTGGTAGGAAAAGGTTAAAGATGTGATGGAAATGGAAAGATTACAAGACTGCAATTTAAAATGAAGAAATTTGAAGAGTTATGGGCACCTGTACAGTAATACAAGAGGCAAAATCTTGCACTACATTTTGGCATTAAAAGAAATCAAAACAGGCTTTTTATGAGCAAACTGTGCACACTGTTTTGGTAACTTCTCACTGTAATTTGGCTAAAACTCAATGTAATTTTTTTATATTTTAGTGGCTACATATCAGTACAACATACTCAAAATGCCCATGGCCACTCAGACCACAAAAATATATTCACAAACTCATTAAACAATAGGCAGAGATAGAAGGTCAGTGTTATTTCTAAGTAATTAATCATGTCACAATACAACATTTTCAAACTCTAACTTGATACTAAGGAAAGGACTTGATTCTTGAGTAATTTCAGGAGTTCCATGTAATTTTATAGTTCTGATATAGATCCAGATCATTGTCCAAGCTTCAGGAAAGATCAATGTTTTTTTCTAACAATACTTCAGATTGTTCAAATTAGTAGCTATGTGGGTAGATAAATAGATATTTTACTCCTAACTGAGACACAGGTGCCCCCAAAATGTTATAATTAATGTATTTTTCTCATAAAATATCATTGTTAAACCTTTATTGTTTACCAGACTGTTTTGTTTTGCATTGGGGCTGTATAAGACTTGAGTGATTTATATTGTTATCTAACAGGACAATCCGGTTACAGAGAGGACAGATGACAAGAGCAAAAACAGAGACAAGGACAAAAGGACATCGCGTCCACAGCCCATCCGCCCACGCTGCTCCTGCCTGCTCCTGTCTGCTCCTGTCGGGACGTCTGCTCCTGTCGGGACGCCCTCTCCCCACTGTCCCAGACAAAGAGGAACTCAATTACCCCATTGGAGCGTGCCTTGTCTGATAGATTTACCAGAGATGAGCTCATGAGTCAACCAGCGTTTACCAGTAAGTCCTTGGACCTCGGAGGTGTCTCTTAAACGCCGTAATTTTAATCTGACGTCATATGCCGCTGTTACCACGGAAATGGGACTTAAGTGGTACCAAGTGATGAAAAAAAAGAAAATAGACAGATTATAACAGTTTAGTAAGAGGTTTAGTAGAAGGTTTAGGGGTTATGCTGCATGCTTGTAGAAGTAATTACTTCATTAAAAACTTTTTCCACAGTATGGCATTAAACATGTCTATCTTTATTGAGAAAAGTAGGTGCCACCAGGTCAGATCTGTGGAGATGTGAGCCAACACTCCTCTGACATTAAAAAGATGTGGTTTGGAGCGTAACAAATTTGAGAATTATGTTAAATGGCAATGATTATAAGTATGTACTGTTCAGGGTATCCCCAGGTTTGACTACCCCAAATTTAAGAGTTTTTAAGACCTTTGTAAGGCCACTTAAATGTAAATAATTAAGACCAATATCGCATCCATTATGCAGGCGAAAAACACCAGATCCAATTCTAATAATGATAATTACTCACTGCTTTAAATAATTGCTTGTAAAATGACCAAACAATAATTTATAACATTCTAACAAGACAAACTAAGCCTTAATTTAGAAACATGAAATTTAAGACCTTTTTAAGACTTTCAAGACCCCTGATTGTTAATATTGCAAGACAATATTGTCCAGATGCACTTTCCCTCTGCAGTTAGTCCAAAACTCTGCAGCACGACTTTTAACAGGAACCAAAAAACAAGACCATATCACACCAACCTTTGCGCTTTTGCACCGGCTTCCTGTTCGATTTAGAATTGATTTTAAGATTTTATTGTTTGAATGGACTGGCCCCCACAATACATCTCGGACCTTATCCAGATTTACTCCCCCACGCGTGCTCTGAGGTCCGAGGGCTCCAGCTCCAGCTCGTGGTGCCTGAGCCGAGACTTAAAACCAGGGGGGATCTTCTCTGTGGTTGGCTCTGGAATGTTCTGCCTCCCCACATCCGAACAACCCCCTCAGTGCAGTGTTTTAAGTCTCGTCTTAAGACCCACTTTTACTCTGCGTGAGTTGTGTGGTCCTCGGTGTCTTTTATTTGTTTTATTTATTGTTTTATCATTTTTAGCTTTGTTATAATTTATGATTTGCTGTCTTCTGTTGTGTTGATTTGTCTGTGCAGCACTTTGGAAACTGTCATGTTTATAAAATGTGGATTGGATTGGAGATATAGTTGCATTGAGCAGTGAAAAAGTACTTTTAAAAACACGGAGGTGCTTCAAGTTGATGGGAGCAGCATAAATGAGGAATTCAACTACGAAATGTCCAGTGAGTTAATAAGATCTGGTGAGACCGAACCAGACTTTGAACTGACTCATCTTATAAAACAATCTTAAGCCTTGTGACATTTTGGATTATTGCATTAGTGAAACCTACCCTCTCATTTTCACAAACAATAGTCTCTGGTCTCTCTCTCTCACTCCTCCTCCTCCAGTACTTCCTCTTTGATTTATCCCGCAGTCTCTCCTTCATAGACTGAACCCTCTCGTCCAGGATGCCCTCTCCTCTGAAGGTCACCGAGCCCCGCCCCTGCCCCCTTAACGACCCATCCCAACGCCACACGCTCAATCAATACACGCACTAATCAACGGCGCACAGATTGTTTTCCACTGATGAGCCCGAGCAGAGCTAAAGGCTGCCCCATCAGCTCCATTACACAGGATAGGGAGCCTCGTCTATGGGGTTAGATACAGAGGCTATGGGTGGAGTACGGGTTCATTTCACAGATATTTGGATCAGTAATGTCATTTTCAAATATTGTTTTCTGTGAGATATATCAGCGAGTGAGTGTTTCACATTGTAGGAATATGATACAAATATGCATCATCCAATTTAAGAGAACACAAATCATAAAATGTACTAATCTAATCCAAGGTCGGCCAGTGTTTGTTGTTCTAAAAATCCAAAATGCTTCTCTGTTAAAGGTGCACTATGTAACTTTTCTGGAGGAGGTTACGCCATCTGTTTGGAGATGTTTTCTTCAATGTGGCATTAAACTCATCAGAAAGACCAACACTGAGAATCAAACTTGTTAAACAATGTGGAGTAGAAGGTCCAGACATTACCTGTGTGATGGACATTTACATTGTGGAAAGATTTATCTCAGTCTGTCTTTGTGTAAATGCCTTCTCTAAATTTTAACCAAAACATTTAACTTAAAGTCATGAAACAAGTGAGAGACCATAAGTTACAGGTCAGATCTGTGAAGATGGATTCCCCTCTCACAGTTTTCTGAGCCTTATAAACAAGTATCTAAACTAGATGAGATATAATTATGAAAATAATTGAATGTAATACTGTGAAACAAGACATGTAACCAATCCAAGTTTCACAATATGATATCGTCACGGTATGAAGCTCAGGGTACAATATTTATTGCGATATCGTGGGAAAGCTCACGATATTACGATATTCTACATAATAACAAGACTGAAATTATAAAATGCTTTGACCAGTCATTTGGTACATTTATTGTCATTAGGGATGGACCGATATCCAAATCTCTCTGTACGATATTTTGACCATCTACATTTCACTGTACGATATTTATTGTAATATTTTGTGGAGGCTCATAAAACTGTGAATTTGCTACTTTTTCCTCTAAAAATGCCTTCACAAGACTTAATCCAAAGAATGAAGATGTAAAAGTGCTTAGAACAGTTATTTCTTCATGTCGTCTGCACTGAAACAGAGCAAAGGATCATTGTCTATGTAGTTCCCTCTGTTTTTTTTAGCTATTTCTGCATCATAACTATTCATTTAAGCAAAGAGACTTGTGATTCAATATATTGTGATGGTCCACGATGTTACTGTGAGACCTTTGACGATACGATATCACGATATTTTGGTTATTGTTGCATCCCTAATTACAGGCAAAGCAAAAACATCTTAAGTAGACAACCAGACTGCAAACCCTTCACCAGAAATGTTTCATAGCCCAAATATAAGTTATAACACAAACTGGGTTATATTTACTAATGTATTCAACAGTCAGACGTTGCACTTCCCTGTTTCCTCCCCAACAAGTCAATTGCCAATATTTCATTTGATTCATTGACATATACATGTGGTTTTCTCTTTCAGATCAACAGTAGTTTATGCGTGTCAAGTTTAAGCTAACCGTTTTTGTTTGAGAAATGCGGTGAAATTCACTACAGTCGGGTCTGCACCAGTGAAATCTCCGTCTGTATGAAGTATGACTCTAAAGATGAATGTTTCTCCTTTGACAGATAAGCCTCCAAAGTGAAGATCGGGCTCAAGTTCCATAAGATTTAAAAGTGCAGACTGCAGCGTTATAGAGTAACAGTACATCCCTCATGTGTGCTTTAGTTGGCCACACTTCTGCTGATGAAGCTAAAACTGGGCTAATGTGAAAACAATAAATATAATAACCAGGAAACGCCTTCTGCCAACTCCAAAGTGACAGGAATCATTTATCATAAAGAGTCAGTCCACTCACTAAAAGCTTCAGATTTTCCGTAAAACCATATTTACTGAATATTAGGCGCCTGATGTACAGTAATAACCCGCTGGTCACTCGGTTGCACCTGTTCAGATCATCAGAAATGTAAATAAACCAATAACAGAAAAGGAGCTCGGTCTATTTAATAGCAAGATAGTGTTCAAATTAGACACTGAGGATCAAAATGGTTAAAATAAAGCTTGAAATTACAAAAAAGTCACATCAAAGTACTTCTATGCACCATCAGTAACAAGTAGTTTCAATATTTGCATATGGAAAACACTATAAGATGTGTATATTTAATAATAGCAGCCATTCTAATAGCTTTGTTTACGCTTTCATACTCGGGATATCAGGGTAACTAATTTTAGTGTTACAATTATTGGGAAAACAACGCAATTTAACAATTACAATTACACACAACACAATAACAAAACAAAATATGAAATCTTTAATTTTCTTTCATTTTTTCGCTAAATAATCATCAATCAATCAAACTTCATTTATAGAGCGTTTTTTATACACAAATACAACACAAAGCGCAACTAACACCTGTAATCAGATACCTGTATGAATGATTAAGTTACTGAGAGATAAATTGCCATATATACATAAATAAATAAAATAAAATCACTTTGCTGGTTTACTTTTTCTGAGTGGACTGAATTAAAATGACTTAATTTTGCTTTTAAAATTGTCACAAATACGATTTTTAGTTACATTATATTGTATTCTTATATTGTGATATGAATAATCACAATTATTATTTAATCAAATAATCTTTACATAATTATTCCGCACCCCTGGGACTAAACTCAGAACTAAACCTGGACTTAACCAGGACTAGACGAGGGCCAAACCAAGTCCACATCAGAACAAGCATAGTTGTTTACTGCTGATGGCACTTACCAAACATTTCATTGCGGTAACAGGATATCTGACTATTTTCTGGCAGGAGCTCATCAGGTAAATTAGTGGCTTTACGCGATGCATACCGTAACATAATAATCAATTAGCCCCTCATGTAACCCAGTTAGCACAGAGAGGACACGACGGCTAACATCCACAGGCCCGTGTTCATCAGTCATCAACAAATCTAATAGACAGGTCCTGGGGGGGTTAGTCCGAGCACAAATCCAGTTCAAATCCAGTTCAGATCCCCCAAGGGACTCAAATGGCATCAAAAATTCAGCAAGAGCTACATCAGGGTAAATGGCAGCAGAGTGATCGGACAGCACTGATAACACATGAGAAGGGCACTGGTTAATAGTTTGGTTGGTCGGTGTATTCAGATAAACAGCGTAAGGTTACAGAGGGGTTTCCGGTTCAAAGATCAGAGATGTTTGACAAATAAAAATCAAAAATCCAATAGAAATTAGTCATAACCCTGACAGGGAGAGAAGTGATGTGTAAGTGCAGAGGATTCAGTCACATTTACTCGAGTAAAGCTTCATGTTGACAGTATTAAAGTTCTTGGTGGTTGGTTTATTTCGAGCATAGTATCATAAGTACAGATATGCAAACTCCAGTACAAGAAACAAAAACAAAGAAAATTTAAACAAGGACGATCAAATTTGTTTAAAAGGAGTGGGAGGAAGTAAAAAAAACGTATTAAATCCCACCCCTTCTCCAAGTTTCTCAAATATGATTTAGTTTCTTAGTTTTTGTGGTTATCTGTAAATTATAAATTGTTGTCCATCCAGTAACATTAAATTCAAATTATAAGTCATATGTTAGATCCAGCTATTGTTTTTGGAGTAGTAGTTCACCCAATACCCCAAATAATTTACTTTAGTAATCTAGGACCACTACTTTGTACTTCTACTTGAGCAATGTTATGACTGATTATTTTTATTTTTGTGATTATAATTGTGTATACATTTTGGTTACTCTACCCTGCTCTGTGTAAAATAAAAAAACTACGGTCAAGAACTTTTTCTCTTCCTAATTAAGTTGTATAATTGGCTGATTTTGATGCAGACTGGTTTGAAAAAAAAGGGATTTATAGGTCACTTTTAGAGAAATTCCAGTTTTATGGTATACGGAAGACACTCCCTACCAGCTCAGACCTTGTTATCTTGGGCATCAGAGGTGTAATACTCCCTACAATGGAAGCATAGCCTGGACTGTACTAGACGGTGCATAAACTTGTCCAATGTCAAGCCTCTTCTCTTCAACTCTAAGACCACTACAGTTTTGTTCTACAACAGCCACATTTACATTGCCCATCCAACTTCAAGGCAAAGCACTTCACATCAAGCAGCCACACTCATGACACAGAATTGCAAATCTGTGGGACGGTGGATCTAAATACTCTACCCACAGTGTTTTTATGTCATGTCAATGTGTTATTTAAAGGAGTGGCTCAGATCAACACAAACTTGTGAACACAATTCATAAGAACTACATGTACAATATTCATACTGCACTTTAGGGGTGGTGTGCAATACATATATCACATTCGGGTACATGTGCAATATTTATACTGCACTTTAGAGGCTGTGTGCAATATATATACTTTTATGTGCAATACATGTAGCACAAAACAGGTTCAAGTGCAATATTTTAGGGTACGTGCAATACATATAGCACTTTATGATAGAGAGGGTATGTGCAATATTTTCTCTGTAGCATCTTATATTAACTGCTGTGACACTTTATTAATTCTTTAAAAACAGTGTTTTCAATGAACTAATGAAATGTGAATTGTAATCTTAAGTGTGACCCTCCTGAGTTTATGAGCATGAATCGCTCCTGTCCTGGTTTTAGTTTGTTCCCTATGTATTTTGTCTGTTTTGTCTTGTGTTCTATGTGTTTTTTTTTTTTTTTTTTTAAGACACCATTAACCTGTCGAGGGACAACAGATGGAAATTAGCCTGTGGCTAAAATCTGGCATATTTACATATATAATATATGTTCATTAATATGCACTGTACCTTTTAAATAAATAAATACATAAAATGTCGGGAGTGAGATTTGAACCACCAACCTTTGGATCAGAGGTCAAACACGCTAACGGCATGTGGAGTTAATTGGTCTCTGTTAGTCATAAGTTACATAAATGTGGCTGAATGAGTTTTAACAAAAGCGAGAGAGAATTATTTAAGGCAGAAAATAAAGAATATGCGTTCAAGATTTTGAATTTTGTGAAATAAAAATGTTCCAAGTCCACAAAAACAAACAGCTTTTACTACAGAGCCGTTTGTGAGATCACACAACAGTACTAAATGTTTTGTAATGCAGCAAATCTCAATGTAATTAGATGAATTTCATTTGAGCACAAACTAAATCACACTCTTAAGGCTCCAGCCCCAATCCTGCCAAAGAGGAGAGCAGCTCAGAGTTTCTGGCAGCAGCAGGTGGAGCATGGACCGGAAAACTGTCGGAAAAATAATAATATCCTGTGTTTACCCTCTTCAGAGAGACTAAATGGACAGAGAGAGAAGAGAGGAAAGAGGGGGAGAAGAGAGAAGCAGGGAAGAGAGATTAGAGAAGAGAGGGACTGAGAATGGAATAGAAAGAGAGAGGCATCAACTTACAGTTTGAGTAAATAAACCGGATTTATGAGAAACATGCATAATGGTCTGTTTTGGTCAAATAAATAATACAAATGGAACTTCCTAATAGCTGGGAAATGGTGAAAATAAAAACATCATTAACGATGACGATCCACATACACTTTTTTGTACCAAACCAAATCAAACCCCTGCCATAGTATGCAGTGATGTGAATACTTTGTTGTTTTTGTTTTGTTTCGTTCAAATGTCCTATTGAACACAAATCTTCTCATTAGAACAGGTATAATGATTGCGCTACATACAGTATATAGTTAAAGTTGTTTTTTAAGGACTGTTGCCGTAACTCTAATCAAAATATGATCACTTGAATGGGCAAAAATCCCCAAAAAGTGTCCTTCTTACAGGCAGTAATCAGATAACACATGAAAAGAACATAGCAACATGTAGTCTGCCCAAAAACTGGGTCAAACAAAAAAAGGTTCAACAAAAGGTTTAAAGGTCTAATTGCCAATAATATGTTTGGGTCTTTTTAATGGAGATGTCCACAGCCAGTTCTCTGCAAAAGCATGTGGTTTGGAGCAGAGTTCAGAAAAAATGTGACTGTTTTTGTGTTAAATAGCAATGTTGCGGTGTAATTTTTATTTGTTTTCATGAGACAAAATAAAATGCAATTAAAAATCACAACTATTCAATGTGAGGACAAAAATCCTGAATGATTTCTTTCGCCATTTCACACATTCTAGTCACGAAACCGAGCACAAAGCTGCAGTTTAGATGTTAGAATGTGATCCCCAATCATGCACAGTTCATAAAACCAATAAAAGATCGCAACAACCTTGAAATCCCTATTCATTGGCGGTGTCAGGCGGGCCATGTGAACGCAGCCCCTTTGCGCCGCTGCTTTGTGGCGTTTATTGTGGTAAACGATGGGTCAAACTCCGCAGCTCCGCCAGGCTCATGTGAAACGAGAGAGCAGCTCGACGTCCCGGGGCAAAATTTCAATCAATGTCTTCTTGTCCTTTCAGCGTGGCAAATTAGATTGTACCAGGGCAAACGAAGGAGGGGGGAGGAGGGGAGAGGAGGATGACCCCGCGGTGACGAGAGAGAGGGAAAAAGACGTCCTAATCTGACAGGTACAAAGCAGGACAAGCAAGAGAGGACACACAAAAGGACACGAGAGAAGGTCACGCGTTAAGGCTGCAAGATTCATCGTAACTGAATCGAAATCCCAGTTTGAATGGACCATAATTTCCTCCACATACAACAAAATATTCTGTCTTATTCTGCATGAAAACTGCCAACCCTGTAGTTTAGATCAAACATGTTCTGAAATGTGATTCTTGAGTTAGTTTGTCAGTTCATATTTAGTGTTTTTGTCAATTTTTCTGAACTTCTAGCCATTTAAAATGTGTCATATTATTAAAACAACTGTACAGAAAACCTAAAATTGTGCACCACTATTTCCATTTTAAAAAGAAGTTTAAATGTTTAACTCTCGGTAGATACATGAATTATGATACTTGGTTTGTGTTTTGCTATATTGTTCTGATTTGTATGTTTCCTCCTGCTGAATTTATGAATGAACTGGGGTCAAGATGATGCAACAAGGCATAATGAGCTCAAGCTTCAGCCTTTTCTTTCTTTCTTTCTTTCTTTCTTTAATAGGGACTGTGCAAATTAATGAACATCCACAACATTGCAGTGTAAATGTGCTAGATTATAGCAAAAATGTTAGTTGTAGTCCCTAGGCAGGTGTATGTTAAATATGACTATCTATGGAATAATGTGACCGAAATAAATTTATCAAAAAAACAAAACAAAAAAAAGGTTATTATTAAAACATAAATCACAAATCTAAGCACATTCAGCCCTAATCCATGTAGACTGCAGAATGCCTTGGTTTAGGTCTGCTTGATTATAGAGGTAAGAGTTTATTATTATTACTTAAAGCAAAATAATATATAGTTTCCATACTTGAAACACATTTAAACATCTGCAGTGACCAAATCATTTAAGGACAAAAAAGCAATGAAGTAATACAAAAATAACAATTTGGGTCATTTAAAAATCAATTGAAATAATTATTTTTGTAATTTTATTAAATGCACAATCAAAGGTTAACGTGCAAAGGATGTAGAGTATTTTTGTTATTGCTTTGCTCCCACTAGAAAAGTGACACAGTGCATCTAAAAAGCTCCAGTAGATTAGACGAGTGGCTTTGCTCCAGGTTTTTATGAGCACCCATATCTTTCAGACCAGAAATTTTTGTTTTTTTTCCTAGACAATTAATATTTGTATTGGAGCATTGCCAATATGAGTCAGGTAACGACTTTATGCTGAGGAAAAATAATACAACTTTTTGAAGAGTTTTTCACTGGAAGGAAAGGCTTGCAATTTCTGTGACAAAATAGCATCTGAAAATCTACCCAAAATATAATCTAAGGATAAATCAAAGGCCAAAACTGTGAACTGAACTGGAAAACATATTAAAGGGTCGATATTTGGCTATTTTCTGATCTTCAAACAGAAACGGAAAACACTAATACAGGAAGTGCTCCTGTATTAGTGTTCTCCAAACACCTTCACTAGAATCATTTTGATAATTTCAGCCCTGGAATTGACCATCTCTATTGAACTAAAGGGAAAAGGAGCTGTTAACTATATGAGATCACACAATAAAGGAACAATAAAGAGTTAGACAAACGTGTGTGAAAGACACAAAACAACTCCAGGGTTGTTTTTGTGGCGGTAACAGCATTATAACATGGCTAAAAGCTCAACAAGCTAAAAGAGCCAGATTTGTGTAATACAGAACCTTTAAAAATAATATAAATTATGTAAAGACTTTATCTTGTCTCATGCTCATGGCCCCAATTTCGTCCTATCTTGTGGGAATTCTGTCTCGCCGCACTCTAATAACATCCATTAGTTACTGCAGGCTTTTCTCAGTCCGGCTATAGCAATATACAGCAAATGATATTTGGAAAGAATATATATATATACATGGGAAAGAGTACAGAGAGAGTGCAGAAATAATTTATAGTTAAAGTCTACTTGGGGCACATGGATCGATATTCCTTTGAAGCCTTTAGTTGGACCCTGAAGTGCTCCTGATCAGCAGCTTCTCACTTCAGAGCGTCCCACAGAACCAGAGACAGTTCAGCCTTGAACTAGAAGTACTGCTGCTGGAGAGTTTCTGTGAGGTGTTTTTGCTGACCAAATCATCAAATATAATGTTTAAGGCATAACTTCCATAAACATGCCCATGATGCTTTAATCTATTGATACATTTGTTACTATAAGATAATATAAGAGAACATTTATGTGCGCCACAAAGAGAAAGGAGCCACAAAGGGAAAGGAGCACAAATGAAAGCCTAAAGCAATAATGCTGATTTAAAACTTAAAGGCAACTTTTCTATTGCATATTATAACTTTTCCTGTATATTGTAGTATATTATAAAAGTAGCACTTTGTGACCACTGCGTGCTGTCTGCATTTGATTGTAAAACATTTCGTTAATCATCCATTTACCGTAATACAAACTTACAAATTGTTCATAATTTGACAATTTGACAATTAAGTACAAAACCTATTGTGATGTTTCCCAATCACCTACTAACTCACAGGTTGGCAGTTTTTCCCTCCAAATGTCAAGAAATAATATATTTGTGCCCATGGGCAACACACTTAACCCCTATAGGCTTTACTATAATTAGTATTTTTAGTGTGCTAACAGAGTTAGAAAGAAATTCTAAAATTGTGTCTAACTATGATTTTATTAATATTTGCCAAAGCTCAGATATTCAGCTCATGCACAGATCCAAATACAATCGCCTGTGCCCGATAACGGACCATTTCTGTATGCGATTTGACTGATATCACAAAATGACTAAAACAGACCCATTGACAACAGGAAGTGGAAGATAGTCAGGCTTTATAATGCATCCATACATACAGCAGATAGAAGCACGACTGAATGTACACTTAATGTAATAAAATTAAATCAAAACGATCGTCCACAATCCATTGAGATTGATGTGTCTTCTCAAAGCAAAGGATGCAGATAAAGACGTCTAATGGATGGAGAGGGGGTGGCTGCTGACTTTGCTTCCTCTGGGAGGTCCCAGGTCAGAGCATTTGAGCTGGTTAAGGTTTCAGGGGTCAAAGGTTAAAGCGGGGTCAAACATACAGTAGCCAGGTCACGTCAAGAGGTAAACGAATCAATACTTTTACGTGACAACATCTGCAATACCTTATGTTCAAAGGAAAACACACAAGAGGATCGGGAGAAGGATGGTTGGTGTTAAGGTAAAGTTCACTGTACCACTGCATTTGACCCATCCCTCCATACTGGGGCAACCGTGGTGGAGCATGTTTCAAAGTAAAAAGTGATAGATAGATTGTATTAAAGAGAAGGTAAGCTAGCTCATTTGCTCTTGAGTGCAAAATCAAGCAAATAAAATGCAAATAATTCAAAGAAAGCACAATAACATGCCCTATATTATCATTACTTTGAGCATGAGGTGGGATAATTCTGCATCAACACACGGTTTTATCCTACAAACCAACTTGTACATAAGATATTTAAGTCCTTTAAGACAAGAAGGTCCTCGGTTCAAGTTTCCAAATTCACAAGGCCTTTCTGTGTGAAGTTTGCATATTCTTCTGTATGGGCGGGTTTTCTATTGGTCACCTTCAGGCAATTAATCACATTTTAACCAGAATAAAGATTCAGTCATTTTCTAATTCTTAATGATATGTTCACTGAGAGGACTACAGATAATCCAATAAAGGGTAATTTTGCTCCCTGATTAAAACGCTGTCTTGTTTTTGCTCATGAAATTAATGTTGAAAATTAATTTGATTTTGCTTTTGGAAGGAAAAAATAAACTAGAAAGGCTTGATCAATCTGAGGATAACAAAATGTAGAGTTGTTTTGTTGTATTGCCCTATAGTTCACTCCATAGGCTAGTCCTCCAGCTCCAGATAGCTACTCTTGACTAGGAAAACGGCCCCACTGTTCGGTCACGTTGCCCCAGAGGCATTGAAGTACAGAGGACACGTTTATTCACAAACACAAAGCACATCTTAACCTTAACACCAAAATGTATTAGACTCTGTGTCCTTTACAAATAGCTCAATACTAAAAGCCTATTTTTCCCTGTCATTGTGCCCTTATTATCAAAATCACTCCATTTACCAGAGCTATTACAGTTAAGGTTACAGGTTTATGCATTTTAAGCTGTGTCCTTCTAAATTGGGTCATTTACCTCTTTAGCTTATGGGGCCCAGATTATACTATTTTCTGATCTATGTTATAAAGTTGTTTCCTCATCACAAACAGACCTGGAGTTGTGTTTTGTTTCATTCACGCATGTTTAACACACAAACCCTGCGTATTTAGGGTCTTCTCCCAAACAGCAGCCACCTTTACTAGAAAACTGATAGATCCTTTTGAGCTTTGGAGATGTAGACACACTGAGACTATAATAAAGGGTTACTGCAAGAGAATTTAAGTAATTTATCCTCCAGATGCATTTCTCAGTTTAACATTGACTCACAAAAGCTATATTTACACCATGATCTTCTCTTGGCGCACCACTGGCATATCACTATCTAAATTGTGGCATAATGCGTCTAACTGGAGTATAGTGGCCTTCACAGTTTCCCACACTCGTTTTATAAACCTCAGAGTCCAGAGGCAGAGTCCAGAGGCTTGAACACTCAAAGATCAGACTATGTTCACTTCTGAAATCAGACTGTGTTGACGTTTCGAGTCCCCCCCGGCTCGTACTATTGATGTTAAATAAACTTCTCCTGCTTTAGACGTCCAGTTGGTCTCCAGGCTTTTACTACCACCGTTTCTTGGACAAGCTGCAAACTTCTACAACAGTCACTCAAACATGTGTGAATGAAGCAAAACACAACTCTGGGTATGTTTTTGAGGAGGTATCAACATTATAACATGGCATAAAGAATCAATTTTGCGCAAACTGGGACATTTAGCATCAAATCCCAAATCAAAGATGTTTAGAAAGCATTTATTATGATAATTTATATGTGGTTAATTATTTCTGAATGGGTATTACATGTCAGGTGGTATGTCTGTGTCTGTAACCTTCTTGTCTCCAGGAAGAAGCTGCGTTGGATGCTATACTCCACAATTGGGCATTAAATATATTTGTGTATAGCGTTTATTTTGTTACAGGTGTTTTTATTGCTCCAAAATACCTTGAAAAACACGCACACCTCTCCAAATATAGAACCTGTTACTCCCTAGTGGCGTTGTGTGCTTTTTTTATAAGTAGATAGATCCGTTTAATGCCATACTGTGGAACAATAGAAGCAAAGCAATGCCTATCTCCATGGAAAGAACAGGAAAAGTTACACATAAAGTTCGGTATCTCTTTAGTGGAGAGCTAATACAATGCTCCTAATTAAAAACAGTCCACAATTATCACAACAAGAAAACAAAACATTTAGAGAGTAATTATCCAGTCTAATTACCGCACCCCACCATTAAGACAAACAGCATTTAAAGTTATATGTAAAATCATGATTTCTTTCTGACTTCTTTGCAGTTCATGTACTTTCCTTTTAGCTGTGGCCGATGCTGCTGTTTAGGGCACATTTAAAAACCCGATGACTCTTAAAGTGAGAGCTGATTGCCAATTTCCTGCTTTAATTACAAAGAGGGAAACACTGGACTAATCAGTAACCACGACCACGACCTACAAGGACAAGGAGGTTTTAACCAGCTCCAGATGTGGATTTTCTGCAATATACTTATTAAACAGTATTAAATGATTCCCCAAAACATGCTCGGTCTAGGCTAATGTCGCAGATTCAAGTTCTCTTAATCCTGTTTTAAGAGTTGCAGATTATCAAACTACTGAATACTTAAACGTCTAATATTATACGCAAAATTGATTCATGTGAGAGTTAAGCCATGTTAGACTGTCGTTACCTGATCAAAAACATACCTGGAGTTGTTTTGTTTGTGTTTTGTTTTGTTTCATTCACACATGTTTGAGTAAGTTATTATTAGTCCGTTTACATTTCCAAAGCGCAAAATGCTCTGTTCCTTCTTGTGACGGTAGTTTTGCAATGTTAGCCTCTATATTTTACCTTTAGTTCAGTAGAGACGGGCAATCCAGAGATGAAACTATCCAAATGATTCTAGTGGAGGTGTTTGGAGCACTTCCTGTATTATCACATGACATCAAACGGTGCAACAGAAAAGAACTCAGCCTAAAATATATATAAGGTTTGTGTGTTAAACATGTGTGAATGAAACAAAATACAACTCCAGGTCTGTTTGTAATGAAAAAACAACATATAACAGGTATATAACATTATTATTATATAAAATTATTGTTAATATTATAACAGAGATCAGAATATAGCGTAACATGGGCCCTTTAAAAACTATTGTTGCATGCATATTTATTTGAGTGTTAATGAAATAAAATTTGCAAAACATTCAGAAATATTTGAGTTATGGTTTGGAGAAATATTTCCCTCCTAAACTGGCATCTTTCACTGTCCTTTAAAGATTCGCTGTAATTTCTTGATGGAACTTATGCAAGATTTTCATTTTTATTTTTTATTTTACTGGTTTTATTGTTTTGAGACCAGTAAGATTAAATTGGAGCGTTTGTTTTTATCAATATTTTATTATTCTTGTTCTTACTCTGTACTTGTACAGCACTTTAGAAACTGTTTATGAAATGTGCTGTAGAAATAAAGTGGATTAGACTGGACATTTTTGTCTCCTTGGTGATATTATTGCTTTGCTTGGTATGTTTCACAGTACGGCATTAAACCTGATGGAAACAAACATCAACAGACGAAGTTACAGGTCAGATCTGTGGAAAGAAGGACCTGTTCACAGAAAGAATCTGTGTTTTTAAGCAATACAAACACTGGAAAAAAAACAAGGTAAGGTATCTAGGTAAGTTAAAATGAAATTATTATATTAAGAACATTTTACTTTGAGTAGATTCATCTTGACAAGTGAAATTATCTGCCAGTGGAATGAGTGTTTTTTTCTTAATTCAAGCAATATTTGATTTTATTCCTTATTTTAAGTGCAAAAAGTTGTTGTTGTTCTTATTTTAAGTGTAGCAAGATGTATTTTCATATTTTAACCTCCTGAGACCCTGTGGCCCCACACGAGGACATTACATTTTTGCCTCTCAGCACCATGATTTTCAATTATTTTAAACTTTCACCTGTAATCAACTAAAAACCTCTACAGCAGCTCCCGAAAGTAAAAAAAAAACTGCATGGTAAAGTTTAGATGCAAAATTTATGAATAAAACCAATGTATTTATGAACAATAATGTCTCTTCATGTATCTTAATGTCTCTTCATTTGGCATTAAAATCTGACCCATTTTATTGACCACAGCAGACGAGAGCATCAGGAAATGTCATGTCCTCGTCTGAAGACATTGGGACTATGTTATATTATTGATTGTACATGTTGTGAGGTAAACTTGGGAATATTTAGATGAGTTTACAGTTATAAATTGCTGGACGTTTCTGCTGCTATAGGGAAACTGCTGCCTGTCTCCACTTTTTGCACCTCTACTTTTTTTTGTAACGATTGAAAACCAGAAAAAATTAAAACTGTGGACCACATTTTCAGACCTTTTTGTGTGTTTTTAACCTCACTCACTGAACCCCAACCCGCTCACGGTCGACCTACGTCACATTTGGCAGGTTTAGGGCTTGAAATAAACAGCTAATTGCTGTTTTTTTTTTTTTTTGTAATTTATTTATACATTTTAATGTTTTTACATTTTTTAACCAATGGTGTCATACAGAAGACTTACTTAGTAGGTCCTACTTATCCCAAATAGCAAGAAGAAATGAAAAATGCACACCAGACAAAAGCTCGGGTCTCAGGAGGTTAAGTACAAAAATCTTACTGCACTGGTAGATAATTTTACTTGTCAAGTGAAATTTACTCAAATCATGGTAAAACTTTCTTAATTCAAGTCATTATAGCTTGACTAGATCTTGTTTTTTGCAATGAACACAGTTGAATAAATGCACTACAAAAAGGATTTTCTAGCATAGTTAAACTGACTTGAATTAAGCAGATTCATCTTAAAAGATCAATTTTAAGACTTTTTTTTTTTACTTAATAAGATGAGATTTTTCTACTTGTTTCAAGATATTTCATCCTGATTTATCTTATCTAGATATTACAACTTATTCTAAGCACTTTTTACATTAAATGAAGCCAGGTTAAGCCTCTTTAACTTCCTTCTCAAACCAATAAGGTGAAAAATCTTGCCATAAATACTTGAAACTAGTGTTTTCTGCTTAGAACAAGATCCATATTTTGTCTTGTTTTAAGAAAACTTGGTAAGTGAAAATTTCTTACTGCACTGGAAGATAATTTCACTTAAAATAGGGCAGTTTTACCTCAAAATTGGTATTTTTTTCTTATTTTTGATAGGGCCTTTTTGCAGTGTGGAAGAGAGTTTAATAGAGTTTAATACTGTACTGAGGAACATTTCAGGCAAAGTCATAGCATCTTGGCGGCTCCTGCATCAGAAAAGCAACACAGCCCGGCTTTAAATTGTAGATCATGTATTATTAACCTGCTCATTTGTTCCGCTAATGGAGCTGGACCATTACTTAAACCCATCTAACCTTTTCAATGTGTCACTTTGGGGCAGTTAACGCTGCGTCTCGTCTCCGAACACTCAGAGGCCGACTATATTTCCCTCTGAAAAACAAACAGCGCGTGTTTACCCAGAGATAGGAGCAGCTGCCGCACACCTGGCCCGCGCTCGCCACCTCCACGGGCCACAGACGGGGGCTTTTGTTCTGAGCCAGCGGGCAGGTGGGCAGGTGAGGGGCGGCACGAGTCCGAGACAAACTGGGGGATTTCAACAGGGTGTAATTAGCAACGCCGACGTGACATTCAGACCGGGATAAGAAGGATCGACAGAGAGATGGATGAGAGAGGGGGAGGAGGGAGGGAGGGAGAGAGAGTGGAAGGAGGAGAGGGGTGAGAGAAGAACAAAAGGGAGGGAGGAAGAAGAGAGATGGGGAGTAAGGAAGAGGAGACAGAGAGGGAGGAGGAGATGGGGAGGAGAGAAGAAAGAGAGAGGAAGGAAGGAGGAGGAGACAGAGAGGGAGGAGGAGATGGGGGAGGAGATGAAAGAGAGAGAGAGGGAGGAAGGAGGAGGAGACAGAGAGGGAGGAGGAGATGGGGAGAAGAAAAGAAAGAGAGAGAGGGAGGAAGGAGGAGGAGATAGAGAGGGAGGAGGAGATGGGGAGAAGAGAAGAAAGAGAGAGGGAGGAAGGAGGAGGAAGAGAGAGAGAGGAGGAGGAAGAGAGAGCGAGGGAGGGAGAGAGAGGAGGAAGGGGGAGAAAGAGAGAGAGGGAGGGAGGAGGATGAAGAAAGAGAGAGGAGGAGGAAGAGAGAGAGGGGGAGGGAGAGAGAGGAGGAAGGGGGAGAAAGAGCGAGAGGGAGGGAGGAGGAAGAGGGAGGGAGAGAGGGAGGGAGGGATGGGGTGGAAAGAGAGAGAGAAGGAAGAAAGAGGGAGGAAGAAGAGAGAGGGGAGGGAGAGAGAGTGGGAGGAGGAGAGGGGTGAGAACAAAAGGGAGGGAGGAAGAAGAGAGATGGGGTGGAAGGAGAGGGGAGGAAGAAAGAGGAAGGAAGGAGGAGGAGACAGAGAGGGAGGAGGAGATGGGGGAGAAGAGAAGAAAGAGCCCTCTCTTTCTTCTCTTCTCCGCAAAAGGAAGGAGGAGGAAAAGAAAGAGAGAAGAGGAGGAAGAGAGAGAGAGAAGAGGAGGAAGAGAGAGAGGGAGGAAGCCAAAGTGAGAGAGAGAGAGAGAGAGAGAGGAGGAGGAAGGGGGAGAAAAAAAAGGAGGAAGAGAGAGGGAAAGAAGGAGGGAGAGAGAGGATAACACAAGAGTGAGAGAGAGAGGAGGAAGAGGGAGAAGAGAAGAAAGAGAGAGAGAAGAGGAGGAAGAGAGAAGAAAGAGAGGGAGGAAGGGGTGGGAAGAGAGGGGAAGGTGAGAGAGAAAGAGGAAAGATGGAGGAAGGAGGCAGTGACAGTGAGAGTGAGGGAGGAAGAGAGAAGCGGGAAAAGAGAAGAAAGAGAGAAAGGGAAGGAGGCAGAAGAGATAGAAAGGGGGAGTGGTGGGAAGACAGGAGAGGGTGAGACAGAAAGGAGAAAGAGGGAGGAAGGGAGAGGGGGGAGAGAAAAGAGGAGGAAGAGAGAGAGAAGAGAGAAGGAGGGAGAGAAGGAGGAGGAGAAGGATGGAGAGAAATAGAAAGGGGATAGGGAGGAGGAGAAAGAGGAGGAAGAGAGGGAGAGAGAAGGAGAAGAGGGAGGTTGGAGAGGGAATAGAGAGGGAGGGAGACAGAAGAGAGGAAGAGACAGAGAGAGGAGAGAGGGAGAAGTGAAAAAGGCAGAGAAGGAGGAGAAAAGACAACGAGAAAGAGGAGGAAGAGAGAAGGAGGAAAAGAGGAAAAAGATGGAAGGCGAGAGCGACAGAGGAGGAGGGCAGTGGATGGAGAGAGGGAGGGGGAAGAAACAAAGAGAGAGAAGGGGGAGTATTGCAAAGAGAGAGTGAGAGGGAAGAGGCAGAGAGGGAGGAGTAAAAAGGGCAGAGAGGGAGGAGGAAAGACAGAGAAGAAGAGGAGGAAGAGAGAGGCAGATTGGGGTGGAAATAAAGAAAGAGAGGAAAAAGATGGAGGCGAGAGAGGAGAAGGACAGTGATGGGACAGTGTTGTGTTTTTAGGGTGACCATTTTGAAATCTGTCCAGGGACTAGGGATGAAAAATCGCCTCTCGCAAACTCTGGTACATTTACAGAAACACTGATTAATGTGCACAGTCCCTGATAAATGAAGAGAATAAATAAAAATATAAAAAGAAGGGACGGAGGATGAGAGGATAAGCTAGAGGATAAAGAAAGATAGGAGAGACAGAAAGAGAGAGGAGGAGGAAGAGAAGGAGAGACTGATATTTGGATATTTGGAGAGAGACGAGAAGCAGAGAAAGCAAAGTGAAGAAGGAAATGAAAAAGAAAAGAGCAACAGAGAGAGAGAGGGGGAGAGAAGAGGGAAAAGATTAAATCACACAGGAGAGTGAGAGATGTAGAGCAGAAGAAGTGGGACTATCGCTGGAGAACTTGATGTAAACGGATCAAGTTGAAGAACATGATTTGGTTGGACACGTTCTCATAACTTGAACAACAAAACAAGTCTGGTAATGACATAACCCGCCCTATTATAGTGTTATAAGTGAAATATAGACATGCACTGTGAAGAAAATCTACAAAAAAACACAAATCTACATATATTTTGCATTGACGCAACATTATGTGGTTATATATTCTAAAATGACAACACTTTTTGCACCATCGTGGCCATATCTCCGTTATATCCTCTAAAACTCTAAAAATATTGGACTTCTAACTCGTTTACTAATGCCAATATGGCCTGGTCGATCTACTGTTGATAAAGTTTCCGCGAGATTTTCATGACTGCATTTAAATTCAACTGAATGAACGGCAATAACCAAGAAACGCCGAGGCTCATTTTACCGAGACAAAAACATGCTGAGTAGACACAACAAGAGCGAGCAGTTCAAGTGTGTCCAAGAAGAGCATGAAAATTTGAGAAAAGACAGAAACTAAAACTACTTCCAGAATAACATGCAATTCAGAACTTGTTTGTAAAGAACCTAGACGGTATAATAATGTTTGCAGACCGTATTGCACTTATAACCTTTTTGATTTTGATAATAGTGAGGGTTTTTAAGGTAAAGACAGACAAAAATGACTTAAATTAAGAACATTTTACTTTATTTGAGTAGATTCAACTTGGCAAGTAAAATGGATTATGTGCGTTTTTCTTAATTTAAGCAACATTTGATTTTGTTTCTTATTTTAAGTGCAAAAAGTTTTCTTATTTTAAGTGTAACAAGATGTATTTTCATATTTTTTAAGTACATTGGAAAAAAACAATCTCTAGGTAAGTTAAAATGACTTTAATTACTTTATTTGAGTGGATTCAACTTGACAAGTGAAATGATCTACCAGTGGAATAAGTGTTTTCTTTTCTTAATTCAAGAAACATTTGATTTTGTTTCTTATTTTAAGTGCAAAAAGTTGTTGTTTTTCTTATTTTAAGTGTAGCCAGATGTATTTTCTTATTTTAAGTACAAAAAGTCTTGCTCCACTGGCAGGTAATTTTACTTCTCAAGTGAAATTTACTGAAATCGCGATAAAACTTTCTTAATTCAAGTGACCTTAACTTGGCTAGATTTTAGTTTTTGCGGTGATGCAGTCGTACCAAGCAGGAACAATTTCATGCATTAAACTCGTCATTCTAAAAACACAAAAATACACAAAAACGGCATTTAATTTTGCAACGAGAACAAGCAGTGCTCAAGTCTCCAGCCCCTGACCTTTGTGTGGTGATGGACATTCGGCCTTCACACAGCAGATCAATCACAGTCTGTATATATGTAACTATGGCACTTTCATAAAGCCATGAATCATTTTAACTACGTTGAAATGCACTTCTCTCCAGGGCCATGACGTACACTGACCTTAGCACCATGACGTAACCCCAAAGCTGCAATAACCACGATATAAACCACTATAGCATAACATATCATGAAGGACTTTTAGTTTTATTGGGTACAATTTGGGTCAAGTACATATTTTTGTACTCTTGTATACTCAGCTATGTATCATTTTGCACATTTTTTTTGCAGATTAACCTCAGATTGACAAATTCTGTTGTTTTTTTACTGATATTCCAAACCCTTGTACTATTCTCATATTAAAGCAATATTTACAATAACAAGCCTAACAAAACTAACAAAATAATTCATCAGTATCCCAAGTTAAATGTAACTTGCACGCAAATATAATGTTTTTTTGTTTCATACAGCTTAGGTAATAAACTTTGGAATCGTGCCCATAATCAATCTCAATCTATTAAAAATCTATAACCTTAATACCAAGAAATCAATAAAACTTTATTTATAGAGCGCTTTTCATACAAAAAAATGCAACACAAAGCACTAACAAAAGGTGGATAAGGCACAATTGTCGTATATAAAATTTTCTAAACTGATAAAAACAAGGGTATAAAGTGATATGCCTTCACTTTTGGGGATTAGCCAGTTTTCTTACGTAAAATATCGTCTGAATGTCATGGTTATAATCCCATATCGAGACATTCTTTTCAATATCACCTTTAGCCTATTCAAATAAGGCAATCAAAATAGTCTCTGCCTAATGATAGTTTATAGACACATGTTTTAAAGGCAATTTCCCAAGTGTTTTTTTTTTTTGTACAGAAGTCATAAAGTCATCCATCCCAGACAGTAAAACAGAGATTTTCCACCATAGCTGACAATAGCCTCACGCTGATCCCACGTTTAAGTCCAAAACAAAGCCGGGACAGAGGCACACTCCTGAGTTATGAGGACACTTTAAATTTAGCCTGTACAGGACGACAGTGTTGGGACAGTTGGACGGTGGGATTGTGAATGGGATTATAATATTATGATATACGTCCGCGTTTTCATTGGAGTCCCAGGGTTCGCTTTGCCATACCGAGCATAGCACCTACTACACTTTGAGTATCACTTACACCGGATGCCACACCACTGTAAAAGTCACTATGTGTTTGAAATATAAGAGGGTGATTTGGGCTGTAAACATGAGGTGCATATTTTCACTTTTAATGCACTGGTTTTGGGCCAAATAAAGATGGAAACACATTTGCTGGTACTTAGACAATAACTGGGATTCACCACTAATAAGAAGCATTTTGTATTTAGTGTAGGTTAGTTAAATCTCATATCAAATTCACCTTTTTTAGGGCTTTGTCACTTGTTTCAAAGAGTGACAAAGAAACAGGCTGGAGTAGTGACAGAAACTACACATATAATACTAACCCATGAAAAATAAGTAAATAACCTATAGTGGAAGACAGTAGATGGGAAGATAATGATTGGTTTGGTTTTCAGAATTTACAAATAGACAATAGTTTTCTATTGTTTTGATCCCATTAGCTCTTTATTTATGGGTGAAATGAAAGCTTTTTAAAACGTTAAAGTTTGCAAAGTTTAGGTTTTTAAGGGTTAATTTATGCACATTGAATCCCCTCGTCAATGCCAAAAAAAAAAAAAAAAAAGAGAAAAAGAAATCTATAGTGAGACCACGCGCCCCCACAACTATCTCAATTTAAAGCGTTAATTCTTGTGGTTTTAGCCATCAAAAACCTTAATAAAATCTAATTCTTCCCGTGTCCAGACCACAGAAACACTGAGCATCGTCTTACCTTCAAACAGCAGCAGCAGGACCGCGATGTTTCCCGGAGAGAACCCATAACTTGACCCCATATTCTCCAACCATAAGTGAAAAGTTCTGATCCAAAAACACGACTCCAAAAAGTTGGTAAGCGCCAAATATGCGGACAATAAACCCACGTGGAGGATCGAGCCGACGGTGAGTGATGGAGACTAGAGTCCTCGTTGTCCCGTACGCGGCATCTGAGCGCGCTCTGGCTCCGGTGGGTTGGTGTCTGCGGGGCGGGCTGCTGCTGCCTCTGTCCGGGGAGAGAGGAGGGGGAGGAGGAGGAGGAGAGACCCGCTGCTCGGCTCCTCTCTGCATCTACAGGAAATTTAAGAGCATAAATTAGCGCCAGCGGGTCAGCAATCTCATTAACACCCGGTGGCGAGAAGTTATTAACTATTTTCCAGAAATGCGCGCAGTTTTAAAGACGCGCGGTTGGGTTTAGTGCACGACGGGGCTGTCAGTTTCAATATATCATTATGTATAAACACGGAACAGTAATCTGAAATGAAATGTTTTATTGTGAAAGGGAGTGTTCGGCTCCACGTTTATTTTCCCGAAGCCATTAAAGCAGCAGAGGCAATATTCTATTTTGGGAGGAGCTCTATATGTTAATCAATGATGAGTCTTAGCTATAATGCACTTTCAGTATCAAAGGTTTTGGCACTCAGGCAAAATGACAGGGCCAGTAAGCTGTAGACTTCATGATCTAATAAATAAAGGACAAGATAAGGCGACGTGAATGGGGCTCTGTTCTAATATTTTGCATAAAGTTAATGCTTGTTGTAAGGATGGAGAAGAGATGTTTAATGTCATTTTTTACCTGTATTTATTTAAAATATGGCAGAGTTAGCATAATATATACATTTCTTATGTTGTGAAAACGTTCTTATTTTGACTCACTGCTAATCATGCTGTTCTGTGGCATGTGTAGGACTTATGTCAGCAATTTACTATGAACTATGGGCTAATCCTCCAGTATGTACACACAGATCTGGAGATGGGTCCTGTGAGTTTCTCCGGTTGAGGACCCTTGAAACAATAAATCAGAAGGCATGACGTATTCAAACACTGGACTTTTATTTAGGTATAGGCCCTTACATTTGATTCTATGAGACGTGTCTCTGATCTCTCTCTCTACAGCACCAGAGATGCCTCTATTTATTCGTACATAGATAAGAATATTGATTCATGTACATTTAGTTAACACAAAGGTAAACAGATGTGGAACTGCTGGCATTATTCTCAGGTTAGCGAGTTCAAAGGAACCAAAGTTCACTTTCCTACAGTACAGCATGTATAGACAAATAAACACCACAGGATCATCTCTTAATACAGATTACATGAAGTAAAAGGATAATTAATAATAACCACAGTCCCCAGGCGTGGCACTGTGCTCAGGTTGCCCCACTGGCACTGAAGCAATGGTAAGGTATGGTAACTTTATCTCTATAGCGCTTTTCACAGACACATGTCCCCAAAAACGCTTTACAGAGCATTATTAACAGAGCATTCTTCATTCACTCCAGACCCGGTGGTGTAAGCTACTGGATCAAATGCACAGGACGAATTTTGTCCAGTTTAACCATGAAATATTTGTACATTAACATATGCAATATTTGTGACTTTGCATACTCATAATCCATTTCCCCTGTCTGCATCTGGGGACTCTCTGACCTCACAAAGCAGCATGTGGTTTTGGCAAAACAGATCAAAACACACATGCCGAAGGACATAAAAAGGCCTTTTTAGTGGATATATGGACTACATTGTTTTGGAAAACACAGAGAAGGAAGAACACTGAGCATTTATGGATAGGGAAGCATATGTGTTTTTTCTCTCACACTGATAATGTGTAGAACTCAGATCAAAAGCTCTTAATATGGCGTAATATGCCAGGTTAGGTTCTCACTGAACTATCAGTATCATCTTTAGCTACTAATGAACTAGAAAATGTGAATGTTTGATAAAAGAACAACCATGGAAGTAGTAAATCATTTGCATGACAAATTTACATTTTATTACCAGTGTAAAGTTAATAAGTGATCCACAGCAGCAGCATCTCCATGGACCAGTGGCCTTGGTTTTCTCCGTGTCAGAGGCTCATAGTGGGACGTCCTGTATAGGAGGGAGCAGTGGTTTGGCTCTGTGTTTATGGGATGTCCTGTAGCAGGGTGCAGTGGTGCAGCGCTGGAGCCTCGGGGCAGACACCAGTCACTCTGAGCAACTCCAATCAATGTCCCACAGCTCAGTGAACTGCAGCCGAGCCACAGATCCTGTCCTGTCCCACTCAGACTCAAACACTGCACTGTAAACAAGAGTCAGCTCTAACACAGGGGGTAAACAGTGGAAAATAGGCCCAGTTTCAAAGCGAATTTTATATTGACCTGTAAAATTATAATTGCAAGATTGTGAGATCAGTTTGTACCAGCAGATTGAGTCCAGAGTAAACAAAGGTTCAGTGAAAACACAGGTGTTTTCTTTGTTGGAAGTCCCCAGGAATATAACTATGTCTTAAAGCACAGTCCCCAACTGCCTTTGCTTATTGTTCCTGGTAGTTGTCTTCATGTGTGGCTCCATGTTATTGGGATTAAACTGGACCTATCATTGATGTAAGACTTTTATTTTCTATAGCAGTTTATTGGGGTGTTGTCTGATAATGTTGTAATTGCTTAAATATGTTATGTATTGGTCCTTCATGTATCCTATTATAATGGCGACCAACTGAAAATGAAAGATTGGCCACTTTTACACATGAAAACATATATTTTTAGTTTAATGTAACACTTAAAAACCTTTTTGCTCTGTGTGTTAATTGCTTCAATGCACACGGAAACATATGCAAAGAGGTTTTCAAGCACCAAAACAGAGGATGCCAATAATTCTGAAATATTTTAAAAGCCTCATGAACTTAAACGCAAACTATTCTTTCAAATATGTTAAAATATTGTCAAACTTACATCTTCAAATGACAAAAATAAGACTAAATATGCACTAACTTTAAACAAATCCTGCATCAATGAAGGACAAACAAAGCCACGATCGAAGAAGGGCAAATGGGTGCAAAATGTCCAGATTTAAATTTCACTAAATAAGACATTTAACAAAAAAAATTATCACGTATCATTTTTTATCTTGATGCAGGAAAACAAGCTTGTCTAATTACTTCCAGGAGACATGTCAGCATTTTCTGATCCTGCCCCGTGGGTGAATATGCAAAATGTAAGACGACACTTTCATATAATTGATTTGTTAAGCAGATCCTGTATTAAAGGGTTCATTTACACTGCACAAGAGCCCAAATGTAATCCCACTGATCATTATGGGGTATAGCCAGTGCAATGGTCCAGCAGTAGCCTTGTCTATGGAGGGTAGGATTTCCATAGGTATCTGGAGACATATGCCCAACAAGGATCAATACAGAGACAAGGAAATGTGGTGTCGTCATTATATATGTGACCACAATGGTGTCGTATGGGCTTCGTCTGAGACCGCCGCGATGGATTATGGGGAATCAAGGAGAAATTCAGCCTGATGTGTTGATCGGATGTCTTCTTTAACGGAAATGGAAGATTTATTTTACTTTTACAGTCAATGTTACCCGAAAATGCAACTATAAACAATGTGTATTTAAGTGAAATGTAATGGAAGCTACTGCAGCATCTACTCTACCATGTTCCTGAACTGTACTATACCGCAGACCGTTTTTTTTTTTTGGTGATTTGGCAGGTTTTTACTGTAGATGCACTTCCTGTCACACCTGCCAGCAACTGAAGGAGGAAACGTGGGTGAACTTGGTGTCTTGCCCAGTGCCACAATAGAAGATGCCAACCCAAATGCTCAATAAATCCCTCATTGCCATATATCCTATCTTCTCTTCTCTAATTTAATATCTCTCTTTAATTTTATGATGAATATTTATGTTTTGATTTGTTTGTATTGTGACTTTAATGTATTTCTTATCCTGTAAAGCACTTTGAATTACTTTGTGTACAAATTGTGCTATACAATAAACTTGCCTTACCTTCCCTAAATTATTTCATGATTATTTTACAAAATAATAAATGATAATACAAAAAAATGAACAAATAGGAGTACATATTTGGTAAGTTGTACATAGTATTTGCAGTTTATACAAAGGATAGGGAAGGGCAGTTGCAAAACATGAGGAAAATAAAACTAAAATCCACTATACATTACAACACAATTAATATCCTGAGTAAAATAACGTGACAGTTAAATTAAATAGGAAACGTTGGGGTTTATGGAAGAATGTGGCAGCTTTTACAGACAGTGGTAACAACATATAGTGCGATGTTACTCAGCTGTTATGTCTTTGTTGTGGTGACCCCGAAGTTCCTGTACTGTATGAGTCAGCTAAAAGCCTTTACCATCATAATCGTTTTCCAAATCATTTCTGTAGAATCTCTCAGACCAGTTTGTATTGATCCCAGTGTTTGTTTTCCTCAATGAGAGGACTGTTTTGCCAGTACCAACTATATGAAATATAAGAATTTGGCACTGGATTATGGTAATTTAGTTTCAATAAAGGCAGCAGTTTTATCCAACTACGTTATAGAATCAGCCTGTAACAGCAAATTTACTAAATACTAAACCAAATATTCAGTTTTTTGGATGGTGAAAAGTTCTCAAAATGGCCATAAACAGGAAAAATTCATGAATTAGTGGCTTTCAGATGGAAAATTTATCAAATCTTATTCTACGATTGGGGTTATGATCCTCTAACTGTTCATTACATGGTAGAACTCCAAAATTATAATCCACTAATGTTTAATCTTCTCATTTATATTTATCACAATAGAAACCTACACATTACAATGGTCATTTTACCTTCTCCTATCTGAATTAAAGATCTGCTGTTTCTGGTGGGAGGGTCCATCACCTGCTTATTAGAAATCAATCAATCTTTATTTATGGAGCGCTTTTCATACAAAAAAGGCAACACAAAGCTCAAAATATTACTGCTTTGCCAGGAATGTTCCACAGTATAAAAGAAATGTATCTTTCATTCATTTATCAAATTTAAAATGGACAAAATTCCTGCTTGTCTCTAAGTTTTATACCATTTTGTGCAAAACATCTTCATGGAGAAAAGAAGGTTTCTGACTTTGCTCCCACATGGCAATTTTCCATAAATATCCATCCATCCATTTTCTTCTGCTTATCCCAGGTGGGGTCGCGGAGGTAAAAGTCTAAGCAGGGACTCCCAGACTTCCTTCACCCCAGACACTTCCTCCAGCTCCTCTGGGTGGATCCCGAGGCGTTCCCGGACCAGCCGAGAGACATAGTGCCTAAATAGACAAAACAATACACTACGACTTCACAAATCTGATGCAGTCTGATGTTTCCTTAGTGAGATGCACGTTGTGTTGCGATAGTGCTCTGAAAGGGGACTGACTTAGCACAGGGAGCATAAGATGAAACTGAAACTGATTAAATGTGTTCAGGAATTACAGCTTTTTCAAAACAATAAAAGGTGATCTAAATATCCATCCATCCATCCATCTTCTCCCGCTTAATCCGGCTGGGTCGCGGGGGCAGCGTGCTGCCCAATACTCATAGCACCTGATCTAAATATGTAAAATCTAAATATGCGTTAGCAGTTAATACCGAATAGATTGTGCATTGTGCCCTTTAAACAATAGAGGTTTTATATCTTGGAAACCCGGGACAAATTCAAAGATTCAAAGCACAACTCTTTAGTCCAATTACCAAAGGGCCGCGGCACCTCTGTCTGATAGCGTTAGGCCAGAGAGGAGTGAGTAATAGAATTTGCTGTGAGGGAAGCGCAGGCTCATTTCATTAAAGAGATGGTCGTTTCATGATGTACACACCACCTGACCAAAGACACTCTCACACTACACTTAACTATCAGAGGAATAAATCAGTCAATACATTCACTACCACTGATTTATAACATGCATTGGACATTAAGGCTTTTTTTAATCTTGTTGATCAATCACAGTTTTTTTCAATTTTAATTTGTCTTTGCTTTCAGTGTAACTTTACTGAATATAAACAAAACCAAACCACATGCCGGATTATGCAGACCATATATAAAATATCACTGACGATTAGAAATGACTGAACCTTGAATTACACAGCCCTGCGCGGTATTATAGTTAAAAAAGGTTATATTCTGGATTTCAATTTGTTAAAGGTAAAATGTGTCTAGTCATACCATATTTCGGACCAGTTCTGGGTAGAGTAAGAAGTAAGAAGTAAGTAACCATTTTGTGTTGCAGTTTTAGCATAGAGATTGACCAGGTTGCGTTAAAATGTGAGTTAGTAGTATAATTTAAAATGGAAAAATATGTTTTATTGTTTGAAAGTATAGACAATTATGGTAGCAAGGCAACTACATCCAATACAAAAAAAGCAAACGATTACGCTGATTCTTACACCTCTGCAACACACTCTGAATGTGTCGTGTCCAAGGATAAACTGGAAACAGAATTTGATCTGCAATCTTTCAATAAATGAGCTAAAATGTTTTTCTTTTAATATGTTTCTCCCATTTTGGTGGTGAAATGTGATAGAATAAGGCTACTTTCATTCAAGTACATTTAGTGGTTTAATCTTTTATTTACATATAATTAACCCTTAGCTGCCATTGTTTACAATAAATCCATTAGCCTTGATTGAGTCTAGCGTATGCATGGACTACTTTACTGCAAACAATATAGGCCTAGCAATGCACTTCCACAATAATTACAGAGAATTATGTATATATATACTTAATATACCACGTCCCCAGGTCTGGTTTCCTGTCTAATTGTAAAGTGCAGGAGGTGCCATCCACATTAACAGCCCTCCTTTGTGAGAGGAGCATCTTGACCCCAGTAAAGAGCCGGACGGGGGCAGATGGTCCCCACAGTCGCACGCACAAACAGGGTGTCCATGGAAACAGAGCCGTAATGGCCGCCCTGGTGGGCTGTGGAATCACTCAAGCTAATTTGTTAAGTAGCACCTCGGTATATTCACTTTAATCAGTCTATTTACTGAACGAGACAAGAGGTACAAAAACATGGCACCCAGTGAGAACCACACAGACGGCATGAAATACATTACCTCAATTAGGCCCCAGTTTAGACCTGGTTCAAAACAGTCAAATAGCAAAGAACAAGATTAAGTGAAAGCTGTATTATGAACATGATGAGTTCCAAACCTCTGCAGCGTACTATTAAAATGGCAAAGTTACAGGTCAGTTACAGGTCCATGGAGAAGCCAGTCTGCTCACAGTAAGAATGTATTTTTTCAAAGCCTTTTGTTGCAGCAACAATTAATAGATGTAAGACAGTTAGTTTTAATTGCACAATCCAGACATTAGCATCTACATGGGGAAGGTGGTGGATCGCCCATATGAAAAACTGCAGTGCACCATTAATCTTGGTTGATTATGCAGTAGTTATGACAAGAAAAGAAATACAAAAGTGGTGTAGTGGTTGAGACTCACAACACACAACAAAAAGATCCTAGGTTCAAATCCAGGACCAGTCGGGGCATTACTGTGTGAGATTTGCATGTTATATCTGCATAAGTCTGCAGGACACTGCAGACTTATGCCACCCATAGGACACTTATCTGCATAAATGTCCTATGGGTGGTCCTGTTTCCCCTATCATATTAATGTTGTATGTATCGCTATGTAAAAAACTGCTGAGATATTTCAACTTACATACAGTAATTTAAATTGATTGTTTCTTGAAAAAGCCTAAGCATAAGCCTGATGAATGTGAACAGATCACATAAAACTGACCAATATCACTTAAAGCTATATTTTTATAGCCTTCATATGTTTAAATAATCAATACTCATCATATACATTACTATATAGAGGTAATAATGTCTGTGGAGGGCATGAGTTCATATTTTGAGGAAGAATCGTTTGCGGTAGAGGAGGTAGGAGATGAAAACCCACAGGGCAGTGGCCCAAATGTTCATGAAGAGCAGCTCCCAGTGACTGTCCCAAACACGCATGTCCCAACTGAACGGGAAGTAGAAGCCCAGCAGAGAGTGGCCCACGTACACCAGGATGGAGTTTGTACCTTCAGAAAGACAAGACATGGACTCCAGTTATATATGTAAAGCTAAAATATTAATACAAACGAATGTGTGTGTGTGAATGGGTGATTTCATGAGTGTCTGTTGGATATATAAAAAGGCTATATAAATGTATAATTATTTACCAAAAGGACAGGGCAATAGACTGGGGGGACTAAGGGCGCACTCACACTAGGACTTTTGAACTGTGCCAAGCTCAAGCATAATAGCTGTGGGTTCCTTTTCCCGCATTCACGACTGTGCACAACTGAATCAGGCAACAGCTCAATGACGTCATCACACGGTGCTGTTTGTTTACATGTCGCACACCAAAGCTAATGCTTCTAGTGGAGAAAATAAGTCCAGCGGCATGAAGTATCCATTAAATAGTGAGACAGATATGAGGCCTGGTTCTACGTGAGTTTATGGATATAATAACAGAGCAGAGGAGTGAGGACAGCTGGAGACGAGAGGCTGCAAAACTTCTGTCTCTGTCACAGTTCTTACTGATTTCATGTTTTCCTCATATGAGTAACATCAATGCACACACAGGGCTTGTATAGTTTAGTCGCTCATGTGCTTGTGCAACCGTGCCGTACTTTGGCCCACTTCCTCCAATCGGGCCAAAGTCTCAACCATGCCATTTCTGCACCCTAAGGGGTCTGTTGTCCCGGGTCCCAGGTTCTTAGGGGCCCAGAATTGGACTCTCTTCCTGATAATTATTATTAGAGGAGGGCCCATGTGAGGCTTCATGCCCTGGGCTTCCAAATTTCTGTCAAAGGGCCTGCATAAGGATAGCAACTTTCCCCAATAATATCATTCTTTCTCCCCTTGTCCACAGGCTGATGTATCTGAAAATAAAACACTACTGTAAAGACGGTATCAGGAAGTTGTGTAACTGTTTTTATACTATGTCATTTTGAAATGTGTTATTTGATTTATTTATTTTGCCAAGTAAAACAAAGCATATCGGTGAGCTTCACTGTATTGAATGCAATCAAAAGTGACCAGCTGTTATGTCACATTTCCATTTTACAGTCCCACTCCCAGTTCACTTTTGTTGATCCGTTGTTGTTTGCTTTTATGCACACTCTGAACATAAAGGCTTTTGTAGCTCTGACAGCTGTAGTCGTTAAATGAAGTGCAGTTGTATTGGAGTCTATAGGCCGCAGCAGAAGGGAGGACGTACAATATGTCTGGCACACTTCATTCAAAACCACACAGACGTGATGAGAAAACCATTGTTACAGAGTTTTAGCATTTTTAATTATACTTGAAAGTAAACAGATGCCTTTTTTGGTCGAGCTAAAGGAAAGCTTCATTCTCAAGTGACATGCTGGATTTTAAACAGCTACAGAGTTTTTCACCTCCCATATGTACCAACAGCTAAAAATATGGTTATAAGTTTTATAATGGTTGATTATTATTATAAATGCCAAATAACAGACAAGAACGTACATAAGAATGGGTTTGTGAAAAGGGGTGTCTTTCCTAAATTAAACATAAAAAGCTTATTTTTAACATAATTTAATGAATACTTTCAGATTTAGTTCACATGGCTGTATTAACCATTAAAAAAGAACACTTTTCTCCAGCATTTAACCTAAGTTAGTTACAATAACTTTCTGCCCTCTTAAAAGGCCCATATTTCGTTCTTTTCTGATCTGATCTATAATATAATGTTGTTTCCTCATCAAAAACATACCCGGAGTTGTATTTTGTTACATTTTTATGAAACACACATGTTTATGCTCAGTTCTTCTCTCAAACAGAAAACACTATTCCACCTTATGATGTTTGGATAATTTCAGTCCTGGAATTGCCAATTTCTGCTGAAGTGAAAGGCGGCTGTGAATTTGAAAACTACCGCTTCATGATATGTTGAGCTTTGTTTCTGTAGACAGCCTAATAATAAAGGTTACTCAAGCATGTTTGAATGGATCAAAACACAACTCCAGGTATGTTTTGATGAAGTAACAACATTATAACATGGCCTGAAGTGCACAAGAGTCAATTTTGCGTAATATAAGACCTTTAATGTGATATACATAATTAAACTGGAATTGAATTGGAATAAATACGGTGGTGCAGTCTCCTCTTCTCCTCGGTTGAGGTGTTTTTAGAGTGAAACATTATCCAATGCCCAGAGCAGCCTCAGGTACAGAGTGATATTGTAACCTTCACTAAGTCCTCCGCATCAGCTAAATGCATTAGCGCTTTTGGACAAAGCTGAACAAACTGTACCTGGGTATATGAACGGCCGTCCTCTCCACCAGCCTCTCACATCTATGATGAAATACATGGCTCCCAGCAGCAGGAAGGAGAAGCAGCCCATGCAGGTCACAAAGGACAAAGACCTGAGAGCAACAGAAACACATTTGATAAAGTTTATTTTTTACTACCTTACACATCCAAAAATCACTTTGGTTACGTTTATTGCACTAAAAAACAAACATCCTTACTGCATTTTCACATAAAAGACTCTTATTTGGCCTGAAATTGGGTCTGCTGTGCTTGTTTCCATAGCTACAGTCTCCAGAAAGTTACATACTGTACCTTTAATGTGAATATAGGCCTAGTAGAGTTGATAGCACTTCTAATAACACGACCATCTGATCAGATATGCACGTTAAAACTGCAATATGTAACTTTTCTGGTGCAAGATCCATTACAGATGCTAAAGTTTGGCCAGGAAAGTCTCACAGTTCCAACTACAGAAACTCTAGATGCATCACAATTGAATATGTTTTTCCTTATTTAAGCCAAAAATGTGCTTTGTCAGTAACACATGCTTGGGTTAAACTCAGATCAGATCTATTGTTGATTGAGTCTTTGCTGGAATCGTCCACTTGTTTGCTGCTCTCTGTTGTCCACGTGCAATGGAAATTATTGACTGTAGGTTTGTGTATCACACCACACTTTGCACAACAACATAAAAGTCAAGAGGAACTATTGGGTTAGGCAAAATGTGCACGCTTTGAACTGCACACTTAATATTAGTTTAATTTGTGTATTGGAATATAGATAATACTAAATTACTGATTTACTGTTTGCTATATATTTATAATCTACGACACCCGTGGATTATGATGTTATAATTTGGCCATTTAAAAACACAATATTCTTCTAAAACGACTTAATAAAAGAAATAACTCCACTGACTTGCGTGTTAAAAAACTGACGTCGGAGCTGACGTCACTATAAACATCATAACAACAAACAGTGGTGAAATTGACAGAACCTCCAGCTGAAATCTGATAGATTAAGAAAATAAAATTGTTATAATGTTGTTCCCTTATCACAAACATAGTTGGGTTTTGTTTCACATTCACATTTGGCTGAGTTCTTCTCTCAAACTGAAAACCCTCTGTTCCACCTTGCGATGTCGTGTGGTAATACGTTTTTAAACTCTTTACACTTTCACTAGAATCATCTGGATGATTTTAGCCCTGAAATTGCCCGTCTCTACTCAACTAAAGGTAAAAGGTAGCTGTGAAAACTTGAAAACTACGAATACATCACAACATGGAAGTATTTTGAGCTTTGCAGATGCAGGCAGACTCACACATGTCAAGTAAACAAACAACTTCAGGTGTGTTTTTGAGCGGGTGAACAATGTATTTATTATTTATTGATTTTGATCTGATTTACAGTTCACGATCAGTTAGCAGCATGTTGTAAACCCCTGTCTCTGTGAATCCTTTGGTGCAGATAAATAACAGAGTGAGGCTGGAGGCTGCAGGACACTTTTTTGGCAGAGCCCGGAGCCCACGCAGAGGAGGATCTCTGGCACAGGGCGAGTGGAGCTATGCCAGTCTGCCATGTTCCTGTCAGCTGTAGTTGCTGTTATGTTTAATGAGATATTATCCAATGCACTTACTGTAAGATGTTTACTAAAAAGGCTATAGGAACTACAAAAGGTTCCTACGTCTGAGAACCCTTAAAGAAGACATACTGTGCTTTTGTCTGCTGTATAGTTTTACTTCATATTTTGCACTTTTTAAATTGCACTTTTGATCGGTAATAGATTCACAAAAGAAACAAATCATCAACGCTGATTTCTGTCTGCACCTTAGCAGTGTGTCACCGCAAACGTCAAGTTGAATAACAAGAATGATGATGAATCACTCTTAATACAACTTCAAGTGGGTGAATTAGAAGAGGAAACACTGTAAAAAGCTCTTATAAGCCCATTTTGCATAACATATCTCCAATAAAATAGCTAAAATAGATATCTGTGACGTGAAAACCATTTTCCCAGTGTTGGGAATTTGAAAACTTATAGTAGGCCTATTTATTGTCTGTGTAATAATGTGAAAACTACCACTACATGACATCACAAGGTGGAAGAGAACATTCTAGCATGGCTTAAAGCTCACATGAGTAAATTTGGGAAAATATATGACCTTTAATAATAAAGCAACAACTTACACCCATTAGATGAAGACAGTGGTTATTATAATGCTGTATTAAAAGTGAATGGCAGCCTGTTCCTGTCATCTATAAGTGCCACTGTATTTGATGTGATATAATGTAATAATTATGTATTAACCATTAAAAAATTAATATTTTCTCTCATTCAACCTAAGTTAGTCATGATAACTTTTTGCCCTCTTAAAAGGCCCATATTACGCTTTTTTCTGATCCATAATATAATTTCCTCATCAAAAACATACCTGGAGTTGTATTTTGTATCATTCACATATGTTTATACTCAGTTCTTCTCTCAAACAGAAAACAGTTTTCCACCTTATGATGTTTGGATAATTTCAGTCCTGAAATCTGGCAAAATATAGGACCTTTAATAATAAACCAACAGCTTACACACACTGGATGTGGACAATGGTGATTATAAAGCTGTATTAAGTGAATGGCAGCCTGTTCCTGTCCTCTATAAGTGCCACTGTATTTGATGTGATATAATGTAATGTAATGTGCTGCACTCACATACAGATGCTGTACTGTGGACGTGGATGCACAGGGCCAAACAGGACTCTGGGCTTGAGAGTTAATTACTGCGAGACATCAGGAGGCAGCAGCTCGATAAACTATGCATGATGTAGTAGCTATAAAACCCCGGCAGGTAGAGTGTAATGGCAGAGGATGGGCCTGTGCTGGCCCCAGTGGAGCATCATGGGAGATTTGCTTACACATCACAGATGAAATGGTCGTCTTCCAGTAGAAACATTAAAATGATTCACTTCATATTAAGAGGCTCCAGGACCAGTGCGCAGGTTGTAAAGTCGTTTAAAGGAGTAACTAATCTGTAATTCATGAAAAATGACTGGAAACATATGAAGGTATTTTAAAAGGTAGACAGTTATTATATATGTAGGCTAAAAGGCTTCACTTAAATGGAGGGGTCTTGAGCAAAAATGTATGTTAACATTTTTCACTTAAATGGACCATTTTTACTCATACTAACTCATTTACTATCTGGATACTCATGTACTATCTGGATGTGCCTCTTGAAATGTATTTTTTAATCAATTGGATGATTTCTAGCTTTTAACTAGCTGTTAACGTGAAAACTACAGCTTCATTACATCAAAGGTGGAACAGAGCATTTTGAGTTTTAGAGATATATTTAGAGATCTAATAAAGTATTACTCAAACATGTGTGAATGAAACAAAATGCAACTCCAACTATGCTTTTAAGGAGGTAACAGCATTTTAACATGGCGTAAAGCTCACAGTCAATATTGTGTAATGTCGGACCTTAAAAGCTGAAACAAGCCTGACTTGGCCTGGTTGTTTTTTGGCTGTGATGTTGAGCGATCGTGTGGAGGATGTAGCGCTCACACCCGCTCTCAGAGGGTGATTATTTACGAGCGGAGCTGCTGTAGGAGGTAAGTAAACGCGTGTTTTAGCAGCTCTGATTTGTGCCTGCTGGAGCCCATCCTTTTGTGAGAAAAAGTGGCTGGATTTAGAGGGTCAGGAAGCACTTACCAAAGGTTTTTATTGACAGGTATAAATCCCACGTCTCTCGTGCACTTAGTAAGGATGGCAGCGAAGATTCCCTGCGGGTGGAAATGAAACAGATTTTAAATCAATAGAAGCGATAAAGCAGCTCGTATCAAGAGACTAAAAACATAGAAACAGAAAGACCAAGGACCATAGGATTCACTGATACACCAAAGAGTCCATCACTTTGGTTTGAGCAGATTAGTCCTGATGTAGACTTGGCCTGCTACTATAGTCCTGGTTTAGTCCTTGTCTAGTTCAGGTTTAGTGGTAGCATTATTCTCAGGTTAGTCCCAATGTTTGTGCATTTTTTGTGCAAGTATAAACGTACCATAAATATCACAACAATTTATAGTGGTTTAGAGTGACAATACATGTAATTAAAGATATTCACTTGTTTAAAGGCTGCTTTCACGTAAAAATGGGAAACTTAGCCACTGATTCTACATTACCATAGCCCCCACCCCAAAGCCCAAAGCTCAGTCAAAATATATCAAAACAATGCAGTGTCAAACTCATATCAAGAGGAAGGAGTATTTACAGCACGAGTGGAAAGCATTAGGCATCATCTAAGGAAATATTACATTACATATCATGAGAAGTGCTTCTACATTAATAATAAGTTCAACTTGATGGAAGTCAGGCTACATTTAAATGGAGGTATGGTCGGTGCTCTTACGGTTTTAAAAGACGTATCACACTCACAATCTGCATGCAGAAGACATAAACAAGTTTTCTCATTCTCAGTATCTGAACAGGCCTAACGTGAAAGCTCAGAACCTCCAGAATTCACTCACTGAGCTACAAAGGCTGCACTAGCACATCAATGATTAATGAGTCCTTTAAGATTTTAACCAACTGAATTTCGGCATTGAAACTGGTAACACAAATGAGTTTGCTCATTCTGCTTTCTGATTGGAAACCGAAACACCAAATTATAACATAAACAATATTACATGTTTTTGAAAAATCTAAATGAGAAATCTTTTATTTTAACACCTCATATTTAGACACAGAGAGGTCATGTTCATCATCAATCAATCAATCAAACTTTATTTACAGAATGCTTTTCATGCAAAAAATGCAACATAAAGCTTTTTAATCACTACTTTACAGTGATTAAAAAAAGAACAATCCCACATTTCCCCTCCACCCCTAAAAAGCTAAGATATACAAATGAGTCTAGAGATTACTATCTGTGACAATTCCACATAAAGCTCAACTAAATAAGTGAGTCTAACTGTGATATATCTTTATTTACAACTACTGAAACAGGAAACTATGAGATTACTACCGTGACAAACTATCTTTCATAACTATTTCTATCTATGTCTATACTATCTTTCATAACTCTCTATACTAACTATAATAACTATATGTTTGGGAAATATAAATTCTGCATACCCTCCCCCAGGTGAGACATTACATTAAACTTTGTATTTCAATAGTTTATAATTGTAAAGTGTATGTTTTCCTTGTGTCAATGAGCAAAACAATTGTGTCATTAAATTTTCTATGTTTTCAGACCTTAAAGAAACATGTCTTCCTTCAGAGAGTCCCATTTCAGAGTGGAGGGTCCACACAGGCTCGTTAGGGGGAGATCTATCATGAGCATAGATGACAGAATCAATGTAGTGGAAATGGCCGGGCAGGGGCAGGATCCAGTTTGCTCTGGGCTATCTGTGCTCTGGAAGCTACGGGACGAGTGACTATGTGGGACAACCGCTCAATTTCAATCTCACTCGGACCGGCTGATCGTTGGACTTTAATTAATATGGACTTTGTTTGGAGGAATGATACGCTACAGTTGTGTATCAAGCAGACTTTACACAGAGGATAGCTATGTTACAAAAATACATTTACAGGAGTTAAAATCACTTGAATTTTTAATACATAAACTATACTGTATATAATTTTACAACTTAATTCAGTTGTGTAGTATCACATGACACTTTGCAACAACATAAAAGTCAAGAGGAACTACTGGGTTAAGCAAAATGTGCACGCTTTGAACTGTACACTTAATCAGTCATTGTTTAATTTGTGTATTAGAATATAGATAATACTAAATTACTGATTTAATGGTATTTCGCCTGTAACATGGCTCATCTACCTGGTCCGGCAGTCTGTTTAAAGACTGTTTGCTATATAGTTATAATCTACAACACCCGTGGGTCATGATGTTATAATTTGGCCATTTAAAAACACAATATTCAGTGCTAAATGGGAGCTGACATCACCATAAACATCATAACAACAAACAGTGGAGAACGTCTGGCCGAAAATTTACTGATTTTTTCATTTTTACCAAAATGACTAGCAACGCTGCCGGATCCCACAAATATAACAGATTAAGAAAATAAAATTGTTATATATAATTATATATAATATATATAATTGTAAAATTGAATTCAGTCGTGTACTAGCTCTAGACTGCAGGCAGAATTGTCCTGTTGAGTAAATGCATGAAAATGTGTGGGATATGTACACGACTCGTCCTAAAATACAGGAAAAAGTCTTCTCACTGTGGGAGGACCCTCGTCTCTGATGATCAGATCTGTAACTTGACCTAGTGCCGTCACAAGCTTGTCTGTATAGAAAAAGCCATACTGTGGAACTTTCCATACAAAGCAATAACATCTCCATGGCGACAAGACCTCCACCAGTAAAGTTACCTGCGCCATAATTATCAGAATCAGAATCAGAAAGGTTTTGTTGCCATATGAGTGAACAGGTTCACAACATTAGGGAATTGCTGCGGTACTTGGAGCAAAATGTAGACAAACACTAAACATACAACAAATACAATAAAATAAAATAAAGTAGAAAACAATAAACTATAATATAACACAGACATTTACAAATTTACAAGAATATAAGAATATAGGAATATGGGAATATATATGACTTACGTTACAAGCTTGACAGTCCAAAGCTACAATGCTGCTACTCTTTATTCAGTAAAGACACATTTGATCTTGGTAAACAACTTCTGTAGCCACAGCTGCCCAAAAAACTGACAAAAGAGACACTACCAGTCTGTGTTATCTCCAGATATGAAGTGTCTTACCCAAGGAAACGCTTTGGGGTCGGTGGGTAAACGCTCTAACCATTTAGCGACCGTCATGGTTGCATTATGTGCCATTTTCTTTCTTCGCTGGGTTATTATTTAATGTTATGATAAACTTTACTGTCCTGCTTGGAGACCAGATCTTTATCTATAGATTCACTGTCAGGAGAAACTGGTGGATTAATCCACTGTGTATAATTTTTACTTTTAAGAAAGAAAATAGCTTAAACCATCAGAAATACCTTGAAACAAATCAGATACTAAACATGGAATTCAAAGTAAAAAAAAAAGATTTAGTTTTTCTGTGTTTTTTTTTTTTTTTTTTTTTACCAGTTCAGCACTTTGTAAACGTCTTGTGTATGTAATAGCAATTCTGTGGTTTGCTGGCTACAGAAATGAGCTCCACTTACATTGAGACACAGCTGATGTTAAGAGCATATGGGCTGAAACTGGACTCAGCCGGAGCAGCTTCCCCTGATTCTTCTGTGAAAAGGTCAATATAAGAAACAGACACATCACTACAGGAATAATTACACACTATGGGCTAGTCAAAAACACCTACAGACAGCTATCACTTCATCCTAAAAAAATAATATACATGGGAGGATAACAGATTGGTCCCACGTTTCAAAATCTGCTGCGAAAATCAATGTCACGCTTCAGTTTCCAACACAATGTAAAAATCTATAACATTCTGATTGTACGTTTGTGACTTGGGGCTAGTTTCACTTTGGGTACAGTACGGGAGACACTAGAGACGTGGGAATGCTAAAAAATATGGTTTAAAGGGCCTATATTACACTATTTTCTGATCTATTTTATAATGTTATTTCCTTTTTGAGGAGGTAACAACATTATAACACGACTTAAAGCTCACAATAATCAATTATGTGTCATTTAAGACCTTTCATTTGTAAAAAAAAAAAAAACACACACATTTGGATTCATTTATGTGTACAAAGCAGATCATAAAAGTTTAAAAGCTTTAGTAAGATTATTTCATAGGCATTTCTAAGTCACAAGGTATGTTTTTGTACTGTTTGTGGGTTAAAATTGTACTTAATCCATCTGTATTGTTGTGTTATCACTTCATTCACATCATGTTTACTCCATTGGTTGTGATGGCATAAGAAAAAACAATAACAACTAATTAAAATAATGAAAATGCTATAATATTTGATCATCTAATGTGCATTATTTCAGAAGATTTTTTGATTACATACATGCTTTGTTTTCTACCCATAACAACCTAAGATGAAATCCAGAGAAATCCAGTTTGGTTTGTAAAAATGAGCACATTAAACCAAAATGTTATAACGCCAAACTCAGCAACAACAAAACTGACTAGATATATAAAAATGTACATTACTTATAGAGCTTTTGATATTATTCCCTTAAGACTAGAAGCGTATAAACTATTGAACTATTTATCGTCAAATTTGGGACATCTGAAACAAATTTATCAGATCCTGTCTTACTTTATCACTCGTCGCCTTTGGGAGGAACTAATGGGTCTAATTTATTTTACTTCCCACCAGGCCCCCAAACAACAGCAGGGAGATTTGTCATTAAAAACCAGATTAGAACTTTTTTACGAATAAAACGTGTATCTGCATTTTTCTTTGTCTTGGCTATGGTGATGTGTATTGAAAAAAATGCAGAAAATATATGTAAAACAAGTAATTATTTACAAGTCCTGTAAAAAAAAAAAAAAAAAGGCACAGTGTCGGTTATCCTGGTCATTACATGGATACTATGTAAGAAAATCAATAGTTTAACTCCAATGATTGATCTGAAAATCATTGAACATATTTCTATAATTAGAAATGGTGTCCATAGTAACATAGTCTCTTACAGCAGGACAATTATGGATTATGATTATGGCTGAGGTCGTTAAATTTGACCTTTACGAGTTTAAAGAGCAGAAGTAAAAGGCTAATTGTGATTTTTATGGGCCACGAACATAAAAATTGTAAATAAATAAAAGAACAAGTTAAATGTTATGTTAATCAATGGAGCTAAGAGGAGAAGGAATATAAAAAACAAACTTAATGGTGGTTTTCAGATTTCTAGACTGATTACATTGTACTTCTCATAAGAAATAAGGTAAATTCACACATTTTGAACCTCCCCCACTCCTCTCTTTACACACCTACTTCCAGTCTCAACAAAATGTACAAGAAGTGTGTCAATATTTGTTAAACAACCTGTTGTTTTCCCTTCACAGAGTCAAAGATCTTCTCTGGGATGCAGTGAGGTAACAGTTTGTTAATCTGGTTTGCCTGATCAGGAGGAGCAGAGGCTTTCCACTTCTTCAGAATGCACTTTATAGCACAAAACATGTTTACCAGACGTTAGTTTTAGTGGTGCAACATCTCCCAATATCCAGATTTTGACCTCAGCATCCAAAGATCTAAAGATAGTCCACACAAATCAGAAGTTGTCTTGATCACATAGTTCCAGTAAGATTGCAATTTGTCACAACTCCAAAGCATGTGTGCAAGATTTCCAATGTTGCATCTTTGACTCTGGTATGAGACACTATTCCCTAATTTACTCAGTCTGTGCCGTAGACGTTGAACTGAATATGTCTGTGTTTGGTAGATACTAATATTGTTTGAGGAAGGTTCATTAACTTATGAACTTGTGCATCCAAAATCACATTCCCATCTTGCCTTAAATGGGGATTTATCACAAACTAGGAAGTTGTCAATGACTGTTTTATAAACTAAAGATGTGAATCAGGTTTAGTTGGAAAGGATTTTTTTTAGGATTCTTCTCAAGTGATTTATTTACCAACAACTGTGTCTTCAGACTGAACCTTATCATTTCTATTAGTGACTAGGCCCTTGATCTCACTATACAACAACACAACTCTGCATAAAACAATAGTAATTCTAACTGCCCCAATCTGCATTAAATATTATAGACCTACAATGTTGTAATGTCATCTGAAACCCTGCTATAGACCCAACTCCACGCTCTACTCCAAATACCTTCACTGTTTCTTTAATCTTAGTCATGCATGTACACACTTTAAGAGCCCAAACGCACTGCCAGGACATCTGCTTTTACAGAGGTCTGGAGACTGAAGATAATTAGGTAATCGAGACATTGTGTGACTAGCATCGCCTGTCTGCAATGTGTCTTGTTTGTGCATATTGAAAATGGACAAATTGGAAATGGCATTCTCAATGATTTAACTTTTGTGAAGATTTTTTATCACCACAAATGCCATGCAAACATTTATTTATATGGTATGTATAACTTTGTATGGGTGTGTGATTTTTTTGGGTCTGGGATACCACTGGTGCATAATGGCAGCCATGTTTCTGCCATTCTGCCAACTGTGGCTGCAGCAGAGCAAGTAATTACAGCATTTGTCCACAATTTCCCCAGAGCTAAGGTCAAAACAATCTTTTTGTATCATAATTCATGACAGATCCACATACTGTAAAAAGCTGCAGTCACAACACCACTTGAAAAATGAACATATAAAGAAGCACTATGTAACTTTTCTAATGAAGGGCAGAAGTTAGTCTGGACTCCAACACACACACTTCTTCAATACTTGTAAGATGATGTGAGTCTAGTCACCAGTGAATCAGATGGGCCTGGACAGGATTATCATGGTCCAACCGAATCAAAACAAACTTACTGCTAACGAGGGAAAAAAAGGAAATAATATCACATGGAATTGAAAGGGAGATGTTACACTGAACAAAACTATAAATGCAAATCTGTGGCATTGTGCTGTGTGATTAAACTGCACATTTCAGAATGTCCTTTTCTTGTGGCCAGTCTAAGGCACATCTATGCACTAATCCTGCTCTAATCAGCACCTGGATATGCCAAACCTGAGAGGTGGGATGGATTATCTGGACAAAGAAATGCTCACTAACACAAATTTAGGCAAATTTGTGAACAATATTGGAGGGAAATGGCCTTTTGTGTATGTAGAAAAAGTTTTAGATCTTTGAATCCAGCTCACGAAAAATGGGAGCAAAAACAAAAGTGTTGTGATTATATTTTTGTTCAGTGTATATCAGCTATACTTAACCTCATGTCTCATGTTTTACTTTGTATTTTAGAATGTTTATGTGTGTGTGTGTGTGTGTGTGTGTGTGTGTGTGTGTGTGTGTGTGTGTGTGCGTGTGCGCATGTGCGTGTGTGTGCGTGTGTGTGTGTGTGTGTGCGTGTGCGTGTGTGTGTGCGTGTGTGTGCGTGTGTGGGTTGTTTGGTTGTGTGGGGGTCGAGCAGTTGTGAGGGTTCGGTGGGTGGAAAGAAGGAAATGTGGGATTGTTTTTAATCACTGTAAAGCACTTTGTGATAATTTTTTGTATGAAAAGTGCTTTGTAAATAAACTTTGATTGATTGCACAACAAAGACTCTTCTTGCTGCGTCAGCTGAGAAGTTTTGAAGTCAGTGACCATATTTTAACAAGGGTTTATCAGTCCTTAATTGAGAGTGTACTGACATTTAATAAGGTGGCCTGGTTTGGTCTTTCATCAGTCAAAAACAAAGCCAAATTGAGCTGAGTGGTGAAAAAAGGCAGTAAAATCACAGGTCAATCCCAAACTCAGCTGTCCGTGCACTAAAGTAAGGCCGTACATCGCCTCAGGTATAAGATCATAGATGATGACAGCCACATCCACTGTCTCATCACTTTGAGCTTCTCCTATCGGGGCAAAGATACAGACTTCCCTGTGCCAAGAAAAACATTTATAAAAATTCTTTTGTGCCCTGTGCCATCAGGGAGCTGAACCGGTCCTGATGTCGTCCAGCCTGTGTTCTGAGCCAATTCTCTGCTGTTGTGTCTACAAAGAACTTTTATGAACACTATTTTAAATTATTGAAATGTATTTATTGAAAAGTGTTTTAGTCTGTGTGCTTGAGATGTATGTTTGAGCCAAAGACAAATTTCTGCCAATATTTTTTTGTGTGACAGACAATAAAGTTTTTCTATTCTATTCTATTCTATTCTTGATTGATTGATGTTATTGCTTTGCCTGGAATATTCCACAGTATGGCATTAAACTTATCCAACTCAACAGAGACACCACCAAGTTGCAGGTCTGAATTGTGGACTGGCGACCTTCCTCACTGTAAGAATGCATATTTATCAAGGTATTTTTGAGTGATAAAAACCCTTTTAATTGGATAAATACAAAATAGATATGGTTATTAATACCTTTGTTTCAAACATTACTCTATGTGGCAGAAAAGTTACACAGAGTACTTTTAAAATACTAAGTTACTGGAAGCCTTAGTTCTGCCACTGTGTTTTTCTGTCCCTTACACTTCCTCTCATTCCTTGAACACAGTTTTTGTTCAATGGCTCCAGCTCTGTCTTCTCCATCATCACCTCAGTTCAGGCTCTGCTCCTTCAGGACGTGTCCCTTTATAAACTACAGCTTAAACTAACACACATTCACAATCCTACACTTAAATTCATCTTCTTATCTCTATAAAAGACAGTAGTCCCGCCCGGTTGAGTGCATCCTCTCTGCATAACTGTCCATCTTATTCTATGGATTTAGCCGGCATCCGAACAAAGTCTGGCCCCTCTCATGTAACACCTCTCTCCCACTGGGACCCCCCTCTCCTCAAAAACAGAAGCCAGCTCAGATTTACCCTGCATTTCAGAGACCACCCAAACACGACGGATCAAAACACAACATGACAGGTCTACAAAAACTTTAACTCTCACAGGATAAAATGTAGAAGTGGGTCAAATAATGTGCCTTATTAAAAATATCTTGTTTTTAACACAATTTTGCATGCAATCACTTAAATATAACATCTTTTCTGTTTTTTTTTCATTGTTTTTATGTTATTATTGCCTGATAACGACAGTAAAAAGTATGAATCCATATGGGCGGCATATAATAAAACATGCAGAGGAACAGAAAAACATTAGTTGTTTGGTTTGAGATAAATTTCAGCAGCGTTTCCCAACACTTTCCTTTCCACTTCCTCTGTCCTCCTCAGGTGTGTTCCTCATTACACTCTTGTTTACTCAGTTACACACATGTACCTCATTCAGACAGAGAGAGGAAGGAAGTGAGCACGGAAAAAAAGAAAAAAGACAGAAGAAAAGTGACAAAGAGAGAGAGATAGAAAGCACAAAGGCCACACACCTGCTGGAGACAATTCAAGGACATTCATTTTCTGGCTCCTAACGCTAACACTTGGTTTTGACCCAAAATTATATATAATCTTTAAATGACTGATCCCAGAAACAGACAATATCTTCTTGTGGGGCCATTACATATTGTAGATTTACAATAATTTTCCATTTTCAGCAGTTTTAGAGAATATTCACACTCCACATTCACACTATTCACACATCTTAAGACTAAACCTGGAACTAAATGCGGACTAGACTAGGACTAAACCAAGACTTAAACAAGACCAAGCCATTTCTACATATCGTTAGTCTAATAGCATAGCTAAGTCACATTTGAATGGCACGTTGGTATTTTTAATATTATTGATATTGTAACAGAAAGTTCAACCAGATGTGTGAACAAGTTCCCAGAAAAAGAAAAACACAATATTGATTGCAGCAGTGGTAGGAGAGTAAAGTTAGGCAGATATCACAATTTGGCCAAAAAAATGACTAATTAGATAAGATGAGATAAGATAAGATAGGACATTATTGATTTTGCAGTGGAGAAATTCAACAGTCCCAGTAGCTCCAGGACAGTTTAGTGCAAAAAAGGAAAAAAGTGTGCATGCAAACAAGATAAACAATAGTAATACAAAAATTATAATGCTATAAGGCTAACGATATATAGGCCCAAACTAGGACCAAGGCCATATAAAATCTGAACATACCTATTCCATCAACCCTAACACTAACTCAACCTTTCAATCATTTTACTTCAAACATGAACCTTTTATGTCAAAAACCCCACGCTCAGATCCGGCGTGAGTGCCCACATGTCCTGGTAAACATGTCCACACACTGAGGGCTAATGATAGTGGCCGTGACTAACGCTCGGTCCACCTGAGCAGAGGAAATCAAACAGACACAATGGCTGTGACTCACATCTGGGGGAGGAGACAAGTGATTTGTGTCCAGGTTTTAAATTAGAAATTGATTTAAAGTGTCAGGAAACATAGTTAGCGACGGTAGGGCAGTGAAAGTAATAAGGTAAGATGAAATATGGCACTTGCTCTTATCTAGTTACAATAAAACCAGTGTAGTCTGACAAAATGAGCAAATGTAACTGTTGGATATCAACGATGCATTTGTTTAATTACATATTACTGCTCCAAAAAAACTTAAAAAATATGCATTCTTTCTGTGAGTTATGTTTGCACAGATCTGACCTATAACTTATCTTCGTGGAGATTATTATTATAGTTTAATGCCATTCTGTAGATCATTCTAGGCAAAGCAAAGACATTTCCATTGAGACAAGCAGGTGGCGGACCCCCTGCAGTAAAGTTACACAGTGCACCTTTAATTAAAGAAGACCTATGGTGTTTGTGTCTGGTATATAGTTTCAATCTATGACACCGGTGGATCATTATGTTACAATTTCCTAATTTTAAAGCGTAATATTCAGCTAAAATGACTTAATAGAAGAAACTTGTCTGCTAACTATCGCGTTAGAAAACTGCGGTGCCTAATGGGAGCTGACGTCGCCTTAAACATCACAACAAAGACACTTGGTTTCTACCTAAACATATAATCTTTAAATGACTGATCCCAAAAACAGACAATATCGTCTTGTGGGGCCATTACATATTGTAGATTTACAATAATTTTCCATTTTCACCACTTTCGGCCCCTCCTATGGACAGCTAAAGATCACACTAGTGAGTAGCAATTAGCAAATAATTTTTCATTTGTACAATAATAATAATATCAAAATAACTATGCGCTGCCAAATCCTAAACGTATCACTGACTAAGGAAATAAAACTGAAGAACAGAGTGAGTACCAGTGGTCGAGAAAATGGGAATTCATTGGCAATATGGTGTCTTGACGATCAGACTGCTCAAACATGCACAAATCACTCCAAATACAACTTCGAGAGGGTAAATGAGAAGAGAAAACAACAATAACAAAGCTCTGAAAAGTCGATTTTGCATAATAGGTCTGCTTTAAATAAACTTAATAGAAAAACATATAGCAAATCATCAACCATTTCAGTTCTACATGAAATACTTTTATGTTTTAGAGGGACAGAAGAGAGCAAAGTATCATATGTCCAACTACTCAAGGTTAACGCTGTAAAAATACACCAGTGAACCAACAGCACCTTGTTTTATAGGGTCAGAGGCGGCTCATAAACACGCTATATGAGATTTTATTTATTTATTTGCAATCCTCCATATTAAACCAGTGTTACCTACCAACAGCAAAGCCCACACCCCAAACCGTCCCAGGATGCTGATGTTGGACCCTCTGTAGAAAATTATAATCTTCCCGGCCTGGAAAGCAATAAATAGATTAAATTAAAAATAATCAGATCATATTTTCGCAGTGCATCAGAAATGTGCTAAATTATGCATATAAGGGTGCATTCACTCTTGTCCTGGTTGGGTCCTGGTCTAGTCCTGATTTAGTCTAGGTTTAGTTCCAGGTTTAGTCCCAGTTTAGTCCTACTTTAAAGTGTGGATTTACCCCCAAACACCTTGGTTTAGGTTCAAGTATTGCACAAAAATGAACAGTAAAAGTAACCAAAACACAAATATATCACCTTGCATGAAAGATGATATAATTATTCATATTTTATAGCTTTTATAGCTTTTTATATTTCAATTTCTAATCATAAAATCCACTCCTAGATGCTCCCTTATAGCACTTGTCCTTGAGGAAACCCAATAGGCCTGGGACAGTGTTGGCAGAGGCTCGGAGGTTTTGCCCCGTCCTGATGGGGCAGATGTGGGCTGTAGTCACCCGCGCTCCTGATTAATTTGGTGATGATAAATAGCTTTCGGCTGCAGACGTTAGCATGGGTTAGCTAATAGCGACACTGCAAAAAACCACATTTGAATGACATGGACTTGTTGTGTTTTATATTAAGTCTGTTTTACTTGTTGACTTATTAAGACTTTACTGATTCGATTATATTTAAATCACTGTTATATTGATAAATACTCAAGTGTTTATAGATATAACAGTGATTTATAGTATTGCTAATGTTGCCAAATACATTTTTACATGGTCTTGCTTCAACTTGTCACCATTTCATCTACCATTTATTTATTTTTCATTTTATTCATTTGTTTTGAACACAAATGGAGTAGAATTGGATGGATTTATTAATATAACGGCATGAATTTCAAGCAAATTTGTCCAATCTGCCTTTGGACATAATGGACAAATTGATCTTTTTTATTTTTTATTTATTTTATTTTATTTATTTTTATTTTTTTTTTTGCAATTTTTAGTTTTCAAGCAAAAAGGCAAAATGTTTATTTGTGTAGTTCTTTTTGATGGCTGCAAGCATCAAAAGTGAACTGAGTAAAATGATCTAGCTCTAATAAGTAAAATAAAATGATCAAAACATTTAAATCAAGATTACTCGACTGATTCCAGGTCTTTAAATGCATCTTTGTAGTGATTTTTTGCAGTTCTGGCAATGTACACCAAGTCTAGAAAACAAATAAAATGATCAACCTTTAATGAATAAAAAAATTAATAAAAAATAGTAAAAACATCTTAAATCAAGATTACTATGCTGGTTCCAGGTCTTTAAATGCATCTCTGTAGTAATTTTTTGCAGTTCTGGCAATGCATACCTAGCCTAGAAAACAAGTAAAATGATCAACCTTTAATGAATAAAATTAAAAAATAGTAAAAACATCTTAAATCAAGATTACTATGCTGGTTCCAGGTCTTTAAACGCATCTCTGTAGTTGTTTTTGCAGTACGGGCTGTGGGCACCTGGTCTGGTGGCTGTGATGTGTGGAAGGACAGGATCAGTATGAACAGTCCATCGGGGATAAAGTAATGCTGCTGCTTTTGGCTCAAACACAAATGGTTATGAGGGGCACCGGCTGGACCAGGACCTCCAGTCTAAAGACCTGAGGAGGGACTTGGACTCTGGGAGAAATCGTCATTAAAGAGAGACAGCTGTGGGTCCACAAACAGGCGGGAAATCAGCTCATGAAGACATTATTCAGGGTTTAATGGGACTTTAGAGAAGCAAAAACGCCCAATACAAAATCATGTAAAGATTAAGAAAAAACATTTTTACAATTATCGTAATGGTGTTTCTTGTTCCAACATTTTAACCTCCACATTAAAATAAAAGTTGCAAATGTTGAGGACAATTTTAGTTTTGATCTAGTAGATTATGGAATAAATATTCATAGAAGTTGGCCTTAATGGAAAATTCAAATAAAGGAAGGACATTTATTCCCCGTTTGCTGGAGAATTTGTGTTCTAAAAGCTTTTCCAAGGTTAAAAAGGGCAAATTACACATAAATATATACAGTAGCTACAACAACATAATTCTAAAGGTCTGACTGTGGATGAAATACACTAACTACACTTAGTTACACACTACAGTCACCACATCAGACCAGGGACTAATCTGGGACTAAACCTAAACCAAGACTACTATTGACCAAATCTAAACCTACATTCAGATTCACATTAGACCAAATCAGGGCAAATGTAAATGCTCCCTATTTCTCTCAATGTACAGTACATCAGAATAGTCACCTGCATCCCCAGAAACCCCATGAGGACAGAGTTTATTGTGCCCAGGATGCCCTCCGGATCAAAGGGCTGCGTGGTCTGATACATCTCCTGAAAAAAGGGATAGAGACATGATTTAGTTTGTACCTTTTGTTTTATGTGAATAGAAATATTAGGGTTGTAACGGTACACAAAAATCACGGTTTGGTAAGTACCTCGGTTTGGTTTGGTTCATTTTTGGTACAGTATGGGAATAAAATTCAAAAATGTCAGATGTTTGAATTATGTTATGTTTGAAATGCTGCATTTAGCAGCATTTCTTTCCCCCCAAATGGCCCCTCACCTTGTGTCTGCTACAATACTGCACAATACTGAACGCTGAGGGAAATAATAAACAAACCGTGAAAATCATTACTAATAATAAGAACTAATGATAATAATTATAACTGTAATTATAATAATTATAATTGTTTAGATCTGGCTTAGACCTGGTTCAGGCTTGGTTTAGACCTGGTTCAGTCCTGGTTTAGACCTGGTTTAGACCTGGTTCAGCCTTGGTTTAGACCTGGTTCAGTCCTGGTTTAGACCTGGTTTAGACCTGGTTCAGTCCTGGTTTAGACCTGGTTCAGGCTTGGTTTAGACCTGGTTCAGCCTTGGTTTAGACCTGATTCATTCCTGGTTTAGGCCTGGTTTAGACCTGGTTCAGCCTTGGTTTAGACCTGATTCAGGCTTGGTTTAGACCTGGTTCAGACCTGCTTTAGACCTGGTTTAGACCTAGTTCAGCCTTGTTTTAGACCTGATTCAAGCTTAGTTTAGACTTGATTCAGTCCTGGTTTAGACCTGGTTTAGACCTGGTTCAGTCCTGGTTTAGACCTGGTTTAGACCTGGTTCAGCCTTGGTTTAGACCTGGTTCAGGCTTGGTTTAGACCTGGTTCAGCCTTGGTTTAGACCTGATTCATTCCTGGTTTAGGCCTGGTTTAGACCTGGTTCAGCCTTGGATTAGACCTGATTCAGGCTTGGTTTAGACCTGGTTCAGTCCTGGTTTAGACCTGGTTCAGACCTGCTTTAGACCTGGTTTAGACCTAGTTCAGCCTTGTTTTAGACCTGATTCAAGCTTAGTTTAGACTTGATTCAGTCCTGGTTTAGACCTGGTTTAGACCTGGTTCAGCCTTGGTTTAGACCTGGTTCAGCCTTGTTTTAGACCTGATTCAAGCTTAGTTTAGACTTGATTCAGTCCTGGTTTAGACCTGGTTTAGACCTGGTTCAGCCTTGGTTTAGACCTGGTTCAGGCTTGGTTTAGACCTGGTTTACTCCTGGTTTAGTCCTAGTTTAGACCTGGTTCAGACCTGCTTTAGTCAACAGTCGTGGCAGGAGCACCGGGGGCTGAGATTGTGCAGCCGCCCGCCCCTGGCTGTGTGCAGGAGACACTTTATGGCTCCTCTCGCCCGAACCTCGCCATTTCCTGGGGCCATGGAATCAGCTGCACCGAGCGGCCGTCCTTTCCCGCCCCGTTAGACAATATTGCTCTGATGAATGGCTCGCAAACTAGCCCCACTCGCACTAATTCAACATGCTCTAACTCGAGTATTGTGTATAGAAGCATGATGAAATTCTGAGTCGGGGATGTAGTTTTAAATAAAAGTTTTGAATAGTTTTGAATAAAATTTGACACACTATTTGACAAAATAAGCCATTTTATTCAGAGTAGGTGGCATCTTGTCAACTTAAGTCAACACAAATTGCGCAAACTCACTCGTGCACAGCCCTGCACCGAACCGAATGTCCCGTTTCGGTACGAATTCATGTACCGTTACAGCCCTAATAAATGTGCATAAATGCAGCTAAAACAGGCATTACTCACTCTACAGGTGGGATATCTGAACATGTTGTCTCCAAACATCCAGCGGTCTATGAGTCCTGCTGCTCCTCCAGTGCAGTTTGGGTAAAGACCGTTGTCCCCAATACCACCTGCGCCAAGGTATCCTCTATAGAAAATACAGATTAAAATGTTAGAAACAACAGTTTGGAGGAAAATCTAGTGACAAAAGTCCATTGTATCTACAGTGAGGCAGCCAATTTGCCCCAGCACCGATTAATCACTCACACCACATTCCTTATAAGCAAGGTGGGTGAATTGTCTTGCCTAAGAACACAACATCAGTGAGCACTAGAGTCACTGCTGCCACACAACGGCACGTGGTATATTCCTAGTCGTCTCCCATCCACGTCATAACCAAGCACATCCCTGCTTACCAGATTTGACACTGATGCAGATCTATACATTTTCCTATTGATTTCCACAGCATCAGCCTAATCACAAAGACGTGGCTAAAATATATAGAACTTCCTCAATTGTTGTAAATGAAACATGCTACTTCAGTCCAGTGTTTATCACAGTGAAGCCATTTGGGGTCACACCAAGACAGAGGAAAACACCGTCTGAGCAAAGGAAGAGGAGGAGAGATGGAGCGAGGAAGATGGATCCTCTGCCGGCTCTGCTCTTATTGCACATGACAGACTGAGATTGGCTAATTATACTCCGAGAAGCCTCCAGCGCAGCACCATAAATCACAAACTCATAACAACAACACCAGGCAGCGTGGACCTCACCTCAGACAATGAATAAATGCACACTTTAGCATATGTGCACCATCAGAGGAGCAGCAAGGCTAGTTTATAACACATGGTGAGGGGGGACCATTACTCAAGCTCAGCCAAAACTGATATTTCGTATTCATTTATTTATTTATTCTCTTTGGCGAATTGTTGTAGGTTTCTAGAACATACACAGCTGAATGGCACGGGCAAAACAAGGCCAACACTACGACTGGGTATATATATATTATAAGATTTCAACTATTCTTAACTTTAAGAAAATAAGAGCTGTGTTTAAACTGTGTGCAAAACAGATACTTTACACGGGGAGCAAGATTTGATAAATGTCTTGCCCAAGGCCAAATGGCAGCATGCACTGGAGGGAGAAGGAATAAAACCACTCACTTCTGGTCCAGTGGGTGCATGATTTACTAGTCTCGTCTACAAAATGTCATCAACTTGTCTTTGCTTGGAATTGTGATGGAAATTTATATTGTGGAAAGTTTCTCTCAATCTGTCTTTGAGCAAATGGATGTGATTTCTACCTTAGGCTTGACCAGTTATTAACATGTGTAAAGGCTCAGCAGACACAACTGTCTCCAAGTCAGGAAGCCCTTTGTTGTCTTAGCTGTCCTCAAATGTAAGTTAAGTTGATTAACACAAGTCTATGAACAAAAGTCACTCTGCTTTGCATGTCTGTATAAATACTCAGACATAGAGATCAGATGCTCTGGGGAGAAGGTTGGACGTTGGAGGTACAGGCTATTGGTTAAGGTTAAGGGCAGGCATAGGCCCTGTCCATATCTGCTGCAACAAGTATAAACCTTTGTCCGTATTCCAAAAACTCATCAGGCTTTGCAAATGGATTAATTATTTATCATCAAGAGATACATCATTTTTCCACAACAGAATGTTTAAACTTCTATCTTTCTTTGCAGGTGTTTTTATTATTAAACCTCAAAAAAACATGCGTTCTTATTATGAGTAGCCAGCAATGATCAGCATTAGCTACTTTTATTATGCAGAAGACGTTGCGTATCCTTTAACCTATTAGTTTGTACCAGGTCATGTGTGTGTTTCAGTAAGATGGAAACTCAATGTTCGTTTTCCATTAAGAGCTCATAAAGATTTTTGGATCCACTCTATGCATTACAGCAGTGATTTAAGATCGGAGTTTCCTAATTATAGGCCAAGGATAATTTGGAAGATTTGGGAGAGGCAGTTAACTTGTAAACAACACATCTTCCAACGTGTCTAAACTATGGCCTCACAGCAAGAAGGTCCCGAAGGTCTGTGTGTGCAGGAGTTTGCATGTTCTCACTATGCCGGGTTGGTTTTTGCTTTGACTGCTCCAGATCAATCAAAAACATGCATATAATCCCCCCAACTAGATCCTCCTGACTAAATATCTGCAGTTAGGTCTACAGTTTTACAGTGACTTGCATCATCACAGCTATACCAAAAATATAAGAGCATAAATAGTATTAAAAATGACTCTATATGACTGTCCCCTTATATAAACAGCCATAATGCTCAGTCTCTTCCTTCTCTCAGGATATTAGAAAAAGGACAAACAAAGAGTGAAGTGATCATATCTGAGGCACATGAGCGGTTCAATAAAGAGCAGCTGCAGCAGAGGAGTGAGAGCGGATAAAACCTGTCAAAGTCATGGTTTATTTCATAGTGAGAACAAACATCATCTATTCAAACTCTCCTGCAGCTGAAGGCTTGTACTCTATAATTGTTTTGCCGTGTGTGTGTAAGTCACCTGGCCAGGAAGATGATTTCTCGCGATATTTGTGAGTTCATAAAATCCTGAGATCCTGCTGTTGGGATTGTCCAGTTTACCAATGGTTCAGACCAATCACAGAGCAGGATCGTGGTTTGGGCGGAGCACATAAAAACACCACAACAATCATGACGAATCACTTTCAGCAGGAACAATTTTAGCAAAGGGCTGTTCCAAAAAAGAGCGCCACTGTGCACTGATACCAGAATCTGAATTGGTGCATCTCTACACTTAAATGTACATATTGAATTATGCTCACGTGGGACAGTCTGGTACCGGGAGCAGAAAGGTGAGACACAACCACAGAGTTTCCAACAGGATGATGATCAGCCACTGAGGCCAATACAGGGTTAAGTCCTGGAACGGCTTCTGCAAGAAAGTTTAATAAGTTAATACCAAAAACAACCAGAGTCTGAGTTTGTGAATGCGCCAGTGTCACTTTCACTTATTTAACTTTGGCCGGTCTGTTTGACTGGAATGAGTTTATCAGAGCGACTCACGGTTCGAAGAGGGACCGAGATCTGGCCCCAGAAAGTCTGAAGCAGAGAAAGGATGAAGTATGTGGCACCCAAACGCTGCAGCACCCCAGGGACCCTGAGCCACGACAACGACACTGAAACAACACAACAGAACAAGAGGTTTAGGTGCATTAAAATACTTTTCAGTACTTTTGACACCAAAACATAAAGAAGACGTTATTCTCCATAGAGTAAATAGATTTTATAACAGCTGATGCATCTGGAAACATGTAACAGGAACCCTCATGTGTAAACTCTATGGTGAAAGCTCAGCATTTACCTGAATGTTTTCTTCAAATGTACCTTCATATATTTTAGTCATTAGACCATTTTGGTAAAATGTATTGACTTTTGAGGGTTAACTCTTTGAGAGATTCTCTCAGTGAGACATTTCTTTTTACATTAAAGCAACATTCTGGATGTGAATCTGTCACCTACATGATTCCATGGGAAAAGAAGCCATATTTCGAAACATACTTCCAAGAAACTGTATGTTTAAACATACTTTACATACTTTTATACCACAATGTGGAAGATTATCGCCAGGAGACAAGTAGGAGGAACCTTCCTCCAGGCCAAATAAGATGCAAGTCAGCTCGGAGTAAGGATACATGTTTTTCTAATTAAAACCATGGTTTTATTTTGTCTATTTTTGACTAAAAGGTTGCACAGTGGGGCTTTAAATAAGGTTTAAATTAAAGAAATTAAACTGACATGGGGACATAGGGCATGAGTTTAAGACGGTGCTCTCTCCCTATTTCACATTGTATTATCCCAATACAACTAAAAGGCCACAGAATATTATATTAATATGCATGCAGTATTAATTCAGACAGAGCAAAACACAAAACTTAGAGAATGTAACCAATGTGAACAATAACAACATTCAGGCAATGTTTGACAAAATGTAAGTGTTTTTCCCTTTAAATTAAGCACAGTCTAACAGTATAAAATGAAACTGCCTCTTGTTCGTCTTGGTGCAGAGGGAGACCTGAGGACAGTCCAGCTTTAGCCCTGATGATGGATACAGGCCTGCACACCTCCGACATGGGCCCGATATAACTGACTGATAAGACCATTTCTGTGAGTTAGACCTAATTATTCACCGCGAAATGGATCATACGGGACACAGGAACTTCCTCCAATCAAACCAAGAAAATCCTACTTCCTGGAGCTCAATGACTGACAGCGGCAACTCCAGAAAATATAGTGTCCGTATCCGGATGTATTCTAATCAGAGGTGCAGGGCTATCTCCTCCAGGCTTCAGGCTTCAAAGATTGATGGTAATCTCCACATTAGTTAATTGAAAACCTTTTTGTCGCTCAAAGTGCCGTAAAACATTGTATAATCCAAATTATTGATCAGGACAAATCAAATAAAAGGCGGAAATCTCAACTTTCACAAAACGTCAGGAAGCTTTTAGTAATGACACATTTGTTAATTCTGCAGGTCACACCCTCGCCGTTGAAATTTACGATCGAACACGCCCATGATATCAACAAGGCAACACAACAGATTTTACAAACTCAACTTTAGATCAATGTCCGGAGAGCTGTCCCGAGAAATTCAAACTCATTAAATGGAAATGGATATTTTTCATACTGTATAATGTCCACTGTCTGCTGCTGGTTCTAAATATCATTCACATCAAGTCAAAGAGTCAGAAAACAAAAGTAAAAATGTACTTTCAAAAGGGTCGTGAAAGTACATTGTGTGAATATGTAAGGTTTACAATGGGTCAGTGCGACTCAACTTGAATTTTGTTTACATTGAAAGAAAGTTTATCATACAGATGAGGCCAGAATAGGTGAAGATTAACAAAAGCTTCTTTCCCTGCTGGGAAATTTGCCTTCTGCGTCCCATTTGGACCATCTCCAAATCTTTAGCTCAGTTTGGTGGAGCAGTCAGGGATGAAGTCTGCAATTTTGTTACTCTAGTAAACGTACACATACTGAGGCAAAAGATTATACAAGTAAAAGTATCACATAACAAGATCTTCTTAAGTAAAAGTATTGACGTACCTGTTTAAAAATGTACTTTAAGAGTATAAGTAGTACGTTTAAAAGTATTTTGCAGAGATTTTTAGAACAGTGAAAGCATCAAATGTAGTGATTTTGATAAAAAAGGTAACAGATTTTAAGTGATTCAATAGATTTCTTATTTTTTGTAGTTGCTTATGCATATTTGCGTATTTGGTTTGCTCAAAGTTCAGCCATAAACTCAAATTAAATGTGCTAAAAATAAGTCTCAGCCATTTCAGCAGGTCTCAAACCATAAAGAAATGTACTTTTTAGTTTTCAGTCCAGATCTAACATTTAGAATAGAAAGTATAGATAAATAATCTCAAGTATAGTGAAGTAAAAGTAAAAAAGTATCCAATATAAAATGTACTTAAGTAAAGTATAGATACCTAAAAACTGTACTTAAGTATTGCATTTTTACTTTTTTACTTCATTACCTTCCACCTTTGGTAAAGAGTAGCTTACCTAGCTGAAGTCTACCCTATTGTGCGTAGTTTTTTATGTTTTGGGTTGGGGAAAACCAGTTGTTTGCCTTACTTTACACTGCAGTATATGGATAAAATGCTACGTTCAGCTTCACCACATCACTACACGGCTGCAAAAATATGAAATGCCAGGTCATACATCTTTCTTTCTCTTCCCACAGTAAAGCGGGATGGTTTGTAGGTCACGTGACTCTCATTAGACACGACTCTGGACCGAAAGTCCTGGGCTGAGTCTGTGCTAAAGTCACTCCAGGGCTGAGCAGAACAGCAGCTGCAGTGGCTGTAACTCTATCTGTTTGTAATTGTCCATTACCACAGTCTTGTTTTTGCTCGATCTGCTCCTGTTAAACGTCCCCTGGTGCTGGATTTGGAGACTACACATGCAATAACAATATCTGACTTAACCCAGTTACAGAGACGACCCTGCAAAGTCCATTAGAGCCGGAGGGAGGGGGGCTAATGGTGAGGGGTCCCCAGGTGAATAAAATGAGGATTATTGCACCTTATTCTCACACTTTCAGCCAAATCTGTTCAGACAAAACCTTTTAGTGAAATGTGTTTTATAGATTCTGGTATAATTGTTCTGTAAAGCCATACCTAAGTATATGGTTCTATAGGTATATTATATTATATGTATGTTTTTAGCTTTTCCAAATTCACACATAGCTACCTTATACCTTTAGTTTAGTAGCGAGTGGCAATTCCAGGACTGAAATGATCCATTACTGTTACCCACTGCTTTACCCACTGCTTTACCCATGTCATCCCTGAATCACCTACGTGGTCCGTCGCGTGGGGAGTAGTTGAGGAAGCAGAACCCGAGCAGCAGCAGCACTGCAGTCCTCCAGGTCACTTTACGAATGAGCTGACCCCTCCCCACACCCCTCCTCTGCATCGAACTGAAGGCCAAGACCACCGATGTACCAATGATGAACACAAACCTGCAAGGACAAAACATGTTATACTCCAGCATTATCATCGCAAAAGTTTAGTTCATTTACTTATGTTGCAACTTTAAACGTTTCACAAAGATTTTTCTCTGCTTTTCTCTCTTTATAAACATGCATCACTCATACTCATACTTGGTCTCTTATTTATTTCTGTTCTGTTCTGTATGGTGGATGTTTATATGGTTCTCATGTTGTCTTTATGTTAAAGCATGTGACCCCCTGTCCCAAGACAAATTTCTCCTATGGGAAACAATAAAGGATTATCTTATCTTATTTTATAATCCTACACTGCACTCATACATAGGTAAAGTGTCTTGCTCGAATACACATGGACAATATGTGCTGTGGCTATGAAGTAATGCATTATCTCATATACAATTATTATGAAGTGTTGTGAAATGTTTTATATGCTCATGTGAGATATCACGTCATTTGGATTAAGCCACTAAACAAATGCCAAATGACTGTATTTTTGTGTGCTGAATTATCCTTTACAGACAATAAAGTTATATATATAAATAAAGTAGCTAGACATTGACTAAACAGGAAAAAATCTGAATATTGAACTCACGCACTTAACACTTACCATGGCATGACAAGATCAGCTACAGTCAGACCTACGAAACATGACAAAATATAGATTGTATTTGTTTTATTTTTACTGTTTTCTAATGATGGAAAAATACATTGAAGAAAAACACTGTTACTCGGAGCAGCCTCTATCATTACTGTCCCATTTGTTGAAGGTGTAATTCATAAATATCTTTGGTCCAATGACAGCGAAGACCCAGCAGCAAAGACGGGATTAATCAAAGTTAGTCTGAATCGATGCAGAAAGTGACAAAGAGGCTATTACTAAAGCTAAAGACAGAGTGGGAGGATGAGGGAATGAATTTCAGAAGTTTTTTTTATGATAAATTAACCTCTGAACTGAAGCCAAGTTTGTATAGTTCAATCTAATGAATCAAGTCTATTTAAATGTCCTCGTTTAGGTCACAAAATCAATTGGTTGAGGTTTAGGTGTCAGATAAAAATGAAATGACTGTAAAATTACCCACAAAAGTGCAAATGTAGCACTTTGTACCATAAAGTGTATTACAGTTTCATTATTAATCAGCTTTTTGCAGCATGTTGCAGCTATATATGATAAATCCAATATACAAATCTGGCATGTCTTCAAAACAACATTCAAAACATTATCAACAATATGATATAATGGCCTCCTCTAGCCAGAGTAATTACATCATACATGGTATTGTACATGGTAAACGGTGTCCTGAGTGTAAATAAAAGGCTTTACAATAGAAGGACTAAATTTGCTCAACTGTCATTAATCCTCCTCTCTTTACATGACAGTGAAGTATTGTGCTTCTAATGCAGCCACAGTGATGATGTGTGATTAGAAACGAGATTTATAATTATTAGTGTGGCAGCTGTCATGAGACCAGTGGTATCCAGTCATTTTAAACTGTAAAAATAATAATAATCATTTCAGAAATAAGAGATTGGGACAAACAAACATTTATACACTATTAAGTTTTCCGGTAGAGGGTTCATCACCTGATTTGTTTCATTCATAGGTGTTTTCATTGCTCTAATTACTTTCTATTAATTATAGTGTGGACAATTTAAAAGCCTGATCCTGTCAGACCTCAGATAGTACTTGGACGGGGGAACGCTGGGAATACCAGGTGCCACAGTTGAGCACCAGTGGCAAAAAAACTGACATGTTTTGGTAAAGTAAAATCCAAGGCACTTCATCCAAGGCATAAAAATTTAAGCAACTTTGGGTGTCTGGAAAAGCACTAAATAAGGCTAATGCATTATTATCATTATTTGGTTTTGTCTACAGCCAACGAGGTCTAAACCAGGTCTAAACCAAGTCTAAAACCAGGTCTAAACCAGGTCTAAACCAAGAGTAAAACCAGGACTAAACAAGGTCTAAACCAGGTCTAAAACCAGGACTAAACCAGGACTAAACCAGGACTAAACCAGGTCTAAAACCAGGACTAAATCAGGTCTAAAACCAGGTCTAAACCAGGTCTAAACCAGGTCTAAAACCAGGATTAAACCAGGACTAAACCAGGTCTAAAACCAGGTCTAAAACCATAACTAAATCAGGTCTAAAACCAGGTCTAAAACCAGGTCTAAACCATTTCTAAAACCAAACAAGAATTTGCAGGATGTGGTTGCTACATTCACGTAGTTTTAAAAAGCACGACAATATCAAGTAATCCAAAGTATTCAGATTACATTACTCACTTTAAGTAAATTAATGGATTACGTTACAAACTACATTTTGGGGTATGTAATCTGTAATCTGTAGGGGAATACATTTTAAAAGTAACCTTCCCAACACTGTCCACATCTTATCTCCATGAAGGTTGATAAGTTTTCAACTATACTGGGAAACATTCTTAAGTTTGCAGATAAAACAACATCCTGTGAACCACTCCTTTCTTTACAAATGCTAACCACTCTGACACCAAATACATTAAGCTTAAGCACTGAAAAGTACAGACCGTTCCAAGGGGCATGTTGAAAGAACCAGTATCCTCCCCCTCCATAGTTTACAAACACCATTATCGTCAGCGCAAACCTGCAACAGTAGTCAGAATGAGAAATATAACACAAATATGACAGAACAGCATTTGTCAGCCCGTGTAAAATTGATTAACTTGCACAAAACTGCTGCAAACATTTCAACAAGAAAGCACTTTTGAGTTCCCAAATGCACAGTACATTTGTAGCTGTTTGAATGTATTTAATGTATTCATTAATAACAGCGTCTAAATTAAAGTTAGCGATGCCAAGTGGGTGCTTTTCAAACTCACAAATGCAGTGTAATGCAACCTAAGCATTTTGAATCACTCAGGAAATGAGCAGCTGTCCCCTGGATCTCGTCCTACAGTTGTGCTGACTCCAGACTTTGGTCTAATATACGATATAGTTTATACTTGTGGCCACAGCTCCTGCGCGTGACGGACAGCTCAGAACTGGAGAACCCATTAACACAGGTCCAAATGAACTATGGAGCTCGACAGTGATGCCCCGCCCCTGGTTCTGGACGTAAATTTCTCTTTCCGCAAAAATAAATAAATAAATGGAATGTTTGAAAGCTTGTTAGGGTTAATCAACTACTAGATTCACAAGACTTATCATTTTATTTAAAAGCTATTTCTGAAGTTTTATAAATTGCTAAAATATTAAAACATTTTGACAAATCTTTTAAATGTGTTTTTTGGACTTAAAACAACCGCATTATGGATATTCATTACCACGCAGCTGCTTAGCCTCCGCAATGACTTTGAACTAAATATTTACATTTTTCAAAACGTCTATGGGAAAAATGAATGGAAATATTACCAGTGTACCAGCTCCAGGCAGAAGTGAAGCTTGAGTTTGAGCTACATTTAAGTTATCTGAAGTAGTGTTGTCACGTTACTCCATACAGATTTCAACACAGTAATAAAAACTCTCCTTTTTAGACCAATGTCATCATTTTCAGCATTATTTCCTGTTTATTTTTTTAGTGGTGATACTTGTTCAAAAGAGTATTGTTTAAATATTAGCTTTAGTATCGATTAGCATCTGATTTTCGATACTTTGACAACCCTAATCTGAAGTCATCTGTACTGTAGCTAATGATCAGTAATTCTGCTTTAGTATTATCAGAAAACCCTTCGTTACGAAAAGGTGTTCTGTAAACGATCTTAACTCAATGGAACAAAACTGCACTATGTAATATTTATATTTAGAGGGTCTGGCACATGAAAATCTTATTGCTTTCCCTGAAATATTCCACACTATGGCATTAAATGTATTTATTTGATGTGGCCTGCTTGTCTCCATGAAAGTAGAGAAGCCATACTGCCATTAGAACCCATTAAAGTCATACTGCAGAATATTCCAGGAGATGCAATAACGTAGATATTGCGTAGTTTAATTAATAACTAATAACCAGGATGATTGTATCTCTAAAATATACAAAGACCGGATAAGTTTACGAGCCATAAAGTCTCTTAATTTGAGCTCCATTCCTCTTGCACTATTGCAGCAGCTTGCATGTGTCCCTACATTGTTTATTCTATTAGAAATATCATTAAACCAGCTTTCTCCATTTTGCTGCACTTTAGCGGAACCCAAACTTGTCGAAGAATGTCCGTAACTGGTTTAGTGATCATTTTAAACCCGTAAATACCTACATTTGTGCTTTTTATCCTGGTCTGATTAAATAAAAGGAACACAAATCATAAAAGGACTTTAGGAGCAGTAATGCGGTTAGCTCTGCCTCTGTCTGCCTGATAAGGTGAGCTGTATCTCCGCTGCCGCCTCTTGTTTTTCTGCTCTGATTGAATTAAGAGGTGCACGGAGCCATTACTGCTGTTTTAGGCCAACCTGCTGATACTGGGACTAATCGCGCTCTCTCATCTCAAAAGGGCCATTAAAAGGGCTAAAGGATGTGTCCAGGTACTCCTCTCTTACAAATGCGTACATGGATATTAAACATTTACATTTATATTATGACAAACATATCCATTAGTCTCCATAGTGATATTTGCCATGACAACTGCAAAATTTGTTAATATTTTTAGACAATTTGGGAAGAGTCTGTTGTTGCTCATAGACAAAGGAAGCTGGTCCTGTACAACGTTTGTACACACCAGGGGTCTCCAACCTTTTTTCTCTGATGAGCTACTTTAACAAAATGAAAAGTCCAGAGAGCTACTAATTTTAGCAGTCACAAGAAATTGAAAATAGCCTTCCACTGCAAAAAAGCTTGGCCAAAATATAAACATTTAAATCTATCAGAAAATGACGTAAATGTAGTGAAATTATCTGTCCATGCAGCAAGATAATTTTACTTGGCAAGTTATCTTAAAATAAACTACCTCTAGACTAAAATGAAGCAGTCTCAGAACTAGTAAGTAGATAATAAATCTGACAAACTAGATGAATAACCTGATATAAGTTTTCAAATCTTGGCCAGATCAGAGAAATGTGCAGTGTAGGTGGGGTTTTGTTAAATGCCTATACAACATGAACCATTATCTATCATTAGTGCACAGAGTTAGGCACAAGCGGTAATAGTCATGAACAGTAATTAATCAATTATGGGTTATTCCGCCTAATACACATAATTCAGAAGCTGCTTAGAAGGGCGTGGAGAGTTACAGGTTGGAGACCCCTGGTATACACTGAGATAATTAGGTAAAAACTGCTTTTAATGATCCTATTTTATGTAAAACTCTGAGCTTTTAGCCATGTTAGAATGTTATTACCTCCTCAAAAACACACCTGCAGTTTTGTTTTGTTTCATTCACACATATTTCAGTAATCCTGGATTATTAGTCTGTCTATACCTCCAAAGGTCAAAATGTTCTGTTCAACCTTGTGACGTCACGTAGTGGTAGTTTTCAATTTAGTAGCTACCTTTTATCTTTTGGTCATTGCAGACTGGCAATTCCTGGTCTGAAATCATCCAAATAATCCTAGTCAAGGTGTATGGAGTTTAAAAACACAGTGGAGCACATATGTACGGCATCACGAGAGCAGAGTGTTTTCTATTTGAGAGAAGAATTCATCCTGAATACGCACAGTTTGTGTGTTAAACCTGCGTGAATGAAACAAAACACAACTCCAGCTACGTTTGTGATGAGGAAACATTATAACATACATCAAAAAATTGTGAAATATGGGCCCTTTAACATTTAAATTCTAACATCTATGCGCATTTAATTTAATAAAATTTTGTTAAAATTACTCCATTCACAAAGCGACACAATGTACATGAGCACTGAAGGGGAATAGGGTAAAGTGTCTTGCTCAATTACACTACCGTAAGATGAATCAGTGGTAGAAGGAACTGGATTAAACAACCTTCTAGTTAGTGGGCAAAGCTGTACCTTGTGAGCCAGTTCCATGTCTATTTAAAAACATTTGGCTGTAAATAAAACCCAAATCATAAAGTTATCTGCAAAATCATTAATTGTGGGCAGTTTAAATGTGACCAAAAATATACTAATTGTGACCAAAAATATACTGTATTGTCCAAAACATTTGACATGACACTATTCTTTTATATATGTAAACTTACAGTATTATATTCACATTCATTATAAGTAAATTCCAGCATAGGGTAAAACTTGATGACAATTTGATAAAGACATTAATCTCTTTGAATCCCAGCACATGCATTACCAATTACAAACGGCGCAGTACATTTCCTGCTTCAAATAAAGAGCTCCAGTCTATCAGTACGGGTGTCTGGTTACCTTCTGCCCGACGTATCAGGCACACGGACACACAATCTAGTCATAATAAATGGTTTCGGCTTGTGTGGAAAAGCAGCTGATTTTTCATGTGGTGAACAACGTATCTGTTTGAAACCTAAACTTGTTTAACGGCCAGTTTCAGACTAAAACGCAAAGCAAAATAACCGCAGAATGAGTCAACCACCTGGTGTTTAACCTGATATTTCTCTAATAGTTGTTCCTTATGCTGTTTTCTTCCTGGTTATAAGACGTAGGGTTTTGTTAAATTTAATATTATATCTGGACAGGAATGGATCAACTTATTTGATGAGTTGAATAAATCTTTGAATCACTATATATTTTATTAAGGTTTTTTCCCCTTATTGTAAAATTAAAATTACAGCTATTTTGGCTTGTATCTAAAAAAAAAAATGCCAAAAAATGCGAGATCAAGGTCCAGTTTATTTGATCCACCCTTCAATGCCACTGGGGCAAACTGTCAAGAGCAGTGCCACACCCAGGGACCCAACTCCAGATCTTGAGCTACGTTTGGTCCATAGTCCGTATATATGAGTGGACTAAGTGAGTGTGACGTCACCACAGCATTCAGCACCACTCAAATGAGGCTCCCGATGCCACAGTTACAGGAGTGAATCTAAAGCCAGGCTCCATATTCGGAAATCCGACCGCGAGTATCATAGCAACCACAAGAGCCAATCATGATTGAGGTGGTTAAATGTGCCGCCCTCCTCATGGCAGAGCAGTGATACTCTGCACCATTCTGCACGGACCGCTGTATTTCGGTGATTCTTGAGAATAATAAGGAAACTTTTAGCTTTTATCATCAAACTTTAAATAGTAAGTTTAAGTCATTGATTTATGTTATATGTTCTGTTACATGCGAACAACAATAGAGTTGCAATTTAAAGAAATTCACTTTACTTTATGCTAGTTAAGTTTTGATAGTTAAGATTCTAGTAACGTTAGCTATTGTAATTGTTTGAGATATTTTGTCAATTTATTTCAAAAATAGTCAATCGGGGCAGGAAAGTGATAAGGGAACTTACTTAGCAGCGAGAAGCACCAGCTGTCAATCAAACCTGTTGCTAACGATAGGCGGCAGCAACCTCGGGGAATGAAGGCATCTGATTGGTCCGTTATTTATGGTCATATCTTGATTTAGGAACAAGATAGAGAAATGAAAATTCAGGGTCATGTAGAGCGGGTTCATTCGAACAATTTAAGACCAAAATGACGAGGCTCAGTGCAGCAATTACAGAGAGAGCGGCGATAAGATCCTCATGTAAGTCAAAGGGAAAAGGGCAGCCAGAAGAGCCTCCTGGAGCACTTCCTGTTTGGCAGGTGGCAGCTAACGCTTTAACTCTGTCCACTCTTATATAGGGTCTATGGTTTGGTCAGGACTACGTTCGCTGGAGGATTTTACATACCGTATTATGCATGTTTTAGGTTGATGGGGAAGAAACATACAAACTCCACGCAGAAAAACGCCTCGCCATCCAAGTAAAAGTGTCTAGTAGGACTAACTATGTTGGTAGTATGTGGCTCGTGTGAATGCCAAGCCCTAACCACCACTTTATAGTAAGTGCTGCTACTGCCATAATATGTACCAGCAACGGGCTTTCAGCAACGCACCACAAGATTAAAATTCAAATCCTTTTAGAAAAATTAACAAGTGCATACTTCCACTGTTCACAATATATCAAGTCTAGCCGTCTGACCAATGATTTCAGCTCCGGGGAAGCAAAAATGTCCCAGTGTTTCCCCCGGATGACGGATGACGTGGTTCTCTGGAAAAGTTGTTGCTGCTTATCAAATGTATAGATCATAATTCAACAGGAAGGAGCTGAGTCAGGGTCTGATTTAAAGGCTGGTCCCGTGTGACTATTTCAGGTATTAGCCAAAATTGCATCAATATGAGAAACAGAGGTGCCTAAAGCCAAGAAAAGTGTCTATTTGGCTTAAAATTTGAAAACCTTTTACTAGAAATGACAAATGTGTAATAAAAAAAAAGTTATTAGGCTAATGCAGTTGTATACTTTACAATTCACTGATTACTGATTAGTTTTGTTAGAATATAGATACATCCAGGTTAAAAATGCACTCTGTAACTTTTCTGGTGGAGGGTCAGTCACCTGCTTGTCTCCATGGAGATTTTCCCTCTATCTATGTTCAACAGTATGGCATTAAATTGATCTATCAACGAAGAGACACTAAGATAAAAGTCAGATCTGTGAGCAGACCCTACCAAAAGAAAAGATACAAACTCCACATAGAAATCCTCCCCCCCGGCATACAAAATGAACCAAGGATCTTCTTGCTTTAAGGTGAGAGTATAAAATAATCTGTAATGGTGCTATCTCCACCTCTTTAAGGATGGTTAAGATAGAGCAGCCCAGTTTTAAAACAACTATTGACCAAAAACAATAAGTAGGGGTGGGACAAGACACAATTTCCACAAGACAAGACGAGACGAGATTGGGTCTAGAAGAACAATACAAGACGAAATTTTGAGTTTTTGACATAATTTGTAATAAATAAACTGTCCAGTCTTTAGTTATCATTATAGCACTGTGTTTATGAGAACTGGAGGTTCACAAGAGCGTAAAAAACACTAGCACTTAACCCTTTTTTGTCCATTCCAAATGTAAAATCATGGCAATTTTACCGGTATATATAGTAGCGCTCTTGTCTCATCCTTAATGCTGTGAGATCTCATTTATATGTATTTTTCGTATTATATTTATCTATCTGTATAAAGAAGAGGACTAAGGGAGAGTAATGTCACCCACAGTGTTTGACTCCAGTCAAATAAAGCTCATCGAGGCCTGCAGTTATAGTTGAGGATAACGCCAGCAGGAGCAACCTCAGAGAAAAACGGTGCCTCATTGCTCTGTTATTAATGTTCATATCTTAAATTATGAACTAAATAGTGAGATAAAAACCCCAGACACTGATTTTATTTACTACTCATTTCCCCCAATGTTCTGTTTGCTACCAAATTGAGTTTTTTCTTTTTTCTTTTCTTTCCAATGTGAAAGTAAAAATGTGTATTTTACTTTGAAGATTAAGTTTTATAAAATGATTGTGCCTTAAACCATATTTGCATTTATGTAAGTGTAATTATTGTCTTGAAAAAAACAAACAGAACCTGACACTTTAAGACTAAAACGTCAAGCGCAACCGCAGCAGTTCTGGAGAAAGGTGCAACGGCTTTTCAATATAAAGTGAATTGTAGCCAGAGTCGATGGAGCCAGCAGCTCGCCCATGCTCACTTCCTATTTGGATCGCGGCGGAGAGTGGATTAGCTGTGTCCATTTGATTACCGTCTATTTTATCTATCCTTGCATGCCAATACAAAACCACTGGCCATTTTCCCCATGTTCTTCACACAGACGCCAATATAAAATAAACTCTGATTGTGTTTTGTTTTTCATTTTCCGGAGAGACCAGGTGGAAAATTTTAACAATCCAACTTTCCTATTGAATTAAACTGGTTTCCTGAACACATAACATCTGCATCCCAGACGTTTGGTCACAGATGTCTACGATGCTAGTTGTTTCTTATTGCAATAGCCCTTCCTCCGTCTATCTCCGTCCATTTTGGCAGGAGATCTATGGCCGTGTGGTTGTGTGCCGATATGTTGACGGTATTATTACATCAATTATTTGGCAAAGGGGGAGGTCAAAGCCACACCAGCTTCCTGTTTCCAGATAGGCGTGCATTGTGTCTAGCCCCAGGCCGCAATTAAAGAGCCCAAATTCAATCACTCCTGTCCAACAGAAATACACTGTTCCCAACCCCCCACACACACACGCACACACACATTGTACAGTACAGTACAGGACGGCCTTGAGCTAGTGTTTGATAAGAGGGAGGCAGAGGGGAGGCCATGGCCAGACACTGACCTCTCCAATTATTCACTATAGGCCAGGCCTGCTGCAGTGCGCTCTCATTGGACTAAAGGGAAGAGTGGTCTCTCTGGATCTAAATGTGGTGAAAGATGCAGGGAAAATTGGAGTTTTTGGTTTACCCTCGAAACGTGTCCAGTGATTGAAGACGAGTGGATTTGGGTTTGTCCGATTCGGCTGGAGGTTCATTCTGTGGAAACAAAAACAGAAATTAAATGTGAAAATGCGGCACCCTGGATAAACTTTGATATCCAGCAGTTAAATATTTTCCCTTTAGTTGCTCTGAGCTGTCTACACACTTCTGTGAACCTGCTCCTGCACACTGGTTGAGCATCAGTTGTAAATTTGCTGTTATGCTCTGCGAATGCTAATATGTACATGGTGCCAACAAAAGCTGAAATTCACTCTCAAACGTTGCTCTATAAATTATTAATGTAGTAACAATGTCCAGGTTAAAAAATTAACTTCATAGGAACATCATTTAGGCTGATATGAGCACATTTCTAGTATAGATTACCGTATTTTTTTTCAGACTATAAGTCACTCCAGAGTATAAATTGCACTTTTTGGGGAAAATGTATTTAATAAAATCAGAGACCAAGAACCAACATTTCATCTTGAAAGGAAAATTATAGAAGTTATAGTAAAAACAACAACCAAATAGATTCATTCGTTCATTTTTCAATATAGAACCAAAAATAAGAAAATGAAGAAAACAACTCTTTTCTTTATTATTTGTCTCTAAAACCAAAATGAAAAAATGGATGACGATTTTTTTTTTAAATTTTTGATTCATATATACGATTCATATATTTGGTCAATGGGCTGTCAGTGTGAATTTTTTTTTTTTTTTTAGATATAAGTCGCACCTGAGTATAAGTCGCGGGACCACCCAAACCCTGAAAAAACGTATAGTCTGGAAAATACGGTACTTTATTGAATCTTTATTGTAATATACTGGTAATACTGGTCAATGTTTTTCTGACTTCACAACTGGAATGGGCATCTGACGTAGAACTCACAGATTACCATATATCAATTTAGAATTGACCTCTTGTGACCTCTGAGGGTGACAGGAATGCAGCAGTATATCTCACTTTTATAACTCAATAACTCATTCTAGCATCTTAATTATTCAGAGACCAAAGGCAGCTACAAACAACTTGGTTTCATTTTAACTCTAAGGGTTGTTTTTACAATATATCTGCAGTGTGAGGCAATATCATGGAAAAAAATCAGGTAAAGCCTTCACTTTTTGATTCTATACAGCCATTTATGGAGTGCTCTAGTACATTTTTGGCCTAACAACACTTTATGACAAAAACATGGAAGAAAACTTTGTGTTGTCGAAGTTTTCAGCTTGTCCAAGAAAGAGTAGAAGTAAAACGCTGGAGACCAACTGGACGTCTTAAGCAGGAGAAATTTATTTGCCATCAATAATTTAGTGAGACTATGAAGGCCTTTAGAGAGATGTACGTAGAGGATGAATGACTTAAATTCTCTTACACTTTGCACCCACAGCTTATTGAAAAAGTTTTGCAGGCACATTCATATAAATTAACAGCAAAAGGGCGTTGTATTACAAACCTTTTAGTTACTGACAGATCACATTCACTTCTACAGGTCTAAAACCAACTGATATATCGTATAAGTCTATACAATTAATGCTAATTTCTAACCTTTTAATTCAAGTGACAGAAGCAAATTAATTATCATCACATGTAAGATCAAGTATGGTTTCGTCATTTAATTTCTGCCCTCATACTGTGAACTCAATCCTTATTATTAGCCCTTTCACACTGTGTTCTGTACATTTCATTAGCATAATCATAGCATAAGCCTGAGTTATTTCTGAAGGCTTTGGGAGAAATTATAAAAATAAATTGTCAATAGGATGACTGGGTGGTTTGTGTATTTTTTGGCTTTAGAAGTCGTTCTGATTGGCCAAAGACAGAAAGACAGAGCCAAGAAAAAAATGACATAGCAATTTGCTTGTTTCCTCTTCTTGGCCATCTAAAGGCCGGTCCTGCTGATACGTTAGTCAAGGAGGCATAGAAAAAGCTCTAAAAATGTCCGTATCTCAATGTATTTGACCCAGACTGGTCTCACAAGACTACACCTGCACAAGAGTTCATACAAAAGCAACTATTTATGGAGGCAAAAATAATAGGAAACAATGTATTTTCATAAAGATTACTTATGAATTGGGAGTTTAATCTGTCAAATCCTCAGATAACTCACTCATTAATTTATTTTTTCTGCTGCTGTCCTGTATAAATCCCATATAGTATCTAAATAAAATGATTAGTCAGCTGAAGAAAACCTTTCAATCCTTACTGTCAGCAGGTCATATCTCATAATAAACTCATTTGTCTATATTTTGACAGGGCGGGGGTGTGGCAGTGAGGGCGCCTGAATTTCCTATGCCCTTTGAATGCAGCACTGGGTCAGCTGTGGCCTGTTGCCCTCTCATTTGGATTAGCTGGACTCTTCAAGGAGCCAGAGCAGGAAGACACAAGACTCTAATACGTTTTGATTGATCTACATGCCAAACCCGCGGCGTATGGACCACAGAGGAGGCATTCATGCTCACCCAAAATGCACACCATCAAACGGGATGATTGGCGGATGCAGGGCCCTTGTCTGTGCTGGAGGTCTGCAGTATGGCGCTCTCTGCTAACATTTGTATCAATCACTGCATTAGACACTCCCAGAGGCCTGGTCAAGGGGGACGAGGTAATGTGGGGTTTGCATCTCAAGCAGAAAAGTTGCCAGTTCAGTTTTTAGCCAAGTGAACTGAAAGAGCATCTAGTTGATAATAATTCACATTTGGGGGACACTGGCGGGTATTTAGTACACTGTAAACCCAAACGCTCCAAGTAATTAAATAGATTAAGTAGTGTATACTCGAAGTTTTAGAAATAGACCTACTAACTTAATTATGTCAAGTTGCTGTGACATTTTCTTCTTTTTGAGTAATTTTAACTATTATGTTTTAATTAAAGGGAACTATTGTGGGCATAAGTCAGCGTAACTTAAAAAGATAGATGAGTTACAACTTAGTAGAAATAAGTAATTAAAAAATAATATATAATGTGTGTATAATGTACTACGTGTATAATGTGTCTCTCTCTATATAATATAATGTGTGTATAGTATAATATATGTATAATATAATGTGTGTAGATACTTAGCAGCTGGATCTGCTGGATTGTGTGTACAATGTGTGTACAAAATCATGAAATATATACAAAACTGACAATTAATTAACTTATTTCAGTGGTTTGAAAACGGCCAAGTTGAGTCAAAATAAATGAAAATAATTAAGTTGCCTTAACAGAAAATTATGGATCATATTAACTGCAAATATTTGAGTTGAGCTAAATAAGCACTTTTAATTCAGCTGTTTGTGTGTAGCTTCAAAAGGTAAAAGTAGTGATCTATCCAACCTTTTAAGTTCTGGGAGATTGTGACTTAAGTTCATCAACTTAAAATAATTGAGGCAATCGATTGGCTCATCTTTTTTAGTCCTTTTAACTTATTCTGGTTTACAGTGTAATAAAATATAACGTACATGTGCTTTGTCCATCCATCCATCCATCTTCTCCCGCTTAATCCGGCTGGGTCGCGGGGGCAGCGTGCTGCCCAATACTCATAGCACCTGACCTATAATATAATATAATATAATATAACGTACATGTGCTTTGTGTTGCATTTTTGTATGAAAAGCACTCTATAAATAAAGTTTGATTGATTGATTGATTATTTTAGATTTTGTTCATCGTAACCGTCATGTTGATCTAAAATGGCTTGATAACCGAAACAGGTCCAGTGACTTCATCTTAAAAACTGCACAAACTAGTGGTATTTCACTGCAGCAAATAGTTAATTTTCTGTTTTTATTGTTGCAAACCATATGTATGACCCAGTCTGATTTTTTTCCCTTAACCAAAAGCATGAAAATCATAACCAGTTAATTTCCCTTTGTGAACAGGGACACTTTCAAAGGCCAAAGCAAACAACTAGCATGCTATTTCCTGATTTACAGATAAAAATGCTTTAAAATTAGAAGAAGAACGTACACAGTTGTCTCATTTTGAAGATCTGCACTGGGGCAAGATAAATTTGACTTTATTACATGACAAAATCGGATACAGTCCCTTTAAGATTATTTTATCAAACTAATTCCACATAAATAGTGTCTAATGAAAGGTGCAATCAAACCAGTGGATGGTATTGAGCATATTTATAAATTTAAACCTTTCAAATGTATCTGACAGCGTGAACACTCTCACTCCATTACTAATCACGTTGAAATGGCATAATGAGCTTCATATTGATTATAGAGCAATACATCAGAGTGTATTATGCAAAGGTTTCATCTACGAGGCAGCGATCCAAGTGTTACTTACATTGTCCATCGAATACTGAGGGCTTCTGCAGCAAATGGCCCTGATAAACTTAGATGTATTGCGCCTCCTGTGAACGGGAAATGAGTTTGGTCTGAGCTGGTTTTGATGGAAGACAAAATCAATGGGTTTTTCATATAAAGGAAAAACACTTACCTGTAAACGTACGGAGCGGCTGCAGACAAGACAGACAGAAAAACAAGGACCAGAAATGATACGAGGAGAGCTGGAAGAGAAGGAAAGGGAGAAAATTTGACTATTATATCACAACTACTAATCAGAAATCACACACACATCCTAACATTTCACTTTGATACATGAACAAGTGGTAAATCAAACTGTGAACATTACGTGTAAATTAAAGGGCCCATGCTACGCTATTTTCTGATCTGTGTTACAATGTTGTTTCCTCATGTTTTGTTTCATTCATACATGTTTAACTCACAAATCCTGCATATTTAGGCTGAGTTCTTCTCTCAAACAGAAAACTTTTCTTGTGATGTCATGAGGTAATTCATCCCTATTTACATTTTATAAACACACAAATGAGAGTTTCAAATACATTAACAACACAAAATAAAAATGACTGGCCATTAGGAAAAGAAAAAATGCATCTTTTCTAATGTTTTTCAAAGTAATTTGGGTTAGATATGGGAATTAAATCAGTTAAAAAAATGGTAGATGTCTAAACTATTTCATGATGTCTTACAATGCCACTTTACTGTACTTTACTAACAATAGCCTATTTTAGCAGGGAAAGGTTTTCTCCTGTCTTATCTCCTGTTTGCCCGTGATGTGACCTCTGCATATCCCACTGTATCACAAAAGCATCTGAGTGCAGATAAAGGCCCAGATTAACAAAACAAACTGTACATCGCCCCATGAGGTCTCCCTTAGGTGCTGCGTCAGTCAACCATGACAGAAAAACGCCTCAAGAATTCACACACACAAACCTAATGGAAAAGCCCTGGTCATGATCCATCACAAAACCATCAGTGTGGGAGATCTGACCCCAGGCTCCAGAGAATGGGGTCCACAGACGAGCAGGACAAAGAAAACACACTGTAAAGACTGTATATGACCAGAGGGCGTCGTGCCAGAGTCTGCATAATATTATGGTGTGGACCAAGCAGACTGCATACAAATACGAGGCAATGGACAGCTGGAAATGGTCTTTGTAGTTATATTTATTTTGACATACTGACAATAACTGTTATTGTCTTAATATCTGGTTGAAATTGACTAGCAGACGAATGAGGAATCTCAGACAAAAGCAAGTGTTTATTTTATAATAGCTTTGGGGTTACTGGACAAACCACATTTTCTGCAAATCTTTGATGTATGACAACATCTTTGACCATGTATTTATTATAAAACTATATAAATATGCCATAAATGTATATTTATTGTCAGCTATAAAGCTGAATTTAGAAACCACAGGGAAGATTGGAAAGTGACTGTTATGAAGGCCAAAGTTTTCCTTTTTTTTATACTAACATATTTGTATCTGTGTGGTACAAGCGGTTACATGAAATGTGCTGCCTTACTGACAGCTAACAGATACAACTGCATTAAGTTTAATAAAATAAGTATGTTTTAGTGTCTTTTGGTGGAACATAGGTGCTTTATTTGTGTAAACCCAAGTTCAAAATCAGAACTATGTAGATCAGATGAAGGATTACAGACTCCACACATAAAAGTCAGATGCAGTCAGGGTATCAAACACAGGACCCTCTTAATGTGAGGAAAGAGCAGTCAGCCACTGTGCCACCAGTCAATAACAGGCCCTGACATAAGGATGAGAGGATGTTATTTATGTTTTATGAATTTAATTCAACTGAACCACCAACTTTTCAGCCCAAGATATCAACATTGTCAATCTACTTAAATAACAAAGTAATTCTCATGAGTGAGGGGAGGATGGAGCATGAGACTGACAGGCAGATCGGTGCAGCATCAGCAGTGATGTGGTATCGGATCGTTGTGGTGAAGAGGGAGCTGAGCCGAAAGGCAAAGCTCTCACTTTACCGCTCAATCTACGTATCTGCCCTCACCTGTGGTCATGAGCTTTGGGTAATGACTGAAAGGACAAGATTGTGGATATCAGTTTCCTCTGCAGAGTGACGGTGCGCTCCCTTTGAGATAGAGTGAGGAGCTCAGGTACATGGGAGGAGCTCAGAGTAGAGCCGCTGCTCCTCCACATTGAGTGAAGCAAGCAGAGGTGTCTCTTCCAGATGCCTCCTGGAGGCCTCCCTGGGGAGATGTTCTGGGCATGTCCCACAGCGAGGCCCTGGGGAAGACTCAGGACATGCTGGAGTGACTATGTCTCTGGGCTGACCTGGGAACGCCTCAGGGTCCCCCGAAGAGTTGGAGGAAGTCTGTGTGGAAAGGGAAGGCTGGGCATCCCTGCTCAGATGGCCCCGGATAAAGCGGAAGAAAATGGATAGCTGAAAGTAATTCTCGCCTTGTGGACTAGTTTATGAAAAGTACAGTTGTGGGATAATAATGACAAATTTTTCCAAACTAATCAATATTTAAAAAAAATAGAAGAGCACAATTTGCCTATGGACAAATGTTACATCTGCTGGATATTTGGCTCCGAATCTGATCTATTTTTAGGAAATTGGCGTACTATGGTTGTTATTACCTTATTGTCAATATTGTGCCATTGTTAGATTTACAACCAAGGCTCTGATTATAAAATCACAGCAACACATAAAACTCATGCGATACAACTGACTCTGTTATGTAAAGGATGAGGACAGTGGAAAAACAAACAAACGAATCCATTTTGAGCCAGACTCTCTCTCTCCTCTCACTCTTCATTCTCCCACTCCCTTTCCCTTTCTCTCTAATTATATCTCTCTCATTCATTCTGTCGTTCTCCTTCTCTCCTTCTCTCTCTCAGCACAGAACAGTCACTTAATCACAGCTGAGAAGTCCCAACAGCTCAATCAACAACATCATAAAACACCATAAAGCTCTCAGCACTGGACACTGGTCATTCAAGATATTACCAACATTTTGCCAGAAAACTACAATAGGTTGGTTCATGACATTCTGTAATTATTTCTATTTAACTGTTTCAAATTATCAATGATCAGCTTCTAGCCAATCCTCTGCCAGTAAGATAACAGTTTGGTTCAGTCTTGGGAGGGCTAAATTGGACATTTTTAGTGTGATAAACTGTCATCTTTTAGTTCATGAAATTAATAGTTCAATTAACAAACTGGTTTAATGTCATACTGTGCAAAATTCTAGGCAAAACTCACCATATTTATGTAGACAAGCAGGAGGTAGAAAAGTTACCAAGTGATAGACGACTATTGCCAAATTTGTAAAGACTAGATCTAACCTTAACAACACTTTTCACCATCTAAACAAACTCAAAATCCTCAGCGGAATTCATTTTACAATAACATGATTACATTTGCTTCATCAATAACCAAACCAAACACTTGTATCGGTCGATATTGTGAATTTCTTAGTTCAAATTAACCCCTCGCAGGTGGCTTGTGGTTTGCGGTACGTTGCAAAATACGTTACAAACCAGATTAAAGGCACAGATCTGAAGGAGCCGTGCACAAAACATGTTCAATAGATGACCTCACGGAGTCTAGAGTCGATCAATCAGAGACAATGAAGTAAACTTTGAAAATTCCCAACCAGGGCAAGTCTAACCTGTCCGCAGCAGCTGACCCCACCATTACTTAAGCAGAGAGGGTCCTATGGGAGGGCTCTGTAATCACCGGTCTGAGGAGCTAATGCACTGGACCATATATCTACAGTTAATGGCTACTTGGCCTTAAAAGTCGGATCCAACATAATCTGCAATATTGTTAAGTAGAGTGTACATTATGGAGAGAGACGCTTTCAAAATCCCATTATGGCCTAATCCTTCGACACTGCCTAATGTATTACCCACAATGCTTTGCTTTCTGCTACAGACGGCATTCAAAACAAACAGAAACGCTTTTGTTTTATCCAGTTTTCAACCAAACCATAGTCGCATCTGATCAATACGGATCATGTCTCGAGAGATGGATGGAAATGACCCGGAGTGAGAAGCAGTGGGCACATTTTTACAGGACTCCAGCTGTCACTGTGTGTCATGGAAAATTCATTAGTTTCACTAGGAAATAATTAAATACCAGTTTATGTTTAGTTAGATTAGGAATTGTTTGAAGTGCCTATGATAGATTAGGCTACTCATTTAGCTAAAACACAGTTAAGATGTGGAAGATTAGATTTGACATTTTTGCAATAAACATTCACACAAATTTTCCCAATATGAACATTTTTTAGGTTATAAATTTTACGTCCTGGTTGGAACTTGTGACACACACTAGAGAATTTCACAACTGTTAGCAAGCAAAACTCCCCTAATGTACACATAAGTTATTATCTGACCAATACAAACATAAGAAAACACCTTTATTATGTTGAAATTATGTTTCAAGAATAAAAAAAATGTGTTTCTTTTGTGTAAATTGTGCTGGACTTGTTTATGATTGTCAATATGAGTAATTTTCAGGACATTTTCCAAGTTTTCTTCCCTCTAGATTGGTGTAAAACTATCATTTATATTTACAGTTCAGTTATATTCCTACCAAATTAAGTCAAAATTGAAGGATCATAAAAATCTATCATATGTATTTTACGCCTATTACAACAATTACTGATGAACAATATTTTTACTCAATATTTATCATATGTACCTTTACTTATATGAGTGAGAAATGTATTTTCTTATGAGGTTTAACAAATTACACATCTATAACTCATCAATAAGTTGTTATCGAAGTTATCTAGCCTATTTTTTACCTATATAGACAAAATCCTAATTTATTTCGTTTTTTCCCATCAAAATCACAAAATCTAATCAATTCAAGCTAATTTTTAATCATTCCTTGTTTTGAATAGTCAGTTTATTTAATCACTTAGATTTGCAAGCGCTTCACACGAAATATACCTTTGTAAAACAGGATGATTCATTAATCTCTTAACCCATTATACTCACGTATGTAAACATTGTGAGGTGATTTCTGGATGATCTGACTGCAGCTTGGTTCACTGGAGGCTCCTGAAATCCCAATGTTGATCGAGTAGTGTCCCCCTTCTCCATAGGTTTGGCTCCACCTGGAAGAACGTAAATAGTCACTTAAACACTTATTCTCCGAATTTATTTTAATCAGAAACGTTTTTTGCATTAAATGATTAACCTTTCAATCTGGTACTGTACTGTAGCTACATCCCATGGCCTGCTGCAACTACTCCACAGCTCAACAGTGCCACCCAGCGCTCGTAACGCACCTCGCACACCTATACCTCCACCATATCCATTTTCTGCTCCAAAAAGCTGCATTACATGTCTGTATTGATCCGGTGCTGGGATGACATAGTAGCTATCACTTGGAGTGTTTTTTCAAAGGGGAAAGGGGAGATCAATAATGACACAGCCTGGTTAGAGACCTCACATTGATCTCGGAGGCAATAATATGGGAAAAGTGAATGTAAAAAGATACAGAAGGGCTGGACAGATGCTACTACAGGCTCACAATGTATTTACAGGTGACATGGCCTTTGCTTTGTTATCAGCTATTGTTTTGAATATAGTTAGCTGAAGAAATCTCAATGTTAAATGGTTAATGACCCAATTTATCAATACAGTCGAGTCTTATTAACCCCAAAAAGCCTTGTGATCAATAGGAGGCTGTAGTTCAAAGCGGGGCATGATCAGGTCTATGGAAGTAGGTCAGGAGTACACTCCAGGACCTGTACATAATGTTCCAGGCTGCTGTGGCACTAACTGGATGCCACTGCGTTCACTAAAGACAATATATTACAAAGAGACACTCTTACTAAGTGACAGGAACCGAGTCAGCAAAATTACATGAAGCAGTGCGGTGTCCAGACTGTGGCAAAAGAGCTGGTTGTGTTGGCCTACCTTTCAAGTCATAGCCATATAGCATACCTGATTGTAGCTTAAATTAATCATGGTTAGGGTGACCAGACATTTATCTATTTCTATTTACCCAGAACAGTCCCCGTTTTGAGTCCTGTGTCCCCTGTCCCAGCTGTTTATCCAAAACCACTGATTTGTCCCAGTTTTATACAAGAAATGTCCCAGGTGTCCCTATTTTTGACGAATTTGATCTCTGCCAACAGTAAAGCGAGGCATAAATTGTAATTTGTTTAGGCAAAATACAGAAAAGCTGCTTAAAATGATCAAAAGACAAAGAAAATGCGACTATACTGACTCACATTAGTACCCAGTGCATAACACCTTTCCTTAATTACGCTATTGTTTCAGAATTGTATTATTACCAAACCAAGGATATCCCAGGTTGTTTGTTTGTTGTTTTTTCAAAATCTGGTCACCCTAACCATGGTGACACTCTGCACACTTTAGCAAATACAGTCAAAAGAGTTTTAATATTGTCTGAAAATCAGGAACAAATACAAAATGGATTTAAGAAACAGATTTTCAGGAGCCTGTGAGCAATTTAAGCATTCATGGTCCTGTTTGAGTTTGATCCAAAATGGTGAGAGTGAAAAATGTTGGTTAATGCTAGATAGTGACTGTAATTTTACATTAGTTTAACTTGTTTAAGAACACTAAGTCAGTTCTTTATGATCACATTGCTTATCTTTAAGTTAACAGCTACTTGTTACCTTTTCTTTTGTTCTGAAACAGAGAATTTTGAGCTTTAAAGATGCAGAGAGCCTAATAATCCAGGATTACGCAAACGTGTGAATGAAACAAAAACAACTCCAGGTACACTATGTGTTTGAGGAGGTTACATTTTGACATTTTTCACAGGAGTCCAGTTTCTTGGAATATCTCTTTAACACAATTCTTTAGCTGTCTATATATCATTAACATTACAAATACTTAGACTTGTATTGCCAGTGTTGAGAGAAATGTCTGGGAAGATGGAAGATTTGGCATCTTTGCTCCTAGATTGGCATTAAACCTGGACCTCAATAAGTTGTTGATAATGTAGATATTACAAATGCATCGAAGTCAAAGTGAAATCTATTCCGTTTAACAGGGCATATTTGGGTCCAAGCTTTATGCTTGAAGTGGAAGGCTAAGAACAGCCAAATTCGACGCTCGCTCACGTTTCATTACTTACTTGCACAATGAGTTGTTTCTGGTTTTGGTCTCCACCTGAATTGTTAAAGTGAATTTGGTGCTGATGATCACAGATGAACTGCTGTTGTTTGATTTGACTGTGGCCAAAAGCTGGTACACACACTGTGGGAAAAGAAAAAAATCATCATGTTATTGTGTGTTTTTATAATGTTTACTGCCAATAGGTTCATTTGTTTTCACAACTTATTAAATTAAATTCAATTTATTTTTGCAAAGCCCAAAATCACAACAGCAGTTGCCTCTAAGAGCTAAACAAAATCACTGATGTCATCAAACAGTCAAATAGACATTGCAGACACTGCATAACAGACAAACAGATCTCATTCATTAGAATTGACAGAAAACATACAAAACCACATACAAACAAGCTGCAAATGTGTCCAAAATTAACACATCCATTTGCAGATAAAATACAAATCTGTAGGGTCAGAGTCCACTCAGACTAAAGCCTTGTTTCCAACGGCCTGGTCACTGAGTGTTTGCACGTACCGTCCCCGTTTAGGGGAACAGTGCAATCTTGGTCTGGAACTTTGAGACCTTTCTGGTGACAGTGGCTCAGGTAATAGAGGTTGTCTTAAAAGTCAAATCACTGTTCTGGTTTTGTGCCTTTAGGCAAAACAATTCAACCATCAATATGAGCAGTGTGTGTGTTAGCAGTGGGTGGTTGATTTACTCGTTTATCACCATGATGTTATTGTTTTGCCTAAAATGTCCCACAGTATGGCATTTTACTTGTATATCATGCATTTAGTCATTGAAGTGTTTTATTCCTCAGGATTACCCTGAAAACATGCATTATTACTCTCACTATCTCCATGTGTTTGTCTCTATGGAGAGAAGCTTAATGCCATAATGTGAAACAGTCCAGGCATTACAATTTCATCTCCCCGGAGACAGCAGGTGGTGGATCCTCAACCAGAAAAGTTACACAGTGCACCTAGACTGAGAACCTGACTGATGTCAAACTCAGGGCCACCAGGTACCAGTCTGAGCTGGAGACACTGGTTTGGTTTGGCTGTCGCTGGAGGAGTGTTTTTTAATTGTGGTGTCTTGTTTTTAACTGCTATAAAGTTTGATGATATTTGTAAATGTGTTTTACCTTATAGCAGTAGTCGGAGGTGTAGTAGACTTGCACCTCTTCTGTCAGCTGGTTCTGAAATGTTATCAAAGCCTGATCCATCTTTAGAGCAGCAGCTGTTTACAAAAAGTACACCAACAGTCAAAAGTTTAGACACACCTTCTCAGTAAATGATTTTCTTAAGTTTTACTACTTTCTGTGCCGTGACAGGATTAAGGAATGTCAATTATCAAAGCAAAGGATGGATATTTTTCAAAATCTACAATTAGAAATTTATTTATTTATTTATATTATTATGTTCATTGATGGTTACAATGGAAATAATCATGGAAAAAAAGAAGTAACAAATGAAAAAGTGTGTCCAAACGTTTGACTGGTAGTTTATGTTGTAAATTTAATCAAAGAGTGAAATATCAGGCATGAAGATCACATTAGATCGATAAGGCATTTTGACGACCGCAGCATAAATAGTGCGATACATCTTTATTTTTAAATTGCAGAGACAAAACACTATTCTATTTACCACAGCATATGCCCCACCTGTTTGTTGACACTGTCCTCCAAAGCTGCTATTTAAAATAATCAACAATATCAAACTTGTTGGTAAAAAACTTGCTCTCAGCTCCATGTTGAGAGCCGAAGACACACGTCGTATCCACAACACAATGGGCTACTATAAAAAGTGGTCAAAGGGCAGAGTGTGTGCGCAGCTTAAGAAATACACATCAAGAGACAAGAGATGGGGGATACAACAGCAACAGAACACAGACAGAACAGCACAAAATAGGATTTGTCTATTATTGTGTTCAAGTGAGCACTGTAAAATCACATTATAGAAACGCAGTGGTACTTGTGAGTGAGAATATTGCACTGCTGATGTTTGGGAAAGTCATTTATGAATCGGAAATCTTGTACGTTATTGATGGTAGTAGAGTTTGTTGTTAATATATTAAAATGTTTACCCAGTCTTGAGCCTGTTAGGAGCCATAAATAACCTTTACAGGATTTAACATAACAGGGAAATTAAAAGATGACAACCCGAGGGTCCAAGAGGGCTCATAACAGCAAACCACTAAAAGGTTAATAAACCAATAAAATAACTTTAAAATTATCAAACTAAACAAAGTTTAAAAAAATATGGAATCACAGGCTCCTGAAAATGTGTTGTTTTAAATCCATTTTGTACTTTTTTTTGTTTTCAGACAATCTTAAACTTTTCTGGTAGTGTTTGCTAATGTGTCACCATGGTAAACGCTGAACATTCCATCATAGTAATCCATGTAGAACACCCCAGCACGATATCACTGCAAAATATCAATTTGTTAACAGTTTGTTTGTTAGGTCCATTGAACAACACTATTGTTTTCCTTGTAATAGGGATGGTTTTGAGGGTATAGGGATAACTTGTATGTTAATTGGTGAGATCAGGGGCAGTTCATTTGCAGTTACATTTCACCTGGTACTGCCCGAACATAATATGAGCATTTATAAATTTGCTTATTTTCGCTTTGGCACATTTATTGAAAACAGACATTTGCAAAACAGCTCACACAAAATCCTAAACAGAATTTTAGTCTTCCTAAACAAGAGTAAAATGCTGATTTTCATTCAAAACTGATCGATTATCTCCCAAAAGAAGAAACAGTCCTTCTCTGTGACCCGAGAATGGGTGATTAAGTGCAGTCTGTTGAATATGTTTTTAAAAAAAGTAAAAAAAAAAATTAATTTGTTTGGCATTACACAGTTAAATTTACAGATTGATAAACAATAATAGTCAGATTGAATTCATCACAACACTACAGTAAGTTAATGTTTAAAAGGCTGTATAATAGCTGTTACCATTTTTCATTTCATTGTTGGTGTTGTAACTGAATCCACAACATTTTTTAATCGATTGGATTAAAAAATTTTAATGGTTTACAAATGCTCACTCTGCCTACTTTAGCAGACCACCTAGATTCCAAGGACACAGTTTGCCACTGAGGCATAGATAAAACAGGTCTGGCATAGGTCTAAATCAGTTCTTTCAAAATGAGGTAAGTCTTAATGTTTTTGTTTTCAGTCATATATAATTGTCTGGCAGTTAAATTTAAGGTAATCTATTCTAAACTGTGGGCCCAAATAGTGTGAATAGTTTTGGTACATAGTTCATTATTTGCACTGTTCTATTTGCAGCAACACTGAGCGGTTTTCGCGAGAACTGGTTGAGTTTCATGGCATCTGGTGAAATTCTTATTACTCAGACAACTGGGAGAACCTTCAGAATTTCCAGGCAAAGCCAGATGACATACTGATAGCGAGCTTTCCCAGATCAGGTTTGCCCCCGAGAAAAAAACATATTGTTAATGTAACATTTTTAAGTGTCCCTTTTGTTTTGTAGGACACACTTGGACAACGTTCACAGTTGATTTGCTGTGTTTTGGAATACCTCAAGAAAACAACCTACCTTCCTCTGAAATATTTAGAAGGGTTCCTCATTTAGAGATAAGCCGTCCACTAGAAGATGGTAAACAGACAGTTCTTAAATGGTCTTCTAGCCTGTCTATCAATCACAATATAATATGTGCTGTCTGATCAGGGACAGTTTATACCGGAGTCGAAGCGGCAAACTCTTTGCTCACATCTCCTCGAGTCCTCAAGACTCACCTTCCTGTTCAGTTTGTGCCAAAGTCTTTTTGGGAGAAGAACTGCAAGGTATTTGTAAATTCAGCAAGCCTAATAAAACAGATCATTCTTGTACAAGGAACAAACCACTGGAAGGGCACCTGGTTCAATATGTGAAAGCTCCACTGGAGTACATGAAGCTCACATGTAGGGGACAGTCACACTTTTTTCATTCAAGTCTCTGTCTCTGAATCTGGACAACAGAAATGTAAAATGTATTCATATCAAAGAAAACAAACCACCTTAACCTTAACCAATACAATATTTGTACAGTCACAATAGAAGCATTGACAACGTGTTCTACATAATGAGGACGTCTAAAGTTCTCATTGCCGAAAGCCGTGTTTTAAGGCTCACACTGCTGTAACATTTACTCAGTGTGACTAGAAAAATAAATATGACCATTATTCATTGAATTGGCTGATGTTCTATTCATGCAGATTGTGTATGTGGCTCGTAACCCGAAGGACGTGATGGTTTCTTCTTACCACTTGGACCAGACGGTCTCACTCCACCCAGAGCCAGGAGAATGGAGCAGCTACTTCCAGAGATTTCTAGAGGGCAAGAGTATGTGAGTCCGAATCAATTATCCATAAAGATTGTGACTTACAGTATGTTTTCCTGAAACAGTGTTGCACGGACCTTGGTACGATCACATTAAAAACTGGTGGAAGAAAAAAGAGACCTACTCCAACCTGCATTTTGTCTTTTATGAAGATATGGTGAAGGTATTTATTCTGACTTATGGGCATAAATGCAGTAGGAGACTTTGATTTAGGCGTGTTTTGCTTCAGGACACAAAACGAGAAATTGATCGACTTTGCAGCTTCCTTGGTTTAATTCGTTCCTCTGAGGAGAAGGACAGAATCAAAGCCAGAGTGCAGTTTGATGAAATGAAAGAAAATCCAACCATCAACCACTCAACATTTAAAGGATTTAAAATAGACAGATTCATTAGAAAGGGTAAGTCCATAGTACAATATTCTTCATATCATATAATGACACTTGTAATAATGATGGAATATGTTTCTGTTTGGCAGGAAAGGTTGGAGACTGGAAAAACTACTTCACTGTGGCTCAAAATGAGGAGTTTGCTGCTGATTACAAGAAGATGAAAGACTCCAAAATTCAGTTTTGCACTGAAATGGTCAATGTTCCAGTATTAGAAAAAAAAATAACACTCTTGCAGTTGTAACCCTGCACTGGTAGTACTGCAAGTAAAAGCTCTAAATGTCTAAAGTGAGGGTTATCTAAATCTAGGTTCAGCGAGGAGGTTGGTTGGAAATCGATCAAGCAGTTAATAAACTGGTATATTCCACCCAAAAAGCATACTCCAACAGATAAAGATTAAATGTAGAATTGGTAATTATCAGTTATTTTTTGTTCATTCACAGTCATTTACAATAACATAAAACATCTAGACACATTTGGCCAAAATAACCTCTGAGATCTTAGGAAACCAAAATATTGTCCAGTGCAAATCAAAATTACACTTGAGTGCACTCAATTAGAAATTTGTCCTACTCGACATCATGTACGTGCACCCAATGAAACCGTTGCGGCGCTGTTCGGCGCAAAGGTGGACCAGGGAATCAGGGCGAACGAAAAAGAATCCAGCGTCGGTAGAACCAGGAATCAGAACAAGGGATCAGGTGGAACCAGGGATCAAGTGGAACCAGGAATCAGGACCAACGATCAGAACCAGATCTCTAAAAAAAATAACAACAATGTCCTGTCTACAAGACATACAGGAAATCACTACAATTGTCCATTTTTTTTCAAATTAATCGTAAGCTTGTAAACCTTATACTTACATTAAAATTGGCATTCATCAACCAAACTTCAAATTTGTTTGCCTTTGTACAAATTTTGTACAAATAAATAAATTTACTATATGAGTAAGTATAGCATTAACAATTCACCCCGACTGGTTTTAAGTGACTTTAGTCAGGTAACGCTGCAGAAAATGGGATCAAGACTCATCGGGATTATCATTTACTTTTTAACCGTTACTTCTACTTTTCAACGCAGTTCAAATATTCACAAGACCTTGGGTATATCATTTGTTAGTTTCTGGATGTAGTTAAATTACAAAATCAACATTTATTTCAAATTTATCTCTTGTGGTTTTAATCTGCTTCTGCTTTGTTTAGCAAGATGGCCGCAAGAGGAAGAAGTAAGCGAAGAAGAAAATTCCAGAGCACTTTGGTGCACTGCCATCTAGTGGCCAAACCGGGCATTGCTCTTAAATTTGTTCTAACAAGCGCTGGTATTAGATTTGAAGTTAGGACTTTATTGGGGCAAAATTAACAGGGTTACACCATCCTATGTGATTTTTATACGCCCGTGATAAAACGGGACGTATTATGGTATGGCGCTGTCCGTCCGTCCGTCCGTCCGTCCGTCCGTGGACACTTCAAAGCTTTGAAGTTTAAAGTTCAAAGGTGACACACAGTTCCAGCTGCAGCGGTTGCTAGGCAACGGGAGAGAGAGAATACAAGAAAATACACATTACCTTGTCCGCGCTCTAGCTCGACAACCGTCTCACCTAGGAATGTCAAACTTCCAAACTGCACCAACAATTCATCTTTAACTAGGTTTGACAAATTCTAACTTAATTCTATATACAATAATTCAAAGTACGGGCGTATTTTGCCCCGCTGGCGGAGCTCTTGTTACTAACAAACAAAATGGTTGGACACTCTGTAAAGCACTTTGAATTACTTTGTGTACGAATTGTGCTATACAAATAAACTTGCCTTGCCTATTTTTTACAAAAATAAATCAGATTTTTCCCAACTGGATAGAGAAACAGATCGTCTTTGTCATATGGCTTTAACAATGATTGCGTATGACTGAGTTTTTATACATTTCCAATTACACCAAAACGATATGCTATACTTTGTGATGCTGTACCAACTAGCATCATAATGCCATTCCAAAGTGCACATCTCTTGCCCCCGTCTCTCTACCTAGTCCCATAGACACTGACATTTGGAAAATCCACTTGGCTCAAAAATTATAACAAGAACATTGGCAAACTGCAGAGAGAAGTTATTACTGTCCCACATGTAATTCTGTATTGTAATCGTGTTGTGAGAGATATTAATTGGAAGTTAGTTTCCCAACAAATATTTAATAGCAAATAAGGTAAAAGAGATTTCTTTTCAAATTATGAGTAAATATTACCCCGCTAATTACGACCGTAACTGTAATAATATTGGTAAAATTCTACCTGCACAAGTGTAAATATAGCAATCAGAAAACAATTTGACACTATTTCTTATATTAAACTTTTAAGTAGCTCCACTAACAAAAAGGACATGGGAAAAATTACTGTATGTACAAATTACAAAATAGTTGAATGTATGTGGACCCCCTGGCAGATGGCAGAATGTTATGTTTGCATTTTTTTTTTTACAACTTTGTGTACTTATTGAATAAACTCATAATTAAAATTTTAAAATAAAATAATAATATTGCAGCCTGAGTAATATAGCAGGACCCAGTTTTTTCACCTTCCTCTTTATTTCACAAACTACAAACACTGAACATATAGAGGTTATCATGTTATTTGTGCAGATATTTTATGACTGAACCTCAGTGTTGAGCAAGCTACTTGTAAAGTGTAGTGAGCTAAGCTATCAGTTACTTGACAATAAATTAAGCTTAACTACACAAAAGCTACCACCTATAGAAATGTAGCAAGCTAAGTTACACAAATGTGCCAAAAGTAGTTAACTACATCAGAAGATATTTCACACTGTACCAACCTAATGTCAGATCAATTCACAATGACACATCAGATGCCTTCATTAAAGAAACATTCATTTATTACAGTCAGAAACATAAGGCCAGGGTGTATGGTCAGGTGACTGGCCTCCTTGCTCTCCTCCATCCTGTGTGTGTGTGCGCGTGTGTGTCTGCTCCGTCACAGAGCTGCCAGAGAGAGAGAGAGAGAGAGAGCAGTTGAGTGAGTGAGTGAGTGAGAGGGAGAGAAGCCACAGCACGGTCAGGTCTCTGGGTCTCTGGGTCTCTTGGGAGTTCGCCTATCTGAACATGCGATATTATTCATCTTAGAGCGAGAGAATAACTTGTTTAAGGTTGTTTAAGGTTTAATGAAGCAGGCCATTATTTAACTCGTTTAACCATATTATGCTCCACCCATTTCCATAACGTGGCAGCTTCGTAAATCTAAGGCTGAACGTTCATAACATTCTGTTTTGGCAGTACTGTAGCTCCCCATGAAGGACCCTACGCACAGAGCATAAGGCACCAAGCGCTTTGGGGGGCACCATCGCGGACGTCTCCGTGCCCACTCCCCGTCTCCTCGCTTTCGTCGGTGCGGAACAGCCGCTGGAGATTGCCTGAAATTCCTCCCCGTGACGAAATTGAACACGGATTTGAACCGGATCGTCCGCACTAAAGACGAGGACTTGACACAGTTAAGTTAAAGTCTCCAAACGCTGCGCCCTGTGTTCGCGCGCATCAGGCAGACGCGCACGCGACTCTGTCCCCTGCCCCTGTGTGCACGTGCCTGACTCTGATTATTGTGTTTCACAATCAAACATAGTCTCACGCAGAGAAAACCTGTCAGTCATGTCCTGGAATTTGTAGGTTTTGGTGACGCTACGTCGCTACTTGATTAACAAAAAATTATAATAAAAAGCGTAACTACAGGAAAGTTACTTGATTCAGAAAGTAGCGACGCTACGATCAAGCTACGGGGAAATGTAGTTTAACTAATAGCTTCGCTACATGTAGCATGACGCTACTGCCCATCACTGCTGAGCCTATGCTTTCCCCAGTATTTTGCTGCTGAAGAATGGAGTTTTATCTGTCCTACGCTGCCTCCTACTGGACAAAAGGACACAGCACACGTTGTTGCAATTTTTGTTTGAATGTATATTAATTTATATGGAAAGTCGCATAGCGCATGACTCAGTAATAACCAGCAATAAATATCCCATATCAGTGAAATGACTATTATGTTCAGGCAGTAGCAGGAGAAATGTCCACTGGTCCAGTTGAAGGCAGTAAGAGACCAATAAAATCCCAGTGTTCATCGGAAGACACAGATAAACAATATGTGCACAAATAACATTAAAAGGTCTCATGTGCTAATTGTCTGTGGTTTGTTTTCCTAAAAAGACTGAGTCCCGCTGTATTACTCAGGCTGCACTACAGCGTCTATTCACAGGCGCGATCCCACTACTGAGCGGCACGGGGGCTTTGACCTGCTCCGTTTCCGACCTGGGCCGGTGCACCCCTCCTTAGACGACCTGGTGGTCCCGGGCTCCCCCAGGAGCACCATATCGATACCGAACTTAGTGCGGACACCCGATCGACATAGTCCGCTGCAGCTCAGAGCTCCTGAGCTCAAACGATCCGCCAGCCTCAGCCTCCCGGTAGCTTGGATTACAGGCGCGCGCCACCGCACCCGGCGAAGAAAGCTCGTGCTTATCGGGCTTATGACTTGAATACAAATGACGTCATCACGTTGTCAGACGTGCGTTACGTTACATAAAAAAGCATTAGTTAATGTATTCAGTCAACAATTAGCATGGAAACACGTTCACGAAATATGCAGGCTAGATTTACATGTTTATTTTTTGGCTGTCTACAACAGCCTATGGTGTTTTTGTTGCTGTTGTTTTGTTGTTAATTGCAGTTCTAAAGCCGGACACACAGTGGCGTAGTTCACGCACGCATTCAACAGCGGTGCATTTACCGACCAACGGAAGAAAAGCAATTTGCCCACAGGCATTTGTGCCAGGGTTCCTAGACTTGTTCCAACCATCCATCAATTTTATTCGGCTTTATCCGTGGCTAGGTTTATTGATGACATATTTAATTGGTGAAATAAATGAAATATATCGTATTCTTTGTAGTTTAAAAGAGAGTGTCCGATTTTGTCCCGTTTTTGAACGTTGCCCGTTTGCTCATGCGCAGTGTGGTTACGGGCACTTCCTCTCAGCAGTGCTCAGAGCTGGAGCTACTTCAGTTCACTTTCTTCACCGGTCTGTACTACAAAGAGGGACTTCGCTGTGAATCTACGACCTCATCATGGATTACTGGGTACGTATCGCTTTGCTTAACTTTATTTTTATAGTTTTTTTTACCGACACGACTTGTGTCAAAAACATGGGGTTGCACAATAATCGTTCTACACTTGTTTATCACCTCTGAAGTGAGCCAGGGACTCAAATATTACTTTGGCCAAGAAAGGATGCGCTTAACCAGATTGTTGAAGTAATTATTGATTATTTTGACTAAATTGCTTCTTTTTCCCCACGAGTTTTTGTGTGTAGTTTCTTGGCATTATTTTGTATATTGACACCTGACCTCTTAGACTGTAAACAAGGACATCAGTGCTCTACACTGCAGCCTCACACTCTCTTAAATCAAGGTTTTTCCTCCTACACAATGGTTTATCCAGCTTGGTGTATCAAAACTCATTGTTTAAACTGTGCCTATTTGGCTTAAATCTGCAGGAAACTAATCATATTTATGTGTGCATATAAGTATATAAGTGTGCCCCTTGTGATCAGTGGGGGGGATGGTTTCCCAGATGAAGGAAAAAGTATATTTATTTTTTAAATAAGTTACCACTGACAGATATACAATATTTTTTGAAAGGTCTTGAGAAAAATGTGTAAAATTGAATCATGTATTAATCAGGATATACATTTTAGTTAGAAGTTAATTTCTGCAATAATATCTACAAATAACACATTTTTCTAGTATGTAAACATTGTCCGTTTTGCAATGGACATATTTATTGTACATCCTTTCTGTGATAGGAGATGACACAATTCGTACTTTAATCTGGTACAAGTTTTCACACAAAAGACTGTACACAAGATTTTCTGTTTCTACTTGTGGCTACTGTTGTCGTCAGTACCTAGTTTAGTAATAAGAATTGCTTGTCCTGGTTGAATAATGCTTTAAGTGTCTTAAGTATAGTATATAAGCATTATAGTTAGAATAGTTAGAGTAAGTGTAGTTATAATTATGTGTTTATTCCTAACTGATGTTTAGTTTTGCTATTAAAAACATGTCCTCAGGTTATACTCGATTATAGTCTTGTAGCATTGGAGAAGTGTTATGTTACCTAGGTCTACACAGTGACATGGGGAACAAGGCATTGCTGAATGTTAATACCAGAATTGCTGGGTTTCAGATGGCATAACAACATTCATAAATCTACTGATACTTTGCAGTGACGTCACTCTGGGGGTGTTCTGTCTGTGTGTGTATGGGGACACAATGCACACATTGCAATAACTACTGAAAAAGTTTTAAGATTGACTGAAAACTGAAAAAAATGCCAAATGAATTTAAACAACACATTTCTCCAAGCGTTCACGATCCTGTTTAGGTGTTTGATTTTCAGCCAAAAGGCGAGAATAACTAACACGCATTAACACACACACAAAACACTTCACTTGTTGTAGCTCTGTCAATTAATTCTCATCAGATTATGTTAAAACAAAGATCAGATTAAAGTAACGTCTTGAGTTACAGCGCTTCAGACAGAGCAGAGCCTACAGTTAGCATCACACCCCCAGAGAATGTTGATGACATCCCCGGCAAAGTAACAATTCTGTCCAAGATGAAGACAAATGCTGGCAAAATAAATATTGTCAATGCAGATTTGTGTTGTGCAATGAACCCCAACAATTAAATTCAAACAGAGATTTCAATTTGATCACAATTATTCTTGCAACCCTAATCAACTAGATTTATACTTTGCCAATTTCAATACTACAATTGATTAAAAATTGATTGATTTAAATTAACTTGTGATTTTTCAGTACTAGGGAAAAGAGTCGATACCCAATACCAATTCCAATACCATGACAATAAAAAACACTCTTTCTTTAGATAATAGATTGTGATTTTCAACATTAAATCCAGTCCAATCCACTTTATTTCTATAGCACATTTCATAAACAAACAGTTTCCAAAGTGCTGCACAAATACAAAGCAAGAACAAAAACAATAAAATAAAAAATAAACACACAGTAAAACCAGCAAAATAAAACAAGAGCAAGAACAGTCCAAATCATACTAGTCCTAAAACAACAACTGTCAAACCACAGAGTAGCACAAATAGATGAAAGAAATAAACTAAGTAAAGCATAAGCAACACAGAGGACCACCCAGCTCAGGTGCTGCTAAAAGCCAAAGAATAAAAATGTGTCTTAAGACGAGACTTAAAATACTCCACTGTGTTGTCAAATTTCTTTTATATTGAATCAAGATGGTTGATAAGAATCAAGATGGTTCTAAAGCTATTCATAAAAGGTTCATTTCTGTCCAGTGAATGTGGCATTTTTCATATCAGTACTTGCTCAATTTAGCATCTAGTTTTGATACTCGCGTTAGCATTGATTAGTATCTGATTTTCAATACTTTTGCCAACCCTATAAGTGATAGTTTCATATACTTTGTTACTGAGAGATCGTCGTGGCTGTATTATAATACTCTTAGCAGAGGTAATGATTTGTTTGCCTGCCCATGTGTTTTGATGTTTCCCCGGAGAGCCCAATCACGCCCAGTCGATTACCATGTGAACGTAACTCCTGCTGTCAACAATAGGTCTCCTTACAAAAACTACAGCCAAATGTTGAGGAGCAGAAGCACTGGGCGTCCACTGCTTCACAAAGACCAGAACAATGGGGCTATGGTGGCCTTTGTGTCCCTTTTGGTGTAAGTTTTCCTGGGTTAGACTCAAAGGTGGAAGAGTATCTTAGAATTATACTGGAGAAGAGTGCTGTTATTTTAATATATAGTTAATAACCAAATGAGAAGTTTGAAATTAGTGATCAAATCTTTTTTCCTCTTGGTTTGATCATCTGCAAGTTTAATTCAATTTTCTTGTTATTAGAAGCAAATAAATGATTGTTACTTTCAAGGGCCCATATTAGGCTATTTTTTGATTATGTTATAATGTTTTTTCCTCATCACAAACATGCCCGGAGTTGTCTTTTGCTTTGTTCACACATGTTTAACACACAAACACTGCATATTTAGGATGAGTTCGTCTCTCAAACTGAAAACACTCTGTTCTAATATGTCAATTTTGTATAATATATGAACTTTAAATACAATTTGTACAAAAGGATACGCTGAATGATGAAAACCAAAAAAAGGGAATAATGTGGAGCTAATGCTTGGCCCTAGATGCGCCTGTTATCACCTCACACTTGACTTTGCTCTGATAATCTCCTGTGTCATAGTTTCACCCCTGATGTGTGGTAATTATAATCACGACTTTGAACCTGAACTATGGCTGTAGGATTCATTCACTAAAGACAAGTTTAATTTGAATTATCACAACAGGAAATCCCAAAGAATACAGGTGATACTTTACTTAGGATGTTGTACATGAATCTCTATTGGCAGAATATTCAGTAGTTACCATGGTGACACAGTTCACAAATTGGCAATAGCTACGAAAAATGTTTTAATATAGTCTGAAAACTCAAGAAAAAATACTAAATGGATTTAAACAACACATTTTCAGGAACCTGTTATCAATATGAGCGTTCATGGTCCTGTTTAAGAGATTTTCAATGAAAAAGGTGAGAGCGACTAACTGAATAAGCGCTGAAAAACTAGATTGTGACTGTAAATTTAATTTTAATAATCTGCAAACTAGTCTTCATGCAGTAATAATCTATTGGATTTATTTTGCAAGACACCCAAAGATCTTTTCAATCAAACCACCACAACTGTAGCCACAGCTGCCCTGGGGCAAAGCAGTGTAAACATTTCAAACTCACATTTGATACTAGGAAAGGCTCAATACTCAACATCAATTTCAATACTAAGGTGATAATTTTAAGATTAAAATGTCATTTCAACACAAAAGTATATTAGTTTATTTATTATTATTATGTTGTGGTTAATTATACTTGTCAACTACCCAGAAAAGTATACAGAAAATTACAAAATACCTTATTGCTTACACCTCTAAAACATGTTCTGAAATGCACTGATTATTGTCTTAGTTTCACAGTTCATTTTTCTGTCTTCTCTCCTGGACTAGTTTTGAACTGAATCTTAATTTTTCTAAACACTATTAGATTATAGTCTAATTTTGTCATGTCATGCTCTTTCAGCTCAACTAGGCAAGCTAAATGTATTGTATATCTAGGCTTGTCACGATAATTACTATAAAATTACTTATCGCTCAATATTTGTTAGATTGAACTATAATTTTATTTATTCATTTATTCATTTAATAGGGACAGTGCATATTAATTAATATCTACAACGGTGCAATGTAAATATGCCAAATTATAGCAAAAATACTAATTTCCATCTGTAGTCCCTCAGCAGGTGACACCACAGATTTAACAGCAAAATAATAACAAATTACAATAATTTTAGGGGGTCTATATTTATAGAAATTAGAAGTTTGAATATTGTTTATTGTCTATATTTCCTTCAGCAGTATCATGCTTCAGAATGTGTTATCGTGACTTATACACAGTTTAATAGCTCAGAGTGAGTTCAGCTGAACTACTTTAACATGGTGGAGTCTTTGTGGAGTCAGTGCAAATGTAAGCGCCGATACACTTGGCTGTTTCCCACCCGGCTGGTCTGGACTAACCTGTATGTTATTCAAACAGGCTGAGCAGCGCCGAGGCTCAGGGGGCAGTTCAGATCAAGATCCTCATATCTCCTTTCATACAGTTCACTTCTGCTTCTGGACCTTTTGGTGCAGTTTATAGTTCACACATATTAAAATCTACAGACAAATTTGTAAGTCAAATTTCACTGTTACGATAATTGTGCTCTGCCTCGTGTTGCAATACAGGAAGTGCTCCACTGTGTTTTTCAACTGCATACTATTATAAAAACTTAAACGGCAAATTTAATCACAACGTGTGTCCAAAAATTATAAATTAAATAGTTTTTATAAACCGTGCAGCCCTCCTCACAGCACAGAAGGAGCCAGACAATGACCTGGAATGACAATGACATGTGCTCAAACTCTGATTAAATCATTTCATGAGTTGGCAATAGGAAAAATATGGTTTTGTTCAGCCTTCCTGTTATTGCTTTCAAACGATTGCATAATCTGGTTAATCTTCACTGCTTACATTGTAGTGAACAATAAAGTATTGTTGTAACTGTGATATTTTCACCCATTTACTGACAGCTGGAAAGAAATTTCTCTTCCAGAAAAAATATGCCATTCTTGAACGGTCAAGCAGATGCCACCTACGTCTCTCCTCAGCAGTATTTTTGCTATAGTTTTTTAAGGAGTTTTAGTTCTTTTTAGCCCGCACTATTCTCTGTTATCACTTTTCCAGATGCAGAAGTGTACGTATGTGAATGAATGTATGAGGTGACTCAAATTTACTTTTATAATTCTTATTTACACAATACGCTGTTTATTTGGTGTTTTTTTTTTTTTTAAAGTAAATTCATGTTTTCTGCCACATTATTATTTTACATCATATGCTTTAAAAACTTTTCCATAGTTAATTTAATAATAGTATAAAAATTAAAACAATTTGTGGTGCAAAGTTATTCCTCACTTACTGTTTGCAGTCAGAGCATCTTAATAATTCACTGCAGTGAGTTTGTAAGTGCTTTTCTTAACTTTACATACATAATTTGCCCTCAACAGCTCCATTTACAATACATCTGTACTGGGGCATCACACATTCTGCTTAAATATAAATCCATTACAACCCTTTAAAATAAAAATTTCAGTAGCAAATATTTTTTATGTATGTATTTATGTTATGACAACAATACCAGGGACCAGGGTATCATAGTATTTGCCACATACTGTTGGCTCATTTGGCTTTCACAACAGGAAACATCTATAAAGGGATACATACTCATGCTTTGCTGGCACCGAAAACACAGGAACCGATAAATAAAAGGTCTAGACAATGACTACATCACTATTTAACACATGATTTCACTTCTCATATTTTAGTTATAAGTCCTTAAAAATCCCCTATGTGGCAGTAAAAATATTTGCTATGTGCACAGCTCATTAGGCAATACTATCATATAGACATTGCACAACCAAAGCCTCTGTTACGCTCTATAGTTACTTAAGGCATTATCTATTGAACCTTCTGCACCTTTTCTTGTAATTCTGCACATCGTACTGCATCATAAACTCACCATGACAAAAGATAAAGAACAATCTTAAGATGTGTAATAGATAAAGCTCACAGAATTATAAAACCAACTCGTCGAAACTTATGAACCAAGAATCGATTCTAAAGTCACCAACAGCATGTAAAAGGTAGAAATCAGTAACCATAATCTGTTGTGTTAAGCAGGACTGTCAAAAGTATCGAAAATTAGATACTAATTGTGGTATCCGAACTAGATACTCATTTAAGCAGGTATTGATACTAAAAATTCACATTCACAGGACAGAAATGAACCTCTCATGAATACTGTATTTTTATGACTATAAGTCGCAAAGACTATAAGTTTTTTTCAGGATTTGGGTGGTCCTGCGATTTATACTCAGGTGCGACTTATATATTACATTTTTCACACACAACCCATAGACCAAATATTATAATCATATATATGAATAAAAAATTTAAAAAACAACTCATCTGTTTTTTCATTTTGGTTTTAGAGACAAATAATAAAGAAAAGAGTATTTAAAGAGAGTATTTTTTGTTTTCTTATTTTTGGTTCTATATTGAAATCGAACAAACCAATGATACACGGATTGTTCTCTATTCTGTTGTTTTTATTACTATAACTTGCCTTGAAATGTTGGTTCTTGGTCTCTGATTTTATAAAATTAATTTCCCCCAAATTTCCGGTGTGACTTATATGTTTTTTTCTTCTTCATTGTGCATTTTTTGGCTGGTGCGACTTATACTCTGGTGCAACTTATAGTCTGAAAAATACGGTAGTTTAGAATGATTGAGTTGAGTAGCCCTGGGTATTATTAAGAAGTTGCCGATACAATACACATCTCGATAGAGTGCACTTTCAGTTCGATATGATCTATTTAAAATTTATTTGATATGGTTCAGTAAAAAATAATGACTAAATGATGGCTGTGATACTAAAAATCTTTGTTATAAACCACTTCTTGTGCAAAGTTAACAAGAAACACCCATTTTAATCATTAAAACAGTGAAAAGGTTAATTGAGATTCCTTCCTCTAAACAAGCAACAAAACTAGTGCTGTAACAAAATAATTTAGTAAAATAAACCAAACCAATGAACCAAAAAATACTTTTGGTGATATGTCGATACATCAGCCCATGATATCGATACTGTACCATCCCATTAAACAATACGATATATCAATATTTTGTTATCTTTGCACACCCCTGATCTTGAGTTGTATCTGAACAAGTATAAGACCACATGGACGAGTATACGCCCATGAACCACTGTGGAATCTCCCTGAATGACTGATGTAAGAAGAAAGTACTATGATTTAATGTTGAAAGTTAAATTCTGTTGCCTGAAGAGTGTTTTGTTTTTTATCATAATGGTATCAGAATCTGTATTGAGTATCAAGCCTTTTCTTTACTATCGAAATCCAGATGGAAGAACTTTATTTTTGTGATTTGTAAGACTAATAACTCCACCTGCGTCAGAGATAATGTTGACAACGTAAATCTATTTTAAGCCTGTCTCTCCGCTTTGTCTGTTGTGGTTTATTACAAAACCTCCCACATGTTGCACCGTTAGGGAGGGGCAATAATAGTGGGTTGGTCTCTGATCGACGTCTCACACTCACCTGAAAACTGGGACTCTGTGTTTGGAGTAATAACGTCTGCTGATGTTAGCGGCCATGTCTTCTGATGTAAGTAGTGTCTTTAAAAACAGAATAGGGATATTACAATAGATGGGGAGTTTAGTTAGTAGGACTGGACTTAAGATCTTGATTAACGACAATGTGTTTAATCTTTGTTATAACTTTATAACTAGTTTTTATGCTTCTTCCTTTGTTTCTTATGCTGTACTGACAAGAGCTCCGCCAGCGGGGCAAAATACGCCCGTACTTTGAATTATTGTATATAGAATTCTAGAATCGGAATTCCACCAATCAGATTGCAGCAACAGAACTTAAAGACACTACAAAGCTTTAATGTGTCAAAGCTCAAAGAAGCAGAGAATGACATTTGAGAAGAGAGTTCAGATCTTTCATGAAGACAAAGCTTCAAAGACTTCAAAGCTTTGAAGTGTCCACAGACAGACGGACGGACGGACAGCGCCATATCATAATACGTCCCGTCTTACACAACGGGCGTATAAAAATACTGTCATATTTTAAAGGTCCTATATCACTCAAAATTGACTTTAGAACATTGTTACTGCCTGAAAAACATACCCAGAATTGTGGTTTGTTTCATTCATACGTGTTTGAGAAGAAGAAATCGGCCTAAATATGCAGGGTTTTTGTGTTAAACATTTGTGAATGAAACAAACAACAACTCTGGGTATGTTTTTCAGGCAGTAACAGCATTCTAAAGTCAATTTTACGTAATAAAGGACCTTTAAAATATTATAATATTTTCAGTACATCATAAGAAACAAGGGAAGAAGACGACACATGTTTGAGAAGAAGAAATCAGCCTAAATATGCAGGGTTTTTGTGTTAAACATTTGTGAGTGAAACAAAACTCAACTCCAAACTGAAAGAAATTTTTGACACAAATTTAACATATTAATTGTGTGGCTAACAGTTTCAATTAACAACTTCCCTTATGTCTTATCTCTTTTTGAGTAACACCACCACTTTTTGCCGTGATAGTAAAAAAAGATCTCGCAATTTCTTACAAGACTTTGAACTTTGGGCCAGTTTTTCCTCAATGTGGATAGACCCAGTAATTACAAAGATATTAACCGCAAACCAGCTCACAACATCTCCATTTTGACACCCACTTAAAAGGTAAATTCCACCATAGAAATCTGATCTGTCTTTCAGCTCAATTTTCACTATGGGAAGTTTATAATGTAGTGTTGATCTTGAGCTGTACCAGAAGAAGTATAAGACGACATAGACTAGTATACGCACATATGAAACCCACCTGGATGACTGAGGGATTACGCAGATATAAGGCCACATGGGAATATAAAAGAAAATACTATGACTTAGTGTCAAAAATCATATTCTATTGTCTACAGAAAGAAAGAAAGATGAGAATCGGTGTTGACTTTCCTTACTATTGAAATCAAGGTTGAAATTTTAGTATCCTGACAACATTAATCCTGACTGTGTTGTGTCCAGAGTGCCTTGGAGGTGTACTGGGAGATGGTGCTGCTGTATTTGGAGGAGGCTCGTCGTCAGGTGAACTCCGGATGCAGTGAACTGGAGCCTTGGCAGATCATCGGAGCGACTCTCATCACAACGATAGGAGCCGTGTGGGTCAAAGGATTCCTCTTCCAACAAGAAAGTAAATAGTTTAATCAAGTTGAATTATAAGATGGAAAAATAACTACCGGTAAAACTGCTTTGTTGTGAAATTAAGTCGTACATTCGATTGCAGTCTCCAACCTGTAGCTCTCCACCCCCTTCCAAGTAGCTCACCAAGGGATTTCTGAATTGTACCATTGTGCCAAAAAAGAAAAATATGGTTAATTACATGCCTATTACCATTGTCAATGTATAATTTTGAAGCTAACTAACAAATGGACAATGGTTTATGCTTTATAGGCATCTAACTGTACCCAAAGGCTCGCCCTCTTTCTTATAATCATCTTAATTTCTTGCGACTTCTAAAATTAGTAGCACTCTGGCATTTTTGTAGCGCACCAGAGGAAAAAGGCTGGAGACCCCCTATTGGGAAGTCTTTTTTTATAGGCTGTGGCTGCGTTCAGACTCCACATCATATAAAAGTTGGGACTTGACTAGGTTTAAACTCAAAACTGCATCTGAAGTAGACTGAGACTAAATCAGGACTAGAACAGGACTAAATCCAGTTCACATTAGTACTTATTTGGTCCTAATTTGAGCTCATTTCAGTCCAGTTCATTTTTCACCAAACCAGAAGTCCGTCGGAAATTGATTCCAACTGGGACATGTGCGTTCTGCCGTTGTGTCCTTAGGCGAGACACTTCACCGCCCTCACCTGTGATGAATGTGTTATATGAATGAGCGTTAGTGGTGGTCAGAGGGGCAGTAGAAGCCAGTCTCTCATAACAGGTGTGGAATAAAAGAACAATGCAGTGCAAAACCATCTTTGCGTGTCCAAAAATGCAGTATAAATATAAAATAAACACATGATCATGATTAGTATATTTAAAATAAGACATTTTTTGTATAATTAGGGAAATGACAGGACAGGTCTACATGAACAATGTGGCACCTAGTTGGGATGTGGAAATCATGCACAAAAAGCTGATAAATAAGTCATAAACGTCAGTCACACCCTCGGGAAGTGGTGCAGAGCAGGGGATTGTCCAATGAAACATGATCCAGGCAGGTGTGAAAGCCTTTGTCTGGCCTCTGAATACAACACATGCAGGAAACAAGGAAATTATGGCGGAATGTATGTCAACATACTACTTCTAAAGAAAGAGAGCAGTGTTTTCGATTAGGTCTCTTTCATTAGAAGTAGTATGTTTTAATGAATCGCTATATTTGACAAAGTGCAATCTTTAATTACCTACTCCCAAAACAAATAAATAATGAAAATAATAAGAGTTGCTGGAAATTACACTGCTGTGCCAAGGACATTTCCAGCTAAATCCTTGTTATCTGGCTTGGCCTTGTGTCTTGCCTAAGGATACAACAACAGTAGAGACACTGTTGCACCACTGAGGCACCAGCAGTCCCATATCCAAGTACTACATTGCACATTTCTCTCATCTGGCCAAGATTTTTAAACTTATATCAGGTTATTCATCTTGTTTTCAGATTTTTTATCATACTTACTAATAGATAAGAGAGTTTAATTCTAGTCTAGAGGTAGTTTATTTTAAGATAACTTGTCAAGTAAAATTATCTGTCCATGCAGCAAGATTACTTTTGAGTCATTTTCTGATACAGTTAAGTGTTTATATCTTAAGCTTTTTAGCAATGTAACCAACCCACTTACCTTCTGAATTAAGTTGAGATCAGGAATTAACAAAGTAGTATTAAAAAAAAAGAGCTCTAGGCTATATTATTATGTGTCATTTATTGTTACTATAATTTTAAATCTTGGCCTCCCTACACCTGATCACACTTCCAAACAGCTCTGTACCTGGTTTTTGTTGCGTTTTGTTGATAAAATCTTGCCCTGAGTTCTTTTAATGCCTAAGCCTTGGTCATGTGCATCTGCTCTTGTCTGTTTTTATGATTATAGACTGGAGTCAGCTGCTTTAAACTTGTGGTTAATACTTTATGCCAGTATTTCACCACAACCCTCTGCCTTCTTCTCTTTGTGGTTCATAGGTCTAACGTCACGAATCAAGAAGCAATGTTTTCGCCTCATCAGGAAAATACCATTCGTCGGCAGTGCTGTGAGTATTAGTGGTTAGATTGTTCCTTTTTTATTTGGTTCATAAGTGATAGGATTGTGCAGAAAGCTCTGAGTCACTCACAGATGTCAGGCAAGAAGGAGGAGAGGGCGGAGGGACCTTTGGCACACTTTAACTTCAGTCCTTGAACGCAACATTGGGTTACTTTTGGTCATTTTGACATCAACTTTCTGTTATAAAGTAAAGTATTTAGTGCTTGTTTTGTGTAAATTTACTTGACCTTGTTCAATGGAGCTGTTATGCCAGTCACATTCATGTGTTTGGGAATATAGAGGCTTTAAATAGGCGTTACATGTGCAGATTAGTAAATATAACAAGCTTTACTTTCTGGTGTTTGTATCACTTAAATATTTTCTGTAAGTGACAGATTAGTAATTCAATTTAAACACATGCTTTACCAGTGCACTGATTCATTCATAGTGTAAAAGAGAAGAGAACATCTGTATCTTTTAACGCTGAGGCTTGCCCTGGTTTATACTTATGATTTGGTTCCTGTTTAACCCTGTGGCAATTGGAGACGAAACCCTGTTTTCATGCATACCGGTAGTCGTGCTTGGATAACCACTGACTGTTTAGACCAGGTACAAGTGCACAATTTAACTTTTCATGTGGCTGCTCTTCTCCATGGAGATGTTTTTGCTTTTCCTGGAATTTTCACAGAACAAACATGTGACCCCGCCAAGTTACAGGTCAGATTTATGGAAAGTCACAGTAAAAATGCAGGTATTTTATTTGCAAAAAACACCCTATTCTAATTGAATAAATTCAAAAATAAGTTTCTCCCGCTTAATCCGGCTGGGTCGCGGGGGCAGCTTGCTGCCCAATACTCATAGCACCTGACCCCCCCCTATGAACCCCTCTGCAGGTGGTGAGCCCACAGGAGGGTGGACATTATGGTCCTTGATGTTAGTTCATAGGGGTGCGTTTTGAAGAAGTCGACGATTAGATTTTTTTTCAAGGCTCACCTGACAATCCTCAAGGCACAATAGCGTTCCTGGCACCGGTTGGAAATGAGTGGTTTAGGTTAAAGACGGGATATTATACAAACACTTTTTAACTTTCTACCCTGTTATAATCCAAAACACACCTGAGGAGGTTTTAGATGTCATCCATTTTCTTTTTTGCAACTATACTTTTATTTGCTTATTAATAGAGAAAAAAACAACAACATAGAAGAGCAGAAAACTTGAGGTAATGGGAGGAGGAGTATCACCAGTGCTAAGAAATTTTTTTTAATTTTCAGCCAGTGTGCTTTGAGAGACTGTAAGGTGTACTCCCATTAGTTACCCATAAAGATGTTCATTTTAACCATTAGTCACCGTGAAATATGACAATAATTTACCCCATTTTAGCTCAGATTGGTACAGTTTTATATTAATAACTTGATGGATTTGCCACAGCATCTCTCAATAATAAACACCCTACAAGCAAGGCTGAAGAACACTGCATTAATTTAAAATGACAGAAAAATACCCAGGAATACTTTTTATGTATTATGTATAAGGTCAATCTCTATTGCTCCTAAATATAATCTATTTCCTCCAGAGATGTCATCCATTTTCATGCATTTTCAAATCATTATCATGAGTGTGTTAGCAGTTAGCACCCCATAGAAGTAAAATACCCTCTTTTAATAATAGTTTCCTTGTTATTCTCTCGTTTGCAGATCCAGAGTCAGTTGAACAAGGCGCTGGATGACATGTCCGAGAGTCTGTGCACACTTAAAGAGGGGATGAGCTACACGCAGCAGCTGCCCTCTAAAGGCCTGACCCAAAACCAGGTCCTGGACAAAATCAAAGAATACCAGACTCTGAGTAAGTCCTGGTCCAGACCTCAGACCCAACACGCTCCAATAACTGCACAGCTGTCCCCCCTCAGAGTCAACATCTGGTCATGTACTTACTGTAAACGCAGGGTAGTGACGGTAACAGCTATTCGAGGACTTTTAGGATGAAGAGACTGGATATAAATCAAAAAAATATTTAATTGTACTGCATGGGGAAAGAGCAATGTACAAACAGGGTCGTGTTCAAATAACAAGTGGCAGAAATATGCATAAACGATTAAAAATGCAGTACAACCAAATCAATATACTTCCCTTCAATAGATTTTGTAGTTAAAACTATAATTATAAACGTAGATGACAAAAACATATATCACATACAACAAAATGCAACAGCACAGTCAATGTTATGTCCCAAGAGGCATTGAAACTCAACGCGTGTGTCTGTCCAAGTGAAGATAGTGAAGATATAGCTCAGTTAACTACTGTACTGCCCCATAGGTCGTTCTTCAGTCGGAGACATGCGTCTGGGTAACTCTGTCTCCTCTCGATCAGCTTGAGTTCAGTGAATAATGGATGCTCTTTGTGTTTGCAGATGAGGTGCAGTGGGAGAAAGGCTGTGTGTCCGGGGCTGTTTACTGGGGAGACGAAACTTTAACCAAACTCCTCGTCAAGGTACATCCACCATGACGCTTCAAACAACGCACCCTAAACAGACTTGTTTGGATAATTTCAGCTACGTGGTGACTAATGAGGAGAAGGCCTATAATATTACTTGATCTGTTTCTGAAAATGTTATTAAATTTATTAAAGCATTTCGCAGAGTTTTGTGTTTTAAACTTAAACATGGCCCTGACTTAAAACATTAAAACGTAAACGAAACAGCCACTACACAAGGATGTACCAGCACAGACGTGAAAGTCAGAGTCAACCTCAGTCTCCCGCACATCTGCACCTAAAAACCACGGGCCACGCGCTTGAAGACAGTGAGGTACAGTGAGATATTAGCCAGAGAGAAGGATTGGTTTGAGAGGGGAGTTAAAGCTATTAAAGCTATTTTTGTTAAGAAAGAGAATCCTTTAAACAGAAATGGAGGCCTCAGAGACCATTTGTCTCCAATCTAGAACTCCATTCTCAAACCTAAATCAAAACAAATTAAGAAAATAGATGTAGCCAGGTCAGGCCCAGAGGTGTGAAATGCTCCATTATGGCCCTGAATGATTCTGCTTATATGACCCCACACTCAGGGCAAGTTCAATAGGCTGAGCTAACAACAGAAACTGTAAACAAGTAGAAGTGTTAGTTTCAGAGTAATTTCATAGTAGCTCTGCCCTTTGCAGGCAGATTTAAGGCAGTGTCCTCCAGCATTCTGACCAGAACTGAAGACCAAATAAACTTTTGTCCAGTTGGCAAATTGAATTTCTCCTTTTGCGGTTAAAATATAAAAGATAAGGATGCTAGTTACCATGTAGCTGGTTAGTCTCTGCAGTCTTTGAGCTCCTGATGTTTAAACATTTTTAAAAGTCTGTGGGAAACATGAATCGAAAATTTACTTCCGGCACCCGAATGCGCCGTCACGATTGAGCTCCATTACCGCCCCTGTAATGATAGTGCCTCATTTTGTGACTTTATAGTGCAACAGCACAATGATTCTTTGCTGGTCACCCTGTTTTTTGTATACTCTGAAAGCTGATTTACTTGTACTTGTTTTTCCAGATATACTGTATACAATATTTTAAGTAGAGCTGCACATGTTTCAGCTTCATGTTTCAGTTAATGCACGGTTTATAATGCACACTCTATCTAATCTATTTCTAATATCTAATCATAATACTTTTTCCAGCATTATGCAAAACAAATTTCAAGACCAATGCAGAGACCATAGCTGAGCATTTTAAACTAGATTTTAAACCCTGGACAATGCATAATAATGTATTTTAGTGAGCCCTAGCTAATAAAAATTGATGGTGTCGGATAACTAAAACATGCATGAGTACAGATTTACTTTTGTCTGTTCAGGTGTATGGGGATTTTGCCTGGAGTAACCCGCTGCACCCGGACATTTTTCCGGGCGTTAGAAAGATGGAGGCCGAAGTGGTGCGAATGTCGTGCTCTCTGTTTCATGGTGGACCCAGCTCCTGCGGCGCGGTCAGTCTTAAATGCATTAAAAATACATGATAAAGGTAGCATACTCTCTGATTGTTGGCGCTTTGATGCCTTTCGCAGGTGACCTCGGGGGGAACAGAGAGTATACTGATGGCCTGTAAAGCCTACAGGGACATGGCCTATGAACGAGGAATCAAATACCCTGAAATGTAAGACGTGCTCATTTTTCTTTCAGTCTGAGTTTGATCACACACAGTAAAGCAGCTCCTTCATAGGAATAAGTAAGTCATAGAAATAGAAATGTTCTGGGATCTCATTTAGAAAACTTTACTTGGAATTCTGACAAAATTTCTCTGACAAAATACTTTCTCACATGCAAAGTTCAGCATGTTTGGACCAGTTTCATTGTTTCCATGTGATCAAGTTGTGTTTTTATAAATGCACTATGTACCTTTTTGGTTGGGGGTCTGTCACCTTCTTGTTTCTATGGATATGTCAATGAAATGTTCCACGGTATGACATTAAACAGCTCTATCTTACATTTATTCAATACACGTGATTTTATATCTCAAAAATACCTAGAAAAACAACATTTTGACTGTGAGCGACAGATCTGACCAGTAACTTGGTCTGGTTTTGTTTCCATGATGTCAAAAGATTTAATGCCACACTGTGAAACATTCCAGACGAAGTAAGAAAAGCATTTGACGGACCCCCACCAGAAATGTTACACGATGCACCTTTAACACGTTTAATACGTAACATTTAGGACCCTAGTAAATTCATTTATACCCGTAGACCACAACAACAAAAAAATACTACTATATATGAAAACACTGAAATTAAACATGTCTTAGATAAAGTTACGACAAAAACAAACTCATTAACCTTGCTGACTTTGCGTTGTCAGCTTGTCTAACTTGTAATTCTGCCTTTGAGCATTTTTAATAAATCACTTACTTACTAAATCACTTACTAATTCCAAATCAATATACTAACCCGGAGATAACATGTCCCAGCCGGTATCAGAATTATCCATCAAAACATGTATGCCCTTAAATAACCCTGATTGAACCCGTATTGAAATATTTTAAATGATGATATCCTCTGCCACCTCAGACTTGCGCCTGTCAGCGTTCATGCCGCCTTCGACAAAGCAGCTCACTATTTTGGGATGAAGCTCGTCCACATTCCCCTGGACAAGAAAACCATGAAAGTCGATGTGAAAGTGAGTTTAAAACCACGTAAATCATGATGTGCCACTAAGCATATTTACTACAACGACTTCTGCTTTCATTCTGTGCGTAAAGTATCCTGAAAAATAAAATATGAAGTCCCCAAAGTAAACATTTATAGCTCAGAAATGGCTTAACAATAGAGAGATTGTTTTGAGCAGGTCAGTACAGATATAGATATAGATAATTACTTGGTTAATTAGTTTGTGGGGTGTTTGTCCCTTTCAAAGTTTGTAAAGAAAAACATAAACGTAAATTCTGGAAGTAAAGCAACTGGAGGCAAGAGTGAAGTGGAACAATAATGAAATTTCAGTGCAGAAATTGGGATTAACCTCAGAATAATATCACATAATATAAATAATCAAGTGTTACTGATATTAAATCTTAGTTTGAAAAAATTTACACAACTGTATTTTTTGTATGTTTTATTTAATATACATTATAATGGATTGTTTCATTCCATTTTTTATGTGGGCAAAATTGTTTTATTGTGCTTTTATTTTGAAAGTAGTTCTGATTTTTAGGTTTTTAGGTTAGCAAAGCATTTTAAAGGGTCTATAACACTAAATAGATAGGATAGATATAGATGGATAAATTATTGAGTCCAAAGGTCATTTAAATTGTATAAGCAGGGATAATAAGGGAACAGTCAGCAACATTTTGGTTGTTTTCACACTTCTCCATCTCATTTTAGGCCATGAAACGAGCCATCAGCAGAAACACGGCGATGCTTGTGTGCTCTGCTCCACAGTTTCCTCACGGCATCATCGACCCCGTGCAGGAAGTGGCCAAGGTCAGGATCAAAACAATGTGTTACTTTAAATAACGTCTGTATTGAAAACAGTGGTGAGCTCATGGTTCCTCCCTCTGTGCACAGCTGGCAGTGAGGTATAGTCTGCCTCTGCATGTGGACGCGTGTTTGGGAGGATTTCTCATCGTTTTTATGGAAAAAGCTGGTTTCCCACTTGCACCTTTTGACTTCAGGGTGAAAGGTGTGACTAGTATCTCTGCTGACACACATAAGGTACAAATTCACTTCTATATTTACATCTTATTTTGAATCAGGGGTTAAAACACTTGATAAACATGAATAACTATTACGATTAATACTATAATGGGCTATTGTTCAATATATCTTTGCTGGAGCTTTGGAGGTCAATATTTATCCTGGGTACTTTTTCTTTGCTCTTGTTATTTGTCCCATTCTACGTTAAACATTTGAGCTGTAGAGGGTTGAATAAATAACTTTTGTGACCCATTATAGATTGTATAATATTGTCCATTTACAATATTATAGGATTGTGGCGTCAGTGGAATATTGTAGTTTAAATCTGATTGTTTATCGTCTCTCTATTATAATAAAATTGGTAATCCATCTGTCTGTTTACCACTGATAGCCTTGTTTAGATTTACACTGTAGGTGTCTGTTTTCTTTAGTTTTTTTAATCAACTTTTTTATTATAGACTATATTCTAGATATGCTGATATTTCATAACGACAACTACAATATTATCTCTTTTTAATATATCTCCCACCTCTATTTTTGAACCAAGATTCAAAACCAAACATGAACTGTTTTGTTCATTACTTTTCATGACTTGCAGTGTACAAATAATGTTCTAAAATGAGGTCTAACAACAGGTCAAATATGTCCCTTCTATTGACGTTTGGTGCAAAAGAAACATTTATCTTTATTGTAGGGAAGCAATGGTTAATTGGCATAATCGTGTCCAATTGGCTTATAAGGTAATTCATTGTAATCACAATACAGTTTAAAACGCACACTAAAATACCTTTCATAACAAAGACCGTGGCTATATTAAATCAAAATGTCAAATAATAATAATAATAATAATTTGTTTTTCATCAATAATACACTTAATTTATAAATGTTCTCCACCTGGAAGCCTTCAGTCATGATATATCAGCCTTTATTTGGCTTCATTTTTCAGTGCACAATAGAAAAAATAGTTTGACTGGTTCATTTATCAAAAAAGTAATTGCGGAGTAGTAAAAAAAAAAACTTACAAAATATTCATTATTAGTTGCAGCCCTGTGTACTTTATTGTGTGCTAAAGCCCATATCTGTTCTCTTTTTTATTAACAGTATGGATATGCCCCCAAAGGCTCCTCTGTGATCCTGTACAGCAATAAGAAGTACCGACAGTACCAGTACTTCGTCGCCCCCGACTGGCAGGGAGGAATCTACGCCTCTCCCTCCATCGCCGGGTCCCGGCCTGGAGGAATCATCGCCGCCTGTTGGGCCACTATGATGCACATGGGCGAGACTGGATACGTCAACGCCACCAAGAAAATCATCACCACAGCTCGCAAAATTACAAAAGAGTGAGCACTAATACCTTTTGTTTTCTGTTTAAAGGCGCTGTACTTGAGTTTTACTGTCTGGAAAGAAAACACTCATTCATTTTAAACGGTTTGCAGTGAGTTATTCCTCAGTTACCTTATGCATTCTGAGCATCCTAATTATTCACCGTGATGAGTTTATAAGCACTTTTCACAACTTTCAGAGACCAGAGCAGAGTTTTGCCATGACTGTAAAGTTAACAACTAACATGCTAACACACACACTTCCTGATGAGCCGACAATACAACGCTTACTAATTAGATGCAGATAGTACACAGTGGAATTATTTTGATGTTTAAAAGTCCCAACTTGGCTTTGAGATACTTCCAAGATGCAGAATTATCATTATTAACTTACCACTGGGAATGCCAAAGGTGTATAAAGTACTTAAGCCTAAATAATGCACTATATCTGGTTGAAAATTGACTGGTTGGCTGCTGAACTTTAGACTAACAGTAATCTTATCTCAAAGATTAAATCCATTTTATCCTCCTGTTGACAGAATCGGTAAGATAAAGGGCGTGTTCGTGTTTGGAAATCCAGAGGTGTCCGTGGTGGCTATAGGCTCCGATGTTTTCGATATTTTCCGTTTATCGAATGCACTGACGTCAAAGGGCTGGAACCTGAACACGCTCCAATACCCATCCAGGTATGTGTCGCTAAAATAAGAGCGTGACAGATGTGTTTACAGATACAAGATACGATCAGTGAAAGAATGTCTGGGGATAAATGATAAATAAATAAAAATAGAATGTAGAGTTATTTAAAATGGATTAGAGCTTCACTATCGTTTTGTAACAAGGAAATATTTTGTGTTGTTTATTTAAGAGGAATGCACTGAATTAGATTATTGTGCAAAAGTGTTTATACAGTGCTTAACAAATTTATTAGACCACTTCTCATTGTTTCAGATTAACAATTGCATTGTTATTCATTAAGAAAATTACCAACTGGAATAACAACCCTGACAAATAATAACCAAAAATGTCAATATTTTGTGTGAGCACCTTTGGCACAGATAACAGCTGCATTCTTGCTGCTTTGTTTTTATGTAGTTTACAGAAGTCTCTTTCATTATTGAGTCCCAAATAGTTTCTAGCTGTTCCCAGAGACTTGCTTTAGTGACATTAAACTTGAACATTTATGGATAGCAACACTATTTTAACATTAAATTAATAGTTTTTGATAAAAAAAAAAAAAGATCTTGCATATACTGGCAGATTAACCATTATAGAAACATAAAAAGACACTTTGGTAAACAGAAATACTGTTAAATTAGTATGGCAGCAGCAAACAACTTATACTGGGTGGTGGTCTAATAAATTGTGAACATAACTGTTCATATTCCCAGGAATAATTTGAAGTTGTTGGTTGTTGTTCTGAATTTAAGTAGGAATCACAACAATAACTAAAAACTAACATTGTATTTTATTAGTTCAAGTTAAAGGCGCCTGTAACTTTTTGTGGCCTCTGTGGATATTTTCTTGCTTTGCCTTGAATGTTCCACAGTATAGCATTAAATGTATCCATCGTACCTTTATTCATTATGAGTGTTCATATTGCCAAAAAGTACCTTGAAAATCATGGTTTCTTACTGTGAATGGGGTCACCTCTGCACAGACTGCACCTCTGACCCCACCAGGAAAGTTACACAGTGCATCTTTGAATTAAAATACTTATATTATAGATTTTATTTGGAGCATAGTGAAATATTTCGATGTTTATTATTGCTCCATGAAAATCAAAATGTAGGAATTGAGGGATTTTAACATGGCTGATCTGATATTTTGCATTAAACTACTGCCTGTTGATTAAACCCAGCGATGTTGAATATAATGACTCTTTTGTGTCTTAGTATCCACATTTGTTGCACAGTCCTGCACACTCAGCCTGGAGTTGCAGATCACTTTGTTAAAGATGTGAGAGAGGCGGTCGCTGTGATCATGCAGAACCCCAATGAGAAGACCACAGGAATGGTGAGACAAAACTCTGGTGCTGTATTCACTCTGTAATAGTCGTGTATTCTGTCTGTTTTCAAAGCTGTCCTACTTCAGTCAGCAGTTTGATATTTCTCCTCATTTGGAACTGTTTGACTGAATAATTATTAGTTGATTGAAAAGGATTGTGGCTCTAAAAAAGTCCCAAAACCACCTCAAGGATCTGACAATATGGAGTGACTGCCCACCCCCCAACTCCGGACGTAAATTTCTCATTCATTTTTCTCATAGACACTCTGAGAAAAAGAAAACAGTAATAATAATAATAATAATTAGTTTGAACTTTTAATATTTTCTAAAAGTATGAAAAAAAAATATGGAAAATATGCTTCCAAAACTGGAGCTTGCAGTCACACTGAGCTCCACACTGACAGGAAAAGAGTTGTATATTTCAAATTTGTATGTGAAGAGGCAAAATAAATTCACAATTCACTTCCAAAAATCCATCTAACTTTCTCCATGCACTCTCCTTTCTTTTAGTGTCCATATTTATTTATTTATTCATTTATTTGATTGGGACAGTGCATGAACAGACATGACAAAATGCATGAATGTAAACACGCCGGATTGTAGCCAAAAGGCTCATTTCCATCCGTAGTCCCACAGGTCGGGGTCACAGGGGTCAAAAATGCATCAGTAACATTTAGTAAAACAGTAAAATTTACATTAAACAATAATCAGACCCTATATACAATTTTCCATACTCACCAACTGTACAATCATACAGATAACCACACAATTCATAGTCACTTTTACACAAAACTCCATTAACATTCACTCAGTATCCACACTCCACAGGCAACGTACAGCACTAAAAAAATCCAGTCCATCTTAAAAGGTCCATAAGAGACACACAATATGAACAAACACAGCCTGGCATCTGGTGTGTGCAGGTTTGGTTTGACCAGAGCCAATTATATAAATACTTAAAATTCACAGTCAAATAATGAGTTGACTAAGACACTGTGGACCAATGGTTTGACTAAATTATGGAGCTACTTCCTATTTTAGAGCTGGTTTAGCCCAACAATAGTTTAGTCTTATTGTGTAAAGATTTGGTATGAATCTGGTGGCACTCTTGCGGTAGTTACAGTGAAAAGTTGGAGAACTAAATGGAAAACAAAAGCAATCTTGATGCATTCCTAAATGACAATAAAATGACTAAACCGTTATCTTGATTACTAGCCAAAGCCCAACATTGAGTTCCTGTCCCTGTTGCACTTACCATACTTCTCCTTCCTCCTCTTCACAGGGAGCGATATACGGCATGGCCCAGTCGATTCCAGACCGGTCGATGGTCTCGGAAATCTCTCGTGGTTTTCTGGACTGTCTCTACAGCACTGAGGTCCCAAAAACCAGCACTAGCCACATGAACGGGAATGGGAAAGCCCACTGAAAACCCAAATGTGAGCCACGATTTGGGCTTTGATCCACTGCAAACAGGGAAACCACGCTCGCCTACCCCTGCTCCGATGCCTTATCTGAACTGAAAACATCTGCAGACAAGCACAAACCATGCACAACCACGTTTTAATTATTACTCTGCAAAAACTGAATATCTTGAGTTAAAATTATGATATCAAATTCAGTATTTAGTATCTGTCTGCACCACTTCTGACAGGTTTCATTAGATTTTTTGTGTTTTTTAGATCCATTAGTTGCAAAAGCTGCAGTCAACTAGTCCTCATACATAATAAAACTAGTGTTACTTTGCTTTAAAAATACTAAATGGATTTAAACAGCACATTTTCAAGAGCCTGTGATCAATACGAGCATTCAAGGTCCAGTTTAAGTGAGTGATTTTCGACTATGGTGAGAGTGATTATCTAAAAAACTGTTGCTTAATGCTGGCGATCTTGTGTCTGTAAATTTATATGTTTGGGACGTGTTTTAACAGCACAAATCAGCTCACTTGTTGTAGTTTCAGTCAAGTCATTCTTTAGGGTCAGACTGTTAAAACAAAAGCGCACGTTAAAGTCTAACTTGATTAACAGAGCTTCAGACAGCAGTGGCAACACTCCACACCCCAGGGAGTATCAATAATGAACATTGAAATGTCCTAAAATCTGGTCATTATAAAGTACAATTATTTAAACTCATCTAATTTACACTTTTTAAAACTCAAGATATGCAGTTTTTCCTGAGCAAGTTTTACAGAGTCACTTTTTCACAAATGAATACTATTAAGTTCTCTAACACATATTTTAATTAATAATAATGTGTTTTTTTGTTTGTTTTAAAACTCAATTTCCGTGTAAACATTTTCTCTATCTACTGATTGCAATGCTCAACCATTCACCTTTTTTTTTTACGTCATAACATTTCAACAAACCACTGAATCTTAATGCAAACCGCTATGCTGCCCTCTAGCTGTAGCCTTCTGCAACGTAACGAAAGCAATATCTGCAAAGAGCATTTAGTCTGTTGAAGCACTGCGATGCCCTCGTGGATTATATCAGGTTCATATGCAAATAACTTGAAATTTCATTGTCTTTAACAAAGCATGAGCATGTTCGTCTTTGTTCGGCACTTAGATAAAAATACAGTTGAAAAATTATTGGTTTGTCTACGTTTTAAACATGAAAAGATTAAAATATGGGAGATATTGTACCACTAATCTGCTCTAACCCACAACATTTACATCAAATACCTAAATACCTTAACTGTCAATAACATAATTTATTTTAATGTTTATTTTCAAGCCAATGGGAATAAGAGCTGCTTCCCACCTCAGAAACCACTGTCAGTGAATTAACGAACGCATTTATAAGCACTGAAATAACTATGACACAAACACTTTAGGGTTGCTGTTAGCTGCCTGTTGGGGCTTTTTCCCCCTCAAACGGTTAAAAGTTTCATCTTTAGCTTTAATATCTGAGCTAGTTATGTTAAACAAGTGCATTTCTTCTCTTAATGCCTTGAAAATTATGGCAAACCAATTGCAAATCTTTAGTGTAAAAGAGACAAAAGCAGTGACAAATTTCTGTGTGCAAAAAGTTAAATGTCAAAGGCTCATAATTTAGTCTGTTTAGCACTATATTTGCTACTCTAAGTATATTATTATCAACAAGATGTCTGTTTTTGCAAATTAACTCATGTATAAACTACCAGTCAAGAGGACACACCCTCTCATTCAATGTTTTTATTTTTATTTTTACTACTTTCTATGTATTATTTACATACAGAAGACATCAAATATATGAAATAAACTCTTCTAATTTTTTTTTACATATTCAAATCCTCAAATTAGTCTCTTTTTAGTGTCTCACTCCTTGCTTGTTGAAAAAATACTAGTAATTGAGTTATTAAACTGTTTTTCTTCTTCTTAAGACTGTATATCTCGCTTCATATATTTGATGTTTGTATCTAAAATATAGAAAGTAGTACAAAGAAAGAAAGAAAAACAAAAAACACAGAATGAAATGATCCAAACTTTTGGCTGGTGGTGTACAGAGCACCAGTAGTTGAGTGCAGCTGTAGTGGCTTGAGTGTTTTTACGCAGAGATTTTGTAACCCGAGGAAGCCAAAGCTTGATTCACAAACATTCATTTTTAATTTAGATATTTAATCCATGATGACTGTCAGGACTAATACTGTTTTAACACATTTTATATCTTGTTTGTCTTTTAATTCAGTCTACCTCAGTTTCTACACAGTTCAAATTTAACCCATTACTAACACAGATTTTGTTTTCTATCATGGACTGTACAACGTTGGGGCATTTGTTTGATACTGAAAATGAGCGGTTTCACTGTGTTTTCACCCACAGACTGATGCATTCAAGTCCTGTCTGTAATTTTGACATTTTCATAATTTTTTTGTTGTTTGCTTTTGTGTATCCCCTGAATTAATTTATGTTTGTGCAATATGTAACTTTTCCAACAAGGATTGCTCGGCTTTTTGGAGAGAAATAAGATGGTTTTAAGTCATCGAACCATTTCTGTGACCACTGGGAGTTTTGTGTTTTGAGAGATTAGTTGAATGTATTTTTATCTTATTTAAATATATTCAGGTTTGCGTAACATAGTCAGTGCCTGGTTAGACCTTTTTAACTAATAATTAGGTCACAAACGGTGCCCGTGGTTAGGGCGGTGAAACTAAGCAAAAACGTTTTTATCTTGAGTCATGCTTGAAAGAAATTTGTGTCAATTCAATGGCAAAATCATTTTTTTTTAAATAAAACCTTTAATGCTAATCTGATTTGAGACCGACTGACTTTTTCACTGCTCTGTCACACATAACTCTGTATTTGTATAATTAGGGCAACAGTGGTTAACGCCGTGGACCCCCAACCCGAAGATCAGAGGACGGATTCCCGCTTGGACCAAGTTCTGTTATTGTACCCTTAAGCAAAACACTTCAGCCACATTGTCTAATGAGTGTGTGTGTGTGTGAGAGAGAGAGAGTGTGTGTGTGTTAAAATGGACTCTCACAGAATCAATTTTAACATTTTCTCAGGGTTTATATGTCTAATCTGTTCTAGAGTTAATTTATCATTTCTGGAAATGTTAATTAAATAACTCTGGACCAAAGTTCCTGTTTAACCCTGAAATTAAAAGTTATATTAACGTTTTTAGAGTAAACGGAAACACTTTGTAGGGTTATCCTGATTTAACTAAACAACACATACAGGTGTTTTATTTTTACACTTTATTTTAGTTAATTTAAAATTAAATTATGTACAAAACTGGTTCCAACTGGTCTTCAAGAGTTTGAAGTGGAGGGTGGGAAGTAAAATGAACATTAGGGGAAGTTGAATTAGCTTCAACCATATCGACTCCAACTCAAACCCCCATTTAACTTTCAAAGAGTTAAAATAACACTTGCATATTTTACCCTGAAATTTTAACCCTGCAGTTTTTGCTGTGTATGGTGCTATATAAATCCAGGTATTAATTAGAGGTTTATTGCTGTAATACTGTACCTTCATGCACTTATTTTAAATATATTTTGTTCATATGAGCTCATCCTTTTTATTATCTACTGTGTCTTATACAAACCTAAAAGTACAAGGCAAAAAGCAAAGTCTAGCCAAGTTAGGATGAATTAAGAATATGATATGAGTAAATTAAAATTATCTGCCAGTCAAACAAGACTTTTTGTACTTAAAATTTGAAAATACATCTTGCTACACTTAAAATAAGACAAAAAACTTGCATTTAAAATAGGAAGCAAAATCAAATGTTGCTTGAATTAAGAAAAACACACTTATTCCGTAGGTAGAAAATTTTATTTGTTGTTTACTTGTTTACTAAGCTGAATCTACTCAAATAAAGTAAAATGTTTGTAATTTAAGTCATTTTAATTTAACTCAATATTGTTTTTTCCCGTATATAATTAAGGTACTTTAATATTGGGGCTAAACCTGAACTTACCAGGACTAGAAAACGGCCAATCCGAGACTAAACAGGACTCAAACCATCTTAAGTGTGAATGCACAACATGAATGAGTTATGTTATTTATTAGTTTAGAGACAAAGCACTTTTATTGATCTGAAATTTCAAGCGTTTAATTCTAATGGAGGAAACTGGAATGACCTTCACAACCATAAAGAGAACAGACTGGAAAACCGCTGTAACTAACGCAGTAAAGCAAATGTCATTTAGTATTTATCTTTGCACTTTGTACTAGTTTGAGCCTGTTTTTCTGAGCATTTGAATCATTAATATTAGTAGAGATCCACCTGCTGGTTTGTCAGGGTACAACATCTAAACATTAACAACAGACAAGTCAAAGTTTTACCATTTAATTTTACTTACTTAAAACACTATGGTCAGATTTAATTCCAGTAAGTAAAATTGTAACAATACAATATTTGGGACTTCATAGGCACATTTGGCACATTTAAGACAACACTGTAAAATATAAAACATGGAATGATTTCTGTAACAATTTCCATCAGTCAAACAGCAACTCTACTCAAAGAGCGAAGAAAGGATCACTCTTCTTTGGGGTTTTGTGGTTATTTTCAAGTTACTGACAGTTTAGAGGCTCATATCAATGAAGCCTGGTCGATGAAAGTTGCTAAAGTGATATCTCGCTGGGACAGGCCTCCACACTCATGAGTGCTCAGGGTGATCTGCACCTGAAATCAAAACAATGAAAACATTTTTAAATATTAATGAAAACATAATAATAATGCATCAGTTTTATATAGCGCTTTTCAGGACACTCAAAGACGCTTTACAGAGCATTATTCATTCACTCCAGACCCGGTGGTGGTAAACTACTATTGTAGCCACAGCTGCCCTGGGGCAGACTGACGGAAGCGACATATCTTTACATATCTTTAGTCACACATTTTAACTACGCATCTAATCAATCATCGTCATGTGAAATTAGATGGTTTTCGTATCCTGTTATAGGTGACATTTTGAGGACTTTTCAATATCCAAAAGATATAATATTTTGTCAGTTGCTATAATAATAATAATAATAATAATAATAATAATAATAATAATAATAATAATAATAATAATAATAATAATACATTTTATTTAATTGGCACCTATGGTAAGAGAATGTTTCTATTGTGGCCATACCGGCTTGTCAAAGATCTCAGAAGCTCAGCAGGGCCGGGCCTGGTCAGTACTTGGATGGGAGACCACTGGGAATTCCAGGTGCCACAGGGGGGCGCCAGTGGTAAAAATTGTCATTGTGTCCTTAGGCAAGGCACTTCACCTACATTGCCTAGTAAGAAAGTGGAGTGTGTGTGACTCTTGGTGGTGGTCGGAAGGGCTGATGACGGCAGCAGACTTGGAGAGACTTTTCCATGCATTTGTCTCCAGTAGGTTAGACTAATATAACGGCCTCTCACTGGCCTCTCTAAACGAGCTGTGAGACGCTGCAGAACATCCAGAACACTGCAGCTCGGGCCCTGACTCCAACCAGGAAGTACGAGCACATACAGTCATGTGAAAAAGTTTGGACACCCCTGATCATTTTCAAGATTTTCCTTTATAAATCATTGGTTGTTCGGATCAGCAATTTCAGTTAAATATATCATATAGCAGAAAAACACAGTGGTATTTGAGAAGTGAAATGAACTTTATAGGATTTACAGAAAGTGTGCAATAATTACTTAAACAAAAGTAGGCATGTGGATAAATTTGGGCACCCCAACAGAAAAATTACATCAATATTTAGTAGATCCTCCTTTTGCAGAAATAACAGCCTCTAAATGCTTCCAATAGCTTCCAATGAGGGTCTGGATTCTGGTTGATTTTTGACCATTCTTCTTTACAAAACATCTCCAGTTCAGTCAAGTTTGATGGTGCCCGAGCATGGACAGCCCACTTTAAATCGCACCACAGATTTTCAGTAATATTCAGGTCTGGGGACTGAGATGGCCATTCCAGAACATTGTACTTGTTCCTCTGCATGAACTGCCTTAGTGAATTTGAGCAGTGTTTAGGGTTGTTGTCTTTTTGAAGTATCCAGCCCTGGCGCAACTTCAACTTTGTCACTGATTCTTGAACATTGTTAGTTATTCTTCAACTTTAACAAGATTTCCAGTCCCTGCACTGGCCACACAAGCCCACAGCCTGATGGACCACCACCAAATTTTACTGTGGGTAACAAGTGTTTGTCTTGGAATGCTATGCTCTTCTTTCGCCATGCATTTCACCCCTTGTTACATCCAAATAACTCAATTTTAGTTTCATCAGTCCACAGCACCTTATTCCAAAATGAAGCTGGCTTGTCCAAATGTGCTTTAGCAAACCTCAAGTGACTCTGTTTGTGGCATAAGATTACAGGAAGAATAAAACAAGGGGTATGCAGCAAAGTGGTAGAGCGCTCTTATATTATTGTGTTCATTTCATGTAATGAATCCTGTAAATTAATAATAATGCATTTCTCTTTTACGTAGCAAATTTTTAAACGTCGTTCTTGTTCTAGGCTTGGTCAGGAGTACCTCCCCTTTATCTGTTCTGTATGATTTAGTTTCCCATGGCAGATTACGTCATCAAACTCATAAGATTGTGTGAGTCTTGTGGGTCTTGTGGGTCTTGTGGGTCTTGTGGGTCTTGTGGGTCTTGTGGGTCTTGTGAGTCTTGTGAGTCTTGTGAGTCTTGTGAGTCTTGTGAGTCTTGTGAGTCTTGTGAGTCTTGTGGGTCTTGTGGGTCTTGTGGGTCTTGTGGGTCTTGTGGGTCTTGTGGGTCTTGTGAGTCTTGTGGGTCTTGTGGGTCTTGTGGGTTTTGTGAATCTTGTGGGTCTTGTGGGTCTTGTGGGTCTTGTGGGTCTTGTGGGTCTTGTGGGTCTTGTGGGTCTTGTGGGTCTTGTGAGTCTTGTGAGTCTCGTGAGTCTCGTGAGTCTCGTGAGTTTTGTGAGTTTTGTGAGTTTTGTGAGTCTTGTGGGTCTTGTGGGTCTTGCCAGTGGCTGTATCAATTGCACACTCACGCGAAAAGGTCTGAACCGCTTGCCCTAAAACGTGTTAATATTTAAATGATCAGGACGTATTATTCCTTTTCTACCTTGTTATAAACGTTGAACCACTCCGGGTGATGGTCGATCTTTTCCGCCTGCAGAGCCACTCTCGACATGAATCCAAACGCCTGGAAGCACAACAATACTTCAGTTTTCAGAAATAGGGGAGGGGAATATTGGAGCCAGATCACTATTTTTGGTTTCATCACAATCACAAATCGATTTGTTTGTTCAAGGAGTTCAAGGAGTATTTAACTGTGAAGTAGCCACAGGGAGGTTGAACTACTGTATAGGAGGAGCAGGAGAGGAAAGTGTTTGAGCACAGAATGGGATTAAACAGGGAAACAGTGAATTACAACCTGATCACCAAAATAGCACATCATAACGTGGTAATAAGCACTGAGCTAGTGACTTGTGCTCCGCTAATTTTGAAGAGAGAATCATGGAAAAAACTCCCGTGGCCAATAACCGCACCCTCTAATACGATAACATTGAACTGCACTGTTGCGTAATAATAATAACTCCACATAATATTATTAATTTTTAATGTAATTCACTTCATATAGTATAGCAGTACATAAATCAACTATTTTAAAATATTGTTTATATGAAAGATATTCTTAATTACATATGAAATTTCTGTTTTCTGCCAATTTGAGGTACAGTGAAGAACTTTGGTCATAGCAGCTGTTCTCTTCTAGAGACAAAGGTCAACCTGGACTTAACTTGAAGCTTATAAATTTGGGAAGTTTTTATGTACATTTGAGGTACTGATACATGTAATAAAATGCTTGAAAATTATCACTTTTGATGACAATTTGTCAAGTGGACCAAACATTTTTTTGTCTTTTGGGGTATGTTGAGGGTGATATTTGACAGAAAAAATGCAGCAAGCCCCAGAATATTTTTCTTCTAGTTTCCCCAAAGTGTCAGGATTCACCATGCAAAATTTTAGGGTTATTTGACCATTTATGCAATTGCAGCGCCTTAATATTTACAATGACATAATTTCACCAAAACCTTTTCTAAAACAGGGAGTTTTTTGGCCCCTGAGACCAAACGAAGCCAAGTTGGGGTTGGTCCCTATCAACTTGTGATGGCCCAAGATATAAGATAACAGGAAATAATAGTGAAAAAAAGGCAGCAAAAACCATCCTGAGGAGGGGACCTGGCTCCCGGCCTAACATATCTGACTGTATGTCAGATATGTGATGCACTTTAACGCTGCTGCGATTATCGTCACTGTTTCTTACATATGTGCAGCAAATGAATTAAAGTGTCTCACTCCGAGTTATACATGTGTAGTACAAGGTTTGTACTGAATGTTTTATTGTGCAAATGTTACACTAGGGTTATTTATGGAGTTATTGCACCTTTGGTATTGCACTTTACATCGAAATTGTGCAGTCTTTGATGCTCTAAATGTAATTTTGTTGTTCCTTAGGACAGTGACAATAAAAATCTTGAGCAGGGCTGTATTAAGCCAATGTAGTGCCCCATAACAAGAGCATTTCTCGTATGTAATTTACTAACTACATCAGCCCAACAAATAAGCCGAAAATAACTTACAGCATCCAACTATAAACATGTGGGTATATTAAAATGTCTCAGTTCAAAATGTACATCATATATTCAAATATCTCAATTAAAAATTCTCAATAACCACTCAGTTGATGCCTGTACATTTTTCATTTCTGCTTTGAGGGGCTCCAAAGGGGAATGAATGGTCATGTAATCTTGATGTGTTCAGTATTATCATTATTATTGTTGTTGTTATCATACAATTAGTGTTAATGATGAGTTATGTATGGCCATTTAACATTTTCAGGTGAATAACATACAAATGTAAAGTTTGTGTCATGGTTGTGAATGGTTGGTGCCCCTGGGCCCATCTGGATAATCCGGTGTTCTGTCAAAATGAGCTCCCTGCAGCCTAAATCGACAGCAACATCTATCGATTCACGCTTCCCTATCACCCATTCTCCATCCCTTGTCTTACGCTTTTCCGTTTACAGTTGTCTAGATCCAATAAAGCGAACCTCCCCAGTTTTACATCATATTTCTTTGGATTCGAGACAGCGGGTTTGATGCTGTTTGCACACGGTGATCACACTTTATACCTTAGTTATGTCAAATTTCAACTCATTAATTTGAATATGCGTAGTTCATTTCAACAGTTGTATTACGCTATCAAATAAGGCTCCGACTAACAGAGCACATATCGACAGACCAATTTAACCATCGAATAATGCTCCCTCTGTAGAATCACCATTATTCACTAATTTATATGAATATGTGTAGAGGTAGCTCATTTCGACAGGCCTATATTTTCTATCAAATAAGGCTCCCACTATATAAAAGAAAGAAATGACTGGAAAACTTGAAATCTTTATATTAAATATATAATTTTTAACACTAATATCATAGGCTACCGTGTGAATTTCCTAGTATAATATAGTGATATTTTATTTATACAGCGCCTAAAAAGTTACAACTATACATGGAAACAAAATAAAATACGATGTAATGAAAATCATAACGATAAAATCAAATATTAAATCCAAACTATTCAGTCATCTAACATAGTTATTATGCCATGAATCCAACATGCACAAGTCGTTGTTTACAGGCTTAACTGGTCAAAACAGACAATAAAACCAAAACACTTTTAAAATGTTACTTGTTCCTCCACTTCTGCCTCGGGAGCTCAAATCGACGGCGTTTAAACTGTACCAATGCTTGAGGGTTGTGCTCATGTGCAGTAGCATTAGGGAGCTCAAATCGACAGGACACTGGCCTTGATGTTGAGACGATGTTTGGAAGGATAAATGTAAGAGTAGTGACTGAGCAATGGGACACTTCTCATTTGTGCATGTCTTAATAAGTCATGGAAGTATAGATATGCCCCATAGTTTGTTTAGCTCTACTGTCGTTTGATATAAAAAGTCCACAGACACTTGAAACATACATTAAAAAATCATCACCTGGTTAAAGTCTTTAAAAATGAACTCCTTGTAGATGGCGTCTCGGCCCACAGTCTCCACCCACTGAGCGCTCCGGAGCAGAGGCAGGAGGTGCGCCCTCTCCTCCTCACTCAGAGTCTGAATCTTTGACTGAGAAAACAGGAGAGGGGCAGATCTCAAACACGAGCTGTGATTGGACAAACATGCCCCATCTGGAAACAATGAAAAGGCTGCATTCTTGGTTTAAAACACTCAAGGGGTGTAGCACATAAGCTATTGATGGTTAATTTTGTGATAAATTGGCATAATTCACTACAAAACAGATATATGTCTGTATTTACACTTGCACAGATTAAAATTTTGAGAAAACTATGACTAAATTCAGACTAAAACTGAACTAGACCAGAATTAAACCAGGACTAATACCAAACCAAGTCTACATTAGAAATACAACCTAATGGGCTCAAGTCAAGGCTGAAGGTGTGAACCTACCCTATGCTTCAGCTTGTACAATACTAAATACTAAGCAATAAATACTAATAAAGTACAATACAAAATACTAAATACAACCAGTCAATTAAATACTGTCGCACTTTAACTGTATGTTTTAATCGTATTTAATTTGTTTATGTTGTTGTCAGTCGACCTTGTATGTCCAGAAAGGTGCCTGATAAATAAAATGTATTATTATTATTCAATGTATTATTGTATACTTAACTCTTAAACATGAATGACTTTGCAACATTGTCCAATTACATATCAAATACAGTTGTTTAGCATAATTGGTATAATTATGTAATTGTCATTGTGTGAAATGTAGTTTTCCAATCATTTCCAAGACCTAAAATTTCATGATAAGACCCACTATGAGACTTACTACTACTTTGAACTTATTTATTTCTCCATACAGTATAATAATATGCATTTGTGTAATATTCATGATCAAATATTCCTTGTGCTAGTCTAAATTACTAATAAGCCTTCATTGAGAAATTTAGTGCAGTGGGACAGTGGGACTTTTGGTCACTGACTCTCTTAATCTTGACGCATGACATGGGTCACATGAATCTGTCCTCACTGAACTATGCCCTCATGGCCCAAAGCAAATCTACCCTCTCCGCTACCCAGTGCACTTCACCCAGTTTATTGCCTATATCTTTGTCCTGCTCTCCTCACTGGACCCCCTTTGGACCCCCCTGGACCCACTCTGGACCCGCTTTGAAAGAGACGCTGAGTAAACAGGTCTCGTGCCCACGGCCTCGAGCGCAGTGACATCAACAGGTGCCATGGCAACGCTTCTCTAATCTGATCTGACAAAAAACACTGGATTGTGGCGCTATTGTGTCCACCCGGGCATCTGCATTCAGAAACACACAAGGAAAATGTGCATAACGATTTTCTATGTGTGTTTGAAAGGTCAAAAAAGCAACAAACAAAAAGACGCACGATTCAAACAAGCCATTTCAATGAATAAGCAACACGACACGCGTTTATCCACATTGGTTATACGAACTGCTGATTAAAATCGACTTAAATATATTTTGTCTACAGAACACTAGAAACAGCAAGCCACGGAAGTCTCAACGAGCTACACTTTTGCGTAATTACGCGTATGGATAATAGACAATCAGCCACCACTTTGCAGCACTGGCGCACATTTTAAAAGGCTAAATAGTGTTGTCAGTGTATTTTACTCACGTATCAATGAGTAGAATCAGTTCATCTTGACTAAATCACCCAGCAGATATTGCATGCTTACCATATTTGCAGTGGTTTTACGCACGGTGGAGATAGAGCGTGCCAAGACCAGACCAGCGCCCACAGAAAGAAGAGAGTGAAGTGAATTTTGTTCACACGGGAGACCAGGGTCCTGTTTAGCTGCCCCACTGAAGCCTGAACACAAATACTCAAATGTGATTGGCCAGTCCACAACCACCTGTCAGCACGAGTTAATCATTATCCTTTATAGGTCAGCTTCAGGCGTGTGACGCTCCAATACAAGAGAGTAACACAGGAGTAACAGAAGAGCAACAAGGCAAATCTGTACTGTCTGGTGTAAAATGTCATCACAGCAAAGGCCTGTGATGCTTCAGGAGATACTAGGAAAAATAATAATGTAGGCCTAGAGAAAGGAAGATAAATTACTTGTGATATATTTCTTAAGACAATAACCAATGTAACCAGGAGGACTACAGCAAAATATCTCTTGTTGCCATAATTATGTAACATCACTAGAATTTGAAATAAAGAAAACAGCTGAGGTAAGGTAAGGAGAAAGATGAAGCTACAGTATAAAATGCATTTTCTCCTGAATAAATTAATTGAAGGGGTGTTTCTATTATAATAAATAAAATGGGATTCTCTTGCATATGCTGAACATGAGAATACTGCTTGAATACTGCTTGCCTCTAGATGTTGTTGCTTTGCCTGGAATATTCCACAGTAGAGCACACAATGTATCCCTATATGTTTTCTTGGAGACAAGGTGGACCAAGATTTAAGAAAGTCTTAAAGTGCACTTTTAAGTCCATGAACTGTCGAGGCTTCCCCATGACTTTAGCTGTGTGGATACTAGAAAAATGAGGCGCTGAGAAAGCCCTCGTGACCTCAGGAGTCACAGCTCACACAAATGAAGCAGTTCATCAACTGAGATTCACGTTTAATACATGAGTGGGACAGGAAATGAGAAAGTATAAAGAGGTTTAACCCACTTGTGTTGTGCCTGTATCATGTTAACGTAACCTACTGTATAAACTTTCTTTTATGGCCTTACGTAATTAGGCCTATTTCATTTATATAGTTGCAAAGTGGTTTTGCAAACAGTTCGCATTCCGTTTAGTAACTCTCTTTATACTGGACTATTTTATATCTCAGAATCTCACCTCCATCTTAAACCAATCATCTGCCCACAAGTGTATGACGTCACACAGGTCAGCCCCAAATGTCCTCGTGCGTCCTGCGTGTGTCACCGGGTGCGGTGGCGCGCGCCTGTAATCCAAGCTACCGGGAGGCTGAGGCTGGCGGATCGTTTGAGCTCAGGAGCTCTGAGCTGCAGCGGACTATGTCGATCGGGTGTCCGCACTAAGTTCGGTATCGATATGGTGCTCCTGGGGGAGCCCGGGACCACCAGGTCGTCTAAGGAGGGGTGCACCGGCCCAGGTCGGAAACGGAGCAGGTCAAAGCCCCCGTGCCGCTCAGTAGTGGGATCGCGCCTGTGAATAGACGCTGTAGTGCAGCCTGAGTAATACAGCGGGACTCAGTCTTTTTAGGAAAACAAACCACAGACAATTAGCACATGAGACCTTTTAATGTTATTTGTGCACATATTGTTTGTCTGTGTCTTCCGATGAACACTGGGATTTTATTGGTCTCTTACTGCCTTCAACTGGACCAGTGGACATTTCTCCTGCTACTGCCTGAACATAATAGTCATTTCACTGATAGGCCTATGGGATATTTATTGCTGGTTATTACTGAGTCATGCGCTATGTGACTTTCCATATATAAATTAATATACATTCAAACAAAAAGCGCAACATGTGCTGTGTCCTTTTGTCCAGTAGGAGGCAGCGTAGTACAGATAAAACTCCATTCTTCAGCAGTAAATGCCTGGGGAACGAACAGGATCAGTCATAACATATCAGCAGAAATAATGCTCCAACCTTTTTCCTCCGGTGAGCTACCTTAGCAGAACAGCAATGCCGAGAACTACTAATTTTTAGCCATGAAAACCAGACCAGGACGCAGAGAGGACACCTGGACACCTCTGCTCAGTTTCTCTTTATTAAAGCAGTGAGAACTCTTCTGTTTTCACGCTCACAGCACTAAACTCTGGGACAGACCTGAAAAATATAAGATACCTTTGTATATTTCAAACCCAATCTGATTATTTGTAATATAAACATATAAGGATGAATAATAAAATAAAGAACTGCAGTTTGAAAGTGTCTGAGACTCACACATGCATCTGATCTTCCTCCTGTTTGAGGCTGTTTACTTCTTTAATCTGTGGAGTCAGACCAGGACTCAGAGAAGACACCTGGACACCTGCAGGAGACAAGATACACACTAATACATACATGTGAAGTCTTGTGATCATGAACACACTTGAACTTAGCTGTAGTCTATTTTATGGCTAATGGGGTATCCTTGAAGTTGTAAATATGATTTAGTGAATATTTGAAGTGGGGGGGGGCAGCTGCCCCCGTGACCCAGCTGGATTAAGTGGGAGAAAATGGATGGATGGATTATAATTTCCCTTAATTTAAAAGAGCCATTAGGATTACTCACAAGATCCACTATCTGTATCCGACAAACCCACTGTTTTTAAAACGTCATGATCTGGAGCACTTGAGGCCGTGACCCCCAAACTGGATGAGTGGTTACAGCAGATCTCAGGAAGGACAACAGACATCTCAATCCAGAAAAGTGCAGTACTGGGAACAGCAAAGATACTGCACAGAACTCTCAAGCCAACCCGAGCTGATGAGGCTGAGAGACCAAACACCGTGGAAGGTGAGAAACACTTTATATGTGTAAATAAATACACAACCATCCTAACCACCCAAATATACATGTCTGCAGGCAAAGGTAAAGTTACAGAATCTCTAGTGGGATCCCCTTGTCTCCATAAAGTAGTGCAATTTTAAAATGTGTGCTCATGATAAGAATGAATGTTTATGGTGTTTGTGACTCTTGTAATTGAATAAATACAATACAAATGAGACTCCACAATTAGGGTGGAGGAAATGCTCAAGTGGAATCCAAAATACTGAAATTAAATTACACGATAGTGATTAGGGGTGTGCAAAAATACTGAAATATTGATAATTCGTATCATTTACTGTGATGATGCAGTATCGATATCGTGGGCTACTATATCAATATATCGACAAGAGTATTTTTTTGTTTAGAGGAAGGCAACTCGTTAATGCAACACACTTGACATTTTCAATGTTTTGATGAGTACAATGGGCATGTTTTATATTAACCTTAACAAAGACTATCACACCCCTGATTTAGCCATTGTTTTATATTGAACAGTATCGAATCAATTTGAAATATATTGTATCGAATCAAAAGTGCACTGTATAATAACCTAAGAATAATGAATATAAAAGGCAATAATGTCACTACACAATCACCATACTGCTTAAACAGCTGCCCCCACTCCTTTACTGCAATATCTTAATTAAGTCTATTAATTTTCTTTATTTATATTCTTTGCCTAACCCCCCTCCCCTCTGTCTCTTACTAAACCAGATAATCTCATTGTAACGTAACAGTTTCGGCCCCAGTCACATGTGACAGTCCTTATGAAAGCCCCACTGCGTTAAACAGAAAGTCCTTGTTTTATACAGGATCTGAGCTGCTAATCCTCAAACCACGACCAACTGCACTGATTCACAGTGATTCAAGTTTGTATTTGTAAATTCAAATGGCTCTAAACTCCAGGACCGTGTTTCATGTTCTGGCTTTTAGCTGGTATGCGTTTGTGGTCCAAAGTCTTGCAGCTAAAAATGATGAAGAATTACCACCTGGGATTTTTGTGTACGGGGGGCCCTGGAAATACCTCACTTTTCTAAACTTGGTGAGTAATTTTACTTCACTAAATATAAGTTAAAGGTCCAGTATGGAACTTTTTTCGAGGAGGATCCGTCATCTGCTTGTCTCCATGGAGATTTTATAGTTATTAGATTTTAAATATTTTTTACAGCTTGCGTGAGGTTGTTTTGCTTCAGATCTGATCTGTAACTTGGCCTGTTGGTGTTTCATGCTTGTCTCCATGGAGATAGATAAATTTACTGTAATACTGCGGAACATTCCAGATAGAGCAATATAAACACTATGGGTGAATTTAAGAATTTCTTGACAATAAAGTTCAGAAATTAATTGGTGACTTTCCACTTTGCCAGTGAGGTTGAATTTTCTACCAACGACCATAGTTTTGTCTTGTTTCAACATAAAATAAAATGTTTTATTTTTCATGTTTGTATAACATTGTTTTGTCTGTTAAAGTTGTTACAGATGACGTTCTTTGGCCTGGCTGCAGCCTCAGATCTCCAGGATGGGAAGAAGTGTCAGAGCTCTTTGGTCAGATGCAAAGACCTGCTTTTCGCTGTGTTTGGGTTTCCAGTGGGAATGGTGAGTTTATATATACATTTATACTGCATCCTTTTATAATAAACATCTTCAAACTGTGAAAAGTCGTCATTTAAGACCCTAAGCCTTTATATCTGAGTGGTTCACAGCAGCATAAATATGCATAGACATTGTCTATTAATATAATTTTAGAAAAGAATGCAAACTATATTATCTCCTTATTGGCTGAAGACTAAACCAGCAGTGTAAAGCATTCACATGGGGTAAAAATAGCACAGTTGTTTTCAACTGTCAACAATACTGTGAATGTGAACAAACAACCACATGAAAACTCCCACTATACAAACTAGTTTCAAACTAGTTTCTTTGTACACAGGAGGTGTGTGTGACGAGGCTAATTCAAGATATGAATTCACAGAATTCACTTGTGCCACCTTTTTGCGGCACTAATTTAATTTTATTTAAAATTGTGTAACTTTACACGTGGAGGGTCCACCACATGTTTGTCTCCATGGAGAGGTTATTGCCCTGCAGAGGCAAGATAAGATAAGATAAGATAGGACTTTATTGATCTCGCAGTGGAGAAATTCAGCAGTCACAGTAGCTCCAGGACAGTTTAGTGCAAAAAAGGAAAAAAAGTATGATGCAATCAAGCTAAACAATAATAATAAAAATAGAAATAATAATAAAAATAATAATATAAAGTGAATAAGAATTGCAATATAAATACTATATCATCATCATCATCATCATCTTTAATTCAGGCTCAGGGTTCATATAAAAACACACAAGACAGAAGACACCATAACACAAACGGTGGTACTGGTGTTTCTATACACAGGACTGGCCCTGACACAGTGTTTTGAAAAAGGTTCAAAGCACAAAAACAAGACTAGAGATCAAAACAAAGCTAAATCCTAAATCCTCCCGTGTCCCTCCAGTCCGGCCTGAGCTCCAGGCTGCAGGTCAGTGAACAGTGGGTTGATTTGCCACATACACCAAACACCCCAAAACACCACAGCAACAGTCGTCAAATCTCGTACCTTCACTTAGCAGATGTGGGCCACACTCCGGTGACGCCATCTGCATTTTCCTGCATCCTTTTAAACAGCAGCTGATCTAAACACAGGCTTTCCCACTGGATACTCAGGATGGAGAAGTCCATTTACACAGGAGTGAACAGCAAACCACGCTACAAACTAGCATTTCAATAACTCTCTTCAGTCCACTCTTCAATAACTCTCTTCAGTCCAAGTCATGAAATCCTCCAAATTATTCTCATGAAAGTGTATAGAGTATTTTCTGTTTAAAGAGAGAAGAACTCAGCCTAAATATGCAGGATTTGTGTGTTAAACATGTGTGAATTAAACAAAACACAACTCCAGGTATGTTTTGAGGAGGAAACATTATAACATAGATCAGAAAATAGTGTAATGATTGAACAGTATGAACAGCACACGACAAGCAGGCGTTGACTCCCCCACCAGAAAAGTTACTTAATGCACCTTAAGGTTTTAGTTTATATTCAGAATTAGATGAATAATTAATCTGTATGTTTGTTTTAATACGTTATGGATGCGCTTGTTGAGTGGTTGCGTTTTAACATATTTTGTCTATTCTAAAAGCTTTTCCATAATCTTATCTCGTTTATATTTTTATCAGTTTGTTGTCCTGCTCTTCTGGTCCATTTTCGCCTATGACAGAGAGTTGGTTTATCCAGCTACGATTGATGCATTCTTCCCTCCTTGGATGAACCACGCTATGGTTTGTACTTTAACTTTATGCCCAAAATACAGTATTCATACCATATTTATATACTTATTTTAATTCATCGTTCCTGTCTCCACAGCACACATTTGTTTTTCCCATTTTATTAGCAGAAGTTTTGCTGCAGCCTCATTTTTACCCAAAGACTAAACAGGCTGTTACCGCCCTGAGCCTCGTGGGTGTGTTTTATTTGTCCTGGTAAGTGCTGGGTCAAACTCATTTAAAAGAAAATTATTTGATGTTTTATTCAGTTTATAATGATCAGGGTGTGGAGGGCTGGCAAACCTGTCCCTGAAATGTCACTCCTCCTAATTAAAGGCGCTGTTTACTGTGTAAAAACGTGACAAACTCTAATTGTACCTTATGGATTCCGAACAACCTAATTATTCACAGTGATTCAATGCGCTTTTCACAGTATTCAGTGACCACAGTGGAGTTTTGCAGACAATAAAGTTAGCGTACATACTGTTCTTTCGCTCATAACCCTCACCCTCACTCAAGCTAAGCACGCATTTCCTGATTACTAAACAATAAAACACTATAATCAGATGCAGACAGTACATAGCCGACATATTTGACCTCAAGAGCTGCTGTATATAATATTGCTCAAATAGCCTACATGGGAAAAAATCATGTACAGGCTCTTTAATTGCAAACTGAAGCTATAGGACAAGGAGATTACAACAAAAAAAGACCAATTTTTACAATATGTGTTCAGAATTTGATACCGAGCAGTTGCATAATAATAATTCTTCAGTGTAATTTTGCATTTGAAATACAATTGCCACATGGGGTGCAAAACAATCCTAAATACTACCTTTGAATACCTTTGAAGAGGGAACCAGTTGCTGTATATAGTAAACTACGGCAGGATCTTAAAATGCATGAATTTTCACACCCTCTCATTTCATAACTGTACAGATAACTATACAGATATTTCACATATTTAACTCAGAACACTGACGTGCAAAAATGTCCTTGAAATTCCAGCTCAACATTCTTTGTAAAGCTTATCTTGTGCCTAATGCAAAGTACTTTAGGTGCATTTGGGGTAGAATAATTTTAGAGCATTAGAGAAAGTGCTGTAAGTAGATTCTATGTTCTTTAACACTAAAAATAGCAAAGCACTTCAGAACATGTTTGTAGTGGTCTTCAAGGTCCCATATTACGCAAAATGGACTCTTGTGAGCTTTAAGCCATGTTAGAATGTTGTTACCTCATCAAAAACAGACCCGGGGTTGTGTTTTGTTATGTTTGAGTAACCCTGGATTATTCGTCTGTCTACATCTCCAAAGCTCAAAATTCTCTGCTCCACCTTGTGATGTCATGAAGCTGTATTTTTCACCTTTTGCTCAGTAGAGAGCAGTAATTCCAGAGCATGAAATTATCCAAATGATTTTAGTGAAGGTGTATGGAGTTTAAAATCACAGCAGAGCACTTCCTGTGTTACCACATGACATCACAAGGTGGAACAGAGTGTTTTCTGTGTGAAAGAAGAAGCTAAATATGCCTAAATATGCAGGGTATGTGTGTTAAACATGTGTGAATGAAACAAAACACCTCTTTAGGTATATTTTTGATGAGGAAACATTAGAACATAGATATGAAAATAACGTGATATGGGTAATTTAACCATGGAAATATAAAGAAATACATTTATTATAAGAATGGGACGCTGGGAGTTGAAAAGGTAAATATTTTTTATTTAGTTACAGTTAATCCAACCTCCCTATAAAATGTCCCTTTTTCATTTAATTGTTATTGTCCATAGTTTGTGTATTCATTCATTCATTCATTATTCCCCAAGTTGTACATTTCCTTCTTTGCACAACACTCAAGCAATGACTCTGCTAAAGGTAATTTGTTCATAGAGTGTTTATTTTTGCACATTGGTTTGCACATAAGTTTGCACAATACATAGCAGCAGTGGCACTTTGCACAAGAAAAACCTGTTTTTATTTTAGTACATTGTGCTCCGATGCATAGATAGAAAGGAAGTTGCTGAGTCACGATTCACCCACTTTTGTTCTCTGGTTTAACAGGATTATTTGGGTGTACTTATCAGCCGGGGTCTGGGTCTACCCCCTCCTCAAATACTTCAGCGGTGTTGGGCTGGTGGGGTTCTTCATCTTCAACATGGCCGTGGTGACGTTACTTTATGTGGTTGGAGAGAAACTCAATAACAAACTATGGGGTAAGATACGTGCAAAGACATGATATTTAAACATGGATCATTGCTAAAAAGAGTCAATTTAAACAGAAAGTGGCAGCATTCACCATTTTAAATTAACAATATTTAAAAAAAAAAGCATTGTGTAACTTTTCTAGGATTTCTGTTTTTTGAAAGGTAGAGACAATAAAAATTGACTGTAAATGAACTCAGTAACACAAATCAGGCACAACGTTACGATTTGACTGTCTCTTTAACGTGGCAATTGGGAAATACTTCACTATATTAGACAATGATTTTTTGTCCTTTAAGCTGTCAGAAGCAAGAAAACTGTGAAGGGATCCATTTTTACACAGTTTTTGATAGCTTGACAGACAATGCACTCAAAATGTAAAAATAAACCATTTAAAAATGCCACATTTGACCGACATTCTGTAGAGAGCAGTCCATGTTTTGCTTGTTCAGTGCAAATTTACCTGTAAAATGTTCTATTAGACAATTATATTTTTCTTATTTTTCTTTTTTTTAGGTAAACAAATGGACCAGATGACGGCAAAGTTGAGATAATCGTTCATCTGTCTACAATCTCAATCTCAATATCACTGTGAGGACAAAAACAAAACAGCATATTTGCGAAAACCACAAGGCAAAGACTAAAGTGAACCACACAATATTCGCAAATTCAAGTGGTAATAAATGTCTAGTAGTAGTAGCAGTAGTAGAAGTAGTAGTAGAAGTAGTATCCACTGATACTGCCTTCCCGAGAAGTCGTTTTAAGCGTTTTATCTTCCTCATTGGTGCATTGACTTGAATGCCTGCGATGCTTTGACCAACACCATCGCTCGCTGTGGCATTTTTTTTTTACATCTCCAGTAAATTCAGGAGGAAATTTCTGTCACATACAACTCAAACAGTGAAGTTGTAAATAAAGTTCTGTTGTATTGAAGAATCAGACTCCTCGCAGGTCCCTGTAGCCTTTAAGATGGTGGAGATAGTTCGGATCAGCGTCCACCAAACCCACCGACAAGATCCGTGCCAAAAGATGAAAGTCCTCGTCACTTAACGGCTTCTGTGAACACGAAAGCAAAAGTATTAACTAAAAAATATATTTTAAATGTATCAGTATTTGTGTTAGACATATTACTGTACCACTTTGTAAATGCTACACCTTAATGAGCATTAATAAGGCATGAACAAAGACTTTACATAATGAGGAAATGATTCGGACTTATAACTACTTAATTAAGGGGCTAGGAGTTAAGATCGTTAAGTTAAAGGTGCATTGTGTAGCTTTTCTGGTGGAGAATCTGTCAAATTAAACTTTTCTCTCTTCATGGAGACCAAACCAGACCAAGTTACTGGTCAGATCTGTGGAGAGGCGACGCCGCTCACAGTCAGTACGCCTGTTTTTCTAGGTATTTTTGAGCCATAAAACCGCCTGTAATTGAATAAATGTAACACAGAGCTGTTTAATGTCACACTGTGGAACATTACAAGCAGAGCAATGGCATATCCATAGATACAAGCAGGTGAAAAAGTTACAGAGTGCACCTTTTATGAATCAAGTCTTTGTTCAGGTTTTATTAAGGTGAATTAAAGTGTAGCATTAGTGTAGTAATATTTAATGTAAATAAATCTGAACTTGAACATTGTTGGGCTGCACCATTTTATTTTACATATTACAATTTATACATATTATTTTAAAATACAGTTGAGAGATTTGAGATTATAAAAATATATATACTGTATGTCGTTCTCATTAAATCGTTGTTTTAGAGGCTTTAGTAGATTAGATAGTTTATATCAGACAACTTTGTACTAGCTGTAGTTTCCAATGGGACCAACTAAAATGCATCTCTGTTTTAAAGTTATTATATTATGAGAATTAAACTGTTATTTCTCACTAAATGTTAATGCTGCACTACACTAGACATTTTGAGAAGCAGATAAGAACAGTTGTAGTTTTCGATGGATCAGAAATGCACTGACTATTTAACTAATAAGATTTTTGTGTGAACAGATACAGCAAGTTCATAAATTATAAGACAAACTATTTTCTTTTATTGCTTCATATTGATTGGAATTCCTAGATTACAGCTTCTGTGCATTGTTCATTTCAGTACACATTTTTGGCTCTGCTACTCCTGATTCAAAATAAGACGTGCTCTGTCGACCGTGAGGACTGAACTAGGCCACAAAGTAATTCGCACTCGAACCACTGTGAATACTGGACTAGCCCTGTGTTATGATTGAAATCTTTGTCGGTGTAAAAATGCAATGCGACAGGCTTTTTCTGGATGAATGCAGAATTATTAAGTAGATGTTCTTGGACGGGAAGAATAATTGCCAATGAAAACATCCCTTCACTTTTTCTAATGGTTTTAAGGTGAGAAACTGCAGGTGCAAAAGAAAAAATAATCCAATCAAGATACAAAAGTGTAGCTCCTTCTTTAGTTTACTAACATAATATATAATAACATAATGTTTTCGTGTAAAAATACAGAATTGTATGTGTAAAAAAGATACAAATGAGGTGTCAGAGGGGGATCTTATTCACAATTTGCACTAGATTTGACTAGTTTCTCTCTTTAAAATTGCCTTTTTAAGTTAAAACATGACAGCAAAGGTAGTAATCTCTGGTTTGAATTGACTGAATTGCATGTTAAAGCGCTAAATGATGACAACATACGGTAACTGCAGAGAAAAACCTGGAAAATGCCACTACTGTTCAGTCATGTGATGAGCAAGAGTCATACGGCTGAAAACAATATTACAACACTAGGAAAATTCCCTCACAAGACAAGTTTGAATTCCTGACACTTGAAACACAAATATCTATACCTCAACTTGCTTATTCACAAATATAAAGTGTTTGAAAAATCTGCTTAATTAGATGCATTTCTGTCTGCCTATATCATAATGGGCCTGTAGTAACTTAAAATTACTAAAATAATGATCATTTTCACCAAATTAGTGTAATCTCTCTATGCTTAAACACCAAGAATAATCTCATGTATTTGAAGCTTCCACTTTATAAAGAAAATACTACTATTACTAATTAGCCTTAAAAGGGATTAAGCTATTTTCTGATTTTATAATGTTGTTTCCTCGTCAAAAACATACCTGGTGTTTTGTTTCATCCGACATGTTTTAACATACAAACCCTGACAGAAAACAACTTGTGATGGTAATGTAGGAATTGCTCCACTGTTTTTAAACTTCACTAAAATCATTTGAATAATTTCAGCCCTGTAATTTCCAAACTCTACTGACCAAAAGGTAAAACAAGGTAAATGTTAACTTGGCCTCACAAGGTTGAACAGAGCATTTTGAGCTTTGGAGATGGAGACAGACTAATAACGCAGGATTATTCAAACATGTGTGAATGAAACAAAACAAAAAAAACTGCAGGTATGTTTTTGCTTTCTACCTTGCCTTGTATAATATAGGACCTTTAAGAATGATTCATTCTTAGGAAGCACTTAATTAAAGGGTAAGTGATTACAAAACCTGACTCATACAGTATATATAATTGCAATTTGTTCATAATCAAGTTATTATTAAGTGTTACCAGAACATTTTTTGTACATAAGTTCACAAAACAGACGGTCTTCTTAGCATGTCATCCACACTTTTTAAATGCATTTACATAAACACATCGATTCTAATCCTAATTCAGTACAGTGCATGTAATCTTATGCGTAGATTATCATCAACACAGACTGGCCCCAGTACATTAAAAATATAAAGAAAATGACTTAAAAGTTAATCTACTCAATCTACATGTTGTAGGCTGTCAGTACAAAGGCGCAGGCACACCCAATTATGCTTAAAATAGACGCTTCTTTGGGTGTCCATGTTTTTTTTCCCCCACAGTTTTCACATTGGCATACCCAATATATGTCATGCATGTACCGGTACATATTTACGTATAAATCTGTGCCTACTGTGGGATTATAAATTCATTTTGTGGACAAAATAAAACTGAAACTGTAAAAGTAAAATTGAGAAGAACATGGCTAATGACTGTCAATTATGAACAGAGCACGAAAAGGAGCTAACCCTCATCTTTACCCTCATCTTAATTAATCTCGATTTTCTTTATTCTTTTAAAAAATAAAATAAAAAAAAATCTCCAACTTCTTCCTGCTCCTAACCTCTTTTACTGACAGATTATTGACAGTAGACCTCTCCATTAAAAAGACCCCAGACGATAATTGAGGATTAGAAATGACTTAATCTTGATCCTGATTAAAATATGATTCGTTGCCCAGCCTTAACCCAAATGGCAATCTTCATAAAATGTTAAAATGGCACATAAAATGGCACATAAAATGGCACATAAAATGGCACATAAAATGGCGACATAATGTATTTAATTACAGCAAACACAAATCGAATGCTGAATAATTCTTGTAACTCACTGTTTTAGTGGCGGAGGATTCAGGTGCTAAGGACTTTTGACATTGATTTCCCTGTTGGATAAAATACACAAGTTAGACTTTTACATTCGTGTAGGTTAGTCATATTTGTGCAGAGAATAAAACAAGCAAATTGAACAGATAATATTATTTATTTCGTATATGGATTGAGAATAATGTTCAAATATCAAAGTATTAGTCCAGTTCTGCTTTGGTTTAATACTTTAAGATCCTGGTTTAGTCTGAAAATAGGTCTTTCTGTTTTATAATCATGTATTTTGGACCTTGTTTTACCCGTTAAATGGTACTTTGAAATCCTTTTTTTTTTTTGTACAGGCTATAAATATCTGACTGAACACGTTGAAATCAGAAAATTAAAATCATCTCACCTCTTGGAGTCCTTTTGAGAACCACATTATTACCATCAGCAGGCCTAACGCAGCCTAAAGCAAAGACAAACTCAAATCAGCATCCACATTCAAGACTCCTTATCACGTTTTACAATTTGCATTAGAACAAAATGATTTTAAAATCACAAATTGCTCTTACTCCAACCAAGTGCAGCATCTTGTCCGCTCTAGTTAGTTTGTCGAGACTTCTGCTCTGTGTGAGACGCATGGATTTAAAGCACGGGGCTAAACTGCGTCAAGTAAAACTGAAAACACCCTGAGAAAACCTGCTGTACGGGACAAACTGGACTTACCAAAGACACAATTGTAGCTCAAAGGCAACGTTAGCGAGACAAAAACAGATGTTACGTAAACGACATGCGTAAAATGAGCTATTGTGATCTGAAACAGTTGCTAAATTTGAATGACAGTGGCTGTAAATAGCACAATGAAAACAAGGTGGTATTATGACAAAAAATAATTGTACTTCTAAGTTGTTGGTGGCGTCTGTTTAATGGTGAGTCAAGCTTTGATGCAAGTTCAAGACACTAAATTTAGATTTACAGCTAAATGATAGTGGGCAGGAAAATGTGAACAGTGACGACTGGTGATGCACAAAGCAAGTCTTATGACCAACAGATAATTAAACAAACAATAAACATTTTAATTTGTGCTAAAACACATAACCAACATTTCCATAAAGCTCTGTTAACTGTAAATCATAGTTAACATGTGGAGTTAAAGTCATAAAATGGTTTCTTGTGAACATTAAGTCTAACATTGTGTTAGAATAGGAAAGTGTTTTGTTTCATTCACACATGCTTGAGTAATGCTTTATTAGTCTATACGTCTATATGTCCGAAGCTTAAAATGCTCTGTTCTACCTTGTGATGTCATGTAGTGGTAGTTTTAAAGTTTAGAGCTACCTTTTACCTTTTGCTTAGTAGAGTTTAACAAGAGCTCCGCCAGCGGGGCAAAATACGCCCGTACTTTGAATTATTGTATATAGAATTCTAGAATCGGAATTCCACTAATCAGATTGCAGCAACAGAACTTAAAGACACTACAAAGCTTTAATGTGTCAAAGCTCAAAGAAGCAGAGAATGTGGGTTGTTCTCGCTTTCAGCAGCAGAACATTTGAGAAGAGAGTTCAGATCTTTCATGAAGACAAAGCTTCAAAGACTTCAAAGCTTTGAAGTGTCCACAGACGGACAGACGGACGGACAGACGGACAGACGGACGGACAGACGGACAGACGGACGGACAGCGCCATACCATAATACGTCCCGTCTTACACAACGGGCGTATAAAAACACAGTGGAGCACTTCGGTATTACCCACATGACATCAGAAGTGTTTTCTGTGTGAGAGAAGAAACAAAACACAACTCCAGGTATGTTTTTGATGAGGAAACAACATTATAACATAGAAAATACCGTAATATAAGCCCTTTAAACAGTGGTAAATATGTGTTAGGTAATATGTAAGGTAGTTTTGTAGTACTTGAGACAGGTCTTGGTCTCGAGACCGGCCTCGAGATGTTTTTTTACGTTCTTGGTCTCATCTTGGACTCGACCGCATTTGAACTTGGTCTTGTCTCAGTCTTGAAGGCATTTGGACTCGGTCTCGAGGTCTGACACCTGACGAGTGATAAAATGGAGATAGATTTATAAAAACATTGATATATATGTGCCAAAATAACTGTAAAACACAAATAAATGTTTAAAATTACAAAGACGGTCTCGATTTGGTCTTGATGGACCGTGGTTTCGGTCTTGTCTCGATCTTGAAGGTGTTTGGACTCGATCTCGTTTTGGTCTTGAAGACATTTGGACTCTGTCTTGCTTTGGTCTTGAAGGAGTTTGGTCTCGGTCTTGTCTCGGTCTCAAGGTCTGACACCTGACGAGTGATAAAATGGAGATAGATTTATAAAAACATTGATATATCCATCCATCCATCTTCTCCCGCTTAATCCGGCTGGGTCACGGGGGCAGCTTGCTGCCCAATCCTCATAGCACCTGACCCCCCCATGAACCCCTCTGCAGGTGGTGAGCCCACAGGAGGGTGAACAACATGGTCCTTGATGTTAGTTCATAGGGGTGCGGGCATGTTTTAGGTTGATGGGGGAAACCGGAGTACCCGGAGGAAACCCATCCAGACACGGGGAGGAACATGCAAACTCCACACAGAAAGGCCCGGGTGACCCGGGGATCGAACCCGCAACCTTCTTGCTGTGAGGCCTGAGTGTTGCCACTCAGCCACCGTGCCGCCAACATTGATATATATGTGCCAAAATAACTGTAAAACACAAATAAATGTCTAAAAATACAAAGATGGTCTTGATGGGCCGTGGTCTTGGTCTTGTCTCGGTCTTTCAGGTGTTTGGCCTCGGTCTTGTCTCAGTTTTGAAGACGTTTGGTCTCGGTCTTGTCTCGGTCTCGAGGTCTGACACTTGACAAGTGATAAAATGGAGATAGATTTATAAACACATTGATATATATGTGCTCTTAAAAGTCTTGGTCTTGTCCTGGTCTCGGGACCCTGTGGTCTCGGACAGGTCTTGGTCTCGATTTCAACACTGATGTAAGGTTATCGTAAGAAATTTGGAGAGTTTGTGTTTTGGTATAGCAGTGAGAATGTGTGTGTTTCAAGGTCTTTTTGTAACAATAACACACATACTCTAAATATACCAGTGCCATGCAATAAAAGACACTGTTTTATTTTGCATTTGCATTTTTCGTCCTTCACAATTGGAGCAAATGAGTTACCAAGAGAGACTGGGGACCCTTTTCCAGATTAGGATCTAGATCAGGAGTTCACATAAATAGAGAAATAGCTGATGGCTGCTGCTTTTAAAAATGTATTATCTAAAAATACAAAGTTTGTGAGTTCACTGGGTGGTGGATCTGATGATGGATGGTGTCAAACAGCTCATTCTCAAGTGACGAATGAAACTGCAGATCTGTCATTTATCAAGGTTTAAAACACAAAACACAAAACACACACACACTTTAGAGCAGAGAGTAAACAGTACAATGCATAACCAGGGACTTTAAGGCTATTTTTTAGAGCGTTTTATGTCCATAGTAAACAGAGAAAGACACACTGACTTGTACTGATTTGAGTAAGTCGAGATAGATTGAATAGTTTTGGCTTAAGAAGTTATTTGTGTTGAATACAGACCTGCTAAAACCAACTGAAGGTCTCATAAACAAGAATGTGAAGGCAGAGGTCATATTTTCATTCTTGGATCTGCAAAATAATTACAAAAATATAAGTTATAACAAAAAAAAGTGAAACCGAACATATCTATAAGTTTATGATCATTAAACTAAAAATATGAATAATTACTTTAAAACTAAACATGGATAAATTGAAAACTGTAATACAATATACATTTTTTTAAACTTCAAAATTCATTAGGCCACCACCCACTTGTGATACCTACATTATATTTTGACACTGAAATCAGGATATTTTTGGGAATCAAAATTACAGTTATGAGTAAAAAATAGTGCTAAAATTAACTATCATGTGTTTATTTATTTGTTGTTTTTATTGCTCATGCTGTTATTTTGTTGACATCAATTTAAAGAAAGCAACAACAACAACAAAAATTCTGACAATTAACATAAATACATATTCCAACCATTATTTGCCTGGTCTTTGCTGCACGAACAAAAGGAAAATAAATATTATAAACCCAGCTCCTTTCACAGGCCCTTTGCCCCCCCAAAACTGTAACATTTCTTGAATTAACTGTTTTATTCTCCTTTCAGTCATTCTTATTTATTTCACACATTAATGGTCCATATAAGACAGAAACTAAACGTCTCCATCAAGTGTCCCATCAGAGCCAAAGTGACAACCAATACACTGTTTAAACTAAAATATATTAGACAATAATGAGTAAATAGCATTATTATAAGATATAGTGCTTAGAAAACTTGAAAAACATGACAAAATACTTTTAAAGGTTCCTCAAGGCCCAGTGATTAAAAGAAGACGATCTAAAAATAACACATATTTTGGTCATTACCAGATCACTTCTTTGAGATGAATTTGATAAGGTGGATTTCTCGTAAACCTCCGCTCAGGTTAATTTGCTCTAGGTCACATGCATATCTCTTGTCTCGATTTCCTTCCAGTCCTGCCTGATCCGCACTGATGATTACTCAGGAAACAAGGTTTGTTTTTTATTTCCGTTTCATTCTCTTCCGGTTATGCATACAAAGACAACCACTCACTTTCTCATTCATTCACTTGAATAATTCTCCTTAACTCTAATATACTTAAAATAATTTGAAGCATGAAGATATAATAATAGAGAAGAGGCCGTTTATCTATTTTGGACTAAAACATCCTGTATTTTAAAAGTCTTAGTACTTTTCTATTTACTAACCTAAAATCAACACTCTTGCAGTAATTTGATCCAGACAGAGAGCACAGGTAGGCCTATAAAAACATATTCAAGGATTTCAGCCCCCTGTTCATATGCAACATTTTGAGGACTTTTCCCACTCAGAAAAACATATTTTTTTGTTTTAAATTGTTAATCGCTATGATAATTGAAAGGCACGGACAATCCCAGCCAATATAAACTCCAAACAAAAGAAAAACATCCATTCGTCACCAGCAGTGGGAGACAAAGGTCAGTCCGAACTGTTTAAATGATTCAGCTAATTACGTGACCAGATTAAAAGGAATTAGATGAGTCATTTTTTATTTATTTCGTAACCATTTTGAGCCCTCACGTGTTTTGAAGTAACGTCAAACAGTAATAGGTCTAATTGGCGGTGACATTATTAAAAGCGCTATATTGGTGTCATAGGTCTATTATCTGATCATCTACAGTGCTCATAGGCATTAAGTATACTGTATCTCCATGGTAACAGCTAACTAAATCAATAAAATACTGTCTAAATACAAAACTAAATATTAAAAAATAAATATTAAAAAACTTATAAAATACAATACTAAATACTAAATACAATCAATCAATTAAATACTGCCCCACTTTAACTGTGGCTTTTAACTGTATGTTTTAATCGTATTTAATTTGTTTATGTTGTTATAAGGCGACCTTGAGTGTCCAGAAAGGCGCCTAATAAATAAAATGTATTATTATTATTATTATTATTATTATTATTATTATTATTATTATTAAACTTTATCAACAGACCCATTGATTACATGTCAGATCTGTGGAGAGTCGAGAGCGCTAACAATAAGTATGCATGTTTTTGAAGGTTTTTTAATTTAATTTCAGGCAAATTAACAGCCACTCCATAGAGACAAGCGGGCAGCTGAAGCCCCACCAGAAAAGTTACATAGTGCACCTTTAAGCAACATCCATATATTTTTTGTGTAATTCAAGACATGCCTTCACACTCAGGCATTGTTTTACTACCACAGACTGTTTACTACAGAGACGAGCGCATGCGTGGCCTGTTCTTGTCTAGAACATTTTGGATGTTTCGCGACCGCAGACCGTCTGTGTTCGCGACATTTCTGCACTTCACTGAACACGGACCAAAACAACAGGTGAACTTCCGGTCTGTGCAGCGCGGCTTCAAAATAAAAGTCCGAATGAGCTTCAAAACAAGACAAATTACAGGTGAGCAGGACTTTTAGTTGAGAGGTGTTCAAATTTAAACTTTTCACGTAGGGGAAAACTACTTACATTTTTTTACTCAGAGGAGATTAAACAGATATCTGGAAAAATACCTTTTTATTATTAGAATAAAATGTTAATTCGTAGAAAATTTGGTACCAGGTGATCAGACGTCCCTATTTACCCGGGACAGTCCCAGTTTTGAGCCCTGTGTCCCAGCAGATTTATCCAAAACCAGTGATTTGTCCCAGTTTTATATAGAAAAAAATGTTATTTGATTAGGTAAAATACAGAAAACAATGCTTAAAAATCACCAAAACACAAAGAAAATGTGACTATATTCTCACATGTTAGTCATAAATGCATAACAATTTTTCCCTAATTATGCACTTGTTTCAAAACCATAGCAAACTGAGAGTGTCCCAGTTTTCTATTTTGAAAATCTGGTCACCCTGGTTATATGGTATGGCAATTAGATTTTTCTTTTTTCTTAGGCCTAGATCAGGGGTGGCCAACTAGTAGAAGACTAAGAGCCCCTTCTTTTTCTGTGTTACTGCAAAGAGCCACATTATACACATGGGTACACATGAACATCATCCCATTCCTCAATCATGTATGCACGCACACGCACACACAGACCTATGCTCAACCAGATTTAATGAAAATAACCACACCAACATGATAATATTGTTTAAAAGTTGGTAAAAGTTGTTTTCAACAGTTAACATTGTGTGCACTGTCTCACACACACAAACTCTCAGTTCAAGCAAGTCCACAAACAAAAATAAAATAATTTTCATTTTCAATTTTTCTTACTATGCTGCTTAGTGACACTTTTGGCATTCCTTATCTTGAACAATCCTTGAATGAATGGTAATGCCAGCCAAGCATATTTGACGCATGTTATGTAAAAGCTCCTGAAGAGCCGCATGAAACTAGTTAAAGAGCCGCATGAGGCTCGAGAGCCACGGGTTGGCCATGACTGGCCTAGATTATGAGAAACCTCATTTTAAGGTTTTTGAAGAAATTGCAATTACCTGTCAATAATTGAAATTAACACCTTATTTTAGACTGAATTCCAGCAATAGCCTCCATTATAATGGAGCCAACTTGTCCATTATATCGAAAATAGGGGCATAAATTAAGTGTACCTAACTATAGGGTGACCAGATTTTCAAAATGGGATATTAGATGTGACACCCTTACTTGTACAGTAGTGGATATAACAATCAGCTGTTCCATGTAAGAGGAGGTAGGCTCAAATAAACTTTTTCTGCCTACTCCTTTGGAGCATTGTATTTTCTCTTGTATGTACTTATTGTTCTTCTTGTGATGCAATGTGTAACAATTTGCTCAAATAAAAGAAATAAAATGAAATGAAAATAAAAAAAAAACTGGGACATCCCTGGTTTGGGTTGGTTGGTAATAATAAAATTGTCAATGAGGCCATAATTAAGGAAAATTGTTACGCACTCGGCACTAATGTGAGTCAGTATAGTCACATTTTCTTTGTGTTTTGGTCATTTTTAAGCAACTTTTCTGTATTTTACCTAAACAAATGCCAATTCATGCCTCTCTTTACTGTTGGCAGGGATCAAATTGAAAAAAACAAAACAAATAGGGACACTTAAAACATTTCTTGTATAAAACTGGGACAAAGCATTGGTTTTGGATATATCTGCTGGGACAGGGGACACAGGGCTCAAAACTGGGACTGCACCGGGTAAATAGGGACGTCTGGTCACTGTACCTGCCTAAAAACTTCGGTTTCGGCTTTTATTTTGAAATGCCCCGGAAGTGTCCTGACCGCCTTTTCGCAAACCTGACTGGGTTTCTTCACACGGGGCTCCCCACTACAGCAGTTGTTGACAGAGAGCACCAGAGTTGTGCTTGTATTGGCCTGAATATTAAACTATTATCTGACACTTGTGTTCTGACAGTAAAACAGTAAAAATGCACAATGTCCAGCGGTAAATCTGGTTTCAGCGAGCGAAGCGAAAGGAAAAGAAAGTGATCACACATCTGCCCGGATTGGTAAGAAATGTCTATCATCCTTTTGCAAAATTAATTAATTTATGAGTGAAAAATAAGCCTGTTGCTATCACAGTTAGCATGCAGCTTTCTCTCAAACTTATATATCCAACCATCAGGCTAATCTGTGTAGAAATAAACCCTCTTAAGTTATGTCAGATCATGCTAACATTAGCAGCTAGCAGGGCTCTATCCGTTATAACCACGTGTTAAACTCTTAAAATCACCTCTTAATTAAGGCTGTAACGCAAACCTTGATGTTTTCTACATAGAGGCTAATCCAGTGCTTGTTTCTGTAGTTGTAAAAGTTTAAAATGGCAGAGTAATGTACTAAAATGCAGTAGTGGTTGGGCATGTCAATAGAAGGAGTCAGTTCAGCAGATTGACAATTTGGCTTTATTGTTTTGGGTTTTGGGGCTGCCTGTTGCATGCATTTAGGATAGTTTCTGTAAATACACCTCTTAGAACAAGTCATTTCTGTTTTTACAAGTGTTAAGTTGCAGTATTAAGATGTTTACTTGGATGTTTATTGATAGGTAAACAAAAATATGCCGTTAAAGTCACTGGATATGCTGAGAATTATTGGCCATCTATTACTGATCAAATATTACCAAAACCACCAAAATAAAAATAAAAAAAGGACATATGGCTGTGTTCACATCGCTTAAAAATCTGCATTGTTTTAATGTATTGTGTGTAGCTCAAATTATTCTGGGCAAATTAGGATCAAACATTTCATTGTACTTGTACATTTAATTGTACATTGTATTGTGAAAACTATCACTGATGTACCTATATTGTAATATTTCAGATATTTAAAACAACACTCTTTTCAGGATGAAAACCGTCTAAAGGACTCTACAACTTCACTGCTGAAAATCAGATGGGACTGTTATGTCTCAGTATGTATAAATATATAAATATATTCATGTATAAATATTTTCTGTCTAAATGCGACACAGTGACAATTGTTTCCATTTTTCTGTATGATTAAAAAAATTAAATATAAAAAAATCTTGTCTTATGAGAGCCTTTAAAGGATTCACTTGTTTACTTTCAATGAATGATAAACAAAAGTATAAAAAACACAACTTACTACCAGATTTTAACCTCTTATTCTCATTTGAGGGTTTTTATTTTGTTAGATCTTTAAAATATAGTACTACTGCCTGGAATGTTCCACAATATGGCATTAAACATGGAGAAATAGAGGTGACACTATCAGTCCAAGTTACAAATCTGATCTGTGGACACTAATACTTTCTCCTTTTTTTTTAACAGTAAATCATAATTGGATAAATACAAAATAGAACTTTAATGACATACTGAGGAGCATTCCAAGCAACCACCCACCAGAAAAGTTACATAGTGCAGCTTTAAAAATGAACTGACACAAAATGAAAAAGCTTCCATTTTGTCCATGACTGATAATAATTACATGAAGTCTACTCTATATACACAAACACCTTAAACTGTCCCCGTATTAGCGTCATTATTCTGTCATGTTGAGTGCAGCTGTTTTGTCACTTTTCAGGACCATGATCAGCTCACTGTTGAACTTTGGCTTCACTCCCAGCAGCCGGAAATATCCTACTTATTCACAGATAGGGACCCTTCTAGAAGACTTGTGTCATAGTTGAAGAATTTAACAAGGCCGAACTTGTGCAAAAAATAGCATCTAAGTTTGAAATGAGTCACCTAAATAATAGATTCTTAATTTAACTGCACATTTTCGAGAACACATAAATATGTATAAACTGGGTTAACTGAAATTAGGTCTCTGCTGTAACATTAAGATGAAGGATTTTAGAAAGGAAATATCTGTACTTGAACTTCTAGATTTCAAATTTTAGAGATGACTGTGTAAGAAATGCACTTTCGACAGTGTTTGATACATATAATTTTATACACAATAAGATCCCTCACAAGATATACTGTTTGTGGAGACCTTTAAATGACAGATTATATTTCCGAAATAGCTAAAATTTGACTTGTAAGATCTAATCTAGTCTCATAATGTGTATAGTTAACTTGAAGACCGTTATTTTGCTCTTATGTATATAGTTACTCCATTTGTGAACTAATGAAGTAGGGCGGAACTCATTACTTATTCATCTTATGCATTAATATTGCGTAAAAATACCTGATTTCCTGTTTATTTAACTGATTTATGGAAAGATAACTTAAATGTATTTTGACAGAGACGTTGGCACGTTTGGTTGGCCGTGGAAAGGAGGAGCGACCATGCTGTGTTGGGGTAATGCTTCATACGGACAGTTGGGTCTAGGTGGTATCGACGAGGAGATCGTAGTGGAGCCTCGTAAATGTGACTTCTTCCATGGTAAACGGGTGTGTGGGGTGGGCTGTGGCACCAGGCACACGGCCTTCCTCCTCGACGATGGGACGGTCTATACCTGCGGCTGTAACGACCTGGGACAACTGGGCCACGACAAGGCCCGGAAGAAACCAGGTGAGGATCTGAGAGGGTCATTGCTCCATAGTACGCTCTGGAGGGATGCTGTCATTGGTTATTCAAAGTGATGAACAGTGTTGCCCGTTATTACAGGAGACTCAGTGGTTTAAAATAACCTGGACTTTATATAATATATATATATATATATATATATATATATATATATATATATATATATATATATATATATTTGTGTGTGTGTGTATTCCAAAATTTGTTCATTGCATTTTCATCCGTCATAAAAGAGACTACCCTACCCCAGTCAAAAATGACTATGCTAATAATGCTAATATAGGCAGTGAGTAACATTTACCCCAGAACTTTAAATAAATTGAAATAAAAATGACTTGTGTCACCATATTCTTAACAAAATCTATGGGAAACACTGGATGAAGTTCAGGAACAGGGTTATAATTGGAGAGGAGAGTATTAATTGTTAACACACACTATATTTCGATTACTGTCTTATCTTTAATTGTTTTGAAAATGCTATATTTGATGAAAATGACATTAAAATGTGTAATTAGTTTTGTTTTTTGACACTTTGAGTCCCCCCTCCCTGTGCTCTCCGTGTTCACTCCCTCTTCACTCCCTCTATCACAATCTGCATGAATTTCACTAATCAAACTGCACATTGCTTTATGTTTGACAAGTTGTAGTCTATTGTTTTGTATCCTGTCTTTGTATATTTAAGATAATTTGCAGCGTAGGCTTGTGGACTTGGGTTTGAATAGGGCCTGGGAGAGGTTGTAAAATTACTTGAGCAATGTATGCATGGCATGACTGACCAGTTCAGGCATGTTTTTGACAAGGGAACATCATTATAACATGCTACAACATATCGAGAGCTTCAACAGTTGATTTTACATAATGCTCCTCTTTAAGGTTAGGAAAACGGTTATGGTGGAGCGTTAGAAAAATTAGAAGCTTATCTCATGTTGCACCATAACATAAAAACATAAAATAGTGAAATTACAGTGTGTAAAATTGCAGTGTGAGTGGAGTGCTGCTATATTTTGTATGTTGCAGATTTTCTTGCTCATTTTTAGTTTTCTTATCTTACAGAGCAGGTGGTTGCCCTGGACGCACAGATAATCGAGGCGCTGTCGTGTGGAGACGCTCACACATTGGCTCTGAACGATAAAGGCCAGGTCTTCTCCTGGGGCCTGGGCTCCGATGGACAACTTGGACTCGGCAACTTTGATGAATGTGTTCGTGTGCCTCGGTAAATACTGAATGAACTGAAACCGTTTTAGTCTTCAGATCTAAATGTTTTTTGTTAATTTGTAGAATAAGCTATTGATGCCACAGCATTTTTAGTTCTACAAAGGTACCATTTCATTAATATCAAAAAAGTAGACTAACAGTGATTTTGCACGCCCCTGTTTGCAACCCAGCATTTTCGCCCTGTAATATTTAATCTGGGAATTCCCTTTGGGCAAGACTAATTTTAGTTCAGGACAGTACCAATTCTGTCTGCTCTAATCATTTCCTTCAGAATGACTTTCAGATGGAAGTTGAAATCTCTTGATTTCTAAAACATTGTAAAAATAGCGACCTTTGTAACATTTTCTACCATTTTCTACCCTGGACCAATGAGGGATTACATTGACTTTAATATGGGAATGTGAAGTGGTTTAAATCATTTGTGTTGAGATTTGTTTTGTGGATTGAGAGCACCATAATGTGATGCATTATGATGCCGTTTTTTTCCTGTAATTTTCTGTAAATTAACATGATTTTAAAAGTTTCAGTTGTAGTGTGAGTGTGGGTTCAGTGTGTTTTATGTAGTTTTGAAAGACATACAAAAACATCTACATTTTGGTGATGTGAAGTTATTATTTCTGTAGAATTAAAATGATTATTTTTACTTTTCAGAAACATCAAGAGTTTGTCAGATGTACAAATTGCTCAGGTATCTTGTGGATACTGGCATTCCCATGCACTTTCAAAAGGTAGATATGATTTACACACATTAAAGGTCCTATATTACACAAAAATGATGCACTTTTCGCCATGTTTTAATGCTGTTACCATCTCAAAAACATACCTGGAGTTGTGTTTTGTTTCATTCACACATGTTTGAGTAAACCTTTATTTTTAGCCCATCTCCAAAGCTTAAAACGCTCTGTTCCACCTTGTGATGTCTTGTAGTAAATTTCAGGGCTAAAATTATCCACATTTCTTAGTGAAAGTGTATGGAGTTTAAAAACACAGTAGAGCACTTCCTGTATTACCACATGACATCACAAGGTGGAACAGAGTGTTTTCTGTTTGAGAGAAGAACACTGCACATTTACCTTATGTTTTCCGAGCATCATAATTATTCACCACGAGTTTATGAGCTCTTTTCAGAACTTTCAGAGGTTCAGTGCAGAGTTTTGCTGTCACACTAATGCTAACGACTACTAGAATGTTAACTGGGCACTTCCTGATGATTGTAGATGCAGACAGTACATGGCTGACTTATTTTGACCCTAAGAGCTGCTGCTTATACAATATATCTGTTAAAAAGATGAGAAAAATTATGTAGAGGGCATTTAATATCTGTACTTACCTCACATTTCTAATTCTGTGCTTTGTTCCATAGGGGGCCACATATTTTCCTGGGGTCAGAATCGTTATGGTCAGCTGGGTCTGGGGATAAATGGACAGAGCATCTGCACTCCTCAGATGGTCCAGTCTCTTCAGGGCATTCCCTTTGCTCAGATAACAGCAGGGGGCACTCACAGCTTCGCACGCACTTTCTCAGGAGCAGTGTTCGGGTGGGGATGCAACAAGTTTGGTCAACTCGGCCTCAACGACACTAATGGTAAGAATGTTTTTAACGAAATGCAGTTCATGTTGTCGTACTAAAATTGCAATCTCTTATTTCGATAATAAAGAATAGACTCAATACACAATACCTATTTTGATACTTAAATTATCATTTTAAAAGCTCTTTTTTAGACAATATTGTCAGTTTCAACACAAAATAATAGTATTTGTTTATTATACCTTGTGGTCTTACACTAGTTCTGATGAATGAGTATCTAGTTTTAGTATTGATTAGATTTTCGATACTTTTGATAACCCTAGATGTAGAGCAATTTGAGGATAAGTTAACATTATTGTGATGTACGTTTTGACACAAGTTCAGTTCAAATTAAGTCAATTCAGGTTTGTACGTCAAAATACTGACCTTATGTTTTGCTTTAATAGTTATAATTGTGTCGAAATAAAATGGTCATTTCAGGGTTGTCAGAAGTGTCCAAAATCAGATACTAATCGATATTAAAACTAGTATCAAAACTAGATTCTGCTGTCTAAAGAGTGTTGTGAATTGAAACCTGTATCAAGTCTATTCCTTTGTATCATAATGAAGTTTGAAAGTTTTGTATCGTGACAACTCCAGTCCATGTGTTTTAACAGTGGCTGTGAATCTAAAGTGTTCTGTTATTTCATTAGATCGGCACGCCCCCACTCTGCTGAAGTCGCTGCGATCACAGAGAGTGGTTTATATTTGCTGTGGAGAGGATCATACAGCGGTTCTCACAAAGGTACCTGTGGTTTTGAATAGAATTTGTGCTGTGTTTTACCATTATTAATTTAATTTTAACAATATTTTCTTTAATAGATTGTTGTTGAAGCTCTATCAGCAAATACTTTATCTATAAAATGTAAGATACTGTGATATCAAGCTGGTGGTTAACTCTTAACTCATAATCATTTGATAAAGCGACCAATTCACAGGATGTGTGTTGATACTTTGCGGAGACATCACGATGGGGTTGTTCTACATGTATCTCTATGTTCAGCAGGTACCATGATGGCAAAATACACACAGCAAACAGACAAAAAAAAGTTGTAAGGTTGTCTAAAGACTAAAGAAAACATTCTAAATTGATTTAAAGGGCACATTTTCAGGACCCTGTGATAAAATACAATCGCTGGTCTAAGGTCCTGTTTAGGTGATTTTATTTTATTTTTTTTAAAGGTGAGAGTGAATAACTGAAACACTATTGACTGATGCTACCTAGATCGTGACTGTAATTTTATTTGAGAGACACTTGTTTAACAGCTCAAAACAGATCACCAGTTATAGTTCCAACCAACCCAGCTCTTTCTGGTCAGATCGTGTTTAAAATGAAGCTCAGATTAAGTCTTATTGATGTTGATGGTAACTGCAAAGTATCAATACTTCTCTATAAAAGGGCTGTTCATTTGAATCTTGAGAAATCTGTTTTAGCAGTATGATGATAACTCTCTGACAAATAAATAAAACAACTCATTCATGACAGTTGCTGTGTGCAGTATAAATGTGATTATTAGATTTTTATACGCCCGTGATAAAACGGGACGTATTATGGTATGGCGCTGTCCGTCCGTCCGTCTGTCCGTCCGTCCGTCTGTCCGTCCGTCCGTCTGTCCGTCCGTCCGTCTGTCCGTCCGTCCGTCTGTCCGTCCGTCCGTCTGTCCGTCCGTCTGTGGACACTTCAAAGCTTTGTAGTGTCTTTAAGTTCTGTTGCTGCAATCTGATTGGTGGAATTCCGATTCTAGAATGTGATGATGTCATACTCATACTCCTACTGCAAGAGCCAGATTTCCCTATTGATTATCCGTCCGTCCGTCTGTCCGTCTGTCCGTCTGTCCGTCCGTCTGTCCGTCTGTCCGTCTGTCCGTCTGTCCGTCTGTCCGTCTGTCTGTGGACAATTTCTTGTCCGCGCTCTAACTCGACAACCGTCTCACCTAGGAATGTCAAACTTCCAAACTGCACCAACAATTCATCTTTAACTAGGTTTGACAAATTCTAACTTAATTCTATATACAATAATTCAAAGTACGGGCGTATTTTGCCCCGCTGGCGGAGCTCTTGTTTGATTTATAAGATTGTTAAAATTATATCTGATTTATTTCTGATCATGATCCTTCTGTTTACTCAGATTTTTTTATTTACATTTAAATAATCTTAAATTACCTGAAATCACTTGACTAGTGACTCTAGTTTCACTTTAGAAAACTCAAAACTTACTAAATTTATTTATTTATTTATTTATAAAAGGGACAATACATATTTATGAACATTCAGTAAATATGTGAGATTATAGCCTGTAGCCTATTTTCCATTATAATGTTTTGACGCTGTGGTTGTTTAAGGTTAAAATGTGTCTGTATTGTTTTTTTAGGAGGGAGGTGTGTTTACGTTCGGAGCGGGAGGATACGGGCAGCTGGGACACAACTCCACAAACCATGAGATCAACCCCAGGAAGGTCTTTGAGCTCATGGGAAATGTAGTCACCCAGATCGCATGTGGCAGGTGAGGAAATGGAGTAATATATAGAAATAGAAAGTTAAAACCATATTTCAGAACATTCTCCACAGGGATAGACACGTTTTATTCCATACTGTAGAGGATTATAGCCAAAAGAACAAGCAGGAGGAGTAAGAGTCAAGTTTGTGGAGATGCAAGCCCACTCAGAGTAAGGGCGCATGTTTTTCAGTGCAATAAAGAAACCAAAATGAAAAAAAAAAAAAAACTAACATTCCTTAATTTGGGTCTGATTTTGGCTAAAAGTTGCATATTGCAGCTTTAATGTAGAAATTATATAAGTTTAATGCCATTCTGTGGAACATTGCAGACAGTGGGGACAGGCAAGGGGTGTTCACCGCCAGAAAAGTGACGTACTGGATCTTGCACCTCTGTTTTTGTTTCTAGGCAGCACACATTGGCGTACACTCCATCGTCGGGTAAGATGTACTCGTTTGGCCTTGGAGGAAATGGGCAGCTCGGCCTCAAAAGCACCTCCAACAGAAAGAGCCCCGCCGCCGTCAAAGGGCCCTGGACCCTCCATGACCACCTGGATGACGACTCAGGTGAGGAGGAGCCTGCTGTGCTTTTTACTGAAACATAAAGTAGAATATAAAAAAATATGACGTATTTGTCTATGCTCGTTGGATGGAGCTGTAACTGAATCGGCTCAAACCAGTGAAAACACTCAGACTCTAACTACAGAGACATAAAGGTACAATATTTAACTTTTATGGTGGAGGTCTGCCATTTGCATGTCTCCATGGAAATGTTATTGACTTGCATAACATAATATAGTCTGAAAAATCGAACACATCACTCCCATTCTCAAATCACTGCACTGGCTCCCTGTCTCATCCTGGATCGAATACAAAATCCTCCTGTTGACCCATAAATGCATCACTGGTCAGTCACCACTGTATCTGCAAGATCTGATCACTCTACAATCGTCCAATCTTCCACCTGCACCCTCAGATCATCAGGTAGCTCCTTCAAGTCCTCAGATCATCAGGTAGCTCCTTCAAGTCCTCAGATATTCAAGCAGCTCCTTCAGGTCCCTCCATTAGGCTCCGTACACTGGGGGATCGAGCCTTCTGTTCAGCTGCACCAAGACTCTGGAACTGCCTCCCTGTCCACCTGAGAGCCTAGCAGCTAATATTGTTTTTAAAGTTCTTGTTTTATTGTAGCCCTCTGAGATTCTGTGGAATGAAAAGAGCACTATAATTATTTTTATTTTTTATTGTTATAACAGTATCTATATTTCCATGGAGAGAAGCAGGTCAAGGTACAGATCAGATCTGTGTAGAGGCTCACTGAGGTTTGTCGCCGTGCCCGTTTACTTATGGCACTCCTAATTGTTTTGCAGAGTCAGGGGGATGCTGCCTTGTCAAAATGATCTACGCCGGAGGAGATCAGAGTTTTGCCCACTATCGAACTTCAAATGTATGTGATTGAGTATATAAACACATTCAGATATGTTTTGGGATATTAATTTTTGCGTTTACATCTCATTTTCCTAATGTTACTTTTTGACAGAGTTCTCCGGTTACAGGCAATGGAAAATTACCGAACGGCCAAAGAAAGATTTGCACCTTAGATGGGGACTTGGTTCAGAAATGGCATTCGTACTCGTCAGGAAGATTACCACTGGACATCACTAAGTAACTTCAACATTATACCTCATAAATATTTGATCAAAATTGAAATCAAAAACACTCAAAACTACTACTACTTGCTACTAGCACATGATTGAATAGACTAATGAGCTCTGTAACAAGGCAAAATCTCAAATATAATAACATTAGCTAAAAATCTTACCTAGTTTTCCTCCCGTGTTTTAATTTTGGTGAAGTTTAGTATTGATACTACAGGGACATTACACATGGGGTGTTCTACATGTACGTGTATGGCACACATTAGCGAACACTGTCCAAAAAGTTTTAAGGTAATCTGAAAACTCAAGAAAAAAGATAAAATGCAGTGGTCCTCAACCTTTTTATCATTGCGGACCAGCCAACGCGTGACAATTTTACTGCGGACCGGTGGGGGGAGGATTGTAAATTTAATAATAAACATGAATCCACTGTGTACTCGTATGCAACTGTATTAGCTTCCTCGTAACATTGTGGCAACAACATAACCTGTGTGCAAAATACCCGTCAGTAGGGGTGGGCGATATCTCGATATTTTAAATATATCGAGATATTTTTGAAACTCGATATGAATTTTGGCATATCGATATATCGCGATAATGCTTACGTTTACTTCTGGTTTCGCCGCTTCGCTTGTTTTTGCCTTCTCTGTGCCGCGCTCGCCTCCGCCTCCTGCTTTTGTCCCCCGAGCTCCTCCGCGGAGCCCGGAGCTGGCCGCAGACTAAACCAGGACTAGGACTCAACCAGGACTAAATGCGGCCGCAGAGCCCGGGGCTCGGTCGCGGACTAAACCAAGACTAGGACCAGGGCTCTACAGTGCGCCCATTTCACTTGCATTTGCGAGCAAATATTTTGTTGTGCGAACGGGGAAAACAAACAGGCGCATCTGTGCGAGTGCTTCTGCAGCCACAATAAGGAGAACTGCGCACAGACGTAACGTGACGAGTTAAACTTTCTAAATGCACCTGTCCAGCGTGAGCGCAACCGAACTGTGCCCGGGCATGACACCTCCGACCGCGCACGACTCCAGCATACGAGCTCCGCATGTGGCCGATATCACTCATACGAACAAACTCCGCTTCAAAACACACCCACGCCCCCTTAAACGAGGAGCGCCCCGCAGCAGGACCCACACCTGCCCCACCACTCAGTAGACACCCCCACACCGCTGGACTTCCCTCTCTAAAGCGAGAGCTTTGTCTTGGTCTTGTCTCGGACTCGAGCGCATTTGGACTCGGTCTTGTCACGGACTCAAGGTCTGAATACTGAGTGCAGTCATATTTGTCACATTGTGCGTTTGATTGGTAAATGTGCAGAGACTAAACATCACTTTAAAACAAGAGAATGTAACTCCAGTTAGGAATGTCAAAATACAGGTTTAAAAATCCTAGCCACTTTTTACCAGTGGTAGATCTCTTAAAGAAGAGGTTTTTAAACTGTGGGTGAGGGTCCAAAAAGGGGTGCAGTGTTTAAGTGCTGTACTAAATGAATATTAATCAGATAAAATTTGTTTGTTGTTTTTGCAGTAGTTTGGGAGGGGGTTATTTTTCCTGTAAAGATATCGAGATATATATCGTATATCGAGATATAGCAAAATATATCGAGATATATTTTTGGTCCATATCGCCCAGCCCTACCCGTCAGTATTCGGGGGTCCCCATCTCCGAACTGTTGAGCAATACAGATCTACATTGTCAATATGCAGAAGGTGTTCGGGCCCCCTGCACACCTGTATTTCGCACACTGAACATAACGTGTCTAACATCAAAATAAAAGATTTTGCAAAATAAAAGATTGTTCAGCCCGGTACCAATTGATCCACGGACCGGTACTGGTCCCTGGCCCGGGGGTTGGGGACCACTGATAAAATGAATTTAAACAATGTATTTTCAGGAGCCTTTTACAATCCTGTTTTTCAACAAAAAAGTGAGAGGGACTAACTAAAAAACTAGTTTATGACTGTAATTTTATGTGAGAGACTTGTTTAACAGCACAAATCAGATCACTTGTCACACGTCCAGCCCAGTCATTTCTTTCTGGTCCGATTGTGTTAAAATAAAGCTCGTATTAAAGTTTACAGAACTTCAGACGGAGCATGCCTACAGTTAGCTCCACACCCGCAGGCAATGTGGATGACATCAGCTGCCAAGTATGAATTATACTTTCTTTGCTAAAAAAACAAATCCATTTTCTCAAACTGTCACTTGATTAGTGTTAAACTATAATAAAGATATTTTAACTATTACCCCTCCAAACTAAGTAAAAACATGAATATCACACACACTTCCCAGATATATATTTGACCATTAATTCATATTTTCTGTTCTGTTTTATAGTGAGATTGACCTCGTGTTTTCGTCAGCGAGTTGTCTCAATGGATCATTTCTCGCCATGAGGTAAACACACTTTACATTATTCATCGTCACTAATCGGTATCAATTTAAGCTCTTATGCAGTAATTGGACTATTGGGATTTTGAGACTATCTGCCTCTGGGGAATTGGAGCTTTCAGAGACATATATTTATAAATACCACAACACATTCTTGCTTTGAATAATAGATTGTTTTAGTTGAGGTTTATTGATTTTGACATAAAGGGCATTGTCTGGATAGTAATTTGGATCAGCCACAACATGCGACCTTGTCAGTTCAAAACAGTATTATTATTATTTGATCAGTAGTTTGGCTCAAAATCTTTTCCTATTTACTATTCAGTTTTTACCAACACCATTTGTTCCCTGATGTTTTACAGTAACCCGGATCACTACAACACAAGTGGTAAATGTTCAGGCGTCGACATGATCAGTGCTCGACTCCTCTTTAACCGACTCATTCAACACGATCGCCCCGACATCTCACAACTGGTCAGTGCTGATATGAACATAATCACTGGAGGGTGTAGTATCGTAAACTACTCATTTAACTGTATATTAGGGGCTGATGTTTTTCTACATTTATTACAAGAGGTAATTCAATTGTGAAATCAAATTATTATAATTGTAAATTGTAATTCTAGTGGTGAATTTCGGCATAAATGTCCAAAGTAAAAATCAAAATTATAGCCCAAAATTTTATAACTGAACTTTTTGGGTTGAATTCAAAGATGAACCTTTTGGATATACTTCTACAATTGAGCTTTTGAGACAGTGAGAGTTACAACATATGAGAATTTTGCATTTTAATTATTGAATACAGCCTGTCCAAAAAGCTTGGAATGAAATGTTGCAATGAGAAAATGTCACGATCTCCAGTTGTTTGCCTAAATAAACATTACAAAGCTGCAAATTCCCTGCAAAACACAGTGCCTCTTCACACTTGGAATGTCATGATGTGCACCGATCAGACGTTCATTAATTGCTCTTATTGTCCTGTAGATTGCTGCCAGTCTGGAGAAGAACCTGATCCCCAGATTACCGAGCTCTCCTCCTGACATCGAAGCCCTCAGACTCTACCTCACGCTGCCTGAATGTCCGCTCTTCAGAGACAGGAACAACTTTGTGACCATCACCATCCCCTTCGCCAAATCTGTTCTCAGCCTGAAAGAGCCGCCCCTCAAAGTCCTTAGTATGTTTGGAATTGGAACAATTTAAAGGTCAAAGTAACAAAAACTAGGATGCTAACAGTGCATCACCTTCCTGGTTCCCGGATGATAAAAATGCTTTCTGATTAGTTACAGTCCACAGAGATTTCCTGTGACCCCAAGAGCTGCATTTACATTATATCTGTACTTGAGCTAACCAAATTAGTTTATTACATGAAATTTATTGTGGATTATTTACAGCTAAATTTGTCCCAAAAATATTACTGCTTTAAAATATTGCAAAATTACAATAGCAAGGAGGCAAGTGTAAGTTTGTCAAAAAAATTTTTTTCCCTTTGTCAATTCCCAAAACATCCCTAGTGTTACTTTTCAACAATATGTGTTTTGGGGAGAGATAATTGTGTGGCTTATAACTGTTGTGACCACCAGGGGTTAAGAATGCACCATGAGAAATAATGAAGTTTTATGACTTTTATTAAAAAGTCCTGGACCGCGAGCTCTAGGTGGATGTCACTGACATGTTAAACATTTCTCCTAATTTTGGAGCCTAGTAGATACTCAAATTCATCTTCTCCCGCTTAATCCGGCTGGGTCGCGGGGGCAGTTTGCTGCCCAATCCTCATAGCACCTGACCCCCCCTATGAACCCCTCTGCAGGTGGTGAGCCCACAGGAGGGTGGACGTCATGATCCTTGATGTTAGTTCATATGTGCTGCATGTTTTGAGTTGATGGGGGAAATCGGAGTGCCTGGAGGAAACCCATCCAGACACGGGGAGAACATGCAAACTACACAGAAAGGCCCGGGCGACCCGGGGATCGAACCCGCAACCTTCTTGCTATAAGGCATGAGTGTTGCCACTCAGCCACCGTGCCGCCAGATACTCAAATTACGCCACAAAATGAAATGACCTACAGTTTATGTTGCTTAATTGAATGTTTTCATAAAAGTTATAATGAGCACTGAGACACAAAGACTTGCATTTTTTAAACAAAAGAAAAGTCCTCTGTTGTGTGTGTGGTTCTGAAACAAACGGGGAAAAAATATAAATTATAATAGTATATTATAATAATCGTATAAATACAGTTAAACAAACGCATCAGAAACGAGCAGTAATAGCTTTGTAATAATAGCGGGCCGTTAGCTGGCTCTTAGCATCTGACACTTAGCAGTTCCTGATATCACAAATATTGTCCATTAAAAAGACATTTTCTATAATCTTCTACTGTTAACAACTTCAAAACACTCTGCAACATGGTGATGTATATGTGTGCCTTTTTTTAAACCACTGCTCACTTCCTTAATATGCACACGAGAGACTTGCACCCACAAGCTCCGCCGACGCACAGAAAACAGGAAAAACACAGAGCGCTGTTCACCAAACTTGAAAACGATAGCATCTGATTGGTTTAGTCTGTCAATCAAACACCCAGCAGAAATAGATTATGTCCTTCAACACAATATGCATTATAGTATTTTCTTAATATCTGTAAATTTTATAGATCTTTTATATCCTTGGCTGTACATACGGTATATATCTTTATGTGTATTGTAATGTCTTATCATTTCAGGAAACTGGTGGAGCCGGATGGAGCCTCCCATCTTCCAGCACCTGGTGGAGCTGTACAAAGAGGTGGTGGTTTACCTGCTGCAGATGCACAAAGTGGGAATCCCTCAGGTGGAGCAGAGGATCTTCTCGTGTTTCTTAGACACATCACTGCGCCTGCTGGAGATTCTGCACATGGTACTAAGCACTAAACACTGGGCTGAAGCTGTTCACGTCTGTGCTCACACTTCCTCCAATCCTCTTTTATGTCAGTGCTGGGTTTCAGATGACATAATAACGTTCTGTAATTCAGTAATATTTAATATAGATGGGGAGCAGCTAAAATGAATCAATATTGATAAAGTTATTATTGTTAACATGTAGATTTTCTTTGTTATATGGTGAGTTCTGGGTCCAGTCACGAATAGAAATGATCAGGTTCAACATATCTGAATTTACTGTTTGATTAGTTCTTGTGAAAATATCTTTTTATTATTATTATTATTATTATTATTATTATTATTATTATTATTATTATTATTATTATTATTATTATTATTATTATTATTATTATTATTATTATTATTTAATTGTATAGTTAAATACAGGGTTCCTATGGTGTCTTAAAAAATCTTAAAAGCATTGAATTTATGAATTTGGAAATAATACCTATAGTATTATTGAATTTTAATATCTGGGTCTTAAAATTTGTGCAGTACGTAACTTCTCTGGATCGCATTTCTCCTCAAAAGTTTAATTTCTCCACCACGATTATTTGTTTAAGTAACGTCACCTAAATAAAGAGCGGCAGAAACAATCATTGAAAATCCCCCGAACACGTCACTGAAGATCACTGCAGCAACACAAGCAACAAGCTGAGCAGAAGTTTGAGTTTACAGCGTAATGTTGATTTTTAACATTGGTTTTACGTTACCGAGTGACAAATTCCATGCTGGAGTTATCTGTATATTTATTGTGCCAAATGTTTGTATTGTGACAGATGAATGAGTCTGGACAGATTATCCAGTATGATAAATTCTACATTCATGAACTGGACAACCTCATAGATATAAGGAATGATTACGTCATGTGGATACAGAAGCAGATGTATCCCATGGTAAGTTTTTAATACCGATAATCAGTATTTCACATGTAGAGACTTCAGTTATTCCTATATTTATTTTATTTTTCAGGGACATGATGGTGTGGTGACTTTGTGCAAGTATCCATTTGTATTTGACGCACAAGCAAAGACCACTCTGCTTCAGACTGATGCAGTTTTACAGATGCAGGTAAAGAATTTAATATATATCTAATATATTGGGCCCTTTTTCATTTGTACATTTAATTGTTTGTAATTAATCGCATTTTATTTATGTTTTTTACTAATGCTCTTCTACAACATAAACTAGGACATCTACATTACATTTTTAGGCCAAAGCATTTACCTCTCATTATTAAATACTGCAAAATATGGCTTTAAATATTCAAATAATTTCATGAACATAGACAAGATAGATTTAAATTTGATTAGTGTGCATCCCTAATGTAACTCTAGTTCATATTGCTCCTACGATGACAAACATTTGCCTGAGAATTTGAATTTATTTGTCATTTCAGTCTAAAAATAAATACACAGAAATTAAACATAGCATAAAAAGGTTTAAAAAGTAATTTAAAAATAAAAAAATACCGGTAGTTAAAAATAATTAGCTGTTTTGTTTTAAGTCGTATTATTTTCAGTTTCTAACCTGATGATGCCCTTGTGTTGTGTCAGATGGCTGTGGATCAGGCGCAGAGGCAGAACTTTAACTCCATGTTTATTCCTGCGGTGGAGTCGGTGAACCCCTGCCTCATCCTCATCGTCCGTAGGGAAAACATCGTCGGAGACACTATGGAGGTCCTGAGGAAATCTAAAAATGTAGACTACAAAAAGCCCCTCAAGGTAACAAGTGACTTAAATATGTACTAAATAATGTTATTAAATGCTAAAAAGGTTCAAATAAAAATGCATTTCTTGAATTTCTCAGGTTGGGAGTGAATAAAGTAGCTTACTTCAAATTATTTGACAATTTATGAGTTGGGGGGTAAACACAATGCAGTGCTGAGAGAGCTGGGTATGAATGAGGATACAGAATTGTTATGATGCGCTGTCATTATAAAGACAATCTCTTTGTATGTTTGATTTTATGAACTATAACATCAACCTGCCCTGGGACGACAGGTGGAAATTAGCTCTGATGCTACAACCTGGTACATGCATCTCTCCTGTTAAGGTTTATGTAGATTGTGCACTGTCCCTGTCTCATGAAATTAACTAAACAGTGGCAACTGGACCTGAAATACAAACAGTTTAGAAAATTTAAAGAAAAATGTAAACATACACAACTATGTAACATCTCTGATGGAAGGTCAAGCAAGGTTTTAACCATAAAAACAGCTGTAATTGAATAAATGCCATATAAAAGTCTGTGTTGTCATGTTAAACACTTAAAAATGGGGGAAAACTTCACCTAAATTTGGAGCCTAATAGATACTACGCCACAACATGAAGTGATCTAGTTTTATGTTGATTGTTTTAATGTTTTCATAAAAGTTATAATGAGCATTGAGACACAAAGACAGAAGAAGAGTCCGGTGAAGGACATAATAATGTTCATAGTAATGTGAACCAGAAAGTTACATAATGCACCTTTTATAGTGAATAGTGAGTACATTAGCCATTGTAATCATTAAGTTAAATATGATTTGAACATGAGCATTTTTCCCTTTATTTATTCATGACACCCAGAGAATGTGGATGACAAATAATGTAGTCAATAGTGGAATAATGTACGTAAATGAAAGCCTGACCTGGTAATTGCAGGTGATCTTCGTGGGTGAGGAGGCGGTCGACGCTGGAGGAGTGAGGAAAGAGTTCTTCCTGTTGATCATGAAGGAACTTTTAGACCCTAAATACGGCATGTTCAGATACTTTGAGGACTCACGGCTCATATGGTTTTCACACAAGGTTTGTATATTTACATCCAATATACCGTACAATTACTAGGACAGGGATTCAGGTTGTTTTTGGTTTTGCTGCAGACCTTTGAAGATAGAGACCTGTTTAACCTGATCGGTGTCATCTGCGGTTTGGCCATTTATAATCTGACAATAATCGAGTTGAACTTCCCTGTGGCACTGTACAAGAAACTGCTGAAAAAGAACCCAACGCTGGAGGATCTTAAAGAGCTAATGCCTGATGTGGGAAGGTCAGAGGATGTACAATTAAAATATATTAGGATAGAAATGGTTGACAGAAATGTGACTATGTAAAATGTTATTTCCTACAATAGAAATACTTTGTTTGCTCCTCTCTAAATATGTGTTACCCTGATTTTTGTGTAACCAGGAGTCTGCAGCACCTCCTGGACTACACAGAGGACGATCTGGAGGAGGCCTTCTGCTTAAACTTCACAGTAAGACAAAAAAGAATACTTACTTATACTTAATATAGTAGGTTTACTCATTTACACAGCCACTAAATTCTGTGAATACTTAAAGGTCATATATTAACGTTTTTTTCGGACTATACGCTTTTTCTCGACCTATATATTAAAATATATTAATTAATTAATCATTGTATTTATATAGCGCCTTTTCATGGCACACGAAGCGCTTTACAGTTCATTTTTCATTCACTCCATACCTGGTGGTGGTAAGCTACTATTGTAGCCACAGCTGCCCTGGGGCAGACTGACTCAAGCGAGGCTGCCAATCTGCGCCATCGGCCCCTCCGACCACCACCAACACTCATGCACACACCACTTTCATACTAGGCAATGTGGGTGAAGTGTCTTGCCTAAGGACACAACGTGTCTGTCGCCCCACTGTGGCACCTGGAATTCCCAGTGGTCTCCCATCCAAGTACTAACCAGGCCCGGCCCTGCTGAGCTTCTGAGATCTGACGGGATCAGGCTTTGACAAGCCGGTATGGGCACATTTCATATATAGAACTGTTAATCATATTCTGCAGATTACAAGCTGCAAGTAGCGAAATATGCAGCCAAAAATGGTAATCGAGCAGCAGAAAGAAAGTTTGGAGTGAGCAAGAAACTTGTGAGGGACTTGAGAAAAGCGGAAGATTCTCTAACTGCAGTGAATAAAACAAAAAAGCTAATCGCGGGCTAAAAGATAGATTTAGCTAGAGTTGGCGAAGTTTCTCAGAAGTGAGACAGAGGATGAAGAATTCAATGGATTTAGTGATTTGGAGTTTTCTGAATAACTGTTCATAAGTGATGTGAACACAGACACATGTTCAGCCTGTTCTCTGTTCTGTTGTTATTACGATGATTTGCCTTTCAAGATTAAATGTCTGTTCCTGGTCTCTGATTTGAGCAAATAAAATTCCCCCTAAAATGCAACTTATAGTCCAGTGGGACTCGTATGTGTTTTCTTCTCCATTATGCATTTTTTGGCTGGTGTGACTTATACTTTGGAGCGACTTATAGTGTAGAAAATATGGTAGATGTATTCTCTTCTAAAACAGAATTTATGTTCAGTGCCTCTACTTTCCACAGTATGACATCCTGTATTTTTATTACAGGTGTTTCTATTTAAAACCCATAAAATCTGAATCGAAAAACTAAATCTGAAAAATATTTTCTCAGTGAATGGTGTCGCCTCTTACCTGGAACATGGCAAGTTTAATGAAAACATTGCAGTGCAGGCAAAGCAATTATTGTACATCTCCATTGATGCAAGTGAGTCAGACTTAAAATAGCACCTTCAGGCCCATTCAGCAAACTCATTTATAATTTCTCTCAAATTTCCTGCACTACACATCTTACCAACGAATGCTACGTTCAGACCAGTGTCAAAATCGCGCCTCTAGTTGGATTTGCATTTGACGACAAACACTTCAGATTTTTTAAACCGTGATGCCCGACACCCCTGATGCTGCGGTCTGAATGCAGCATTATTTGGTAAGATGTGTAGCTCCTACTTTCTTGTTAGAAATGTTTTCACACCGATGGGATATTTACTGATTTTTTTCTCTCTCTTTTTTTTTTTCAGATCACAGAGGAACACTTTGGTGCCACTGAAGTCCTGGAGTTGGTGCCGAATGGAGAAGACATCAACGTCACCCAGTCAAACAGGTTCAAACTGCACTGTACATTAAAAGTGTGCAATATAGGCACATATTTTTGAAGGAATGCAGATATATTTGTTCATATTGTCTATAAAAATGTAATTGTATGCATAGATGGCTAGAAGGCTTTGTTAAAATAAAAATAGGTAATGATTGAATATAAATACATAATACCATATTTTTTGGACCATAAGGTGCACTTAAAATCCTTTATTTTTCTCAAAAATCGTCAGTGCACGTTATAAGATGGTGTGCTTTATGTATGTATTAATTCTGGCTGTGCTTACGGACCTCAAACCGATTTTATGTGGTACACGGCGTTCAAAAATCTGTCAAAATATTTTAGGACTTTTGTAAACTACGAAGCCGCACCGCGTGATGGATTGTGGCATGTAGCACGAAAGCCTCACAAACACTCATGCATAGGACAGAAATCTGTGCGTATTTGGTTGCAGTTGAACACAAAGCAAACATCCGCAAACTCTTGAATGAGTCCAGTTGTACATAAAATGTGTTGTGTGTATTTCATCCATCAGAATACGAATTGAAAAGTTACGACATCAAGAATTACAATCATGAAATGAAAACTTACGATTACTGCGGCGTTTACCAGGACTACAACAGAACTAAACCAGGTCTTACCCAGGACTAAATGGGACTAAACTGGGACTAAACCAGGTCTGAACCAGGTCTAAGCCTTAACTAAACCAGGTCTAAACCAGGTCTAAACCAGAACTGAACCAGGACTGTCCTGTCCTTTCACGCACACGGGGCTCACTCATTCGAGAGTTTACGGACACCCATCTTATGCTCAACTCCAATCAAACATGCACAGATCTCCACCCGTAGAGGTATTCATGCCTCCACCCCATGCACACGAACACCTCTGAAAGACTTCGTGCTCCAAATTGTCAGAGTGTTACGGCGACTGTAGTCAGGAGCCTGGCAGAGTGATATGTACTGTGCTTCAGCATCATATTATGGTGTGTGTATAAGTACCCGAAATGGCCCCTGTTCAGAGACACGCTGACTTACACACCCAAGTGAAGCAAACTTATTCAGTGCTGCCATCTTTCCAGGTGAATTAACCAAAGAACTCCAACCACTAGAAATTGGTGTCCACAGGTCGTTCAGAGTTAAATTGCAGCTGCGTGGGAGCGTTGGATGACAGAAGATGAAAACACATTCACCAAGACAGAGGCAACGCTGGGCGAGTTACACCACGATCTGCCGATGGATCGTAGATGCCGGGGCTAAGGTCTCAGTCTCGCTTAATGCGCCTTATAATGCGGTGCGCTTTATGTATGAAAAAATACCCGCTCATTCATCTAGCGCCTTATGGTCCGAAAAATACGGTATGCAGTATGGACAGAACAACAGTGTAAAACTATTAGTGCAAAAAAGTATGTGCTAAGCATTAAATGTGTTGCTAAATGTCTCGTCTGTTTGTCTCTACAGGCAGGAGTTTGTTGACGCTTATGTCGACTACGTGTTCAACAGAGCAGTGGCGCCTCTGTTTGACTGTTTTTATGCCGGATTTCACAAAATCTGTGGAGGAAAAGTCCTGGAACTTTTTCAACCCAACGAACTGCAGGCAATGGTCATCGGCAACACCAACTACGACTGGACTGAACTAGAGAAGGTTTGTGCCGAGAAAATATAAAGCTGTGTCCGAATATCCACCTTTACCCTTGCCCCTGTCATGATAACACATTTTGAAGTGAAATATATTGCTACAGAAAAATATCACGGATACACCATAATATTTAAACTACTTTATTCCACTGACTATATTGTAAAAATGTGTCCAGCAGTAAATAACTAATAATAACAATAATCTAAATGGTATAGATGTTAATTATTTAACCAGCTACAGCTCAAATGTTATATTTTTAAAAAATTAAAGGTAAATTCTGTTGTTTTTTCAACTCTCGCAGGGCATTGTGGGAAATTTTGATTGGCCCAATGATGTTTGCTGTACACTCCTTTCCAAAGTGCACTGTGGGAAATCTTTGTACACTTTTCTTTGCACCCACTGGACATTTGGATAAAACTCATAACGCCCAATATTTCAGGCCCTATGTAGGGATAGTGTGGACATTCACATGCAGCCTTTTTTTGTTTTTTAATTAATTTTGTTAAGAAAACAAAGTAACTTAACAGATTTTGTACTTTTGTATCAGAGTACAGAATACAAAGGGGAGTACTGGGCTGAACACCCGACTATACGTCTGTTTTGGGAGGCATTTCATGAACTTCCATTAGACAAGAAAAAACAGTTTCTATGTAAGTAACCATCAGTTTTTTTCTACTAAAATTACATTGTACTTTGCCATGAAATACCCAAAAGGTAAATTTGCAAATGCTGAACCTGATCATTTGTATTTTTGACTCACTGTATTACAACAAAAATCTGCTTTCAACAATAATCATTTCAGTTCCTTGTGAATATTTTTTGGAACTCGAAGATGACACTTTAAATTATTTTCATATTTTTGTTTTCTTTAAAAGCAGGTGGTGCGCCGTATCCACCAACGTGGAAAGTTGAAAATGACTTTTGTTGCTTAATGTTGGCTGTTTTTGTATTAGTTTTGGGTAGTTCTACAACCAACTGCCACAAAACTTATTAATTCTTTTTGTCCTTCCAGTGTTCCTCACAGGAAGCGACCGTATCCCTATTTTGGGCATGAAGAGTCTAAAGTTGGTGATCCAGCCGACAGGAGGGGGCGAGCACTACCTCCCCGTGGCCCACACCTGTTTTAACCTCCTGGACCTGCCTAAATACACCGACTTGGACACGCTCCGCTACAAACTACTGCAGGCTATCGACCAAAACCAGGGCTTCAACCTCGCATAAAAAGACTGCGCGGAAATACAGTGGGTCGTGCACAGCTCCCAGTCTGACAAAGCGACATGTTAATAAAAAAAATCAGATGGTTAAACTTGAAATCCTCTTTGCTTTGAGTTTCTTCCATCTGCGCTGTGATGCTCTGAAGAGGTCCTGTTTGATAAACTTTTACTGGTTTGGATGTGATCTGAATGACAAGCAGCACTATGCTATAATGCTATAAAAATGGTGTGTAGACAACAGCATTAATACCTGTAAAACATGTGAATAGTGGTAGATGGGGATTAAAATATTACTTTAGTGGACTGGTTGAATATTGGACAAATGTATTTACAGCTGTTAATGGTGGTGTTTGAAAATGTAATCTTATACTTTCTGTTCGGTGTAAATTCTGTTTTGAAGATAATTTTTTAAAGAGTTGTGTGATTTTCTATTATAACAAACATAATACAAAATAAATTTAAGATATGAAAAATTTAAATATTATTGGTAGGGGATGTTATAGTGTCTGTAGGACACAGTGTCAGTTATCAGTCAGATCATTTGCCATAAGAGATGAACTCTCAGGGTAAATAAAGTATCACTGACCTCCAGTGATGCTTTATTTACTCAAAGAGAACAGAGTCCTAGCTTTGATTATAATGATGGATCCAAAAAATGTACTACTGTCAAATTTGTACTTGTAAACTAAAAACACAAGAGTTCTGAGTCCTTTTTAACAGTTAAAAAAAAATTATAATGCTTGAACAATCTCAACTGTATAAAGTCTAACCTTAATATGGGGAACAGAGATAACTGCATTTGGACAAATGAGACTAGCACAGTGCTCAGTAACTTGTATGATGTAATGAAGTACAATTACATGGCTAGAATTAGACAAGTATACATGCTATATAATCTGCTTAAAGTACAACCATTACTCAAAATCTACCCAGTAACATGCACTAAATGTTCACTTATGGCAGGCAGAATCATTGGCATTTATATATTGTTGGTTTAGGTTGTACCTAGTTAGTACAGCACTAACACATTGCCCAGTTAAACATGAGTATTTCTTGAAAATCCATTTATTAAATATGTGTTTATAAAGAAAAGCTGCATCATGCACACGACACATTCCAAAACCTGAAGAACCAACCCGACAGATTGTAGACTTTAATTCAGTTATTGTTTACTGACAAACTGTACAGTGGACATTGAAGTGCAGTGGTTGCGGAATAAGGCCAGCAGGGGGCGGTTTAGTGCGGAAGCTCATGAGGCACCACTTTGTAGTGAGAGCCACACGAGGGGCAGCGCGCCATCTCTCCTTCATGACACCAGAACCACACGATGGCGGTGTTGTCCTCCTCACCTGAAACAAACGCAAAGGTACGGATCAGAAACGGTTTATTTTGTATTCAGTAGGCCTGTCATTAAAGGGCCCATATTATGCCATTTTGCTTCCTCATCCTCAAAGACAAAACACTGTTCCACCTTGTGATGTCTGAGTTTTTAAACTTCATATACCTTCACTAGAGTTATTTGGAATTTCGACTGAATTAAAGATAAAAAGTAGCTGTTCAGTTGGAAACTTAAAAGTATTTTGAGCTTTTGAGATGTAGACACTGCAGAACTATAAAGACGACATACATTTCGGGTTTTCCAAGAATTAAGAAATAGTAGGGAACATCTGAAAGTCTAGAAGCGCAAAGTCTATTCAAATCATTTAAGATGGTCAACATGAAACTTTTGACACTTAAACTAGACTTAAAACCCTTTATTAACTAAACTATTATATTTTGGGATAACACAGAAACTTAATCCTACTCTCAACTAAAAATGTAAACAATTTCTGAAGCAACGTATGCATTTTTTGCATTTTCAGTCAATACAATCGACCTTCCAAGAGGTTTTGGGATAGTTGGAAAGGTCAAAACTACAAACTGACTTAATAGGGCTGTGGTCAATAACAGACCTTTGGATTAAAAGGGGGAGAGGAACAGGAAGAGATCTTAAAATCAGTGTTAAAGAGGGGGTATTATGCATAATCTATTTTTAATCGCTCTAAAATCATCAGAATCATGCCTGAAGTGGTTTTAGATGTCATCCAGGTATTTTTGATTATTTTAATGATCTCTCCCGGGCCCTACTCGAACCCTCTGTACTGTTTGCTCTAAGATTCTGCTCAGGCCACAAGTCTATGTGACCCATGCTCCTACACGACAAAAGCATGACACAAATCTGTACACAACAACTGCAGCCGTTTCATTAGGAGTTTCAGCATGGATTGTGTTTGATAACAATCTGAAAGGGAAGTAACTTAATGCCGAGGAGAGACTCAGAGCTCCCAAAACGAAAGTGAAATTTTGTTAATATGTTGTTTTTGGTAAATATAGTATTATTGAAACAATAAAGGGTAACACTGTGACACTAAATATATTATGCGTTAGCAGTTAATACCCCCTCCTCTAAGGGACTGTCCCAACTCCACCCTCTGGGCCACCAAATTCATAAAAGCATTTTGTCTGATTTAAACTTACAAAGACAACCGACAATCCTTTTTTTATTGATGCTCGGCACAATGTGGGGGTCCTCTTTGGTTCCAGCATAACTTTTGGGCTTCAGGATACTGTAGGGGTCCTGCAGAGAAAATATTTCAATAAGAAAGAAGAGATTCAAAACACAGATAGTTGTGATGTAGCAATGGTTGCCTTGCAAGTTCAAAGTGAAACCTCTCTGTATTTTAAATATAAAGAAATATCAGTCTGGTCAACACACAAACACAGCCATGCAATCAGAATTGTTCATTTCAGTGAAGCTCAATGAAGAAGCTCATTGGTCACCTATGATTTACAAATACAATAAAAATGATCTAGTCTAGTTTACTGCTTCGCTCATTGATTCTGCAAAAATGAGCGATGTTTTTTAGTCCCTTTATAATTTATTCCTTAAGCAACTGTGGTGGAAAACTTTTACTTTGTTTTCTGTTGTGATCTATTTAAGCTAAAGAATGTATTTTATGGGTTTAGATACTGTTAACTAACAACTGCTAAAGTGTTTCTGTATTCCTGCTACATGTGATGGTGTAATCTACTGTTCCTGATATTTCTCAGGACAGGACACTCTGCTCTGTCTTTATCCAATGGTTTTAAAACAACGAGCTGTTGCTTTGCTTATTCTCATCATTTAGAACAGTGAGATCCTTGGGGCTAATCTGCTCGATGCCTCAGCTGAACCAGACGTTTAGTCTGTTTGGAGGTTGTTTAGATATACTGTAGTATGTTTTACCTCATGTTGATGTTCTGACGTTTGTGAACTGTATAAGAGCCTGTTTTTGTTTCGCCATGGATCAGATTAGGGAGAGACGGACCTTGCATGAGGGACAGAAGGTTTCGTTTCTCTGTAATTGTGCGCACAATTGCTTTAATAAATCCAGACTCTTTGATTGAAGACAACTTCTCTCCAGTTTTTATTCTCCTCAGATTTAAAAATCCACAACAGCGACCATGTTTGTTTTGATACAGCTGGACCATGCACATCCCTGGATTCTCTCTCACCAGTGTTCAGACTTGCATCTTTGTAAAGTAATGGAAAAGTGTGTATTCTTGTCTAGATTATACAGTACAATCGTGGTTCCTGGGGGAAGGGGGGAAGCCCAATTATCTAACTAGTAAACAGTTAGTAAAAGTAGGACAAGTGACACAATAAACCACCACAATTATTTAACCAAATTTCACATCTTCCATTTGAAATAGTTCCCGGGGTCAGCTGCATAGGTATTTTGGTTATACAACATGATTTGGAAAGGTAATGAATAGTTTTAGTACCTTCCCGTGCTTGAGAGACTGCAGGGCCTTTCTCTCCAGCCCAGTAGCCTGTTCCTCATCACTGGGTATTCCTAAAAAACAGATAAACATTAAACATATTACCCAAAATATCATATAAATACAATGATAAACACTGTTCTTCAATATAAACGTGTTGTGAACTTCTGACTGTCCTTAAACTTGGCTTTGGTCCAGTACACGTCAAAAAGAAGGTGGTACTTTTAATGGGCGACATATTAAAATCCTCAGTGACCTTCATGGTTTAATTATTTGACTTAAAAAAACGAAATGGCACAAAAACGCAACACTTAAATATTGTTCAACACTTTCAGATTAATATATTTCATGTTTTATTTACATTTAACCACATTTGCCCATGATATTCCACATTAGACAGGCAAACACTGCAGGGTAAAGCACATTTAAGTTTAGCTTGATGATACCAGAGAAGTGAACAACAGCGTTATATTTGCATAAGCTTATATCTGGAAAAAAGTAAATAAAAATACCTTTTGCTGTTGCTGCAAACGCGCGTTGCAATGGCCTGATGGCGGTGTTATTTTTCAGGTGCTGCGTGGATTGGACACAGGCTCGAAGCAGCAGACGTGAGGCCATGATTTTAGTTTGAGAAAAACACAAAAAACACAGGCGGAAACAGCAGCGGGAGTGTACGTGACCGTGAGTCTGCGGAGAACTGAAATGACCCCGGAAAACACTGAGCGACATGTACCGGGGCCAATCAGAGCACAGCACCACTCACAAGGCCCAATCAGAACCGAAGGACGAAGCCAAAACACGGAGCTGTTAAAATAACCGAATAAACGACTGGGGCGATGTTATTACCACTATCCGCCATTAGGAGGCGCTGCATAGCCGGGGCACTGCGTCATGAGCATTCAAGTTACAGCCTAATGTGCTTTTCTCTGACAACATGAGACGAAAAATAATGCTCAGTGTGTAGTTTATAATTAAAGAGGGAGAGGAAAAGACTGAGTCCCGCTGTATTACTCAGGCTGCACTACAGCGTCTATTCACAGGCGCGATCCCACTACTGAGCGGCACGGGGGCTTTGACCTGCTCCGTTTCCGACCTGGGCCGGTGCACCCCTCCTTAGACGACCTGGTGGTCCCGGGCTCCCCCAGGAGCACCATATCGACACCGAACTTAGTGCGGACACCCGATCGACATAGTCCGCTGCAGCTCAGAGCTCCTGAGCTCAAACGATCCACCAGCCTCAGCCTCCCGGTAGCTTGGATTACAGGCGCGCGCCACCGCACCCGGCGACACGCGCAGGACGCACGAGGACATTTGAGGTTCCCCTGCGTGACGTCATACACTTGTGGGCAGATGATTGGTTTAAACTGGAGGTGCGATAGTATAAAAGCATATTTCTAAAGCATCTTTCATAATGAGAAATAAAGTCCAGATAATTTACTTATTCAAATGTTAGAAAGCCATACTGGAAAGCCATACAAGGAGTCTGTGCCAGCATTCCCATGCAGAGACCACCACTACAGAGAATACCATTTTACGCCTATATAATGGTTTTTATACGCAAACTATTGAGATTGAGGAGTTGTCGTCAGAGCTCAGAGCCCCTCCCCTCTCCGCCATGATGGAAGGATTCCGGCGGCAAGAGCCCTGTTTACTGTCTATGGAGCCCTGTTGTTTACATTTTCTGTTAGCTGCCTAGCGCTGTTTTACGATGCCTGGAAATCACTGTTGTATAAAAAACTGCTCCAGTACTTCACATGATTATAATGGAAAACCTAGGAACAATGGCATACAGTTTTTTAGGATACCAAAATGGACAAAGCATCAAGGAGAGGAGGTCTCTGACCTGACAAGGAGACTTCGGATTGCTTGGTTGGCTGCAATTAGAAGAAAGGACCTTACTTTCGATCGCACCCCCAATCCATGAAGTCTGTTCTCTACATTTTCACTCGGTATGTTCTCTAAAAATATCTTTATGTTGTTGTTTAGCTAGGAATGTTACCTTCTGTTGTTGTAACCCTGGCGTGCATCAGAAGTTGCTGCCCAGCTAACTATCAAACTGTTGCTTCTTTGCAATGACTAATCATTAACATCTCGTCTAGTTAACTGAAAAGTAGATGAGATTTTGCTCATGACATAATGCTACCTTGATGGTGGAATATGGTTGCTGTAATGCGTTTGTCTGTCTATTTGTTCTCTACAAAGTGGTTCTCAACCTTTTTTGTCTTGTGTACCCCTGAGCCAAAGTACCCTCTCAGGCTTTATCTTTATTTTGCATGTTCTGCACTGGGTTTGCTAGTTTAAAGCATTGCTTATTTATTTTTCATAATGTAATTATTTTGTTTTATGTAAACCATCTTGGGAGATTACTAAGAAGTATTTGATATTCTGTTCATGACATTATGCTACCTTGTTGCCAGTTTAAAACATTGATTACATCGATTTTCTAATTGCTCTGTTGTAGGTAAACCATCATACCAGATGTTACAGAACCACCCTGACTGGACACCATCCTTGCAGTTGAAGGCCACAATGATGTAAAAAACTGATGGAGGCGAGGTATCAGCGGCAAATAAACCGCAGGACCCAGCATCTGGGCAACGCCACCGCCAGCCCAGGACCAGCGGCCGTCAGCAACTGTCACCACCACCGCCAGCCCAGGACCAGAAGCCACCAGGACCAGCAGCCAGCGCCAGCCCAGGACCAGCAGCCGTGCCACGCCAGCCCAGGACCAGCAGCCGTCGCCACCGCCGCCAGACCAGGACATGGAATGTGGACACTGTTCATCTAGACGAGATGTTATCAATAGTCTTTTGGAGGAAAACAGAGCGCTGAAGCAGGAGCTTGATGAGTACCGGATGAACGAGAACTTTCTGAGTGGTGATGATAACACAGTTAAGTATTACACCGACCTTCCAAACTTTGCTTTGTTTCAGACACTTCTACTTGCCCTCACTCCATATCTGCCTCAAGGTAGGATGAAGAAGCTCTCACCCTTCCAGCTTGTCCTATTGACTTTAATGCGCCTGAGACTAGACCTGCCAATACAGCACCTCAGCCATCTATTTAGAGTACATAGAACAACAGTTGCCGATGCCTTTCACCATACCCTTGGAGTGATGTACACACAGCTGTCTCCTTTGGTACACTGGCCAAGCAGGGAATGCTTGTTGACCAGTATGCCACACCAGTTTGTAGAGTCTTTTGGGAAAAATGTGGCTGCCATTGTGGACTGCTTCGAGGTCTTCATCGAGAAACCCTCAAATGTACTGGCAAGGGCACAGACTTTCTCTCAATACAAACACGCATACACCATGAAATACCTAATTGTGATCACGCCCCAGGGAGTCATTTCATTCATATCGAGAGGGTGGGGTGGACGGACAAGCGACAAACACATAACTGAGCAGAGTGGTTTCCTGAACCAACTGTTACCAGGTGACATTGTGCTGGCAGATAGGGGCTTTAATATCAGAGAAAGTGTAGGTATGATGTGTGCTGAAGTAAAAATACCTACATTCACAAGGGGTCGTGCACAACTGGAGGCGAAAGATGTTGAGGAGACTAGGGCCATAGCACATCTCAGAATTCACGTCGAGAGGGTGATTGGTGTTGTGCGCCAGCAAATACAAATTCTTGCACTCAACTGTACCTGTGCACATGCTTCTCAACTGTGAGGGTGAAAACCTAATGCCTTTAGATAAGATTGTCACTGTTTGCTGTGCCTTAGAACATGTGTAAAAAGTGTTGATTGAGTTCCTTATGACTGCCTTGTGTTGTTTGAGTGCCTTATTCATTAGTTTTTCATTTGTATGAAAAAATAAATGCTTGAAACATCTTGATATAGCAATGAGAACTGTGTGTATTAATTTTTTTTTTGGGGGGGGGGTCATGGAAAAATCCTTTAAGTTAAACTTAAACAGTTGTAATTTGGAAACAGTTAACAGTGCAAAAATAACAATGCAAAAAATGTTTCCAGCATGTAAGCATCATCAATATTAAATAAAAACAATAATGATAACTAATGTCAGTGCAGATTGGCATTCAAAGTATAAATCTTTTCAGCATGTAAACATGGACAACACAAGTAAAAATAATAATAACAACAAAATAATAATACATTTATAAGTGCAAAAGAACAAAAAGCATACCAAAAAAAACATCATCCAGCACAAGAAGGGCAAAACCATGGTGTGTCAGCGGAAGGTGTGTCCACAAGCCCCACACAGCTGAAGTGATACCACTGGACTGGGCAGTTCTCGTTGTCACAGGCCACCATTTCACCCACCTCTGGTCCAGCACAGAGACACCACACATCCTTTGTTCTTTTGGTTGCTTTTTGGCAGGCTGCTTTCTTGGCCTCTTCCCACCTACTTGTTGTAGTTCCTGTAGCACGCTGGGACCAGGCTGATGGTTGAGAGGTAGGTGGGATAGTGGTGCACAGCTCATACGGGAGCTCATACGGGTTGACGTTTTGGATGTCCCTCAGCTTCTCCAAATAGCGCTCTTTTGCAAGTGGTGTCAGTTTGTTTCTGTAAGGTCCTTTTTCTTTAACCTTATCTTTCTCCATTGTTTTATTTTTTCCTTAACCTTTCTTGTTCTAAATAATTTGTCTATCCAAAATATGAGCATAAAACATTTTTAGTGTCGCCTCTGTGATATTCTGATGACGTTGCCCCTGGCTACCGATTGTGTCTCCTTCCATCATGGCCGACCGGCTCAAACCCCGCCCAGATCAGACCAAATCGGCACGTGACTCCTCAATCTCAATTGTGGGAGGCTACCGTGGTTTAGACTTAGCGCATCTTCGTTGGTGCACAGACCAGCCAGGCCTCTGGGCACGTCACACAATCCAATCAGACTCCATCCGGGTGTTATCTGGCTAACAAGTCATGACATCATCCCTATCAGTAGTTTTTGTCCTATTTAGTTAGTTTGCTATTAGATAGATTGGAATATCATACATTTGTCTTGACATACAGTATGTCTATGAGTCTTACAGCTGTGATCAGAGCGGTTATCTTCACACGACCTCGATACAATAATGAAATATAGCAGCAGTTATACAAAATAGCTAAGCCGAGTTATTTATCCTAACACCTTCACCAAGGACTGATGCTGTCCTTGGTTCTGTCTCCAATATGTCCCGGTTCAGGGTCCTGGAGCCGAGTGCACGAGCTGGTTCTAAAACTGGTCCCACTTCCCACTTCAGTCTGAAAGTTTCAGAATCTGCAGTTTTTTTTATATGTTGTTTGCTTTGTATTTGTACCCTTTCTAATGAACCTGTCTATTTTAAATCCTTTAAATGTTGAGTAGTTGACGGTTGGATTTTCTTTCATTTCATCAAACTGCACTCTGGCTTTGATTCTGTCCTTCTCCTCAGAGGAACGAATTAAACCAAGGAAGCTGCAAAGTCGATCAATTTCTTGTTTTGTGTCCTGAAGCAAAACACGCCTAAATCAAAGTCTCCTACTGCATTTATGCCCATAAGTCAGAATAAATACCTTCACCATATCTTCATAAAAGACAAAATGCAGCTTGGAGTAGGTCTCTTTTTTCTTCCACCAGTTTTTAATGTGATCGTACCAAGGTCCGTGCAACACTGTTTCAGGAAAACATACTGTAAGTCACAATCTTTATGGATAATTGATTCGGACTCACATACTCTTGCCCTCTAGAAATCTCTGGAAGTAGCTGCTCCATTCTCCTGGCTCTGGGTGGAGTGAGACCCTCTGGTCCAAGTGGTGAGAAGAAACCATCACGTCCTTCGGGTTACGAGCCACATACACAATCTGCATGAATAGAACATCAGCCAATTCAATGAATGTCATATTTATTTTTCTAGTCACACTGAGTAAATGTTACAGCAGTGTGAGCCCTAAAACACGTCTTTCGGCAATGAGAACTTTAGACGTCCTCATTATGTAGAACACGTTGTCAATGCGACCCTCCTGTGGGCTCACCACCCGCAGAGGGGTTCATAGGGGGTCAGGTGCTATGAGGATTGGGCAGCAAACTGCCCCCGCGACCCAGCCGGATTAAGCGGGAGAAGATGGATGGATGGACGTTGTCAATGCGTCTATTGTGACTGTACAAATATTGTATTGGTTAAGGTTAAGGTGGTTTGTTTTCTTTGATATGAATACATTTTACATTTCTGTTGTCCAGATTCAGAGACAGAGACTTGAATGAAAAAAGTGTGACTGTCCCCTACATGTGAGCTTCATGTACTCCAGTGGAGCTTTCACATATTGAACCAGGTGCCCTTCCAGTAGTTTGTTCCTTGTACAAGAATGATCTGTTTTATTAGGCTTGCTAAATTCACAAATACCTTGCAGTTCTTCTCCCAAAAAGACTTTGGCACAAACTGAACAGGAAGGTGAGTCTTGAGGACTCGAGGAGATGTGAGCAAAGAGTTTGCCGCTTCGACTCTGGTATAAACTGTCCCTGATCAGACAGCACGACATATCCAAGGAAAATTGACAACCTAGTGCTTTATCTAGCTAAGAGGAGTCAACACCTTTTGTTCACAAGACTACTGGACTATGGACATGCTAGGCCTCCCCCAGGTAAACATGAACAATCATACACCTGGACCAAGCCTGGCAGTGGTACATCTTGTAATCATGCTACTCTTGGCTGGTGACATTGAAGTAAATCCAGGGCCTCAAATGTTAACTCCAAATTACTTGGTTGGGGAGCAGCAACTACAGCTAACCTGGCTATCACCACAGATAACAAGGGAGCTAACATATTTGCAGCCACCTTTGCCACCTGTGGTACTGCCCAGCCTACCACCTCAGCTGTCTAGCCTCGCACCACAGCTGCTCTGGCTACCACCTCAGCTGCCTGGTCTACTGCACCAGCTGCCCGGACCACCACCCCAGCTGCCTGGTCTACTGCACCAGCTGCCTAGACCACCACCTCAGCTGCCTGGTCTACTGCACCAGCTGCCTAGACCACCACCTCAGCTGCCTGGTCTACTGCACCAGCTGCCTAGACCACCACCTCAGCTGCTCACAACTACTGCAACCTGTAAACCACTACAATCTATCACATCCACACGTAAACAAAGGAACTATATATATATATGTGTAGGTATATAAAAAGCATAGATCAACAAAATTGTTCCAGACTCTTAATCAGTCTAAACTAATATGGGACCCACAATGTAAAAAAAAAAAAGGGCTTTTGGGTGGCCATCTGAATATACGCAGCATGACCCCAAAGAGAGAACAATTAGAACATCTTATTAACTCTAATATTGACTTTATGGGTCTTACAGAGACATGGCTCACCCCAAGATCCCCACAAGCTGTTGTAACATTACCAGGATACAATGCCTACAGAAGACATAGACTCCAGGGAAAGGGGAGTGGTGTGTTACTTTATGTTAAGGATTCTCTAAAATGTGCATAAATAACATGGCCTAATGAAATCTTAATTGAATGTGGAATTAATGTGTTGCTTTCTACAGAAATGTCCTTTACTGTAATATGCTTATACCGCCCGCCCTCAGCTAAGGTGGATTTCTATGAGCAACTTAAGACCCTGTTAAGTCACCCTGATCTAAAAAAACAAGTTATTCTTATGGGAGACCTCAATGTAAATTGGGATAATAAAACGGATAGGAAAAAGCTTAAAGAGATCACTGACCATTTCGGCTTTACACAAATTATTAATGACCCTACAAGAATAACAAATCGCACCAAAACTCAGATAGACCTAGTATTCTCCAATAAAGCAGAACAAATAATTAAATGTCACAATTTTTAAACTGGTCTATCGGACCATAATGCAGTTTTCATAACAAGGAAACTGACAAAGAAGCGACTTAATCTCAAAAGCTATAGACCAAACCAATTATTTATTCCAAAAAAACAGAGTACAAAATTTTAGTGATGCCCTTAATAATCTTAACTGGGCAAATATTATTCTCTGTAATGATACAAACAAATGTTGTGATCTTATGTATTCTTTGATCAAAGATGTTTTGGTGCAGTTCCAGAAAAAGGGAAATTATAAGAAGAGTATCTACTCACTGCCCTGGATTAATAGTGATTGTAAACACCTTATGATACGGAAAGAAAAATTGCTTAAAAAATCATTACTATCAGGCCTACCTACCGATAGGCTAAATTTTGTCTCAGCACGGAACAAAGTTACTCAGACCTTACGAATTGCAAAAGCAAATTTTTTCATGACTGTGATTGATAGTGCTAAAGGGAATTGTAAATTAATCTGGGAAAATATTAACAAATTAATTGGTAAAACAAGGGAAAACACTGGAGAACTTGAACTTAAATTTAACAATGAATTAGTGTCGGAGCCTGTCCTCGTTGCGACAAAACTGAATGAATATTTTCAAAATACTATTAGTGACATTACTAAACTTTTTTTTAAAACCTTGTGATCCTCTACAAAATGTAGGTCTCACTAGCTCCCAAATAGGGGAAGGAACACCAACCCAAACCATTCCTTGCCCAAAATTTATCATCAAAACAATTACAGAAAATGAAGTATCAAACATGATCTCAACATTAAAAAATTCAAAGGATGAATTTGGTTTTGACACTAATCGAGTTAAACAAAACAAATCTAGTTTCCTGTACCCTATTGCATATCTTATTAATTTATCAGTTACCCAGGCAGTTGTCCCACTTAAATGGAAGATGGCCAAAGTTACTCCCATTTATAAATCGGGTGACAGAACTGACCCTGCTAACTATCGGCCCATTAGCATATTGCCAATCTTCTCAAAAATAGCTGAAAAATGGCTCGCAAAATGTATCACTCAACATCTTGACAATGATGGCCCGGGTTTGCATCCGATGCAATTTGGATTTCGATCATGTCACTCAACTGAAACGGCTGTTTGTGTGTTCGTGGATAAAGTTAAATCATATTTGGACAAAAATAACTATGTAGCTGCTGTTTTTATTGACCTTAAACGTGCGTTTGACACTGTAAATCATTCTAAGCTCCTTTCTAGACTCTTAACATTTAATTTTAGTGATCAAGCGTTAAAATGGTTACAATCTTATCTGTCAGATAGACAGCAATGCGTGCAAGTTAATGATAGTAAATCTCCCTACCTCCATTATAAAACATGGGTCCCCGAGGGGTCCATTTTAGTGTGCAAAAATGTGGACACAATTATGTATGCTGATGACACCAGCCAAAAGTGCCCATGAGGCTGCCAAGCAACTTTCTGTAGCTTTAGATGAATTAGAAAAATGGCTGAATGAATTGTGTCTCTGCTTAAACGTTAAAAATTCTGTATCTATGTTTTTTAGCAAACCAACAACAGCCATGACCCCTGTAAAAGTCTACTTAGGAGAAGAAGAACTGACAAATGTTGAGGAGTTTAAATACCTTGGAGTGATACTGGATTAAAAGTTATTCTTCAGGAGACACATAAAAAAAAATAGTAAAAACTGTACATTTGAATATAGGTAATTTTAAATAAATTAGGTCCTCCTTAACTGATAAAGCAGCAGTCACATTCCTGCATTCAATGATACTGTCCCATATTGAGTATTGTATTACAAGCTGGTTCTACACAAGTTTCTCTGTTATTGGACCTATTGAAGCTTGCTATAAAAGAGCATTGAAAATTCTTGATTGAGAAAATTCTCTCACCGCCATTGTGAAATACTTGATGAATACAATTTTCTAAATTTCACAAATTTTAAACATTTTAAATCGGCTTGTTTATCAAACAAAAATTTGTCAGTGCATCAGGATCCCGAGTAACTCGTGCAACGGTCAGGGGTGACTGTGAACTTCCATTTAGGCGAACATCTTTCTCTCAAAACGTCCTGTCATATCAGGGAGTAACATTCTGGAATAGTGTCCCTCTCTTAGTGAGGGAAAGCACCAGTTTCCCTGCTTTTAAGGAAAATTTTAAAATATGGTTAAAGAATTCACAAACATGTAACCATATATAAATATTTTTAATCTGGACACTGGACTCAGGCAATATTTGCTGGTCAATTCGAACCCTGCTAAAAAATAAAGCAGGTAACAGGCATTAGAAATCAGTGCAATCAAATTTAGTGCAATAAAACTCAGTGCAACAGACGTTGGTGTAATAGAACTCGGTGCAAATGAATTTAGTGTAATAGAGCTCAGTGCAACACAGGGCATGTGCAATAGAAGTTTGTGCAATATGAATTAGTGCAATAGGGGTCTGTGCAATACACGTGCAATATATTTGAATAGGGTTCTATTTCTGTGTCTATTTAACAAATATGTCACTGTCATGTCTGGACTTTTAATCTTTTTTAATCTTGTATTTATTTTGTGTTTGTATTTATTTTTTGTGTTTGTCAGTATTTATTTATTTTTTTGTTTGTGTTTTCTTTTAAACAAAAAGGGAGATGCCAGTCAATTTCGTTGTATCTTTTGTTACAATGACAATAAAGGCTATTCTGATTCTGATTCTGACTAATCACTGCTCCTGTCCTTGTGCCCTTTGTCCATTTGTGTATAGTCTTTGTAAATACTTTGCATGACATCAACCTGCCAGGGGGTCTGCAGATGGAAATTAGCCTAAGGCTATAATCTGTCATATTTACATTTGTATAAAATGTTCATTAATATGTACTGTTCCCCCTTTTTCACAAATAAATAAATAAATATGGATGAAACATATTACATGTTGTACACAGAATATGCAAATAATATCGGACCATTTCTAAAAAACTAATACTGTTTTTAAATGAAATTAACTCTTGTGAGCCACTTTAAACGTATAGATATTTAGATGTCCATTACAAAACATTAATTATTTAATCCTAGTATCAACAACAGGTATTACTTCTGCACTGATGTTTGACTTGAAAACCGGAAACCTCAAATATATATTCCTCATTAAAACCAAGTATGATATTTTAGACACACTAGTAAAAAGTAATTAAAATCTACACGTTGCTTTGGTAAGATTGCACTTCCCATTATTTGAAAGCAGATTTTTGAAAGAGTATTTGTACCAGGGGAGGTGGCCGGGAAAGACACCGGTACCATGGGGATTTTCGTGTCTGCAGATGATTGGGACACGAGAGTAGATCTTGGAAGACAGCTTAAATTCCCAGCAGAGATTGTTGAAACCAAACTCTGGCCTGATATTGAAAGTTGGTTAAAGACAACCAAACGGGTGTTTTTTGTGGAATTAACTGTACCCAGGGAGGAAAGGATTGAGGAGGCACATGACTAACATTGCCACTAGTGTCCGACGCCATGAAAACAAACTCTTGGTCTGGAAGAAAGAACCTAATAACATGAGCACTGGTAGAACCAAGCTGGTAGATAAGAGGGAGCATAGAGTTGAGTGGAGAGGATCAGAGGATCAGAGGGACGGAGGAGGACGCTGGTTCTGCCCTCAAGTCCCTCAGAGGTGTCGTGGGCTAATTGACAAAACACCGGTGAAAGGGGGTGTCCACCCGAAGACCAATGAAGTCCCAAATATTTAAATTGCTCTTCTCTGCTCCAGTAAAACATTTACGATTTGTTTTAGGCCATGCACCCATAACTAAGTGTGAGTAGTAAATCCCGCCAAGTGTGGTGGCTGCGATGTGAAATAGTTTTCTCATATATCAATCAATCAATCAGTCAATCAATGAATCAAACTTTATTTATAGAGCGCTTTTCATACTAAAATGCAACACAAAGCACTTATATATACTGTACATATAACACTTATATATACGGTACATAATACTTATATATACTGTACATATATATACTGTACATATATATACTGTACATATAATAATCTTATGATCTCCAATAAGCCCTATTCGATTCCTCCTTATCGTTGGCAGTGTGATTCTGTCCACTGATAAAGCTTCTTTGTCCTCAGAAATTCTTCTTGTCCCAAATTATTCTTCCTCATCTTAATCATTGTCCAAACTGACACCCGGGTTGCTCCATGGCTCTTTACAAGTTTTCACCTGAGAAGAAACAGAATAATAACTATTTTTAAAAAGTTACATTTTTTTATATTTGTTATGTTAAATGCTACTAGAACGAACATTTTTGACATACCTCCATCCAAGTTCCTCCTCGGTCCTTGGTTCAGATCATCTGACCCGCGGTGATCTGCCCCCTGGACTCTTCCACTGCTACTGCGACGTCGGGCACCTGAGAAGAAACAGCAATTAAAGTGAAACCGTCTTAAACCATGTGCAGGTTTATCCTTGTCCTCTTTTATTTATCTTTGTTGCAGTTGTAGAGTATTCGTTGAACTGAAAAGACTTAGTCCTACTCCAGTGATATTTAGTCTGAAGTAACAGTACTCAGTTTTGTGGTCTAAGTGAGCCACTGTCAATCCTAATAATATTACTCATCAAAAACATCTATTCAAGTAAATTTTCTTTCTGAATTTAACTATTTAGCTACAAACATGTTATGCTAAATGCCACTAAAACATTTGACATTTTTACCTCCTGCATTTCTCTGTCCTTGGTTGGGATGGAGTTGGTTGTTTTGAGGCTCTGGCCCACGAGGAACTTCCCTCGCCTCAACTGAGAAGAAACAGAACAAAAGTAAACCATCTCATCTAACATTTTACTACACTGGGTTTACGTTTTAAAGAAATTGTACTTCTCACACTAGTTTTTGGACTGAATACACTTACTTCTACTTGAGTTATGTATCGTTTGAAGTAATAGTACTCAATCATTCACACACACTACTTAAACACTACCTAAACTAGGCAATGTGGGGGAAGTGTCTTGTCTAATGACAAAAGTTGGTCAGAGCGGGAATCGATGCTCCAACAAAAACACAGGTGTGTGAGTGTGTGTTTGCCTCTTTTCAAATATCTTTTCTTTCTGAACTGTTCATGTAAAAATGTTAAATGCTACTTTTCTGACATACCTCCAGCCACGTTCACCCTTGGGCCGTGGACCTGATGAGGCTGTTGTAAATTGCCATTGTTATTTTGCTGATTTAGTCCACGGCAAATATCAAAAATAATTTGGTGCTGGGCCCCTGAAAAGAGCAGGACAATTCAAGTTAAACCATCTCATCACAGTAAACCAAAAATGATCTGCTGGCTCATCCCTGTCCTCCCTGTGGAGAAGTGAGTGTTAATCTCTATTTACCTCTTGCCTCCCTCAGTCGTTGACGCTGTTGGACGACGTGGATTGGGTCGTTTGGTCCAGGACGTACTGCCATGTGGGCTCTTCTAGGCCAAAGACAGTGATGAGAAGAAACAGCTGAGAAGAAACAGAATAATTAAAGGTAAATCACCTAATCATAGTAAACCAAAAAGCATGAGCTGGTCTGTTCATATCCTCGTATCCTTGTCTAATCTATTTACATTTCACTACAAATTGGCTAACAATGTAAAGAAACTGTACTTTGCAGAGTACTTGAGTGATATTTAGTTTGAAGTAATAGGACTTTTGCAGTGTACCCTTTGAAAATACCAGGTTTTGTTCATTATTTAATGTTTTGTCCATCCATCCATCCATCCATCCATCAATAATGTTTTGTCCTTAACTCAAATGTATAAATCAGATTTTGTCCTTACAATTACCATAGTAGTAGTAGTTTCTCCATTCTTTTTTTAAATTTAACTTCCGTAAAGTAAAAAAAAAATTGCTGAGTGAAATACCTTCTGCCATGGCTTCCCTCCGGCAAACTGCGCGCCACATGTGGAGCCGGTCGTCTGAGAAGAAACAGAACAATTAGTAACAGTGCCCTTTTACTCTGCAGGTAACGTAGCTTTCGTAGAGAGCTACATTTAACGTGGCCTTCCGTACGAGTGTCTGTCTGAAAATGACGCTCTCTGAACAGAGGTTCTAGAACTAACTTAACTGTTACCATGACGCTGGGCCATTCAACATTCCAGGATTTGCATATAGAATATTTTTAAAAAATCAAATAAAAACACTTTTAAACAATTTTCTTTCATGTAGATTATAGTCTATAGATAACAAGCTTTAGACAGCAGTTTTTCAGTCACTCTCACCTTTTTTGTAGAAAATCAAACTCCATAACAGGGCACTGAGCGCTCGTGTTGACAGGCTCTGAAAAAGTGTTCTACTTGCCACCCACCCGCCGGCGGGCGATTACACAACATTAAAAAGTCAAGCCAGATATTCCTCAGTAAAACAACCATATCATTCATTTTATGCCACACAGTGAGCCCAAAGAGCCATAATTTATAATTTCCAAAAATATTCAAAACATATTTGCGTATTTCTTACCTTTGAGCTGGTTCTGTCGGTCCGAAACGGGTCCAGTCCAGGAATAGCTGTGCTCAATTAGTCCGTAACAATCAACAGAACTAACTAACATCAAGGACCATAATGTCCACCCTCCTGTGGGCTCACCAGCTGCAGAGGGGTTCATGGGGGGGGTGGGGGGGTATGTTTGTTTTCTTCACACTCTTAGCTACAAAACAAGCGTATCCAGGCTTCGGTGTGGCTTCGGGGCTGCGCGCCACAGCTCGGGGACAAAACGAGCGCGTCCAGTTAGCGGCGTATTGCGCATGACCGAGGGACAGGTCCACGGCAAAAGCTCTTCAGTCATTGGTTCTTTCAGGAAATGATTGACAGATCTGAGTAGCTTATGAAAAGACCATTTCGGCGGTGGGCCCCATGTGGGGCAGAGGTGCTGTAGTGAGAGAGGAAATCAGCGCGCAACAGCCTAGAGGACACCCTCTGACTCGCTCTTACGCACAGACACTGGTGGAGGCACCAGAGGCTTTGGAGAGAAATTTTTTGGCTTGTTTAGTTTTTTGTCTTAAGAAAACATGCCTAAAGTTCAGAAGAAGATTTATTCATTATACATTACATCTTATCACAGTTTCGAACATCTGGGACATATTTGGACACTTGTGCCGAATTGACATATTTTTACAAAAAGAGTCACAGCATCCAAACCCTTAGGCCTAGAGGTCTGAAATTTTACACAGTTGTTGGCAACAAGTTCAGCAGTGGGTGTAGTGAGCCACCAATGTCTAGGATGAAGTTTGCCCAAGTTACAGCCTTTATTATTTTGTATTTTTTTTCTGAGGCAAAAATTAAATTTGTAGACATTTTTGAATGTCTGTACTGTAACTTAGCTGCACTCACAGTCTTCATATGCATATCTACAGAAACTAGAAGGTCTAAGCTTTAAAATAATGTATCACACAAGCATGTGGGGTCTAAGATTTTCTTTTAATAACCTTTGGCACTTGGGTATGTGTTACCATTGTGCACAGACCAAATTAGGCGGGTGTTATCAGGTTTTAAATCCATTTTGTGTTTTTTCAGACAACCTAAAACCTTATTTGGCCGTGTTTGCTAATATGTGCATTGTGTCACCATGGTAACTGCTTAAAATTCCATCATTAGAGATACATGCAGAAATCCCTCAGCTGATGTCAATGCCAAAGTATCAGTAATGATGATGCTTTTTTGATGGCCCTATATTTTCTTACAAATATTATGGAGCTCAACAATGACTGTGATTCTGGACATTTTGCATTTATTTTCCCCATAGAAAAAAAATATGTGGCAATTAATTATTTCACATAAAATTGTTTCCTTTCCTTAGAAATGAGCCATAACTTGTAAAAATGAATATAACATGAAAAACTTCAATGTTTTCTGTTACTTATTTCAGAAAGTAAAACCCATATTTTATATAGACTCATGACCATTTTGATGATTTTGTCTTACAGATAATGAAAACACAAAACTCTATGTCTCAGAAAATTAAAATAGTGTTAAAAAGTTAAATATTGGGAAGTCATTGTGCCACACCCTATCGGCTAATTCACTGAAAACATCTGCAAAGGTTCCTGAACCTTTAAATGGTCTCAGTTTGGGTCAGTGGGCAACACAATCATGGGGAAGGCTGCTGACTGGACACATGTCACAGGGCCACAAAAGGTCATTGCTAAAGAGGCTGATTGGGGTGGACATAAATATTTAGTCGATAACAATGTAATAACTCCATTTTTTAAACAAACTACATCACAAATGAGTATATTTACTTTTCCTGGCAAATAAAATGAATATATACTGAGCCCTTCTGGAGTCAAATTAGAGAAGCCGGACCTACATAGTTTATTAATATTTGTATATAGGCCTACTGGACAGTATTTGACCCCCTGTTTGTACAGACAAAATGAGCCATGTACATTTTAAACATGTGTTAGACCCTGTATTGAGAGATTGTGATCTACCGCCCTCTTCTGAGCATTACAACAGCTACAGAAGTGCGAGGCACACTAGATATATACTTGGCCACAGTACTTTATGGGAAGGTTTTCAGACCATGAGTGAGGAAGACGTGTTCAACATATAGTTCTACCCCTGGACATTGCGCTGTAAACCCTTATGAATAATTTGGTTTAGTTTGCCAGTGTACTTGGAGTGCGCCTTCTATTGGGAAATGCTAGAACTCCAGGGAGGATAGAACTTATAATTTTTATTACACTCTTTTTAAGTTTGGCGGGCGGTGCGGCGCGCCCTTTCTGCATGTCAGAGCAACTGCCCCTCAAAATTCCTGCGCAGGTCCCTGACTACGCTGCCTCCTACTGGACAAAAGGACACAGCACATCTTGCACTTTTTGTTTGAATTTATATTAATTTATATGGAAAGTCACATAGCGCATGACTCAGTAATAACCAGCAATAAATATCCCATATCAGTGAAATGACTATTATGTTCAGGCAGTAGCAGGAGAAATGTCCACTGGTCCAGTTGAAGGCAGTAAGAGACCAATAAAATCCCAGTGTTCATCGGAAGACACAGATAAACAATATGTGCACAAATAACATTAAAAGGTCTCATGTGCTAATTGTCTGTGGTTTGTTTTCCTAAAAAGACTGAGTCCCGCTGTATTACTCAGGCTGCACTACAGCGTCTATTCACAGGCGCGATCCCACTACTGAGCGGCACGGGGCCTTTGACCTGCTCCGTTTCCGACCTGGGCCGGTGCACCCCTCCTTAGACGACCTGGTGGTCCCGGGCTCCCCCAGGAGCACCATATCGATACCGAACTTAGTGCGGACACCCGATCGACATAGTCCGCTGCAGCTCAGAGCTCCTGAGCTCAAACGATCCTCCAGCCTCAGCCTCCCAGTAACTTGGATTACAGGCGCGCGCCACCGCACCCGGCGACACGCACAGGACGCACAAGGACGTTTGGGGTTCCCCTGCGTGACGTCATACACTTGTGGGCAGATGATTGGTTTAAACTGGAGGTGCGATAGTATAAATATATAGACAATGATAAAAGCATCTTTCTAAAGCATCTTTCATAATGAGAAATAAAGTCCAGAAAATGTACTTATTCAAATGTTAGAAAGCCATACTGGAAAGCCATACAAGGAGTCTGTGCCAACATTCCCATGCAGAGACTACCACTACAGAGAATACCATTTTATGCCTATATAATGGTTTTTATACGCAAACTATTGTGGGAGGCTACCGTGGTTTAGACTTAGCGCATCTTCGTTGGTGCACAGATCAGCCAGGCCTCTGGGCACGTCACACAGTCCAATCAGACTCCATCCGGGTGTCAGTAGTTTTTGTCATTTTTAGTTAGTTTGCTATTAGATAGATTGGAATATCATACATTTGTCTTGACATACAGTATGTCTATGAGTCTTACAGCTGTGATCAGAACGGTTATCTTCACACGACCTCGGTACAATAATGAAATATAGCAGCAGTTATACAAAATAGCTAAGCCGAGTTATTTATCCTAACACCTTCTCCAGAGGACTGATGCAGTCTATCCACTGTCCTTGGTTCTGTCTCCAATATGTCCCGGTCCAGGGTCCTGGAGCCGAGTGCATGAGCTGGTTCTAAAACTGGTCCCACTTCCCACTTCAGTCTGAAAGTTACGCCCAGTCCATATTAGCAGTAGGGCACCGGGTGGACTTAAGCCCTCTGCCCTATGCCCAGGTCAAACTTTTACGCCCAGAAACGACAGGGCAGAGAGCGACATCCCCAGCTCCGGAAGCGAGTGTCCCACCGGCGGCAGCGAGTTCCCCGGTCCCGGTAGCGACAACCAAGCCGGCGGCAGCGGGTTCCGTGGTCCCAGCGGCGAGTGCCCCGGGACCGGTCTGTGTCCGTGTGTGCCATGCTTTAGGTCTCTCCTCCCACTCTCCTGTGTAGAGGTTTATGCAAAGTAGCTAGCGGCCATAGCACACAGCTCTGCAGTTCTCCATTCATTAGCACTGGTGCCATGCAGAGTTGGGCTGAGGCGGGACAGAGCAGCTGAATCCTCATAGGTCAGAATTGTGATAATGTTTGTGAAGAGCAATCAGTTGATTTGAGTGCGCCCCCACCCTGCGCACCAGGACGTTTTTCAGGGGCTGCAATGTAAACTAATGGACAGAAGCGACGTAATGACTCAAATTGTCTGAATGTTTCAGGCCCTTCCATTGGGGTGCACCGACTGTGCGCACTCAAATAAAACACGTGAGTCATATACAGCGATATGAGCACATTTAATATAATAAAAACATGTCTATGCAGATACACTTCAGTTTTAAACAAAATATTAAACATATAGCCTAATACAAAATAACGAACTAAATAACTAAATAACTAACTATAACTATATATAACTATAACTATATATATATAACTATATAACTATATAACTATATAACTATATAACTATATAACTATATATATATATTTTATATATATATATATATATATATATATATATATATATATGCATGCAGAACCCGTCAGACCAACCTGTGCACTGCCTGGATTGATTACAAGAAAGCCTATGACTCAATGCCACACACATGGATCACTGAGTGCCTGGAGCTGTACAATATCAACAGGACTCTAAGGGCGTTCATTGCAAACTCGATGCGGTTGTGGAAAACCACCCTTGAAGCCAATGGCAAGCCACTTGCACAAGTGACCATCAAATGTGGCATATACCAAGGAGACGCACTGTCCCCACTGCTGTTCTGCATAGGTCTGAACCCCCTCAGCCAAATAATCGACCGCACTGGCTATGGATACCGACTCAGAAACGGGGCCACCATCAGTCACCTCCTCTACATGGATGACATCAAGCTGTACGCTAAGAGTGAGGGAGACATCGACTCACTGATCCACACCACCAGGATCTACAGCACAGACATTGGAATGTCATTCGGGCTCGAGAAGTGTAGTAGGATGGTGACAAAGAGAGGGAAGGTAGTCCACACAGAGGGGGTCTCACTCCCAGAGGGAACAATAACAGACATTGAGGACAGCTACAAGTACCTTGGTATCCCACAGGCAAATGGCAACCTTGACGAGGCAACAAGGAAAGCGGCGACTGCCAAATACCTGCAAAGAGTACGGCAGGTCCTAAGAAGCCAGCTCAATGGCAAGAACAAGGCGCAGGCAATAAACAGCTACGCCCTGCCAGTGATCAGATACCCAGCAGGAATCATAAGTTGGCCAAAGGAGGAGATACAGACCACGGATGTTAAGACCCAAAAGCTCCTGACCATGCATGGAGGGTTCCATCCCAAGTCCAGCACCCTGAGACTGTACACGAGCCGGAAGGAAGGAGGCCGAGGACTAGTGAGTGTGGGAACCACTGTCCAGGATGAAACATCCAAGCTCCACAAGTACATCAGTGACAAGGCCCAGACTGATGACGTGCTCAGAGAATGTCTCAGACAGTGGGGCGCAGAGGAAGAGGTGCTGGAGGGACCATCATGGCAGGACAAACCCCTACACGGGGCGTACCACCGAAACATAACTGAAGTGGCTGATATCAAGAAATCCTACCAATGGCTGGAGAGGGCTGGTCTGAAGGACAGCACAGAGGCACTCATCCTGACTGCACAGGAGCAGGCCTTGAGCAATAGAGGCCTAGATCTACCACACCAGACAAGACCCAAGGTGTAGGCTGTGCAAAGAAGTGCCTGAGACAGTCCAGCACATAACTGCAGGGTGTAAGATGCTGGCAGGGAAAGCGTACATGGAGCGACATAACCAAGTAGCGGGCATAGTGTACAGAAACATCTGTGCAGAGTACGGGCTGGAAACCCCAGGATCAAGGTGGGAAACGCCTCCAAAGGTTGTGGAGAATGAGCGGGCCAAGATCCTGTGGGACTTCCAAATACAGACTGACAGAATGGTGATGGCGAACCAACCAGACATCGTGGTTCTGGATAAGCGGGAGAACCAAGCCGTGGTGGTGGACATTGCAATACCGAGCGATGGCAATGTCAGGAAAAAGGAACACAAGAAACTAGAGAAATACCAGGGGCTCAAAGAAGAGCTGGAGAGGGCCTGGAAGGTGAAAGCATCGGTGGTGCCTGTGGTGATCGGAGCACTCGGGGCCGTGACCCCCAAACTAGAGGAGTGGTTGCAGCAGATCCCAGGAAGGACAACAGACATCTCAGTCCAGAAAAGTGCAGTACTGGGAACAGCAAAGATACTGCGCAGAACTCTCAAGCTCCCAGGCCTCTGGTAAGAACAAACTCACTTTTCGTCAACGACACGACACACAGCTTGAGCTAACAGTAGATGACATATATATATATGTGGTAAGACGGCTATTGAGGCCTATGACGTAAATGCACTCACCTGGTTCCCCGCGGCGCGGGCTGGTGGGCTTTATAAGCGCTCCCTTTCTCGTTGCTCCCCCTTTTGCCCACACGCATTTCCGGGTCTCCGTGTAGGCTGCTCTGTCCTCCACGACCAGGTAACATTCTCATCCTTTGGCCCCATTCATGAAAATAAGTAAATTATTAATTCCTGGTCTTTTAGTGCCGCCGTTGACTGCGCGTCCGGCACCGCTCCGCTCCCTTTTGAAACGCGCTTTAACAGTGCATTCATGTGCCTAGGCTTCGGTGAGGTAAGGAATGCCTAGTACCGTTTTATTGGTCCCGTTTTAGTCCCAACCATATCCCAGTTGTCACAGTCACTGTTTCCCCGTAGTTTGTGTCCTGGTCGCCTCCGTATTGTTTGGGCCACGCGCACGCCACCGCGTCCTCATCTGCCGCGACAGGTAAACGCCCCTTACTACCGTTTCATTCATATAATTCCCAAATTCTAATGTATCTGTCCCTCATAGCCCCGCTGCTCGGCTGCATTCGCCGTGTCAGGACTTCTGCACACAGTCCTGCGCTTTCCATCCGTGTTGCACCAGTCAACCCAAATTCAAAGTGGGCTGCGTTAAGCCGGGATCCCAGCTGTCCACCCTGGGATCGCGCTCACATTTTCATTAGCGGTATGCACTCGTTGTGCAATTCCAGTGTACCGACAGAGTTTACCTTTAAACGCCTAACCACCAGTTTGTTTCAGGTGTCAGGAGCGGTCAGCAGTGGTACTGGGCACGCCGTGTCTGCTGCTTTGCTTCGCCTTTTTGTGCTTTGCTTCGCCTTTTTGTGCTCTGCTTCGCCTTTTTGTGCTTTGCTTTGCCTTTTCCTGCTCGGCTTTGCGTTTTTTATTTCTCCTGTATTCTGCTTCACTGTCCCACTGTCACTGTTTTGGGTTTTTCTTCACTGTTTTACTGGTTTTAATTAGTATAGTTACCTTTTATTTGAATAAAAAAGGTGTTCTCTTTTTTTAAACGAAATGCCAAATAAAGCCTTTTGTAATTTATGGAACCTGGCTCTCGCATCTTGATATACTTACATGTGTGCCTTAGACCTACACTTCTATTTCCCCAAACTAGATTTGGGGTGGCGTTGCTGCAACTCTAAGTGTCTACCCCTCGACTGCCACAGATTTGGCGTTGCTGGCAGGATTATCAATTAAAACAGAGGCCCAGGTTCCATTTAATGATAAATTGTCTTGTTGGAATGTTGTAAGACTCGGCCATGGGATGTGAATAGTGAAAAAAATTGGCTGCTATCAAAGTAGTTAAACCAGTCCTTTGCTTGTTTGCATGTTTTGATTTTTGCTCTGCATGTTTGATTTTGTTTTTGCTGTGTATATAACTGCTATTATAACTGGCTTTGACTTCCTAGCACCAATGTTAAATTCAAATTAGGGTGAATCACTACGCCATCTATAGTCGAAGTTCATGCATTGATTCCTTGTTGACTGTTGTGGTCGAAAAGACCTGTGTTTTATTTTTTTAGTAAGGCAAAGCAGCAGCAGGCGGAGTGCAGATCCTTTTGCGTAGTTTTGTTTCTATTTTGGCAGTGTGGTTTGCAATGGCGGACGATGTAGAGAGTCTCAGAGACCAATTGGCACAGTTAACGGCTGAGAACGAGAGGCTGCGTTCAGCTCAGGTGAGGCAAATTCCTGGCACCAGTGCAGGGCCTGCTACTGCGCCTGCAACTGATCGGCTGGTCTATATTCCACGAGACAGGAAGTGTCCAACCTTTAGGGGACATACAGGAATCGGTTTAAACGAATGGATTGAAGAAGTAGAGGCCTGCATGAGGGCCAGGCACCTGTCACAGTCTGCAGATCGGGCTTTCTTTTTGTATGATCATTTAGAAGGAGATGCTCGTAATGAGATCAAATACCGTGCTAGGGTGGACAGAGGACCCGATAAAATTATCTCCATTCTTAAAGAACTTTATGGTTGCTCTGATTCTTACGTGGCTTTACAGGAAGCCTTTTTTTCGAGGAAGCAACAGGAAGGGGAGACCCTGCTAGAGTTCTCCCTCGCATTGTTGCATCTAATGGCCAAAGTAACAGGGTGTGCTCCCAATCCCATGCCCAATGCTGACATCCTAATACGTGACCAATTTATTGAATATGTACTCGATGGTGCTTTGCGTCGTGTGTTGAAGCAGCATGTACGCCAAAATGCCACTGCGACCCTGCTGGAGGTCAGGGGGGAGGCAATGAGATGGGAGCGTGAGGGTCTGCCGGCCTGCGCCCGGGGCCGGAGTAATTCTGTGCCTTCGGCATTTGGCCTGCAATATGCTGTACAAGGTGGACCACCCCGAACAACTTGTCCCCCCCAGATAGAGGTAAGTGAAATGCAAGCACTTATAAGGAAACAACAAGAGCAGCTGGATCGGCTCACTCAGAGCATCGCCCTCCTGCAAACTGAGCGGCAGCGGAGCCGTTCCCCTCGCCCTGGCCCACTTATTTGCCACAGATGTCAACAACCTGGCCACATTGCTAGGAATTGTGATGGTCCACGTGTCCCAGCCTGGAATTCGCAGTCCTCCCGTCCTGCTCGTTTCCGTCAAGGACAGTCGTCGGAAAACTAGCACCCACCGGGGTTGCGGAGCCACAGCTCGGAGGGGGCCTCTACTGGCTCAAGGAAAGTTTCAGGTCACTTGGTTGATGCTCCCAAGCTTGTAGCGTCTTGCCCACACATAGAGGTGGACATGGCTGGGGTGAAGGTGTCCTGTTTGGTGGACACTGGGTCTATGGTGTCTACCATTACAGAGAGTTTCTTTCGCGAGCATTTCGAGTCCTGGGGAGAAGAGCGGTTGCAAGCCTGTCACTGGCTGCAACTCAGGGCAGCCAATGGCCTGGCCATCCCCTACATAGGTTACTTGGAACTGGACATTGAACTCTGTGATAAGTTGGTGCCTCGCTGTGGTGTTCTGGTCGTTAGAGATCCACCAAGTATGCCGGTACAGGTCCCGGGGGTTCTCGGAATGAATGTCATTCAGAAGTGCTACCAGGAGCTCTTTGGGCAGCACGGGTCTGCATTGTTTAATACAGGTCCCGTGACAGCGTCCCCTACCCACTTGGTGGACGCTCTCCAGAAGTGCCATGTTGCACTTCAGGAACAAGCCCAGATGCAACCTGGGAGAGTACGGGTAAGGGGAAAGCAGGCTTTCCGCATTCCTCCTGGTACCATGAAGATTGTGGCTGCTACATGTTCAGAACAGTACAGTGGCATGTCTGTCCTGTTCGAACCATTGGAGTCTGGCTTACCAGCTGGGCTGCTAGCCTCTCCTGCACTGGTTCGAGTGATTAGAGGGACCGCTTATATTCCGGTCGTTAATGTAGGAACTAACGACGCGCTGTACCTCGCACGCGTCGTAGGCACACTGGACCAGGTGAGCGTTGTGAGTTTACCAGCAGGTGTGACAGAGGTGCCGACTACCATAGCAAAGTCTCGTCACAAGAGGCTGGTACCCCAACCACAGACCCCATCGACCAGGTGGATCTGTCCATTTTGTCTAGTGAGGAGCAGGCCCAGGTGAGGTCCCTCCTGAGGCAATATAGGTCAGTGTTTGCTGCCCACGACCAGGATTTGGGTTGCACCAACCTGGTGACGCATGACATCCCGCTCCTGGATGATGTCCCTGTCAGGCAGCGCTATCGTAGGATCCCACCTTCGGACTATGAACTCGTGAAGGAGCATATTCACAAGCTCTTAGAGGCCAAGGTGATTAGGAGAGTTCCAGCCCCTATGCCTCTCCCATTGTTCTCGTCGGAAAAGGATGGGAGCCTCAGGCTTTGCGTTGACTACCGTCAGCTCAACAATAAGACCCGCAGGACGCATTTCCACTCCCCCGCATAGAGGAATCTCTGGATGCTCTGACCGGTGCCTGTTGGTTCTCAACTATGGATCTGGCCAGTGGGTACAACCAGGTACCTGTCACTGAGAGCGATCGCCACAAAACTGCGTTTTGTACACCGTTTGGGCTGTTCGAGTGGAATCGCATGCCTTTTGGGCTCTGCAATGCCCCCAGCACCTTCCAGCGTTTAATGCAACGCATTTTTGGGGACCAACAATGCCAGTCTCTCCTCTTGTACTTGGATGACATTGTGGTGTTTTCATCCACAGTCGAGGAACATTTGGAGAGGCTGACCGTGGTGCTGGGTCGGCTGCAGAAGGAGGGTCTGAAGGCTAAGCTGAGTAAATGCAGCTTTTTCCGGACAGAGGTGAACTACCTCGGTCATGTCATCTCGGACCAGGGGGTAGCCACAGACCCCAGCAAAGTCGAGGTAGTAGCTAACTGGCCAATCCCTTCTACAGCCACGGAGCTGCGATCCTTTTTGGGATTCGCTAGCTACTACCGTCGCTTTGTGGAAGGCTTTGCGAAGTTAGCCGCTCCTCTGCACCGCAGAGTGGCTGATCTTACAGGTAAGTCAAAGAATAAAAATTCAGCCCCCAGTACTGCTGGACCATGGACCGAGGAGTGCCAACGGAGCTTTGATGCCCTTAAGGCCAAGCTCACCTCTGCCCCTGTCCTGGCCTATGCGGACTTCTCTTGTCCTTTTATTCTGGAGGTTGATGCCAGCCACAGTGGCTTGGGAGCTGTGCTGTCGCAGGAGCAAGAGGGTGTGGTAAGGCCCATTGCTTATGCCAGTCGTGGGCTGAGGCCTCCAGAGCGGAATATGTCCAATTATAGCTCAATGAAATTGGAGCTTTTGGGCTTGAAATGGGCCCTCACAGAGAAGTTCAGGGAGTACTTGTTGGGACACAAGTGTGTTGTCTACACGGACAACAATCCTTTGAGCCATCTGTCGTCAGCGAAACTGGGTGCCGTGGAGCAGCGTTGGGCCGCTCAGCTTGCCTCCTTCGACTTTGAAATTAAGTATCGGTCAGGGAAGAGCAACAAGAACGCTGATGCCCTGTCCCGGCAACCCTGGACTTTAGAGGCGCTGACACCCTTTGCCCAAGGGAGTTCCCTGCCTGCAGCATTGCAACAAGCTCTGCAGGACAAACAGACACAGGCAACCCAATCGGTGGTAGCAGTGTTTCCCCACTATGCTCCGGCTGACCTCCGTGCTCTCCAACAAGCTGACCCTGTTATCAACGGAGTTGCAGCATATTGGCGGCAACAGCAACGGCCAACTCGCGAGGAGCGCCAGGGAGTCTCTCAGCCTGTCTTAGTCCTCCTTGGACAGTGGGACCGGTTGATTGACCTAGACGGTCTACTGTATCGGCAAGTATTCCGTTCGGATGGTGGAGGTGTAGTATACCAGCTCCTTTTGCCTAGGGCCTTGGTCAAGGATGTCCTCACACGTGTTCACCAAGATCACGGACACCAGGGAGTTGACCGGACCCTAGCTCTTTTGCGGTCTCGCTGCTACTGGCCAGGGATGTCTCGGGAGGTGGCTCAGTGGTGTCAAGCGTGTGAGCGATGCCAGTTCTCCAAGAACAACCAACCGGCTGCTCGCAGCTATATGGGCCATCTGCTGGCGTCAAGGCCAAACGAAGTTGTGGCCATTGACTTCACTATGCTGGAGCCCACCCCAACAGGGTTGGAGAATGTCCTGGTGATGACTGACGTTTTCAGTAAGTACACGCTGGCCATCCCCACCAAGGACCAACGTGCCTCTACGGTGGCACAGGTATTGGTCTCAGAGTGGTTTACGAAGCTTGGTGTCCCGGCTCGTATCCACTCGGACCAGGGCCGTAGTTTTGAGAGTGCGCTGATCCAACAGCTCTGTGGTTTGTATGGCGTTGTGAAGTCACGGACAACGCCGTATCATCCGGCCGGTAACGGGCAGTGTGAACGCTTCAACAGGACACTGCACAATTTGTTGCGTGCGTTACCCTACTCAAGGAAGCGAGATTGGAGTTCCTGTCTGTCGGAGGTGTTGTTCGCTTACAACACCACACCTCATCAGTCGACTGGAGAATCACCTTACTTCCTAATGTTTGGACAAGAACCGCGGCTTCCCGTTGACTTCATTCTGGGACAAGTACCAGAGCCCGTGTCTGGGAATGTTAATGACTGGGTGCAGGAGCATCAAGCACGGCTGCAAGTTGCTTTTGATGGGGCTCAAGCCCGTTTGAAGATTTCTGCGGATCGCAGAAAGGCTAGGTATGACAAACGGGTGCGAGAAGCACCACTACAAGAAGGTCAGCTTGTGCTTTTGCGTGACCATGGCGTCAGAGGGCGCCAGAAGACTCAAGACCTTTGGAGTCCGGTGACCTATCAAGTCCTACAGGCACCAGGACAAGAGGGTTCGGTCTATACTGTGGCACCGGTTGACGACCACAGTAAAGTTAAGAGGGTACATCGCTCTTTGCTGAAAGCTTTGGTTAGCCTTGGCACACCTGCTGTAGTCGTGGAAGACTTGCCCTGCAATCCAAGCGAACAGCACGTGCATCCTGAGGACTCATCATTTGATTCTTTTGATGGTGAGCTGTTCCTAAGGACACAACCACAGGAACCCTGTTCAGTTCCTCCCGCTCAATGTGTGGCTGTGACTCAAACGACTCCACAACTTGGGGAGCTGTCGCGTTCCGGTCTTAGGGGCCAGGAACCCTCGTTGGTTCCACTGAGTGCCAGCCGTCCACCTTTACCGGTCACCTCCAGCCTTGATCCCTGCAGTGGTGATCAGGGCTTGCGTAGATCTACACGCTCTACCGCAGGTCAACATCCTAATATCCACCATCTCCCAAGGCCTACAGTAAACGCACCGGTGGGTGGGCAAACTGTGTCATCCATTTCTACGTGTGCAATCTTTAGGCCATGGTGCTAGCCATGTACATCCATCGTCGGGGCGCCGATGCCATTTGGGGGGGTTGAATGTGGTAAGACGGCTATTGAGGCCTATGACGTAAATGCACTCACCTGGTTCCCCGCGGCGCGGGCTGGTGGGCTTTATAAGCGCTCCCTTTCTCGTTGCTCCCCCTTTTGCCCACACGCATTTCCGGGTCTCCGTGTAGGCTGCTCTGTCCTCCACGACCAGGTAACATTCTCATCCTTTGGCCCCATTCATGAAAATAAGTAAATTATTAATTCCTGGTCTTTTAGTGCCGCCGTTGACTGCGCGTCCGGCACCGCTCCGCTCCCTTTTGAAACGCGCTTTAACAGTGCATTCATGTGCCTAGGCTTCGGTGAGGTAAGGAATGCCTAGTACCGTTTTATTGGTCCCGTTTTAGTCCCAACCATATCCCAGTTGTCACAGTCACTGTTTCCCCGTAGTTTGTGTCCTGGTCGCCTCCGTATTGTTTGGGCCACGCGCACGCCACCGCGTCCTCATCTGCCGCGACAGGTAAACGCCCCTTACTACCGTTTCATTCATATAATTCCCAAATTCTAATGTATCTGTCCCTCATAGCCCCGCTGCTCGGCTGCATTCGCCGTGTCAGGACTTCTGCACACAGTCCTGCGCTTTCCATCCGTGTTGCACCAGTCAACCCAAATTCAAAGTGGGCTGCGTTAAGCCGGGATCCCAGCTGTCCACCCTGGGATCGCGCTCACATTTTCATTAGCGGTATGCACTCGTTGTGCAATTCCAGTGTACCGACAGAGTTTACCTTTAAACGCCTAACCACCAGTTTGTTTCAGGTGTCAGGAGCGGTCAGCAGTGGTACTGGGCACGCCGTGTCTGCTGCTTTGCTTCGCCTTTTTGTGCTTTGCTTCGCCTTTTTGTGCTCTGCTTCGCCTTTTTGTGCTTTGCTTTGCCTTTTCCTGCTCGGCTTTGCGTTTTTTATTTCTCCTGTATTCTGCTTCACTGTCCCACTGTCACTGTTTTGGGTTTTTCTTCACTGTTTTACTGGTTTTAATTAGTATAGTTACCTTTTATTTGAATAAAAAAGGTGTTCTCTTTTTTTAAACGAAATGCCAAATAAAGCCTTTTGTAATTTATGGAACCTGGCTCTCGCATCTTGATATACTTACATGTGTGCCTTAGACCTACACTTCTATTTCCCCAAACTAGATTTGGGGTGGCGTTGCTGCAACTCTAAGTGTCTACCCCTCGACTGCCACATATATATATATGTATATATATGTATGTATATACATTGATTTATAAGGGAGTTAGCCTAGCTTAGAAGACGTGTTATATTACGTCTTTATTCAGTGCCTCTTAATTAGTCATCCTATGTTTATTATTTATGTTTGTTGCTGTAAACGTTACACCTTTTACTGTATTACCGTGTAGTACAGTAGAGTTTTAGTCTTTTTCTTTATAGACCACACACAACGTCCTATGATGATGCTTGAGCTTCATTAAAGCCTCCTAAATTTTACCACCTGTATCCTGATCGGCACTCCAGGGCGAATATCACTATCCGAGCTAACACCTTAACAGTCCTGAAGCCTGAGAGATAAATAAACCATTTCATCACCAACCAAAACACTAGAGTGGAGTAAGAGTGACACTTTTCCTGTTGTGTTCACCTGGTTCCCCCTGTGTATTATTTAAAGAATCTGATGAATGATTTTGATGTAGCCTAATTTCCATTAGTGTAGAATAGGAACTGTACACAGGTCTCTAGACAACACAATATAACTCAAACGCTACTGATTTTATTGAATAAGTGTTGATCTGGACAGCAACCAGTTCTGTGTGTTGGTGTGTGTGAATAAGTATGATGATGTTTAAGTTCCAGCTGTGTCAACTTGTGCATTTGCTGTGTTGGCAGTAAAAGCCACACTTTGAAGATTGCTAGAAGAGGAATTTTAAAGGGTTCTAGATACCAGAGTTGTGTAAGAAGGTAGAATCTAAACCAGAGACATCGTGTGGGTGTCACACATAGCAAACCATAAACAACTTTATTTTGCACAGATTCCCCACTTAGAGTAAAAGAAAAAGAACGAGGTGCAATGAGTGTGAAGGCAGTGTATGTAAAGGAATGTGAATAAACTGCCTGTGTTCGGTGGATGCCAAAAGGTATTATTTTTTGCTGTGTTGGCCACCAAGAGACACACCAGCAGAGACACACTGGGCAAGGGAGTGTGGTGCCAGTCTTCTTGGCAGTGCAACACTCTCCTCTCAACTGTGGGATGCACACCTATTTGGGCGCTCATTTGCAGACCCTTTCTTGGCTGCATTTTGTTGTTACGTGCAGCAACTCCAGGACAGAACCAGGACAAAACCAAGACAAAACCAAGACAAAATCAAGACAAAACCAGGTCTAAACATAACGCCTGGCTCCAGATTCGCTCCTGTAACCGTGGCATCTTGAAGCCTCGGCACTGAACACTGTGGGTGATGCTACACTCGCTTAGTCCACTCCTTTTATACAGTGTGTGCAGAATTATTAGGCAAGTTGTATTTTTTTTTTTACTTTATTTTTAACAATTCAAAAAAGACAACAGGAACATCAAAAGACAGGCCTACAGATCAACAGGGGGAAGAAAAAAAAACATAATAACAATAATAAAAACTAAAACAACAACATAAAATAAAAATCCCACATTATTACACAGTCACAATTCCTCTCTCTTCACCCATTTCGCCCAATTTCTCTCATATAGATCCTCCCTCAGTCTCAGTCTGTACGTCATTCTCTCCATCTCCTGAATTTCCCCAACTATGGACAGCCACTGGTTTTTAGTTGGTCTGTCTGGTTTCAGCCAGTTTTTTGTAATGGTCTTTTTACAAGCAATAAGGAGTATTTTCACCAGATATTGGTCTTCAATACACACAATCTCCTCCAGATGCCCAAGATAGAGCACCGCACAGGTAAAAGGAACACTGTAATCTAAAATCCCACAAATAGCATCGTATACCTGTCGCCAAAATGGTTCAAGTGTTTTGCAGCTCCAAAAGACATGCGTGTGGTGTGGTGCCATTTCTCCACACTTTCTCCAGCATTGATGCTGCTGGGAGGTTTGTTTGCTTGTTATTTGAGGGGTAATAAAGAAGCGAATCTGATTTTTCCAAGCAAATTCTCTCCATTTATGTGATTGTGTTGTGGTTTGATGGTTTTCCCACATCCCAAGCCAGATCTCGTCTGTAATCTCCTCCCCCAATTCCTTCTCCCATTTGGCTTTAATGTATATTGTAGAGTGCTGTCTGCTGTCCAGTAGGTGTAAATAAAGTTTTGAGATGGCTTTAGGGGTAGGTCCCTGATAAGATATTAGAAAGATTTTAATAAGGGGATGCACCTCTTCTTTTTTTAAAAATCTTTTTTATGTAATAGTCCCTCATTTGCAGATACCTAAATAGGTCTGCATTTGTTAAGCCAAATGAATCTTTCAATTCCTGAAAACTAAGCATTTCCCCCTCCTTTGTAATGGTACACATTGCAGTTATTCCTATATCTACCCAGTGTCTGAAAGTCGTGTCTGTTGATCCTGGAATAAAGTTCTTATCGTAAGCAATCCATTTTAAAAGGTTTAACCCATCATCAAATTTCAACTGTTTCGCAACAGAGTGCCATGTATCTAGGGTAAAGGATGTTATTGGGTCCATCTCCTCCCTAGCATGGAGAGGGAGTTCCTTCTCACCAATGTATGTTTGAATAGGAAATCTACAGCTATTTATTTCTATATCTTTCCAGTGAGCTATAAAGTTAGTACAGCACCAATTCAGTAATGGACGTATTTGAGCTGCAATAAAGTAGTCTTTCAGGCTTGGGAGAGCTAAGCCCCCCCTGCACTTGGACTGGAGGGTGGTGAATCGCACTCTAGGTCTTTTACCTTCCCAAATGAATCTAGATATTAACTTGTCCCACTTTGCAAACTGTGGTTGTGGAACTTGTATTGGAAGTGATTGATATAAGTATAGCAGCCTGGGTTGAATATTCATCTTGACTACATTGATCCTGTCAGTAAAATCCATAGGGTAGGTGGACTAGCGCTCCATATCAGCCCTTAATATATTGTTGACATTTTTATAGTTTTCTTTGTACAGATCAGAGGGGTTTTTAGTTATGTTTATTCCAAAGTACTTGATCGATGTTGCTTCCCAATTTAGTTTATGCTCTTTGAGTTCTGGTGAGGGGACGGTGTGGAACAGAAGTACCTGAGTCTTTGACATGTTGAGTCTGTATCCAGAGTAATCACCAAATTTCTTCAAATTTTGCAAGGGCCTATCAAAATGATTAACTGGATCATTCAGATATATTAACACATCATCTGCGAAAAGGCTAATCACATGATTTTTATTGTTAATTTCCACTCCGCTCAGTAATGAATCTTCCCTAATCATTTGGGCTAAGGGTTCTATGTAAATAGCAAATAAGATGGGGCTTAAACAGCAACCCTGTCTGGTTCCTCTCTCCAGAGTAAATTTACTTGACAAAGAGCCATTAATCTTTATCCTGGCTGTAGGTTTGTTGTATATTGCTTTAATACATTATATGCTTTTCTTTTTAAATCCAAATTTCTCCAAGGTCATATAAAGAAACTCCCAGGATACCATGTCAAAAGCCTTCATTGCATCTAGGCTAAGTAATGCTGTTGATAGTTTGTATTTGTTAATTCTGTTTATTAAAAGTAGTGTTCTTCTAATATTGTCTTGAGTTTGGCGCCCCCTAACAAAACCTGTTTGATCTTCGTCTATTATATCTGGTATAATTTTTTGTAGCCGTTGAGCTAATATGGAGGTATATAATTTATAGTCAATGTTAAGAATTGAAATTGGCCTATAGTTTTCACATAATTCTATATCCTTTTTGGCTTTAGGAAGTACTGTTATAATTGCTTCCTTCCATGATGGAGGTATACAATTTTCTTGTAAGATCCAATTAAAAGTAGTGAGAAGAACGGGGGACAAGACTTTATTAAATTTTTTATACCACTCCGATGGAAAACCATCGCTACCTGGTGACTTTGATGTCTTCAAATTTCCTATAGCACTTGTAATTTCGTTAGTGGTTATCTGTGAGACTATTTCTTCATTTTGGTTCCTACCTATAGATGGTAGGTCCAGATTATCCAAAAAGGTTTTAGTTTCTCTTTTATTAATATCAGTTTTCTGTGAGTAGAGATCTACATAGTAATTCCTAAACACATGTTCAATTCCTTTTGACTCATATTTAATTTTATTAGAGGAGGAGTCTTTTATTTTATAGATCACCCTTTCTGTTTGTTGCTTACGCAACTTTCTGGCCAATAATTTAGCTGCTTTAGGGCCTGTTTCGTAGTAAGATTGTTTCAAATATCTTGCTTTTATTTCTACTTCTTGTTGTAGGTGTTCAGTTATTTTATGTCTGATTTCCTTCAGCTTCTGTTGATTTTCATCGCCTGCTTTTAATTTATGACTATTTTCTATTGCCTTTAGTTCAGTAAGAAGGGATTGGTAATATGCCATCTTTGCTTTCTTAAGGCTGCTAGAGATTGCTATCAGTTTACCACGCAGGACTGCCTTTAGGGCGTCCCAAAGCATTATTGGGTTTGTTTCATCATTGTCATTATCTTGAAGATAAATTTCTATTTCTGTCTGGATCTGATTAGTTATGGCCTCATTATTTAATATTCCTACATTAAGTCTCCACAAGGTGTCTCTTCTTCTGCCTCGTAGACAGACTGTTAAATATAAAGCACTGTGATCAGACACATCTGTCACACCTATTGTGCAATTTTTAATTCTATCCCTGTCTTCTTTTTGCATGAAAAAATAGTCTATTCTGGAGTAAACAGAGTGTGTTGCTGAAAAATGACTAAAGTCTTTTTCGAGGGGGTGAAGGTCCCTCCAGACATCAAAGAGACCCATTTCTTCTAATGTATTGTTTAAGAGATTTGAAATATGTGGTTTACTTCTTTTCTTACTTGTTGTGTCAAGACCATAGTTAAGAATCACATTGAAATCGCCCCCACAAATACAGATTCCTTCCGTTTCTAGTGCTATAGTATCAAAAAGAGATTTAAAGCAAGCTTTGTCTGCATCTGGTGGTGCATATACATTCACCAGTGTCACTGTGGTCTGTTCAATTCTCCCCTTAACTATAATGTACCTCCCCTCTATATCCTTTATTTCCTTAATGCATTCAAATGGGGTTGAATTTGATATTAGTATCGCCACGCCTCTCTGACGTGTGTTAATATATTAATTATAATATGATTTTCTAAATCCAAACCTTTTCAGTTTCTCATGTTCAGTTTTTGACATATGAGTTTCCTGTAGAAAGCATATTTGTAGCCTTTCCTTTTTAAGTTTTCTCATTACCATAGCTCGTTTGACTGGGTTTCCTAGACCATTTACATTAAGGGATATAATCTTTAGTTCTTCAAGTAATGCTGTGCTTATCATGAAAAATTGAATTATTATTGTATGTAATTCCCCTATTTAGGCCAACACTTGAACAAACATAAACATTGAATGAACAGTTGCAAAACAAACAAAAATATAAGTCTATTTGTGACTTCCATGTAGAAATGTCGGTATCCCTTACCATAAGCCGACATCTCTTCCGAGTTGGGGGGAAAAACCTCTCACAGGGAGAGTCTAGCAGTGAGAGTCCATCCACTAGGAAGAAACCCACCCACACTAGAACAGATGATCATCGTCCCCAGACCAACAGTCCAAGAATGAAGAGAAATAACCCATTTTCTCTATTTTACATTTATAAGAAAAAACCCAAAGTAAACTTGTGAATCATATCAGAGTGCTGTCTCCTATTTGCAAATACCACTAATCAGTCTCTCCGTGTACGTCACCTCCATCTCTGGAGTGTCGAAACTCCTGGAGCCTTTGTCCCGCTCGTTTTCCCGCAGCCGCTGCTTTTCCGCCCTCAACACGTTTCCAAGATGAAAAAGATGTCGCACGCAGTCGCCCCAGAAGTGTATCATACGTCTGTTCCTCCAGTGGGCTGTCAACTTCAACTCCTCTTCGTCGTAGGTCAGCTGTCGCCTTCTGCGCATTATTGTAGGTTTTCTTTCCATTGGGCCAGTGTATGTGCATTTTCGGGAACGGTGTCTTGAAGCGTATGCCCTGTTTTTTAAGAGCTGCTTTCACGTGTGCATAGTCCTTGCGTCTTTGCAATACACCTGCACTGTAATCGTGATCGAAGTATATCCGACTGTCCCCTATTTTAATATCTTTCTTTTCCCATGCTCGGGACAAGATAAGCTCCTTCGTGTTGTACTGCTGGAAATTGACAATTACTGACCTGGGAGGCTTATCCGCTTTTGGTTTTGCAGTCAGGGCTCTGTGCGCTCGCTGTATCTGGAGATCTGTGCCAACCGAAAGTTCAGTATCCAACCATTGCTTTATAAAGTCTAGAGTTTGTCCATTTTGTTCAGTATCCTCTGGAATACCATATATCCTCAGATTATTTCGCCTCGACCGTGACTCCAGATCGTCCAGCTTTTCAATCATTATGCGACGTTCCTTCAGCAATTCTGTGATTACCGTGTTTGCCTCAGTGGTCCAGGTCTCCATCTCCTCTGTTCTAGCCCGATTAGCCTCGATTCTTTCGTTATGTTCTCGCATGTCCTTAGAGACAGTGGTGAACTTCTGATCGATATCCTCTCTCAGCTCTGTCACCTCACGTTTCATCTGCGTTGTTATATCTTCTTTAAACGACCGTAGTTTGGTCTTGAGGTCGCTCCGTAGAGCCTGGATCTGCTCGCGGAGTCCCTCCATTGCTAGCTGGAGTGGGGCGGCAGAATCTGAGTCGTCCCTCGACATACTGGAGGTAGCCCCTGCTTGTTCGCACTTTGTTCCGGGTTTATCTGATTTTTTTTGGGTTTTAGCTCTTCCTGCCATCTTCCGCAATTAAATCAACTAAAACACTTCTCCTTATATCTTCGACATCGAGTCTCAGCGGATTCAAAACTGTTAGCCTGAGGGAGTTCGCTGTCTACGCAGCCATCCTCTCAGCAGCCATCTTGAAAGTGGCAAGTTGTATTTTTGAGGATTAATTTTATTATTGAACAACTACTATATTCTCAATCAACCCAAAAGACTCACAAATATCGAAGCTGAATATTTTTGGAAGTTGGAGTGGGGCTTTTTTAGTTTTGGCGATCTTAGGAGGATATCTGTGTGTGCAGGTAACTATTGCTGTGCAGAATTATTAGGCAAATTAATAAAAAACAAATATATACCCATCTCACTTATTTATTTTTGCCAGGCAAACCAATATAACAACTCAAAATTTACAAACAAACATTTCTGACATTCAAAAACAAAACAAAAACAAATCAGTGACCAATATAGCCACCTTTCTTTACAAGGACACTCAAAAGCCTTCCATCCATGGATTCTGTCAGCTTCTTGATGTGTTCACCATCAACATTGCATGCAGCAGCAACCACAGCCTCCCAGACACTGTTCAGAGAGGTGTACTGTTTTCCCTCCTTGTAGATCTTACGTTTCATGAGGGACCACAGGTTCTCTATGGGGTTCAGATCAGGTGAACAAGGGGGCCATGTCATTATTTTTTCATCTTTTAGACCTTTACTGGCCAGCCACGCTGTGGAGTATTTGGAGGCATGTGATGGAGCATTGTCCTGCATGAAAATCATGTTTTTCTTGAAAGATGGCGACTTCTTCTTGAACCACTGCTTGAAGAAGGTGTCTTCCAGGAACTGGCAGTAGGACTGGGGGTTGAGTTTGACTCCATCCTCAACCTGAAAAGGTCCCACAAGCTCATCTTTGATGATACCAGCCCATACCAGTACCCCTCCTCCACCTTGCTGGCATCTGAGTCGGAGTGGAGCTTTCTGCCCTTTACTGATCCAGCCACGGGCCCATCCATCTGACCCATCAAGACTCACTTTCATTTCATCAGACCATAAAACCTTAGAAAAATCAGTCTTGAGATATTTCTTGGCCCAGTCTTGACATTTTATCTTGTGTCTCTTGTTCAGTGGTGGTCGTTTTTCAGCCTTCCTTACCTTGGCCATGTCCCTGTATTGCACACCTTGTGCTTTTGGACACTCCAATAACGGAGCTCTGAAATATGGCAGAACTGGTGGCAAATGGCATCTTGGCAGCTTCACGCTTGATTTTCCTCAATTCTTGGGAAGTTACTTTGTGCCTTCTTTTTTCAACGCGCTTCTTGCGACTCTGTTGGCTATTTGCCATGAAACGCTTGATTGTTCTGTGATCCCGCTTCAAAAGTTTGGCAATTTCAAGGCTGCTGCATCCCTCTGCAAGACATCTCACAATTTTAGACTTTTCAGAGTCCGTCAAATCTCTCTTCTGACCCATTTTGCCAAAGGAAAGGAAGTTGCCTAATAATTATGCACACCTAATATAGGGTGTTGATGTCATTAGACCACACCCTCTCTCATTACCCAGATGCACATCAGTTGATATACTTAATTGGTAGTAGGCTTTCAAGCCTTGGCGGCACGGTGAGTGGCTAGCACTCAGGCCTCACAGCAAGAAGGTTGCGGGTTCGATCCCCGGGTCGCCCGGGCCTTTCTGTGTGGAGTTTGCATGTTCTCCCCGTGTCTGGATGGGTTTCCTCCGGGCACTCCGGTTTCCCCCATCAACTCAAAACATGCACTGTAGGTGTAAAAGTTGTGTGAGTGAGTGATGGTGGTGGTCGGAGGGACCGTTGGCGCCGCTTGGCTTGGCAGCCGCGCCTCCGTCAGTCTGCCCCAGGGCAACTGTGGCTATAACAGTAGCTTACCACCACGGGGTATGGAGTGAATGAAGAATGCTCTGTAAAATGCTGTGTAAAGCACTTTGGGGACATGTGTCTGTGTAAAGCGCTATATAAATAAACCTTACCTTTAAACCTTACCTATACAGCTTGGAGTACGACAACATGCATAAAAAGGATGATGAGGTCAAAATACTTATTTGCCTAATAATATAGTCTATGCTTTAGGCGCCTTTACAGTTTACTCTGATATTCACAGTTGTGTTTTTATGTTTTATAATAATTATGCACAGAGGAAGGAGTATTTACCAGAATACAGTGTGCTGTGACCCCAAAGTACTGCTAAGTCCTGGTTTGATCCTGGTTTAGTATTGGTTTAGTCCTGTTTTAGAGCTGGGTTAGTCCTGGCAATTTGTGGAAGAAAGTTGAGAAGAAAAGTAAAAATACAGGAAGCGTGGATGTATAATAAGAGATAGGGGGTGATACTAGGGCAATGCTTTTACACTTGTACACAAAAAACAAACAAACAAAAAAACAAAACAAACATACCAAGTGCTCCAACACACCAGGCACTCTTATCCATTTGTTTTTCTTTATATCAAATATCAATCTATCTTTTTAGATCAGTGGTTCCAAAACTAGTGAAGGTGTTAATTTGAGTCAAATTCTGCTTAGTATTCTATGCATAGACTGAGGACTAAACAATAGGTACTATAAACTGTACTAATACGACTAGTATATTTTATTCAAACTACAAAAAGGAAACTGTCTGAACTTGCTTGAATGAGTATGTGTGAATGGATTGGTGTTACCTGCCTGGAGTTTTTGTCATGTGTGCTTTACCTGGATTCACTACATCTGATTAAAATATTCAAAACATAAGGTAGGATATTACCATGATTAATGTTACTTTACTTACACTGTACAACAGGCCCATGTAGCCAGTATTTCCCAATATATAACCTTCTGTTTTCTGTGACAGGCATGAATAATAGTAGGCCTAGTTGATGGCAGGACATTTTACATAATAGCAAAGTGACTTACATTGCCTGCTGATCTGGCTCTTAATTCCTTTTTCTCCATGATCTAATCCAGACTTGTCGGTCAGCAGTCACACTTGTCAAAAGACCGATTCCATCATTTAAAGGGTAATAATGAAATCATGGATGAATAAACCATGTGCGCACCTTCTGACCAGTCTGTGAAAGAGAGGCAGGGCTTAAATGTTTAAACTGCTGTGATACCGCTGCGAAACATAAAAATAGCCCAATAATAAATATAAAACAAAGGTCGGAGTAATATAACTTGCTAACGATTCGTTTTTGCATTTTATTTTCAAGTTCCTTATGCTGTGGAGATATAATGTTATCATACTAAAATCTGACAAATACATTTCATAAACAATGTGGGTTCTCTCAAAATACAGAATTTTAGTAAAATCAACTAAAATTTAACAAACAAACAAAACAAAACACAAAGGAAAATGCTTTACTGTGGCCATGACACTGGCAGCATTGTAGAAGCCTATTCAGTGATGTACAATGTACAGAACTACATGACCTAAAAAAAAAAAAAAACAACATAACATTTTGTGCCTGGTTTGTTACTTGATAAAAATCCTACCTATGTACATCCACGATACAGTTCCTGCCAATATCCAATATGCAATTAACAGCAAGTATTAGCCTACAAATTGACTAGAAATCACAGTTTTGACATAATACTTTAAAAACATTTTTAGAGTAACAATGTACAGCGTAAAACAGTCCAAGTCACATTGCACTGAACCCATAAAGTCATGAAATCTACATAACTGATTATTTAATAATATCTGCAAAGACATTGGAATCAATAAGATCATTTGGGGTAAGACCATATTTACATAACATGAACAGCTTTAACGCATTTTATAATTTTGTATTTTTCATTTTTCCCAACTATTATAAAGTAATATGAAAGGGTTTACCACAGTTTTTAGGCATTGAGCTATATAAGGAGGAAAAACTGGAAATTCCTTAGAGATCAATGTTTTTCCAGCAATAGTAAAAAAGTGAACAAAAAAGGACAAGCCACTTCTTTCTTCAATAAACTCTATTCACTTATACATTTGGTCCCAGTCCTTTTCAACTGCAAACCTACCAGCCTGACTTTTGCCTTCCTTGTCAAGGTACAAATAACTAAAACATTGCTAAAAAAAAAAAAAAAAGTAGATCCCAGATCCAAGTACAATAATAATTTTGTCCCTTTAAAATTCTATTAACAAATATAAAATTGGGCAAATTCTAAAATCTGAGTATAAAAAAGAGCCAAGTGGACATTGTATATAGGTTTGTATATTACTTTCACATAAATTACATGACATTTTCCCATCATACATACAAAAACATTGATTACTCTTGCTATTTCATTGAACTATCATCATACTTCAAATCTACTGTACACTTTCCTATCCTTTCTCATTGTTTGAATCCTCTCTAGTAGTTTATCTCGCTCCTGGCTTGTCTTTTGTTGCCCCATAGACGACCTTAAATCATTTTTACGTTTTCCATTTTTATCAGCTTCGTCCTCCTTTTCGTCGTCAGTCACTGGAGCTTCTTTGGCAGGATTTGAGTCATTTCGGGTTTGGCTATTTGCAGATATTTGCTCCAATAATATTTTAGTATCGTCTCTTAGATTACTGCTTGAGATGACATTAGCAGTGGAAGTAAGGTAGCGTGATTTTGGTTGTTGTTTTGGCTGAGCGGTTGGGGACATTGTTTCAATCACTTTTGCCGAATCAGATGTACTTGTGTTTTCCTTGGTATTGTCAGTGGCATCTGTACTCATCTGTTCATTTTCAGCACCAGCAGATTTGGATGTTTCTGTATTGACAGTTGTAGTTACTTTGTCTGAATTTGCATTTGTTGTCATTTCTGAGGTAGCTGAACTTGTTGTGGATTGGTTATTTTCACTTGTACTACTCAAAATCTCTGTTTTTGATTCAGTTTTCTCATCTTTAGGGTCAGTCTCATTGCCGACGTCTTTGTTAATATCACTGTTAATCATTTCAGCAGGTTTACAAGTTTCTGGCTCTTTTGTTGCTTGGGAGGTTGTTGGTAACAGGTTAACTTCACTTGTGTTACTCAGTGTTACATTTTCCTCAGTCGATGCTTCTTTAGTTATAATTTCAGTAGTTTTGTCAATCATTTTAGCCTCCTGTGCTGCGTTATCTTGGTTCTCCAAGTTATTATTTTCATTACTTATTATTACTTCTTTTGTTTCCAACCCAGATGCTTCTAAGTTTGGACCAACCCCCTCAGTTTTACTTTCCAAATTAATTTCACTCGTAGAATCTGATTTAAGTTCAGAAGCTGTATCTGCTATTTTGACCTTATCTGCAACTTTGGAGGTGACTGTATTGGCGTTGCTTTCCACCGATGCACTGCTTGGTTCAATTTGGAAACGGCTATAAACTTTTGTTGCAGGTTTTGAACTCTCAGAAGTAGACTCTTTATCTTTGATTGTGTCTTTAGTAACGTTGGTTTCTGAATTAGTTGACTCGTTAGTTGAACTTGTCTCAGCTTCACTCTCTATAATAGATATTTTGGGATCTAAACATTTATCATCTACAGATTCTTTGCTTCCCTCCATAGTGATAGATGTGTCTTTAACAGTAATTTCTGCAGGTTTGTCCTCCATTTTTGTCTCATCCTTCTCTTCTGAGGAAGCAGGCGGTACTACAGTATCCTCGCTCAAAACTGCCTTTGTTTCAGATTGGCTGCTTAGGTCCTGAGTTTTCACTTCTGTTGAAATAGACTCTCCAGTCTTACTTTGAACATCAGATGCCTCTTTTGTGCTACTTTCTGTACTAATTTCTGAAGTTTTATCAGCCATTTTGGTTTCTTCAACTTTGTTTTTTGCAACACTACTTGAAGATTCCTCTGTTGCGTTATTTACTTCAATTTGTGTAGAACTTTCTACTTGTTCTGACTTGGCACTATCAACCATCTTTTCATTTTCACTAGATTTTGCAGCTTCATTTGTTGCTGATTGCTTTGTAGTATCTTGTTCATGACTTTTAGCATCCAATTGCGCACTTGCAGAGTCCGAATGATCCAAGTTTGCTTTTGGTGACAGATGCTCAGTTTGTTCAGATGTAGAAAACTCCTGAGATCCTTGCTTTTGACTTGTATTTTCACTCCCCTTTTTCACCTCTTCAGTTGTTGCCGCTTTCCTCTTTGAAGTCTCTATAACAGTTTCCGCTACAGGCACATTATCCTCAAATGTATCATCCATATCAAGCACTGATGGCATTGGTGACATGCTTATCTCTGAATTTGGCGTTTCAAAATCTGACATATCGGACACACTCGACTCCAAATTGCTAGTTTTGAACAAATTTTGTGGGTCGTTTTTGGCTGGTGAAAGAATGTCTGAATCTTCTGAAGACATAAACTCATGAGCTGTGGCGAATGATGCAGGACTTGATGTGTTTGAATGGGGCTCAACCAGGGCGACCTCCTCAGTATTGGAGATATGATATTTCTGTTTGGACTCATCTATGGGTGAAGTTTCTGGGGTTTCTTGCGTTGTTTTATCTGATGACAAAGTATCACTAGGCTTTTCATTGACAACACTTATATCTTTTGACAAGTTTGATTCGGCAGACATCTTTAGCTTTTCTTGGGTGGCAACTGAATCTACTTCCTTTGCACCATCTTTGCTAGACTGTACAGCTTGTATATTTTTGTCAACAGTCTCCTCAGTGGATTTTGACAGAGATCCTTGTTCAGATTTCTCTTCTATGGTCTTGGCAACCTCCTTTGGACTGGTCACATTGGCACTATCTTGAGCTTCAATATTAGATTTTTCTTCCATTTTATCTTGTGGCTGCAAATTACCAGACTTGTGAGCGCTGTCGTCAACTTGTTCAACACCAGATTGTTCATTTCCACTTTCTATTGGTTGGCTTTGGTCTGTTTTTGGCTTGTCTTGGAATAATAAGTCTGGCTGAGAGTGACTAGGTTTTTCCATGCTATCTTTTATTCCAGTGCCACTAGATTTGACTAAAGATTCATCATTTTTCATCATTAATTCTTGTTTTGGATTCTCAGCAGTTAATAATTTCTCTTGTTTCTCTGGCTTTGGCTGAGTAGGCCCTGTACTTTCTTCAGTAGCAGTAGATTTAACGAATTCCTCCTTTATTGATTCTTTACCTAACAATTCCGTTTTTCCTTTTGCTGTTGAAGTGATATCTTTAGTGTCCTCTTTAATTTCACGCAATGGACTATCCTCTTTGGCATCTTTGATATTTTCAGTGCTACTAGAATCTATCTTTTCGAGCGTTTTCTCCTTATTTTCCAAAATGGCCTTGGCACTTTGTTTAGTTGCAGTTTCATCACCAATATCAAATTTAACTTCTTCTTGACTTTTAGCTCCATCACTTGCCAAATCATCTGCAGTTGGACTAGGTTCCTCTGTTGGTTTATCAATTTGAATAACAGCTGAAATACTCTTTTGTTGATCTCCAAGTGGCTTTAGAAACTCCCTTCTGTGTATTGCTGGGGACCATAACCTAGACTTAGATACTGCTTCTTTATTAACTTCCTGTGATTGCAAGCGTTCATAGAGTCTTGCTGATGTCAAAGAGGTAAGAGGATTCAACCCTAATGTTTTTGTAAAATCGGGAACTGAATTACTATTTTTCAACTGTGGATTTTCTGAGGTAGCAATAGTAGATGGTTGCTTTTCCTCAGCAACTTGTTCAACATTAATCGTTACATTAGCGTCTTTAGCCTGGTCTTGATTTTCAGCAGGTTTTGGGGCATCTATTTCCTTTGGTGCTTGCTTTTCTTGAGTTATTTTTTCTGTCGACGCAGGTTGACATGCTTGGCTTTGTTTTAACTCAATCTTTTCTGACTCAGTATCAGTTTTAGTTTCTATTTTATCACCGCTTTGCGTTGGCTCTTTTTTAATTCCGCTGTCAACTTTTTCAATTTGACTCAAATCTGATGTTTTTGCCTCAGTTTTCTTGCTATCCTCTGTTGTGGTTTCACTACTTGTCCCCGCTACATCCTTCTGCATCTTTCCCTCCTCTTTTGGTTCTTCTTTCTTTTCTTGTGTGGCACCTTTTTGTTTTAATTTGGCCTCCTCTGCTGCCTTTTCTGCTCTACGTTTCGCCGCTAGCTCTTTGAAAAACAAAAATCTCTGGTCGGGGTCATTCATATCTAAAAATGGATCAATTAGCAGAGATAGAGGAGGTTGTTGCAGTGGTTGCAGAGGTGGCAATGCTGAAACTTCAACTTTATCTACTTTTGGGGCTACCTGTGGGGACTTGGTTACATCTTTTGTCTTAGCTAATTCCTGACTTTCTGGGAGGTTTTCCAATTTACTTTCTGAATCTTTCTCAGCTTGTTTACCAGTGTCTTCTTCTGTCTTAGCATTATCAGATGATTTAATAAAATTCCTCCACTCAAAAGGCTCTCTCGCCCCTGATCTTCTCTGACTAACAAAGGCCAATTTAGTCAGGTCTACCTCTGTCTTATCGTCATCTTGTTCACTATTATCTTGATTGGAATTTTGATCCAATGACCTAAAAATCAGAGACGATCTCAACCTCGAGCCCCTCTGCACTGCAGCATTGTACTTCCCACGAAAAGAATCATCTCGTCTTAGCACAGACGCAATAGGTTCCCTTATTTCAATCTCTTCCTGCTTTTCCCCATCGGTCGTTGATGAAGTTTCAGATGGAGTTGGCGTTGGTGCTTTATGTTCTTGGACCGCCGTAACTGGGGGAACAATTATTTGTGGTATTTCATCTGGAAATCTTTTTGGTAAATCTTTTGGATTTGTTTTGGTAAAAGCCGGCATTTGACTAGCTCTTGGTAATGCTGGAACCTTGAATTCTCTAACATTAGGAATTTTCGTGACTGCTAACTCTATAGGTTGTGGTGGTGGGGGTGTTGGTTGTTGCATGGGGTGTGGCACGTCATCAAATGGATCTTGACCCTGTCCCATTGGCAAACCTTCTGGCTCTCCTGAACTATCATAAGCACTAAGATACGAGCTAATTCTCCAATTTCTTAACCCTCTTTTGACTGTGGGGTCTTTGCGGTCACTTGAATGGTCTTGCATAAGCTTCTTCTCTGTTGTATTAGAAGGAGTAGGTGAGGTTTGACAAGCATACGGCTGACTGATATGTCTGCGAGGGTGTGTCGTAGCATAAGGCAAATCTGGACCTGGAATCAACTTGTCAGAGCTTTGTTCCATTTCAACATTTCTAGCTGATGATAAATAGTTTAAGACAGGATCAAAGTTTTCATGTGGGTCTATTTCCCGAGGGTATACTGGTTCAGGATAGGGCTCTTCTTGTTGAAAATCCTGATTCCAAAATGTATCCGCTGGCCCGTAACCACCATAGTCTGGGTCATGTCCTGGGTGGAGGTGTTGTTGCCCTCTGTAAAATGGCCGACCAGGTGGTTCAACTTCAGGTAATCCTAGTTGCGGTTGTTGATATGGGAAGTTATATCTACCTGGTCCACCCTCTGCAAAACCGTGTCTTTTATGAGCTAGACCTTCCATTATTCTTGGAGGGCCTTGATCAAATGGGGGCTCAAGTCTATTTTGGGGGTCTAGCCTGGATTGTGGTGATGGATAGCGATTGTAGATATCCATAGGTCCTTGAAAAGGCTCGTGTCTTTTAAGCGGCCCCATTCTCCAGTCCATATTTTCCTCATAACCTGGTCTCTTCCACTCCTCCGGTTGTCCTGGATCCATTATACGGTATTTCCTTGGGTCTCTTAACATGGGGCGCTCTCCAGGATAGGGGCGTGTTGGTAAAACAGACATATCCTCCATGTGTTTGATGTCCAGAGGTTCAGACTGAGCAAACAGGATCCTGAATTCCTCATCGAATGTTGACACCAGTTGTCCCAGAAAGAGGTGGGCCATACAGCGGTGGAGCTTCTCATAGGACCACATGAAACTGGAGAGAGAAGGAAAGTAGTTAGACATACCAAGGAATAGAAACACTATATATCATATATAATGCCCTGAAATAAATTGTATTAGAGATTAACATTTGGTCATTTCATTTTTGGATCTACAGCCAATTATCAATCAGTATAAGAATGGGATTTGGAGCAAACTTCAGAATATGGAGGAAGACACTGGACTATTCATTGTATTAAATGACAATAAATAATATATATTGTATTGTTTATGAAATACAATATATATGTATGTACGTATTGAAAGATACTTTTATAAAAAAAAAAAATTTAAAAGTCCAAATAAAATTGGTTCAAAATTGTTTTGACTGAATATGAGAAATTAAAATTGAAATTGTTTTTTGTCACCTGTCACGGCCCCATGCTCTCCTAACCCCAATACCTTGTTTTAAATAATTATTTTATTCCTAAGCAATCACAAGATTATATTTAATTTATTTCTACTGTTCCATTCAATACATATGAATAAATAATAACATTTTCCCTCATGTTTTTTCTACATTTATTTAATTTTGTTTGTGAGACAGTAAAATATTTAATTATAATATTATTTTAATTTACATATTTTACTTTTTTATGTGATTTCTCACCTGTAGTTTCCACTGAGCACAGCTCTACAGTCTGTGAGAATGAAGCGGTCCAACATTTGGCCTTTGAAGGACTTCCCTGTGCGACAGTGATACCTGATCCCCGTCACCGTCCTCACGCGCAGAAACTAAAAAAGAACAACGCAAAAAGCTCAGAGAACTTAGTCATTTAAACTATTTTGTGTACACAGGATTTGAACAGCATTTAGCGGATGCTACACTAGGTGGCAGTATTAGCCCACAGACTTGGATGTCAAAGTACAGAAAATGGCAGGAAACTTTGTAAACACAAAGCCTAAAGTACATGTTCAGGATCATATAGTCTGTGAAGCTGGAACATGACACACAGATCTAAACACAGGGGCAGATAAAGCAGACATGACACAATACAGTCTGAATGTAACAATTACACTGAAATCCTTTGAAAGAATACAGCACCAAGAATAAACCAAGAATTTAAAATAATCTAAGATAACTATTCAGTATGGTGAGTATGATTCAGAAATTCACACTCTGAGCTGTGTGCACGCTTCATTAGAGGTCGGTGTGATGAGTGTACGTTTGGTGCATAATGGGGCAACAGGTTCTACGCCCAATATAATGGAAAAGGTTATTCAAATTCTGGTTCATCAAAAATTCTAAAAGAAAAAAGAAAGAAAAAAAAATCAACAGAAAATGGGTTTGTATTTAGAGAAAAGTCTGCGTAGATTGTTTCAACTTCTGATCTCCACAATCTCTTAAGATGAACTAATTTACACAACACTGGTGTCAAGAGGTACGTTGGAGGGGAGGCAGGGTTATAAGAAATCTCCCGCACACTGTGTCACTCTTCATTTGCTTTGATTGAACCATTACCTCGTCAAAAACAAACGTGGGGTTGTTTTGTTTCATTCACACGTTTGAGTAACCCTGGTTTATTAGTCCATCTACATCTCCAAAGCTCAAAATGCTCTGAGAGGTTTTGGGGATTTTCTTACAAAAAATCTGAGAAGCAAAAGTTTTATCTAGATGTGTCCAACTCTAAGTATCTGTTTAGCCCCTCACCTGTATGGCCTGCAGGTTTACCCGACAGTTGTTGACCATATTGATGAAGTACTGCACATTGGCCTCATCCAGGAGCAGGTACACGGCCACGTTCCTCATGGCAGCGTTCAGAATGTCCGCGAAAATATCCACATCAGTAAACATGTCCATCACCACAGCAATCACCTGCAAACAAACAATATGAAAGTGAAAGACAAGTGTGTTAAATCCCATTCATCTATGAAAAATATTGTTTCTGAGAATAGTCTTCAAGCACAAAGCATGCCTGCAAGACTAATCACAGTTAGAATTCTCGCTAATGTCACAAAGGTTGTAATTATAAAGAAATGAAAACGCTTCCGCAAAGAATTAAATACAAAAAAATATATAATTCTTTCCTGTTTTCAACACAAATCTTGGCCTGGTGGCAACAACTACTGGTCTCCATGGAGGTAGATCAATTTAATGCCATACTTTGGAATATTTCAGGGAAAGTTTTAACTCCAGGTGGCTTGTCTTATGTAATTGCAATGTTACATTTTTAAAGAGAGTAATATTTGTTCCAGTCCCAGCTAAACATACAAAATGGTTACATCATGAAAGTTAAAGCTAAATCAATATGTAAACCACTGTACAACAGAATTTGTATAAATATATTTAGATTTTTCACTACTACTAGATTCAAAATAAAGAGCAAATACTGCAAGGCATTATCTTAAAACTCACCATTTGAGCATTCTTGATGAGCCTTCTAGCCTGTTCTTTTATACTGGGCATGTCTGGAGCTGCAGGGTTCACTAACGTCGTCACCTCCGTCGGACCAATGAAGTGATGAATCTGAGGCCATCCCAGATCCAGTCCGGGCGCATCCAAATCCGAATGCATGGGCCAATATGTATCCGAAGACCCATCTCCCACTGTGTCTAGGTACCTGTGCTCAGGATGGTTGCTCTGCTTGGGGACCTGAACACAGTTTTGGATGTAGTCAATCTCAGAGGGTGCGAGAAAGTCCACAACATCGACGAACTGGAGGAATTTGTAGTAGCCGTCGATGTCCGCTTCTATCAAAGCGTCTATGGCCAAGCGGTACTCCTCTCTGTAGTGGGGGGGCAGGTAATTTGGGTCGAGGGGGTTGTCTCCTGCATCGGAGCACTGCGACCGGCGAGCCATGGTCACGTCTGAGAGAAGAAAGAAGAGTTAATTAATTAAAGATCAATAAGTTCTAAGTATATATAGTAGAGAGCTATTAATATTACTACTGCTACAACTACTACTAGTGCTACTACTCATACTATTACTACTACTACCACTTTTCTCAGGCGATACACTACTTCTGTATGAACCAGTTGCTTTTTCCTGCATATTGATCCAATATTTTAGTCTATTTTATTGAAAACAAAAAAGGGGTTTGGATATTAATGCCCTGAACATAAACAACAATGGCCATTTAGCCAAAAAAGTTGTAAAATTTCTTCCCACAAAATCTGAAATCTGCCCCTAACCACACGCTTTTACCAAGAGGGAATTGTCTGTAGACCCCTTGATTAAAAATATATATGATTGGCTATTACATTAAATCTAATTAATTGCATAACACTATTTGACACAGTACTATTGCATACTTTTACATGGATCAGTTTTATTGCACAACTAACAACGCACACCACATATATTGTACCCCAAGTTATTTTACATTTCGCACAGCAGTTTTTCCATTGCGCATTTTTCATTCACAATCTAATTCGCCTCAGGTGGTTGAAGTGTATTGCCCAAGGACCCTAAAAGCGTCACGCACTCTCCTGTCACTGGGCTTGAACTGTCAATCTTGGGGTTAGTGAATTAATGTTTATCCCAAATGAGCCACTGCAAACCCACATTCAAGAACGAGCTTAAAAAAATACGCCACCCAAGGATAAAAACTTCTCTGTGACCAACATAGCATTTTAAGACAGTTTGTAGACTACATGATGGCCATAATAAGATACAATACGCTGTAGATCTACCATCAGTTGTGTTTCTGTCTGTCTACAAATGATGAGAAGTGTCACAGTGTTCAGTATCACAACATAGTGTCTAATGAAAAGGTGTGGAGAGCAGTGTGTATCCGGTGGCATATAATTGCAGCCTCATAAAACTGTGAAGTACACAAACAATGGCCATAAAAATACTCCATTATACATTCACAACACGTTAAGATCAATTTACAACCGCCAAACATTTAGAAATAAGTGAAATTTGAGATTCAATATTCAAAATGTTATAGCCATTTTAAAAAGTTGAAAAAAGAAGGAAAAAAAGGAATCAAAAGAACATTTAATTGTCTTTGAATATGAAAGATCATCCAAGAAATGTCCTTTCTGAAGATTGACTGGTTGAAGTAGCCTTTTAATGCAACGTGTGTAATTTGAAGCCACATCAAATGTTTGTAAGTGTTGCATTAACAAATATTTCAAGTGGCATTTATTTAATTACAAAGATTTAGCATTTGGACTCGTGTGTTTGCACAAGGCAGCAGCAATGTATCAATAATAATTTGCAATAATGTCAAATTAAGAAAATGCTAGCCAAATGTTTCATAGCCCATTGTTAAAAATACTGAATAATTCACCTGCACATTCAACCAATAAATATGATGGTGAATGGTTGTCTTACACCTATGCCATATGTAATAACAAGCTAAAAAGGCTGTTATTAGGTTCTTTTTTCAGCTAAGAGTTTGTTTTCATACCTGACACATGACCACTCTGAGGAAGACCGCCCGCCGGTGAGCAGTCAAAACTGTCAGGTATGAAAACAAACTCTTGGTCTGGAAAAAGAACCTAATAACATAAATGATCAGAAGACCAATTAATGCTCATTGGACTAATAAGGGTCTGTTTTTGAATCCTTTAACAAAACTGCAAATTTGATCATTTGTTAATCCCATATGACAGAAAAGACACTAAACACTAAAAACAAGTGCAGTTCTTGAATCTGAATCACCATTTTATACCTTTAATCCTCCACTATTGAACATGACAGACTGGACTGGGTAGGATGAAGTTACCCAATAAACAAAGATAAGACAGTAGACAGAGATGGGACATAAAAGCCACACAGATGCCTTCAGGTTGTGTCATAAAATATGCTTTTCTCTGAGGGCTTTCCTCGGTTTAAGTAGAATTTTACAATACATTCTTTTACATGTCATTAGTAAGACTGCATCACTTGAATATCTCAAATAAACAAATTTGCGGCTGATCATGTTCAGACTAACTTTGTGTAACTCTGCCTTTCAAAAGGAATTGCGTAACAAAATCAAAACATTTCTTCCTTTTATTAATGCTCCACTAAGTCACATTCTCCACCTGTGTATTTCAGCTTCGTGGCACCAAGGACACAGACCACACTTTGTTTACTTTGGGATTTGCCTACTCGCACTTTACATACAGTTTACATACCTGTCTAAATAAATATGTGAAGAACAACCAGGGGTGAAAGATGTAGCCAAAAAGTATTGTAACTGCAAAATTAAAAATGCTAAAAAGTACTGCTTAATTGAATAAAAGCTTAAAACACTTCAGTGCTGAGAGGGCATTGCAAAAAAACATGACTTCAGTGGCTGTGGGTGAGTTTGCAATAAATATATATATTTTTAATTCAATATTTTCCCAGGTAAGTCAGTTGAGAACGGCTCATTTACAATGACGACCTGGGACCTATGCAGCATGTTTTGTTATTTAAATTACATCATTTGGAGAAAATAATATAAAACAAGAATAGTGGCAGAGTTTATCGGCCACCACTTTTTCTGGATGAATGTAAATGAAAATATATCAGTCGATCTCCAGCAGAGACTAAACCCAGATCAAACCAAGGCTATATCAGAACTAAGAATCCCATTTCTGACAGTTTTACAACCTTGTCAGTATTGTGATAAATTGATTTGATAGAAATATGGATATTGCATTTCCCTTACTGCTGTTTGTTGTATATTTCCATAGCTACTGCAAATACTACAGTTTCTACTTTTTATTGCTACATAATTACACATAGGTCTACTGTATGTATTTTTCATCTTATTTGGAGCCTACACACTAATGCATGTCAACACTATTTCCATTGCTTCACAAAATGGTGTTAGCTGTCACTACAATAACACTGCACTAAATATAGTAGATATTCACAATCTATCAGGTCTATGAGAGTCTAAACAGAAAGCTGCAAATCAAATCAAGAAGATAAAATAGGCTGACTGACAAGTTGCCTGACAATCACAACTAAATATTACCCCAAACAGAAACTCCATGGGTGCTCTGTTACTATTCTCTGCAAAAATAATGTAACTACAAACCACCACATCAGTGTGTTCCTATAGATTACTATTATTCTGGATTATTTGACATGTAATTGTTGGAGATGCACACTGAATCTGAAGTACAATAACAAAGCAGAAACTCCAAAAAGTTGGCAGCACAAGGAGACTTAACAGAAGGTATTTATTTAGATGACAAGCCAACTTGTCTCAACCTAAAACCAGCAATAATGACACCTTTGGGCTTTTAAAAAAATAAATCCCGGTATATAGTTTGGATATCTTGTATTGGATAAATGTACATCCTCTGTTGCCTCTTCAATGTTAAAGTGTAATAGTAATAAGTGCTACTAAAATATAATATAAGAAAATGTCAGTTTCTTTGTTAGAGAACAGAACTTTCTCTACCTATACCCAATGTGTAACTACTATGAAGTAAATAATCTTATTAGTTCCTATTTAGACCCATGTTTACTGCACATCTGCTTATGTCATCTCAAACCTTGACCCCTGATGTTCCTGTGCGCCATATCATCGCTGTAAACAGACAGCTGTACATCAGCCCTATTACAACAGTAAATACTTTCATGTTTACCCATTTACACGGGTATTTTGCTTCACTAACTGCACACTTTCGGGGTAATGAATGAGGAATCCGCTGCAGGGTGTGGCTCCGCCCTCTGGCCAAAATGCTCTTTTGCAAGTTCACGTAAAGTCACGCATTCAACTTTCACATGTTTTAAAAAGCACCAAAAGTATGAAAACTGCGATCCTAATAAAATACTTGTCCAACTTGCTATAAAGTGAAGTCATGTTACGCTTCACACCCGAGAATGGCGCTGTGTTTCGCCCGAAATCCAAGTTATTTGCAAATGTTTTCCCCGGAGCATATGTCAGCTCTTTACGCACAGTTACGCAGCCACAACGCTATAAAACAACACTAGTAACCACGCTTACTATACAAATAAACGACTTAAATGGCTAAAGTTTTTTCAGCTGGCCAGGTTAGACCCTCAACTCACCGTGTTACTCTTTCCACGTCACGCTCGTTTTCGGCTAAACGCTGATCTCGTCATTTTTGCGCATAACATCCTCGTCTCGTCGTGGTATTATCCAAACCGTATGTGCCGAGAGAAGGGACTCTAAAGTCTATAGTTTATGGCTGTATCGCTATTTCTCTTTCCATGCACCTAGCTAAACCAGTTTGCTGTCACGCTTAAGGCATGTTGTTGGCAAAAATGTTTGAGAGAAAGAGCAGAGAGAGAGACGGAGTTTGCAGAGTGGAAGCTCGCCCCGCCTCGTGTAAAATCACTACTGCTGCTCGGGCCAGTAGCTGGACTATGACCGCTTAACTACACGTGATTCACCAGTTTAGTGCACAAAAATGGACAATTACCTGCTAATCGAAACCATAAAAATGATATAAATGAACTTCGAATCTATTATTATAGGTGCAGCAGTGTGCTTAGTTACTAAAGCCTCTCATTATCTGATAATTAAGCAATTAAATTATTAAAAAGGATGAGCTTGTAAAACGGAAGCAAGTAAACAGTTCATTTGTTTATTTATTTGTGAAAAAGGGGGAACAGTTATAGTCAGGCTTGTTAAAGGTGCACTATGTAACTTTTGTGGTGAAAGGTGCACCATCTGCTTGTCTCCATGAAGATATAGCCTTGTATTGCCTTGCCTGGAATGTTCCTCAGTATTGCATTAAATTGATGTATCTCTATGAAGGCCATATTACAGTTCAGATCTGATTCAGTGTTTATTACCAGGGGAACAAGCAGGTTTTACACAAAAGATACATAGTGCATTTTAAAATCTTTACTCAGCTTCCCCATTTGCTATTTGAAACTATATGTGGTGTGATTTTGTTTATATAGTTTTAATCTAGACATGACAATGGAGACACAATCCACATTTATCGGAAGCATTATTACTAAACTGGTTGCACAAGCAGTGTCACAGCTGGTGACCCAGGGATTAATAACTGTAATTATCTGATTTGGTTTATGATGTTGTAATGGTTGAGGCATAATAAACTACTGTGGCAAAGATACATGTCTATGTTGGGTTGGCACAGGAGGATGTGGTGCAGTTTTGGTTGTGCTGACAGTTTATTTGTATCCATACTGTGATTTACATAATTGTTAGTTTATATTTTACCTCCATATGGTTCTTTAGATTTCCACAACAAAGAAATAATTCCTGGATATATATCGGAATTTTCCCTGGGGGATAAACAAATCTAATTTTGATGATGATGCATAACGTAGCTGTTTGGCACCTGATCACCGTGAGTCTAATCAACAAAGGAACACATGCAAAGTGTTTGGCCCAAGGACTCAACAAAAGACGTTATACAGAAATAAAAAAAAAACTACCTAAGGATAAATAAGAAAGCTTTTATTCACAGAGTACTTTATTCTAAAAATACTTTACAGAGTGCAAAAAGCAAACATTAATACCGATCCGATCACTGTAACTAGTGTTTGTATCTATGCAAAATAATATGAAGCCTCACACTTGTAATTAGGGTTGTGCATTGCCTCGAGTCTGACGATACGATGCATATGACGATATTCATGTCACAATTCGATATATTCCAATATATCCCGATATATCCCGATACTAAAACAATGGATGATATACTGCAATTTATCAGTAATTACTTCAAATAATATTGTAAATTACATCTTCACGAGAACCAGATTGTATGAAATATAATTGATCACCTTTTTTAAATCAACCGTGAATGCAACTAATGAATTTTAGTGAAAAATATTATTTAAACAACGATTCAGATGTATTTTGAATCGATTTGAGAATTGTGCAATGAAGTATGACGATATATCACTGAATCGATTCCTTCTTACACCACTACTTCTAATACGTTACAGGCTTGTCAAAGTCTCTTAAAGTGCTTCACATTATTCATTCAAAAGCCACAGCTGCCCTGGGCTAGACCGACTGAAGCAAGGCTGCCAATCTGCATTTGGCCCTTCTGACCCCCAATCACACCACGCTGCTTTCATACTAAGCAATGTAAGGTAAGGTAACTTTATTTATATGGCACTTTTCACAGGCACAAGTCCCCAAAGACGCTTTACACAGCATAATTAACGCAGGGTTTTTTTTTTTGTGGATGTTGTGTCTTGCTTAAGGAAAAAATACCATAACATAGTCTGAGTGGGGTTTGAAAATCTGACCTTAAAATGTGAAAGTAACTATATTGCATGGATATTAATCAATTGTGTTTACTGTTTACCACTTTTAACTTAATACACTGGATGTCTAGAGCTTAGATTTTTTACATCAGTTTAGATGAGAATAAAAAAGATCTGATGCTTCTCTTTGTTTTCGTCCAAGGCTTTCCAAGTTGAAATGGCTCTGACTGCACTGCAAAAAAGGATTTTCTAGCATAGTTAAAGTGACTTGAATTAAGCAGATTCAAGATAATTAAAAAGTTTTTTTTTTTTAATAAGACAAGATTTTTTTTTTTACTTGTTTCAAGATATTCCATCCTGATATATCTTATCTAGATATTACAACTTATTCTAAGCACTTTTTATATTAAACCAAGCCAGGTTAAGCCTCTTTAACTTCCCTCTCAAACCAATTCTTTTCTCTGGGAAAGTGGGAAAGTGGAAAATGTGACATTTCAGTAAATGCAGCTTCAAATGTGGTTGATTTCATGTTGTACTTGATCAAATGTATAGATATTGTGAATGCTCGAAAGAAGGTTTTCTGTAGGCAATAATAAGCAATAATTACTTAAATCAAGGATAAATATGCTCAAAAGGTCAATCTTGCCATAAATATGTGTTTTCTGCTTAGGACTTTGTATTTTGTCTTGTTTTAAGAAAACTTGGTAAGTGAAAATTTCTTACTGCACTGGCAGATAATTTCACTTAAAATAGGGCATTTTTACCTCAAAATTTGTATTTTTTATTATTTTATTTTTTTTGCAGTGTGCCCGGTGTGTCACAAGTTGGCATTAACCAATTAGCAAACCTGACTAATAAAGAAGCAATATTTCTTACTTTTTACAGCTTTACCTTCAGTGTAAAACTCATAAAACATGTCCATAAACCCCACCTGGCTCCAGATCTCAGTCGTGCTCAGACGACTGTAATTGGACTAAATCCAAGTGGCATTTGTGATAAGAAGAACTGTTATTTTTGTGCTTTGTTAAACCTTGAATGGAGTTGAAACGTCTACTTAACTAGCTGCATTGCTCGGGGACCCAAAATAGCCCAGGAAATGATGCAACAGAAGCTGATGGACAAAATGCAGCAAGACAATCCAGTATTGTTCACTGGAAGCACCACCCAAAACACACAGAGGAGCAGCCAGTGGAGAGACATCGAAATTAATGTTGCCACACTTCATACCAATAGAACATGATCACCACAAGAACATTTAACCCTTGATAAACAAACTATAGTGTTTCATTGGTTCATGTGAATAAGATACTTGAACTTGGAAAACCACTGAACCCTCCCTTATCAAACTATAGAGTATAAGTTTCCAGGATCTAGATATAGTGATAAGTTTGTTTGTATTTATGTATCTAACAGGTCTATGCGTGCTAAAAACAAGTAAATGTATAACTATAAGTATAAAAATAAGAACCTAATGTGCAGGATTGTGGTCAAAGCCAATTTCCATCCTTAGTCCCTGAACTTTTATTTGAATGATGATTTGTGTTTTAAGATATTTGTGCACATTAAAACAATTGCACAGAGGAGTCTAAGGTGGCGAGCAATTCTAATTAGAAGTAGCCTAAAAGTTAAGATATTAGGTCCAGTATTAATGCGTGTTTAGCTTCCTGATATGCAACATTTTAAGCTCTTTTCCCCACTGAAAAGGTATATTTAGTTTGAAATTGTTGATCGCATTAGCAGCGGTCCTGATTTCTCATCATTCTGAAACTCAGTGGAAAGTTTTTATGAAAAAAACTTCACAGTTGACAAAAAATCCTTCTCTAGGAAATAAAGTTTAGGTTGTTTTTGACGGTGACGTGTGATTGGTGGTTTTAGTGGGTCCTAGGCAACGGGTAAACACACTAAAACAACAGTGATGCAATGTCTGTGAAGGCAACCTGAAACGAACAAGTTATATAATCACCTACTGATTCAGTATGTGATTCAACTATGGCTCATTTCACAATCAACGATATAGTAAAATGTTCTAGCAGTGCTGGATGAAATACTCAGTTTTATTACTTAAGTAAAAGTACAGATACAAGGGCAAACTGTTAAGTACTTAAGTAAAAGTAATAAGTACCTGACTTACTTCCACAGTACAAGGTTAAATGTAAATGTATATATGGTATTCTAAAGCGAAAAAACAAACAAAACACATTCATGCATTCTTACTATGAGCTGCTTGTCTCCCAGATTAGTTTCATGTCTGCAAACACTGGTGTATGAATGTGTTTGTGTGAATGGGTGAGTGGTTCCTTGATGGTTCCTTGGTGCTCTGCCTTGAAGGTGGAAAAACACTACCGTATTTTTCAGACCATAAGACACACTTAAAATCCTTTATTTTTCTCAAAAACCATCAGTGCACCTTATAAGACTGTGCGCTTTATGTGTGTATTAATTCTGGCTGACCTCGAACTGATTTTATGTGGTACATGGTAAATACTGTATATAAAAATGTGACCATTTACTATTTAATGCCATGTTTGAGGAATATTCCAGACAAATAAATTACACCAGTATTAATACAAGTGGGCGGCAGACCCTCCACCAGAAAAGTGAATCATAAAAGTGAATCAATTTTTACAGATAACTTATTATAATAAATCAATAATGTGTTGCCATGGTTTCTTTATTTGGTAACGCAGGGCAATTTTGTGTTTTGGTTTCACATCCTTCTCAGATCAGACGTGAGATTTTGACCAAGTTTGTGTTTACAGTTCAAACAGGGTCAGGGGCGTCGCAGTTAGAGATTAGAGATGCACCGATCCAGCTTTTTCATTTCTGATACCGATACTTTGAGTTTAAGTGTCTGCCGATACTCGATATTAACCAATACCAGTGTAATGACTAAAAATGGCACTTATTTCCTTAAAAAAAGTGTTATTTAACTGTTATTTATCCTTCACATCACTACTGAACAGCTTTGTACGCATAAAAGTTCAAACATTATGAGGCCAAAATCAGCCTGTACATAGTCTTATTACATCCAGTTAAACGCCCAACCATTTATCATGGAATTGATAACCAATTCAGCTAATTTTTCAGTATTGGTGCTGATATTCAATACCTGTATCGGTATCGGTGAGTCTTTAGCCACAATGTCCTGAGTGTAGGACAAACCAGTACAAGTAACACGTCCTAAATGTACCGAGTAATAAAGATAAACCCTTGAAAACATAAACTCCTTAGCCTACAGCTGCAATTTTGTACTTTCTGAACTGCTCTAAAAATATAATTTCCTTATCTGTTAGACCCTCCTAAGTGTTCTTGTCTCATACCCATAATTTTCTTCTTGATAAACAAAAGATTTGAAAGCCTAAAATCAGGGTGGTGTTTCGAGTGCTTACATGCCCACACAGGCAGAAAAATATTCATAATTATCCACTTTATGTAATTGGTAAAACCCTTGGAATAGACAGTTTGTTCCTTACACGAAAAAAAAAAAAATCATTTAGTTCTTTCAACACGTAAACTCAACCAAAATATTGAATTAAACAGAACTGCTGCTACCTGCTTGTCTCCATGGAAATACTATTGGTTTGCTTTGAATCTTCCATAATATGGCATTATCTATCTAGTATTTATCGGTTTTATAGCTCAAAAACACCTTGTAGAGCAGAGGGTTACCGTGAGTGGGCTTGCCTCTCCGCAGATGTGACCTGTAACTTGTCCTGCACTTGGTTAATCAGTGCAATATTTGACAAAAGGGCTCACATTTTCAAATCACATCCTTATATGGTTTCTACACATGCACATGGACTTTGTTAAGGCAATTTTCCAGCTTTCTTGTAAAAAAAATATAGTATCCTGCTAATATGGTAGTGAAATCGTTTCTGACATGTTTCTGTCAGAGGGATGAGTTTAAACATATATTATAAGAAATACGATCAGCCCCATAGGGAAGTCTTTTTTTGACACTGGAAACACAGATTTGATGGACAGGCCATTAAAACACAGACACTAGCTCCTGGGAGGATCTTAACCTAAATATGGATTCGGTCGCTCGTGGGGATGGGAAATATGCCAAAAGAATCATAACAAGACTTTTAGAGCCTAAATCATGATTCTTAAAGTTCATACTTCAATAGGAGTCAACAACAGGACTCATATTGCCCTGCCCCATTTGAACTTCAAGGTCCTATATTACACAAAACGTATTTTAAGCCACATTATAATGTTGTTACCTCCACAGAAACATACCTGGAGTTGTAGCAAAGGAGAATTGCAATTATGTTAGCTGGACAAAAGTTTTTTGATCGAATACGTTTCACAGCTCATCCAAGCTGCTTTTTCAGTTCTGGTCAGATTGCTGAACTACTCTGAAAGTAGTAGTTTCAGAAGAGTAGTAGAGTAGTTTCAGTGTAGTTAGCTCCTCCCTTCAAGCAGATATAAGGCAGTGTGCACGAGCGTTTGACTAGAAGTGAAGAAGCTTGGATGAGCTGCGAAAGTTGTGTTGTGGACTTGTGTTTTGTTTCATTCGCACATGTTTGAGTGATCCTGCATTATTAGTCTGTCTACATCTCCAAAGCTCAAAATCCTCCTTTCCACCTTGTGATGAAGCAGTAGTTTTTGAGTTAACAGTTTGACCTTTTACCATTTATTCAGTAGAGATTGGCACTTACAGGACTGAACTCTTTGAAATGATTATGTGAGGGTGTATGGAGTTTAAAAACACTGTGGAGCACTTCTTGTATTACCACAAATCACAAGGTGTTTTCTCTCAAATATGCAGCATTTGTGTGATAAACATGTGTGAATGAAACAAAACAAAACTCCAGGTATGTTTTTGATGAGGAAACAAAATTATAACATAAATCAGAACATAGTGTAATATTAAAAGTCCTTTAAACTCCTAACTTCAATGTGACGGGTTAATTTGCCTGTTACTCATTCAACAATGGGAGTCATACCACCTGCTCCATTGCTCAAAACATTTTATATTTGAACAGGCACCAGACGTTTGGGACATTTGAGGTGACAGTTTCATATAGAGAAGTTTCCCTATTAGAAAGTTGGCAGTTTGAATCCCACTTCCTATTCTACTGCTGCGTCCTTGGGCAAAACACAAATTTATATAACATTTTAGCACAATATAGGACAGCCAGCAGTATCTATTAATAATCTGTTCAACTCTATTTTATTTTAATTTACAGTGTTCAGAATAAACCAGGGTCTTTAAATAGCCCACTGCTGCACAATGCTGTTGGAATGGAAGTTTATATTTTGTCAAACAAAGATGAAATACTCAAATACCAGGACTGAAATACCACGGCAGTCTCCAGCTCCGCTGATACTATAAAAGGGCCCCTGTACAGGCTGTCTCTGCCTAAGACAAGTTAATGTTTTGTCACCGGTGCATTAGACTTGAACTGCCAATGAGTGGGGAGGGGAGTAACTTTGCTTGAGTGTTTTAAAAGGCTGTTTAAGGCTACTTGATTTTCTTTATAGGAGGAAATCCATTACAACTAGTGCTTTTACCTTGAGCTGGTAGCAGATAACTGTACTGTATTCTGAAATAACCCTAAATGAGTTTATATATATGACATTTCTGTAATAGACATTCAACATTACTTTATAATTTCACACTTTATCCATTTATTCCTCAGTGAAATGTCAATGAACTCCCTGATCACCAGTGTCTTGCTCATTAACACAGCTGTGCTATGTAGTGTCAGTTGCCAAATCAAACAGTCAACTCCCTGGTTAGTGGGAACTGATCTGATCGCTGCCTACTATGCATGATTTGTAGTAATAGTACTGTCAAGGAAAACAGGCTTTTCCTCTTGTGTTTGTTAGTTTCTGCTTAGATTAAAAAACAAAACAAAACCTTGAAACAGAAATAGAAGTCCAGATAATTTACTTATATCCAATATTAGAAAGCCATACTTGTACAAGGAGTCTGTGCAGACATTTCCATGCAGAGAATCAATATTTACGCCTATACAGTGACTTTTATATGTAAAGTATAGTGGGAGGACGCCATGGTTTAGACTTAGCGCCTCTTCCTTGGTGCACAGTCCAATCAGACTCAATCGGGAGTGTTATTGGGCTAACAAGTCATCAGTAGTTCTTGTCCTATTTATTTAGATTGCAATTACCGTATTTTTCGGACTATAAGTCGCTCCGGAGTATAAGTTGCACCAGCCAAAAAATACACAATGAAGAAGAAAAAAACATGTATAAGTCACACTCTTTGGGGAAAATGTATTTTATAAAATCAGAGACCAAGAACCAACATTACATCTCGAAAGGCAAGTTATAGAAGTTATAGTAATAAGAACAACCCAATAGAGAAGAATCCATGTATCATTCATTTGTTCGTTTTTCAATATAGAACCAAAAATAAGAAAACGAAAAAACAACTCTTTTCTTTATTATTTGTCTCTAAAACCACAATAAAAAATAGATAATGATTTGTTTTTTCATTTTTTATTCATATTTATGATTCATATATTTGGTCTTTGGGCTGTCAGTGTGAAATATTTTATATATAAGTTGCACCTGAGTATAAGCAACCCAAACCCTGAAAACTTATAGTTTGAAAAATACGGTAGATAGATCGGAATATCATGCATTTGTCTTGACATACAGTACTATGCAAAAGTTTTAGGAAGGTGCAAAAAAGTGCTGTAAACAAAGAATACTTTTGAAAATATAAATAATGATTGTTTTGATCAATTTACAAAATGCAAAGTGAGCAAACAAAAGAAAAGGCCAAAGTCATTAAGAACGATCTTCAGCGTAAAGAAGAAGAAGTTGTGTTGGTGATGGTCTGGCTCCACAGACCCTGACCTCAACATCATGGAGTGAGTCTGGGATTAACATGAAGAGACAGAAGGATGTGAGGAAGCTCCATCCACACAAGATCTGGACTTAGTTCTTCAACATGTTCAGAACACCGACCAGCCCAGTTCCTTCACAAACTGTCTGCAGGTAAACCTAGAAGAACTGATGCTCTTATTGATTTGATTTAGATTTCTCTTTTGTTCATTCACTGCATTTTGTTGATTGATGAAAATAAATGATGAACACTTCCATTTTTGAAGGCATTCCTAGTTTACAGCATTTTTTCCACACCTGCCTATAACTTTTGCACAGTACAGTGTAACTATGAGTCTCACAGCTGTGATTATAGAGCTTATCTTCAAATGATCTTGGTACAATAATGAACTATAGAAGTAGTTATACAAATAGCTAAGCCTAGTTATTTATCCTAACAGTATTAACTAGTATATCAGTACTTTTTGCTACATGCGTTAATTGAATGCATTATTTTTTAACTATAATTAATCTTTATCTTTGTTGAATACATCTAAATAAAAGTTGTAGTCATAGTAGTCTACTTTAAAGGTCCCATGTTATGCTATTTTCTGATCTATGTTATGTTTTCCTTGTCAGAAACATACCTGGAGTCGTGTTTTGTTTTATTCAGAGATTTTAACACACACATCCTGCATATTTAGAACATTTTAGAATTGTCAATGTCTCCTAAACAGTGGTAAACTTGAAGACAACTACATGGCATCACATGGTGGAACAGAGCATGACTTAAAGCTCAGTCAGTTTTCTGTAATTTAGAAACTTTGCCTACATTTTTCTCTCTGAATTTAAAAGGATATAGCTTGAAGTGGCCATTGTGCAAACTATTTATGTCCCAGCAGTTGATGCAGGATCCTGTCAGGAAACTGAGCTTATGTTTGGAGAGAGGAACGGCGGAAATCGGAAAGTGATGAAGCAGGAACAACGCAAATGTATCTCGCTCGATGTCATACTGTAAACTATGATATAAGACCCTTTAGAACAGGGGTGTCAAACTCATTTTGGTCCGGGGGCCGTATGCAACCTACTTTGATCCCAAAAGGGCCGGATCAGAAAACTCAGTTCTCTCTTCAAGTTATCGTATTTTTCTCCGTGTCTCGTAGTGGTGTTTAAGATTATATTCCTCGAGCAACGCCACTTGTTCCAAACACACTGAGCACAGATTTCCCATTCACCTCTGTCAACAAATAAGAATTAGACTATTTTTCTTGGGAAATCCTGAACTCAGCATCTGCTTTTCTCATTTTTTGACATTTTGCTGATGAGGGTCACGGTCGACCGTCAGAACGATCGTCCTTTAAGAGCGTTTGGAAAGAGGAAAGTCTTCATTTGTGCTGCTCTGGTGGGAGTCGCAACGTACAGAAATGCCGGAGACGCTGCTATGCTAAACGGTGCAGAAAATTAACAGAAAAATCTGAAAATTTTAATTATTTTAATAGAAAAATCAGCTGAGGGCCAAATTAAAGGTCTTGGAGGGCCGGATCTGGCCTCCGGGCCGCATGTTTGACACATGTGCTTTAGAACATGCAGCATTGACTCAGTGCATTTTAAATAACCAATGATCATAGAGAGAGCTTCCTAATATGGTTTCAGAGGTAGGTGCTTTGCTCTGTACTCGTGCTTGGCAGGCACATGGCACATTCCTCAGCAGGCTGTATGCAAAAACAGTGTGTCTCTTAGCAATATACTTAACATTGTTTGAGCTGCTGATCCTATTGGCAATAGCACAACTTTGTCAGATAAGTGTAGTCATGTCCCTTCAGAGATTAGCAGGCATGTAGTAGGGAAATAGCACATTATTATAGATCAGGATTGTCAAAAAGATCAATACCCAAATAGTAATCAATACTAAAACTATTTCCTCAAAAAGTGCATAACTCGCACCTTTGTGATGACAATTTTGTGCATCTTTTTAAATCAGCATTGTACTGAAATTGTAGTTAAATGACAAAATGAATGATATTTAACTGGAGTGGGAAACTAAGTAGTAGTATAGTAGCAGTATTATTATTATTATTAGTAGTAGTAGTAGTATTTAGAGAAACACTGGTGATGGTGACTGTGACTACTGAATTGAAACAGACAGATTGTACTGCTCTATGGACAACATGTCTCTGGGTCCTAGTAGCAGTAATAGAAGCAGTAATAGTAGCAGTAATAGTAGCAGTAATAGTAGCAGTAATAGTAGCAGTAACAGTAGTACTAATTGTAGTAGTATCACTGAGCATCTGTAGCCTCATCTGTGGTAGAGCACAGATGTATGAATTAGCCCCAGGTCTGTGTTATTGCACTGTTGTAGAGACATGTAGACATGACTGACGGTGGCTGTAGATAAGTATAATTCTCACCGCGTTCTGTGACTCATATTTTACATGTAATCTGTAATAAATTTAACTGTATTTCTTCATCACTGTGCTTAGTAACTTAGAATCTTTCCCAATAGCTGCACAGACTGTCCTCCAACTTGTAATGGTTATAAGCGTTGTATGAAACACTGTGATACTGATATCGATTTTGTTAGGGTTTGGTGTTTTGTTAAGTGTTCCCTCGTGGCTGGGCTAATGCTGCTGTGTGATTCACCTGCAGATCATTGCCCAGTCAGCCCCACTACTTACTGCTGTCCTTGTCCTTTGTTCTGTGCCTTTTTATTCCTTGTCTATGTCCTCATCATTCCCTGCTGCTCTCGGTCTATCCAGTTCCTTGTCATCGTCCTGCCTGTCCATGATTGTTTAACATCTACCTACACCTCTGCACACTCAAAACATGACAGCCTTAGGCCCTGTTACTTCTAGGCCTCTATGAGTATATACAGTTGTGCTCATGAGTTTACTTACCCTGGCAGAAGTTCTGATTTCTTGCCCATCTTTCAGAGAATATGACTAATAAAACACTTTTCTTTCACTCATGGTTAGTGCTTGGGTGAAGCCATTTATTGTCAAACAACTGTGTTTACTCTTTTGAAATCATAATGACAACAGAAACTACACAAATGACCCTGATCAAAAGTTTACATACCCTTGAGATTTTGGCCTGATAACGCACACAAGTTGACACAACAGGGTTTGAATGGCTGCTAAAGGTAAACATCTACACTTATGATCCGACTGCTTGTGTGTATAAAGGTTCAATGAGCTTCTCGGCTCCTGACAGACCCTTGCACTGATGTCTCTGCTTTCTGAGTCATGGGGAAAGCAAAACAATTGCCAAAAGATCAGGAAAAGGTAATTAAACTGTATAAAACAGGAAAAGGATATAAGAAGAGATCCAAGGAAATGTGCCAATTAGAAGTGTTCAAACTCTAATTAAGAAGTGGAAAATGAGAGATTCTGTTGAAACCAAACCACAATCAGGTCGGCGAACAAAAATTTCTGCCACAACATCCAGGAAAATTGTTCGAGATGCAAAGAAAAACCCACAGATGACTTCAGATGAAATACAGGAGTCTCTGAAAAAAGTGGTGTGGATGTTTCAAGATGCACAATAAGGAGGCACATGAAGAAAAATGGGCTACATGGTTGAGAAGAAGAAAGTTACTACGCCAATGCCACAAAAAAAAAAAAAGACGTTTACAATATGTCAAACAGCACAGAGACAAACCTCAAAGCTTCTGGAACAAAATCATTTGGAGTGATTAGACCAAAATTGAACTTTTTGGCCACAACCATAAATGTTATATTTGAAGAGTCAACAAGGCCTGTGAGGAAAGGGACACCATTCCCACTGTGAAACATGGAGGTGGATCGCTGATGTTTTGGGGATGTGTGAGCTACAAAGGCACAGGAAACTTGGTCAAATACTGGAAGCTGCACATGGGACATGCTTGGACATTCCAACATGATAATGATCCACAACACAAAGGCAAGTGGACCTGTCACTGGCTCCAGCAGAATAAAGTGAAGGTTCTGGAGTGTTCGTCTCTTCTGACCTCAGTATCACTGAGCCTCTGGGCAGATCTCAAGCTGCAGTTCATACAAGAGCCCAAGAATTTACAGGAACTGGAGCCTTTTGCCAAGAAGAATGGGCAGCTTTACCAGCAGAGAAAATAACACATCCACAACTACCACAAAAGACTCCAAGCTGTCATTAATGTTAAAGGGGGCAATACATGATATTAAAAACCGGGATATATAAACTTTGGATCAGGGTAATTTGTGTAGTTTCTGTGGTCATTATGATTTAAAAAGAGTAAACACAGTTATCTGATAATAAAAAGCTTCACTCAAGCACTAACCAATCATATTCTCTGAAAAATGGCCAAGAAATCATAAATTCTGCCAGGGCATGTAAACTTATGAGCACAACTGTACTTGCAAACTACACATAAAAATTGGAACTAAAATAGAACTAAATACAGGACTTAACCTGGACTAGACCAGGATAAGAACAAGACCAACCCAAGGACCAAACAAGTGTCTTGCTGAAGGACACAAGGGCAGCATTCATCTGTAGAAACGAGCATTGCACCGCCAACCTGTGGGTCAGTGGATCTGACCACTCAACCAATGATTATGTTGAGAGCGGGATTCAAACTGCCAACCTTCGGCACACTCGACTAACTGAGCCACTGTTGCCCTTAATTGTATGAATGTCTCCATCAAATAGGGATGCACCAATCAAGCAGCTCGGATATGGCTTCCGATACTATGACTTTAAGTGTCTGCAGATATATGATATTAACTAATACTGCAGAGACAACAGCATTCATTTCCTTTAAACAAAAATAAAACAAGACAAAAATGATCTAAATGTGTTATCTAGTTGTTATTTATCTCTCAATTAACTACAGAACAACTAGACTTCAAGCATTTCTGTTTGAACAACCAACTACAACAGGAAATAGTCTTTTTCCATCACTGGGCCCAATCAGGATATAGGAAGAACCCGTATTTGGAAGCTGATATCAATCCTGTAAATGTTTAAGTATCGCCACTGATATCTGAATCCAGTATCGGATCAGTTCATCCCAACTGTCAAACCAATCAATCGATCAAATAATCAATATTTTTTATACTATTATTAAACTATGTGCTGAAGAAATACACATCTAGATCAGTTGTACTTCTGTTGCTATTGTCCACAGACAGTGACTCTTTTCATCCACCCAAAATCTGATCATTATCTGATTTCCAGTGATGAACCAGTCTGCGTCACCAGGTGTTGATGAAGATCAGATTTCTTATGAACATGTAAACACACACCGAAATCAGATCTAATTATTGTGTTATCTGATTATTCTAGTAATCAGATTTTACAGGCCATGTAAATGTACCCATTTACAGATTAAATCATCTTACATCAGGTATAAGGTCCATTTCTCTTGTATTACTTTATTACTCAAGACAGCTCAGTCATAATTCAAAGATATTTTCATAAGATGTCTGATGGAAATCACCCTAGCATTACAAGGCTTAATTTTAGGTGGACAAACTACATCATATTTGGTTGCATGTTTTTCAACTATTTAAAGGATCCATATACACAATTTTTTCTAAAATTGTTTGCTCATCACAAACATGCCTGGAGTTGTGTTTTGTTTCATTCCATTCACACAGGTTTAACACAAAACCCTGCATATTTAGGCCTCTCTCAAACTGTGGAGGGCCCCACTGTGTTTTTAAAATCCGTACACTTCACCAGAGATAGACAAAAGGTAAATGTTAACTTGAAAACTACCGCATTGTGACATGTGCAACATTTCGATCTTAGAAGATACAGACAAAAACACAACTCCAGGTAGATTTTTGAGGAGGTAACATCATTCTAACATGGCTAAAAGCTCACAAGAGTTGTTTGTGGATAATATAGGACCTTTAAGTCTTAATGCAGTTCCCAAATTCCCAAATCTTACAGTTCCTTACAGTAAAAATCATACAAATTTCTCACATGTTTTATCAATACGCGTCCTCCTTAAGTTTATTGTTTAACTGCTCCCTGAGTCACACCACGTTATCTACAAATGCACCTGCAAACTAGCGAGACATTTGATCACCTTGGTCAGTGTTACTCCATAGAAATCTGCTCTCTGTATCTCTGTAGGACAATGAACTGGTCCCAAGTCAAAACTGGATACTGAAGTGTGACTGTCACAATAAAGCCGCAGGTGAGAGAAGAATATACAACCAGTTTGGCTCCACCCTGTTTTGTGTTGGTTAGTGCATTCCTGTTGACTTGGTTTACAGTTTCAGTGACTCAAACTAGGTCTAAACCTGTGACAATCTGAGATAAAATTTAAACTAAATTATACCAGGACTAAATAAAATTACATAGAAACTACCACCCAGAGCTTAACATAGATAAATCATATTTACAATTAAAACAGCACCTTAAAAATATTGACGTATATTTTCAATTAACCCAGTGAATTCAGTGAATTCAATTAATCACAAATCTTAGACTAAACCATCAGGTTAAATATGATCTAATCCAGGCCAAACCCAGGACTAATATGGGTATGACCTATACCAAGAACAAACAAATCATAATTTAAATGCAATTTTTTAAGACTATGTAAGACACAGATGTGTCATAGTCAGAGCTGTTTTATAAATATCTATCAGTGTTCACCCTGCTCCTGTGGAAGTAACAAGGTTAATCTAATATAGTGTAAAACTCTTTTATTTTGCTTTTAAACCAAATTAATTAACATTATAATGCTTTTATACATCCTCCTGTGGGCTCACCACCTGCAGAGGGGTTCATAGGGGGGGTCAGGTGCTATGAGTATTGGGCAGCAAGATGCCCCCGCGACCCAGCTGGATTAAGCGGGAGAAGATGGATGGATGGATGGATGGATGCTTTTATACATCACCATGTGCGTACTATGTGTAGTTGTGTTTTAATCCATAAGTCATTTCTCCTCCCTCAGGAGGTATCCGGGCATATCCCACCGGAAAGAGGTGAAGACCAAGGACACGCTGGAGGGACTATGTCTCTCGAATGGCCTGGAAACGCCTTAAGTCTCCCCGAAGGAGCTGGAGGAAGTGTCCAGGATGAAGGAGGTCTGGGAGTCCCTGCTTAAAAAGCTGTCCCCCTGACCCGGCCCTGGATAAGATGAAGAAAAAGGATGGATGGATATTCCTAACCCTAACCCTGTTGAATGAATGAATTCACCCAATTCTGAATTGGTGGTTCTAGGGGTGGGGTTGGTGGGTGGGGAGTAAAAGTACCTTTTTTCCTGCACATCATGTCTGTTATTACTCATATTTCTAACCTGCATGTTGCTTATATCACACTCTTAACTTTTGCCTTTTCTGCTTCCATGTTTCATTGTGCTGCTCTATTTTAATGTTTTACATTTTTATCTTATTGTGATCCTTTTTAACAGGGTGCCTTCTGTACATCTGTTTTTGAAATAACTAAAAGAAAATACATAAGTGAAGAAAATGTATTCAAAACATTACAGCAACAATCATCTGCCTAAAACGTACTGAATGTTTGCAGCTATTGCCTTTAGCCTCATTTAAACTGCTCCACTCTTTAAGTGGATTATGGCCAAAGTGTCTAATGTGGGACTAAAACCAAGAACCAGACCACGTGTAGGACAGGACCCAACCAAGTTTAATTTAGAAGCAACTTAATTTGTGAACAGTGCCTTAAAGGAGTTTTAGGTTACGTATGGTTAACGTATGTTTAATTGAATGCACCATAGTTCTGCTTGAATAAATAATAAGTTTAGTAACGGCAGTAGTATTGTGTTGCCCATTGTTTATTTTAAAGAGGCTGTATTCCCCTACATGGTTCTCCGAGCATTATTGTCCTACCTTCTTCTGTGCTCGTTTCCTTACATGAACTATGAACCCAAATGATTTTCTCCTTCAGATTTTTTTGACATCAGTTCAAAGTGGAAATTTACAAAGGGTGGAAACAACAGAACCCGGGAGCCCTTTTCTGTAAACATGCATAAAAGTCATTGTCTTGGTCATCGTCAAACTTTCCAGACACTGAACTTCCCATTTATAGCATCTATAATTGACACAGGAGCAAACCAAGATGCATCCAGGTCTGAACAAGAACTAACCAGCTCTAAACCAATATGAGATCAACCTTAACGGGCCTATGTTATGCTTTCAAAAGTTAGGATTTTAAAAGGAAAACACCTTTTGATGTCATGTAGAAGTGTGTTTTTACACTCCATACACCTAATTTCAGGCCATCTCTACTGAGCTAAAGGTAAAAACTCACCACTGCATAACATCACAAGTTTGAACAGAGCATTTTGAGCTTGGGAAATGTAGACAGACTAATAATAACAGGTTACTCAAACATGTGTGAATGAAACAAAACACAGCTCAAGGTGTGTTTTTGAGGAGGCGACAGCATTATTACATGACTAAAACCTCACAAGCGTCAATTTTGTGTTATTAATATAGAACCGTTAAACTAAATTATACCAGGACTAAATAAAATTACACAGAAACTACCACTTAACAGATAAAACACATTTACAACTAAAACACCATCTTTAAAATACTGACATGTATTTTCAATTGACTCATTCAACACAAATCTTAGACTAAACCGGGACTACATCAGGTCTAAACATGACCTAATCCAGGCCGAATCCAGGACTCAAGCGGGCATGACTTCACCAAGGCAACACCAGGAATAAACAAGTATTAAACTGGACCGAACCAGGATTGAAGCACATAAAACCAATGTTAACAAGAAATACACCACTTAAAACTATTAATTTTTCTCATAGTGATACAAATAGAGGTTTTCTCATTCTCGAAGCACCCAGAACTAATCTCAGACTATACCAGGCCTACCCCAGATCTAAACATGATCCTGTGCCAGACTAATCCTGGCCAAAACCCAAGATGCAAATGGGCATGACTTCACCAAGAAAACATCAGGAATAAACACGGATTCATTTCAACTGAACCAAGACTAAAGCATGTAAAACCACTGGTAGCAGCAAATACATGTGTTTCAGCCAAATGATTCATTCCTGATTTGAAGGATCAGGTCTCAAAAACTCGATAGTTCACATAGTACATATAAGTCTGTCTGTATAAATGGTCCAACCTGCTCCTGTGTTGTCCTCCTCGCCCCACAAACATAACTCTTCCTCGGGTATGGGGTCCTGCTCCTCTCCGCATGATTCCTCCATGGCTCACAGAAGTAAACCCCAGTGTTGTCAGGACACAAACATCATAATATCCTGTGAATCTGCTCCTAAAGCACCGGCACTAAACAATGGGAACTTCCTGAGTTGAGAGCAAGGCTGCGAGAGAAGGGAGGAGTGGGCTGAGCGCAGGGAGGAATGGAGATCTCACATCTGGGTTAGATTTCTAAAGGATTATGAAATGTATCAGACAGCAACAATGGGTCACACCTATAGGCCAGTGTATGTCCCAGTTAGAGTGGAAGCATAAAGGCAGAGTCGTTAATAAGTCTAAATAAGTTAATAAATAAAAAGTATGGCTAATAATATCAACTGTATATTGGTAAATTAGTGTTAAAACAGCATAAACAAACTAAAATACCAACTGTAAAACTAAAATGGAATGCTACATATGATACTCTACCCTTTATGGTAACTTAACTCTCATGGGAACAGCTTCAGGAAGGGCATCTGGCACAAAATGTATGTCAAATCAATTGATAAATGACTGCACACAAGCATATAGATAGTCTCTTGTGACAAAATGTGGATTGTCGAGTCAAATATAACACATTTTCCCTGTATCAATTATAATATAGCACAATAAGAAATCTAATTCATTTGGGAAACAGAAAACATTTTCTACAGGTCTAAACTAGTTATTTAAAGATCCCTGTAAGGCTATTTTCTGATCTGTATTACTGTTTCCTCATCACAAACATACCTGGAGTTGTGTTTTGTTTCATTCACACATGTTTAACACACAAACCCTGCACATTTAGACTGAATGGGGCTGTCCCGGGTAAATAGGGACGTCTGGTCACTCTAAACAAGACATAATTTCCCAAAGAGGAGATGAGATACGAGATTGGGTCCATGAGAATGAGCCCATTTACTTCCTGTAAAGTGTGAACTCTGCTTCAAACCACATGCTTTTACCCACAGAGGATTGGCGGTGGCAGATCACTGACAATTAGAAATGACAGAACCTCAATCCCATTAAAGATAAATAAATTAAGCAAATTAAGTGTGTGTCTCTGTGTGGTACTTGGGTTCATAAGACTTGTATAAGCTTGTATAAGAGTCAGGGCTGTGAAACGACTGGAGCGTGCCAAATGTAGCCACCAAATCTAAATGCCAAAGCTACAGTATCAATGACTTATAAAAGGTTTAACGAAAAGATCAGCCACTCAAACCAGGACTAACGCTCAACTGTGAACACATTAAAACCCAAACTAACTTTATCTTCTTTCCTTTCTTATATTGTGTAAAAACAGGTATAGACAAACTTTGTAATTACTGATAATAAAACAAGAAAGTATTTGAAATTAGAGCTATATAAATTTTATTATCAAATGAATTCTTATTACAGCTTCTTTTTGGAATGTGGAAAAGAGAGTTTAGTCCAATATCGTAAATTCTAAATACTTCTATGGCACATGTTGGAATCAAATAGTATGAATACCAACCATAACTATTTCATCTTTTGCCCTATGTTGTAATATGTTTAAGGAGGATTTGAATCTTTTAAATACTTTGATACAATCCAGAGTCTACTACAGTGCCATTATGATCAAATATTAACTGCATATTTGACTACTTATGCTTTAAGTTGTAATGTGTGAAAGGAACAACTTGTAACTAAACTAACTAAGCAGCTAAATACTTAAAATACTTTTCTTGGACATCAAATAGTGCAAATACTTCCACAGTTATCTTTTGCTTGGTGGTTTGATGTGTAAAGAGTCAAACTTTGATAGTAGATGTCTTGAGGTCTTGTAAATAAAAGCTGGAATGCAAACAAGATACCAACATACTGTTTAGGAACATTTTATTTTCAAATTAAACAGCTATATTTTTCCCTATGATATGTGAAAAAGGGAGGGTTACTAAATACTTCACCATTGTAATTACTCCAAAGTAAGAGGTTTTGTTGAATGAAAAGCTACATGATGTAAGTTAACACCACTTTCCGTCCTCTGAACAGCGACACTCCCAGGACGCTCTGTTCTACACATTTTCTTTTGCTGAAGTCACTGCGCCTGAGGCCAAGAGTTAACAGTTTAGTGTCTTGATTTTGGCACAAACTGAAACAAAAAAACAACAACATGTTACCATTCAAATGGTGCTGAGTCTGTGGTTTGTGATGTGGTGAGAGCTAAAGTGAGTTAACACTGAGCAAGTCGAAAACATGAGGTGGTGAAACAATGCCGGTTTGGGCCAAATATGTGTCAAATAAAGTCAAGACCCAAAGCAAACAGACTAGAATGAGATCTGGAGGAGCAAATGTCTGCAGCAGGACAGCCATATTAATATGAACGGTGTGTTATGTAAGTGCAGGCCCAAGACAAATATCACCTCTGACCTTAAGATGAGTAATGATCACTGAAATAATACAAGTTCTGCATTGAACTAGAACTGACACTAACATATGCTGTAATATGGATATAGCCTACCTAGAGTACAAATTATCAAAAAATAAACACACATATGATAGATTGTATGATGGTTTCATAATTGCAGCACATAAAATCAACTTTAAAAGCACACATTTGTTACAGATAAAACTATTTACTTTTGTGAAATGAAGAAAATGTGAAATTACATTATTAATAGTTTTTAATACTTGCGAGGCTTATCTTATTAAAGATTTATGTGAAATTGAGTTGAGGTAATGATAAGGGGACCACATTTTCAATATTCTGAACTGGGACACACCTGGATTGGGATGGTTGGTATAAATAAAATAGTGAAAAGAGCGTGTAAGATTGTGAGAATTAAGGATCTTTCCTTTCCAGTTCCCACCAAAGTAGGAGACACAATTTACAATTCTGAATAAAATAAAAGAATTCAAAACAAAAATTCAAATTTGAGACAGGTAAATGTGTGTTTTGTGCATAGATTGTATATAAAATATATTCAAATATACAGTCTATGATTTTGTGACACAAGGGATGAGAACTTGGAAAATCTTTTCTTTTTATGTTATTTTGTGCAACAATTTTGGTTTGATTTTCAGTCTTGGCTTCAATCCAGTTTGCCCCTCTGGCCATAAAATAATTACATTTTGGTGCCTCAATAGTTTATAAAAGACTGGCATTTGGTGTCAGCAATTTATTGATTTTAAGAAAACATTTTATTCACAAATGTCGTTTTTTTTAGAATTAAACTTCGTTGGCTCATTGGACCTTGTTGAGAGAAAGGGGGGTGTCTTGATGTTATTTGAGTGCGTTTTTTTTTTTTTTTTTGAGCATTTGTTGTGTTTTCATGTGATCCGTGTACTTTTGTGGGGTGACTATTTTGTTTTGTATGTTAATTTAAAAAACAAAACAAAAAATTAACTGTCTTTTAGGCGCTGTGGAGGTTTCGGTGCCTAAATCCTGCCGAAACATTTTTCCACGAAGAAGACGTGACGCTCGCTCTCCCCGCGCTGCGTCATCAAAGATCGTGTTTGACAAACTAAACTTCACTCCTACGTGTTACAGCACTATTGCCTCACATGATATTTAGACTAATTTACGCTGTTATGATAAAACATATGAAGAACAATATATAGATGTAAATATATTCAAATGTATTACCTCAGCTGAAGATAAGTTTTGAAAGCCCGCGTGTGTCTGAACGTAAAACAGAGTGCGATGTCGTTTTCCCTCGTGATCTCCGTAACCACGCTCGTTTCCTTGGAGATTTGTTTTGGATTTACAATGGACTAAATAGCACAAAATAACTACTTTAAAAGAGGTTTCGGCTGTAGTTTTTACTTTCTTATAGACATAACTGTTTGTTTAACCATGGCGGGAGTAATTCGGAGGCTCGACGAGACGGTTGTGAACAGAATCGCTGCAGGAGAAGTCATCCAGAGACCTGCAAACGCTGTCAAAGAAATGATAGAAAACTGGTAACTTATAAACACATGAGTAAAACACTATTTAACAACTATATAACAACTATATAACCACATTTTAATAAGCTAATACGTACTTGGTTCAGACTACGCGGTGTTTCTGGTTATCACTGATGTATTATTTGTCATAAGATGTTGCACTTTGAGTTTCTTTGGAGGATTAGTTAAGTTTGCATGATAAAAAGTCCAATTAAACTTCACCTGTTGAATTGTTTCCAGTCTCGACGCTAAATCCACAAACATCCAGGTGACAGTGAAGGACGGAGGGCTGAAGATGCTGCAGATTCAAGACAACGGGACAGGGATCAGAGTGAGACACATAAGAACAACTATTACACAAAAACTAAAACACTGTCTGAATAGGAGAACTTAGTTTAATACATTATTTTGAGTTGGAATAGTAGAGCACGGTCATTGAAATGTGTTCTTATATCACAGGTGTACACAGTCATTGAAAACGTTTTATTTTAGTAGTTTATTTCAGTGGAATGTGGGCAATAGAATAAATGAAACTGCTTAATCATTATAACACTAAAGATCTTTCTCATGAGTATCTGAGTCAGTTCATTAATTATGAGTATTTATGGATTTGCCAGAGACAATGCAATCATAGTTACATAACAAAGCTGATGCAGTGCATGCAGAGTTTTCAATTCAATTCAAGTTTATTGATATAGCATGTTTAAAATGATTTCAGCTGACCAAAGTCCTTCACATAAAACTCAACAAAAACAGAAGATACATATACATATATATACACACATACACACACATAACATAATACATGTGAAAACTACAATAAAAAGAAACTAAGATAACCTGACTAGTTAGTATTAAATGTCAGGGAAAAGAGGTGCATTTTCAGTCTAGTCTTAAACTGCATTACGCACTGAAAGGATCTGACAGGAAGTATAACAAGTGCCAGTTTTCAACTCCTGTCCCTGGTTGAGCTTTTCTACACTAATAAACATAATATAAATTTTCAAGATAATTTGTTTTAAGATTAAGAAAATTTGACAAAAGTTGTCTTCTTTAAGTAAAAGTTAAGGTTCTATCGACTATATGGATGTACATGTCCTTGTAGTTAGGTAAGGCGAGGCAATTGTTTTTTATTTGGACATTTGTACAAATACTAGAATTTATAATGATGCTTTAAAATATAACTTTATTTTGTTCCCTTTGCACAGAAAGAAGACATGGAAATTGTGTGTGAACGATTTACTACAAGCAAACTACAGACATTTGAGGATCTCTCTGCCATTTCCACCTATGGATTCAGAGGAGAGGTGAGGTAGATTGAACACTTTCTAAACATAACTCGCTTATTATAACACTGACTCTGATATTTGTTTCATTCTTAACCGCAGGCTTTGGCCAGTATAAGTCACGTCGCCCATGTGACCATAACAACAAAGACAGCTGATGCCAAATGTGCTTACCGGTATGAGAAAAACACTTGGAAATTACAGGGGATTTATGTAACAAATGCTGTTTTTATTTTAAATGATTGAAAAGTATTAAAAAGAATCAAAAAGAAATGCAAGTATCAAAAAGAAATGTGACCTAAAACCTGGCTATTCTGTCTGAAACAAGGGAAACTTATGTACTTTAATTTGATTTATCTTTTAATCTTGTGTCATTGCATTATGTTTTGACCTTTAGGGATCTATTCATACCAACACAGGCCATAGTCTCTGTATTCATGAGGAGAAAATCTTATTGTAGTCATTGTATAATTGAATAATATGAGCTTTTCCATTTGGTCCAACCAGTTTTATCATAAATCCAGTCCACAAAGCCCTTTATAAACTCCAATGAAGTAGATTAAGAAGTTTTGTATTATTTGTTCGCATTTGCAATACTTAATCAAATGTACCTGTAGGCCAAGGGAAAAAGTGTAAACATTTGGTGAATAGTTGATTACCCTTGAATAAGAGTTCACCAGTTAAAGCTTAAACAGATCACTGACATTGTTCTTTTGCAGAGCCTGTTATAGCGACGGAAAACTCAAAGCTCCGCCCAAACCCTGCGCTGGAAACCAGGGTACACAGATTCTGGTAAGTGCTTTACAATTTACTGTTTATTTTTATTTCTTTACATGTATTTGATTATATTTTAGAAAATCAATTGAATTTCTTAATGTTTAGGTTGAAGATTTGTTTTACAATATATCGACCAGGAGGAAAGCTTTGAAGAGCCCCAGTGATGAATATTCAAGGATCGTAGAAGTGGTCAGCAGGTAAATCATATGTACCCAGAATGCACAGTTTCTTCATATTGTAAACACATTTCTTAGTTTTTAGTTTTATCCTTTATTATTATTATTTTATTATTTTGCAGATATGCCATACACAACTCAGGCAAAGGTTTCTCAGTGAAAAAAGTAATATTTTGATTTCACAACAAAGTATCAGCTGACAATTATTATTTATTTATATATTTTTATTTAACGTGATTTTTTTCCAGCAAGGAGAGACGGTGGCAGATGTGAGGACTCTGCCGAATGCCTCTGTGGTCGATAATATCCGTGGAGTTTTTGGAAATGCTGTCAGTAGGTAAAAAAAAAAAAACATGCGCTGACCTAAACTGGGATGTTTTAATCAGAAGTATTAATGTTAAGTCAAAATGTGTCTTTGATTTATTTAATAGGGAGCTGATTGAGGTGGGCTGTGAGGATCAGAAACTGGCCTTTAAGTTGAAGGGATACATCTCCAACGCAAACTACTCAATGAAGAAATGCATCATGGTCCTCTTCATCAACCGTAAGTTCTCATTATAGATTTAAAATATAGTAGGTGATATAATGGTCATATAACGCTTTTCCGTCTCTGCTGTTTCAGATCGTCTCGTGGAGTCGAGCGCGTTGAAAAAAGCTGTAGAGACTGTTTATGCTGCGTATCTGCCCAAGAACACACACCCTTTTCTGTATCTCAGGTGACTCCAAGACAAAACTCTGTACTGCACTGAAAATACATTTGTCGATAATGTTTGCCTTGTTCCTTTCTTTCACCAAACCTATTTTAATCTATTTTAAAGCTGCACTGTGTAACTTTCCTGGTGGAGAGCTTGTCAAATGAAGTGTTTATTGCTCAAAAATAACTTGAAAGACGTGCATTCATACTGCGAGCTGGGTTGTCGCTCCACAGTAAGAATGCACGTCTTTCAAGTTATTTTTGAGCAATAAAGGCTTAGACTTGTAAATGACAAATGACAAAAACAGACATATTTTATGCCATACTCTGGAACATTCCAGACAGTGTTCACGTGGAATCGGGTGGCTTTTTAAGAGCTGCCAAGGGTGAAAAATGTGGTCCAAGGGTTTCGCAAGAGCTATTTTCCATGTAAAATGTGTTATTTGTGGAATAATCCTCATGGAAGTCTTGAATTTCAGTGACAAGTCTTCATATTTAAAGCCGTCAGCACTCTGTAGCTTCTGTTTGTGTGTGAGTGAGGACGGGGCAGGTCTGTGTCATCTGAAAAGTGCTTCTGTACGTGCCTGGCGACCTTGATTCCAGGCAAAGTAAAAGCATCTCCACGAAGGGAAGGAGGTGGCAGAGCAACCATTAGAAAAGACAGTTAGAAAATAAGGAGCATTTGTGAAAAAAAAACTAAACCTCTCCACAAAACTAATGAAAATGCTCTTCTGAGAGACTTTAATATTTATGATTGTTTTCCTGTTTTTTTAGTTTAGAGATTGCCCCTCAGAACGTGGATGTGAACGTGCACCCGACCAAACACGAGGTTCACTTCCTGCACGAGGACAGTGTGATCGAGAGCGTTCAGAAACACATTGAGACTAAACTTCTGGGATCCAACTCCTCACGGACCTACTTCACTCAGGTATGAACTGAATGAATGCCTTCGCAAAAATGTGCTGGCACCACTCACCACGACGATAACATCTTTGTATTGTTACGGCAACTATTTTAACAAGAGTCCACGCCTTGCAACCTGCTCTCAATTACACTCAGGGAACGTCAGAAATGAGTTCCAGCATTTGAGTCGTGGTGAATGGAACGTTTAAGTCATTACTTCACTTTTTATTCATGTAAAAGTAATTTGCAATAGGCGTTATAACTACATGTTTTTGCAAATTATTTTTATTCAGTCAAACCCAAAAGAGCCAGAGGTTTCCTCTTTTTTGTTTCCATATTTTAACCCAACCCTATGAGTTGCATTTGTCAAAACTCTACAAAGAAGAACTAAGAACATTCTTGTTAGTCAACACCACGTTTCAACATACTATAATTGAATATGGGCTAATTTATGATTGAGAAGAGAAGAGTTTTTTGATCAGTCTCCACTGGATATCGGCAATGCAATTAAATGTTAAATTATTTGGCGAGAGTGCGTTTCAGGGTTAGGTTTCAGTATCTATTAGAGTCTATCAAAACTAGATACGTGTTTGAACTACTATCTAAAAAACACATAAATACTGTAGGAATTCAACTTTCCAGAATCATTCTAATTCAGTAGAAATCACATTATATTGTACATTTTGGGTCCTGGGAAAAAAATAGAAAAATTTGCGCCGTGATGACACTAGTAGTAGGGATGGGCTTGATTAGTCGATTAATCGACAATTGATCGTTAAGAATTTCTTTGATCACATTCATTTTAATCGACAAACTGAATGTAGGTTGCTGTGCGTAATGTAGCGTAAGGAGTCGAGGCTGCGTCTGAGCGCAAACACTGGAGTCGTGGCCCCACAGTCCCACGTCTCGGCTCTGGCTCCATGGAGATCACTATATTCCTCAGAGTGTGTTTACCTGCACATCAGTATCCCAGGTATGATCGGGTTTTTTGAGTATCCCGGTTTCACATGTATACGCAGCATCTTCGACACGACAGACGCACAGAACAGACTCACCAGCCTCATCACATCCTCTGTCACAGAGAGAACACTCATATAATCCACTGCGTTGTGTCCTTTAGTCCAACAGAAGCTGCACCACATCAGCACAAGGAAAGAGCTGCTTTTTTTCGCTTACGCAAATGAGCCATGTGGTTTTAAGTTTCGTTTCTGTAAGACATAAACAAATGTGCACAAAGCTGCAGTAAACATATAATCTCACACGGGCTGATGTGGCTCTGTAGTGATTATGGTTTATATGTTGTATAGTTGTGTTTATTTATGCAGATTAGTAATAGTAATAATAGTGATGATAATTTTATATAAAATGTTAATGATTAATCCAAAATCGATTGTTAATTTTCCCGACGATCGATGAAGAAAATTTAATCAAATGCCCATCCCTAACTAGTAGGTTACCTAAAGTTTAACTAGTTTAACTTAACAAACTGGTAATAATCACATTAAAATAAGCTGTTGTTTATTAAGAACTACAGCTTCATTTGTACCATGTCTTTCTTTCCAGACTCTACTTCCCGGTCTCTCTGTCTCTGAGGGTCCTGAGGTTAAATCCTCCTCAAACTCCAATGAACGTGTTTACGCTCATCAAATGGTGCGCACTGACCACCGCACTCAAAAACTGGACGCGTTCCTGCAGCCCAAAGACAAGTCCTCCGCAGAACCCCCTGCAGAGCCCCCCAGAGAGCCCCCTGATACAGAACATCCCGGCTGCAGCAAAGAGACTGAGAGCAAAACTAAACCATCGAGCTCTGACACTGTGGAGATGGACGACATGGACGGTTTGAACGACTCAGATCTGCTGCAGGCCGTGGAGGAGGCGGAGGTCCCGACAGGGGAGAAGGAGAGAGGGGCCAGCGCTGGAGACGTGCACAGGTGGGTCCTCTGTTTCTTTAGTTTTTGCCCCGACAGTGTCAGCACAGTTAACAGTTAAGGACAGTGGGGCGTCTTCCAGGTCTCACCTTGACCCTAAGGTGGTGCTGATCAGGATGCTAGAAATTCAGCGAGGCTCTGACCCATGAGGGAGTGGGTCTGTCTCATCTGGGTGGGTCACGAATCTGTAGCTGATGACGATGTTGTTTCCCCTCTTCTATAGAGTAGGCGTCACTTGATTACATAGAGCTGTGCATGAACGGGACATGATTTTTCTTGTCAAATTTAAGTATGACTCGGCTCAAAAAACAGCTCTAAACATTCACCTCTAAGGTGAGTCAGAGCTGTTGTGATATTATCTGCCCCCAAGCAAATCTCTGACAGTATTTTCAGCTTTTCAGAAGCAACACACGTCAATGAAATAGTGTCTCTATTTCCCTCTAGTGGTAGAACAATAACATGAGAAATTTGTGTTGTAGAATAGCGGGTTTTTTATTTAGGAAACTAGAGCTGCAGCAATTAATTTGATTATTGCAAATGTTAACTGGTCTATACAGACAGAAATAACATTTTGTAACAAAGACATTGACCGTGTTAACTCTAAACGATTATCATGTTAAGCATATTTATCTAGAAGTCTTCACTGATCTTACTTTAAACTTTTTTGGTTAAACACAGGTATTTAAACAATCTCAATAGACAGATTGGACTAGGTTACATTCAAGGATTCGAATAACTAAACTTGTCATGTAATTATAGATTTAAACATAATCAAAATGTGCTATACAAAATTACTCAGTGGCCTCATGATCAAACATTTTGTCTGAGGTTATACATTTTAATATTATTTTGTTGCACGATCACTGATCCAGGAAGCGTCTGAGGAAGGAGCGATGTGACGAAGAGGAGGAGGAAGAGGCGACTGCAGCAGAAACGCCAAAGAGACGAGTGATTAAACTGAACAGTGTGAAAGAGCTCAGAGCAGAGATCTCAGACAACACTCACAAAGGTACAACTCATAATGACCAGAGGTGGGGCAGCCAAAATGTGCAGTAAGCGTGGAGAATATTACTTTAAAATATTATTACTCAAGTAGAAGTGTTCAGAGAGCAGTTAAAGACTAGATTATGATTTCTAAACTAATGTCATTGGACAGAAAAAACATGAAATAATGCTAATGCACCGGTTGCAATTGTTATACATAAACAATAAACAAAATAAATTGAATTGTATTTGTGAAATAAAAAAAAAATCTGCTTCAAAATGGCTGCAGTCTAAAAAAGATAAAATCAAACATCAAATATGAATAATTATGTATTAATAATAATATATTATATGGTAATTAGTTAAACATTATTTGTTTTAATTTAGGTCTCCAAGAAATGTTACAGAATCACTCCTTTGTGGGTTGTGTGAATCCTCAGTGGACTTTGATTCAGCATCTCACCAAACTCTACCTCCTCAATACCACAAAACTCAGGTACAAACCACTGCATTTGATTTATTTTATTATTATTATTGTTATTATTATCATTCTTTTTGCAGCCAAGAGCTCTTCTACCAAATCCTGATCTATGACTTTGGTAACTTTGGCGTGCTCAAACTCTCTGTAAGTAAATTGTCCCGTAACATATGCGTAGCTACTTTAATTTTCTATATTTTTCCCCTTTCATATTGTCACATTCAGGAGCCGGCGCCGCTGTACGATTTGGCGATTCTGGCGTTGGACTCAGAGGAGAGCGGGTGGACAGAGGAGGACGGGCCCAAAGAAGGACTGGCCGAGTACATCGTGGACTTCCTCAAAAAGAAAGCCGAGATGTTAGAGGACTATTTCTCCATGGAGATAGATCAGGTGTGTTTAAAGATTTGAGCATGAAAAACTGATTAAACGACTGGGTTATGACCAATACTTTGTTTTTGTAGGAGGGAAATGTGACAGGTTTACCGATGTTACTGGACAAATACACTCCCATCATGGAGGGGCTGCCCATGTTTATCCTGAGACTGGCCACTGAGGTGAAGTTTATTTATTTACTTTTACAATTATTAGTAACTCAGATGGTAGATGGTTTAGTTTAGTACATTTTTATAATGGTACAGTACATAGTTTTAGACAAAAAAGCAAATTGTATTATTTTAAAGGGCTAAATTATATTTCAGCGCAGCCTTTTGTAATGTAATTGTCTTAATATTGTCAAACAGAATTCATAAAGACTAAATACATATCTCACAGATTTATTTTTTTGATTTTGTTCTTTTTGACTTAAAATGATACGTTTCATTCTTATTAAACTACTCTGACCTACTGTGTCTTTATATTTGGTACAGAGAATCACCTTATTAAAAAAGCTCATGTCCAGTGATTGCGGCAGTTTGTGAAAACCTTCATTTAGGGACTTTTCAGGATTTGTTTTCCGTGACCCCAGGACCCTCCAGACGGGTTCAGTGTGGTGAATGTTCTGGTTTTGTGTCTCAGGTGAACTGGGACAGTGAGAAAGAGTGTTTCAGAGACTTCAGTAAAGAGTGCAGCTTCTTCTACTCCATCAGGAAACAGTACATCCTGGACCCGCAGCCTGGAGACGACCAGGTATGTGTCCTCAAGGTTTATTTGTACGTAAATCTGTATAATTGTACCTTATTTAACATAGGTTCTTTGTCATTTATCCACTTTATTATCCTTTATTACCACATGTGTGTGCAACGCATCCCTATAGCCGAGTGCCAGAGGAGGAACTGATGACTTTAAATATGTTTTCTGTGCTGCTGCTGAACTTTAAATAACCTTTGGGATCAAAAAAGTATCTGTCCCTTTATGTTATGTTTTGCTTTTTGTTAATATATTGTAATGTTTAAGCTTCTTTGTCCCTTAAGGGTCTTTTATAAGCTTAAAGTTGAATGTAATTTCCTCAGTGAATGATTTTAAATTATAGCAATCAACATAAAAACACTTTTTAGTTATGAGAAGGAACGTGATCAGCTACAGACCAGTTTTAAAGCAGCCTGGCTCAGTAGATTTGGTCTGCTCTCTAGTGGTGAAACTACAAATGACAAGTCTAAGAAACCGCTTCAATAAACTGGTACCTGGTGAAGGAAATAGAAACAAATGCATTAGTCTAAAGAGCATTAAAAACTGCACAATAAGCATCTAGGGATTAAGTCATATTTCTGAAAGCTTATAAAACAAGTTAAGTTCTGTAGAGCATAACTAGCATTATCCATATGATTCTGAAGTATATATCAGTATTAAAAGACCTATTGTATTTTTCAGGACACAGACTCGTGGCGATGGAAAGTTGAACATGTGATTTTCAAAGCGTTTCGGACCCTCTTCAGTCCTCCTAAACATTTCAGTGAAGACGGGACAGTTCTGCAGATCGCAAATCTACCGGACCTGTACAAAGTGTTTGAGAGATGCTGATTAACGTGCACCAGTCCACCAATATATGCTGCCCTTTTTTACTGTTTAATGTATATTTTGTAATGTAAATAAAAATATATTTCACACTTAAAACTAAGAGCGTTGGTCCTGAATTTTACTGGACATGAATATTGTCAAATTAGACTGCTGACAGGTAATTATTATTTTAATATGAGCTAGAGATTTGCAAAAGATATATTTTATTTGTGATACAATTATTTATCCAATCAAAACAATTATTCAGAAACTTTTAAATAATTTGGGAAAACATTTTCCTCACTTAGAAGCAGTGGCTTTTAGCCCTTGTAAGGTCTTTTTTTTTTTTTTACACAGAGTCCTGCTGGGTCTGGTGGACCCATTGGACATCACCATGTTTAAACCCTTTTTTTGTTAAAATTCTCAGTAGATGTTTAATTCATCCCATTTGGAAGTAGCATTAACAATTTATTGTTAAATTCGCTCCCTTTACCTTTGTTAAATTACATTTAAGAATAAAAAGGCCACTAGTTTTTTGCACAACACTATAGTGAACTATTTATTTGAGTTTAGTCCTGGTTCAGTCCTGGTTCAGTCCTGGTTTAGTCCTGGTTCAGGTCTAGATTAGGAGTTGGACCTGAAGACCCTATATGAAATATAAATATGAAGGGGGTGGAAGCAATGGAGGGGGTCAATTCATTTTTTCTCTGATTCATGTTCCTCACACAAAATGAGCCAAGGCTAATTCATTTCAGGGTGAAAAAATAATTCTTTGTATAATTTTTCTGAAGCTAAAAACTGAAAACAGGTCCCACAGACCCGAAGCCCTTACAAGTGTTAAATGAGAAGCATAAATCTATTTCTCCAGGTTAATCTTTGACGATACATAAATGTTTTCAGAATTATCGATATTTGGATTTTGACCCACTTCATAGAGATTTAGTTTTATTTTCTTTAATATCACGAAATTGACCTATAAATCCATGTTCCTTCCCTCAACTATGATCATGAGCTTTGTGTAACGACCAAAATATCACGGATAAGCAGTTGAAATTAGAGTTCTTCTGCAGAGCGACCGGGCCGGGACTGGAGGGACTATGTCTCTGGGCCTGGGAAATCCTCGGGGGCCCCCCTGGAGGAGCTGGAAGAAGTGTCCAGGAAGTCTGGGATTCCCTGCTTAGACTGCTGCCCCTGCGACCCAACCCCGGAGAAGTGGAAGAAAATCAATATATCGCACTTCAAAATGTGTTAAATGTGGCAAGCCTAGTCTGGTCCAAGTCTAGTTCCTGTTTTTTCCGCAAATTTGAGGTGTGAAATAGTCAAATCAGACACAAAGAAAGAGCCGCTTTGTAAACACATTTGTAAATTACACATTTATTTTCAAGAAATCTTTTAAATATCTGAAAAATTTCCATGAAACCTCAGCAGACACAGTTGTTTCTCTATTATATATAGTCTCAAATACCGACTGCACCTTTTTACTTTAAATACATACCATCATTTAGTACCTGTTTAAAGAATGAGCAATGGAGTGGTGCGGACCCCCAGTTTTCCTTAATGCAAGAAGGCACTTTACTGAGAGGGAGGATGGGGAGAGGCTCTACAAAGCTTTTGTTAAAGTCATTCATGCAACTTATCAAAAAAGAAAAAAACAAAATACGCCCAAGCACCCAGGCAAAGAAATGCAGAAAACAACATGATGTACAAATACCTGTAAATTAAGTAGTGATCCAAATAAAAAGTCCAAAAAAGTGCATCTCCCAGCTATATCATAGGTTTATTATTATTACTACTAAAGACGCACTATGTAACCTTTCTGGAGGAAGGTGTACTACTTGTCTGTCACCACGGAGATGTCTCTACTTTGCGTGAATGTTCCACAGTACGGCATTAAACACATCCGTCTTGCATTTACACGATTACAAGTGTTTTACTGGATTAAAAACTACCTTAAAAATAAAACAGGTGAGTTGAGTCGCCTCTCCGCAGATCTGACCTGTAACCTGACCTGGCGGCATCACTTACATAGAAAAAAACTGAATGCCACACTGCGGAACATTCCGAGCAAAGCGATAACATGTCCATGGAGACATCAGAAATGTCGCACGGTGCGTCTCGAAGTTTTTGTGTCTCCCAAACACTGCCAGACGAGAACGAGAAGATTGGACTTTTTTTTTTTTCTTCTGTGCTACGATTGTTTTTTGGTTGGCTACAAATAACGTGACGGTGATGTGCTCCTGGCGTGTGCGGCGGTCAGAGGCTGCAGGTTTAGGGTTTATCATTCATTTGTGTGGATGGATGGGCCTGTAGGGGGGGTACGGGTGGGGCAGGGTGGTATTGGGGGCAGTGGGTGGTGGTATCGGGGGAAGTGGGTGGTGGTATCGGGGGCAGTGGGTGGTGGTATCGGGGGGAGAGGGTGGTGGTATCGGGGGGAGTGGGTGGTGGTATCGGGGGGTACGGGTGGTATCGGGGGGGTACGGGTGGTGGTATCGGGGGGTACGGGTGGTGGTATCGGGGGGTACGGGTGGTGGTATCGGGGGGTACGGGTGGTGGTATCGGGGGGTACGGGTGGTATCGGGGGGTACGGGTGGTCTTATTGTTGGGACAGTAGCGCGTTCCTATTGGCCTTCATCTTCTCCAGGCGTTTGACGAGGTGGTTGTTGGTCATCTCCATCTCCTCGATTTTGTCCAGAGCCGTACGCAGCTGATGGAGGGATAGAGAGAGAGGGAGGGAGGGAGGGAGGGATAGAGAGGTAGAGAGAGAGAGAGAGAGAGAGAGAGAGAGCGCGAGAGAGACAGACAGACAGACAGACAGATAGATAGATAGAGTGGGAGGGATGATAGACAGAGAGGGGGTGAAAGAAAGAGACAGAGAGGTAGAGAGAGAGAGAGAGAGAGAGAGGGAAGGAGGAATGGATATAGGGGGGAAGAGAGGGATGTAAAGAGAGGAGGAGAAGTGGGAGGGAGGGATAGATAGAGGGATAGATAGAGGGATAGAGAGAGAGAGACAGAGGTAGAGACAGATAGAGATAGGGAAGAAGGGATGGAGAGGGGGAAGAGGGAGGGATGAAGAGAGGGGGGAAGAGGAAGAGAGGGTGAGAGAAAGACAGTGACGCATAGAGAGGTAGATAGAGGAAGAGGGAGGGAGGGATGAAGGAGAAAGAGAAAGGTGAGAGAAAAAGCAAAAGAAAAGGGTTAAATTAAAACCATTTCTCATTAAAATAAGCGTGAGTTAAACGTGTGTAACGTGAAGTGTCCTAATGCTGAAGGACCAATAAAACCACTTTTATTTTCTGTCTTTTATCACCGCGTGAGTTCTGTGCTCCCGTGTCTTTTATTTATTTGTATGTCTTTTTTATCCTTTTATTATTTATTGGTATTCTTGCTTTTATTTTGATTTGACTAGTTTTATTGTCTTAATGAGGACTAGTGGAGTTAAGTATTTTTATATTTCTATTGGATGTTTTATTTGTATTGTGCAGCACTTTGGAAATTTTGAACGTTTTGTTTATGAAATGTGCTGTAGAAATAAAGTGGATTGGACTGAATAAACATTGTGAATCTCAACAAAAATCTATGCATCTACAGTAAAATAAAAAAGCTGCCAGTGCATTGTAAAAACAGATAAAAACAATGTACCCATAAAACAGTGGTGACGATTCTTGTGTTTACGGAGCAGCATTTGGCAGAATCATTCGTCTTTTAACCTGGTTTGGGCTAAATAAACGTAAAGTGTCTGTGTGCACTGGTGTAATGAATGGGTTTATGATTCATATAAGGTTAATGAAGGTTGAAAAACACAAAATGCCACTTTTACTACTGATTCTTACAGTTTACCTGGAGAAACACTGAAAAAACATGATTAAGTGAGACCAAAAACTAATTTGCTTCATCTTGTCAAGGTTAAGATGAGCCCACGCAGTAAATCGATCATATTTACCTCTCTTTGTAGTCGTCTTTTCTCTGCTTTAAGTTCATCTTCTATTTTCTCTGCGTTATCGGCCGACGCCTTGTACCTGCCCACTTGCCCTTCAAGTCTGTTTATCTGCAGACACAAAGTACATGTGTTAAGAAAAACAATTCATGTTCCAAGTCGGTGCATTTTTAGGGTCTTTATTACTCACATTTTGCTCCATCGTACCCATTTCTTGTTCCGCTTTAGAAAGCTTAAATTTATATTCACTAATCTGTCGGTTTGCATCTCCTGTGGAAAATAAAGTTCATGATTCATGTTAGTTTAAGTTTAAAAGAAAAAAATATTAGTTTCATACTAAATACCCCAAAAAGAAAAATTAAATATGTCAACTTTTACACAGACACCCCAGAAAACACCATATATACGGTAGGTTATGGTTTTAGATTTTGTTCAGTGTTGGATGCAAAATTGATCTAAAATGAATCCACCAACTTCCAGAACTAATATGCCTCTTCATACTGTACTGTAAAGTAGATTTTCATTTACATATTTTTTATTTTTTTTTCATTTACATATTATATTTTGAGGCGGCACGGTGGCTGAGTGGCAACACTCAGGCCTCACAGCAAGAAGGTTGCGGGTTCGATCCCCGGGTCGCCCGGGCCTTTCTGTGTGAAGTTTGCATGTTCCTCCCCGTGTCTGGATGGGTTTCCTCCGGGTACTCCGGTTTCCCCCATGAACCTAAAACATGCCCACACCCCTATGAACTAACATCAAGGACTATAATGTCCACCCTCCTGTGGGCTCACCACCTGCAGAGGGGTTCATAGGGGGGGTCAGGTGCTATGAGTATTGGGCAGCAAGCTGCCCCCGCGACCCAGCCGGATTAAGCGGGAGAAGATGGATGGATGGATATTATATTTTGAACCGAAGTCTGAATGTTTTTAAGTAATTATGAGTAAGTACAGAGAAGTGGGAAAGTGAAAAGATATTTTCTGAGCACTCAAGCCTCGAGTTCAGGAGAATATAGGATTCCTCAAACAAGCATGAATCAAAAGACGCCTGAGTGAGCAAAAACATTGTTAAAACATGTATAAACGCTAATAAGTGTTGATTTTACCAAATATATCCCCTTTAAAAAGAGTATGTTGTCCATGTTGATGAGGTTTGCAGCTGTATCTCTCTCTCATTGATTCCAATCAGTCATTTTAATCTTCTCTTTTTTTTAATACACCCGCTCCACCTGTTTCTGCCTGTTCCAGATGATATAAATACATTAGTTAGCCCAGTCCTCTTACTCTGCATCTCTATATAGTGCAGGTCTGTGCCGTTCTCCACTCTCTCTCCGTCCGTGTAGCCGTCGCTCTTTGAGTGTTTCTGCTTCTCCTCCTCCAGTTGGTTCTTCAGTTTCCTGATCTGAGCCAACAGTTCGTCTTTCTCATCCGCCAACTTCCGTAGCCTCACGTCTACACAGGGAATTAGAAGAACAATACGATCAGTGGAAGACAAGACTTTAGGTTTAGGTCACTCTACTAAGCACACGCACTTACTAATTCATTTAGTTTTGTTAATTTGTGTAATATAGTGTTACTATGTTAACCCTGGAAGACCTACAGTGTCGTAGACGATACTGAGGAATATGTTTTATATAACCGTGCATAACTTTCTAACTGTAAAAGATAGAAACTTACTTTTTTCCCTCTGAAAGCGCAGACACAGCGGTTTCCGTACATTTCTGTGTCATTATCCTACGTCACACTCACGCTGTGTGATGACGTGCGCAAAACGAGTGTCCAATAGGAACTTTGTTTTCCCCACACTCATGCGCTCCGTCCATTTTGATCGGCCCAAACTTTGCCAAAGAGTGAAGTGAGTCAAGATGGTCGACTCCTCTGACTGTGTGTGTTTAGAACGAGTGAAAAAGTCGCTCTAAGTGGAGTTAATTCTCACATAAATGGAAATTACGCATCTTGTTGTGCATAATTGCGCATCCCTTTCTATTTTTATTTGAAAGGTTTATTTCACTCAAAATGAACAAATCCAAATGTAATAAACACCAGGATAATGCAGAAGTGCTGTGGCTCTGGCCCTGGACTTTACAGGAGCTGTTTCCATGACTGGCACCAGAAAAGTAATGGAGCGATTACACTTTTTTTTGTTTTTAGGGCAATAAGGATATTTTTAATTTACTTACAGACTTGATATTTTGCATTTTTGTAGCTAAGGCCCTAAATTAAGCATTTTTTATGTCCAAAAAGTTTATTTATTTATTTATACATATTTGCTGTGTGTTTTGTACAAAAGAGTGTGAATTTTATTTTCTGTTTTTTTTTTTTCATCTCTATTTCTGGTCCTGTAGCATTTATTACAGCCACATGACACAACTACAGCAGCAGATTGTGAAATAACAGGTTGTACTGAACAAAAGGATGTATAACACTTCATTATAGGGTAAAAGGGGCAGTTTTAAAAGCAAAATTAAGAAAAAAATCCAGGCGAGGAGAAATGTACTAAAATTGCCCTTAGGTCTTCAGGGGTGAATATTATGTTGCTAATTTGTTTAGTCTAGTTTGCTGTTATTTACCTTTTCTGTTTTGGTTTAAGCTATGGGACACCTCGGGTATAAAAGAGCCTGGTACAGGTGGACCAGAGTGCACCTGGGTGGGCCTGTGGATTTTTACCAGAGTAGAGCCTTAATCATAAATCCTTGTTGTTTGCCTGTTCACTGGAATAAATCTGGGAAATTCAGCTCCGGTCATGGACATCGATTTAGTTTCTCCTTCCCTGCGTAAACCACAGACCCATGGTGCCCAAAATGATTATTTGAGTTATGTTTAGTCGCTACAGTTACTTTTCCAATTTTACTTACACAGCCAAATTACCGTAATTTCACGACCATACGGCGCACCGTACGAAAAGGCGCAGTCTCAGTTTTGTGTGCCATTACTGTATTTAACACACACATAAAGCGCACCGTACGAAAAGGCGCACAAACAAGCATGCAAATGTGCGTATTGAAAAATATATAGGGAGCAAAACTGAGTTTGGTTGTGCTTTATTTAAGTACTAATTACAACAATATTAAACAATAGTCATTATTCAAATCCGTCAAAGTCCTCATCCTCTGTTTCGGAATCGAACAGCTGCGCAAAATCCATAGCAGGTCCACTTCGCTCCTCGCTGTCGGAGTCACTGTCTGTACCGTGCGGACTTCTTTCGTCAGCCCTCCCGGAATCACAGCAAGCGTAGCGTTCATTTGCTTCACTTGTTTTTTCACGTCAGCGGTGAGATGAGCACGCATAGAGTCATAAATTAGAAGCGATGGTGATGCGTGGAAAAAACCACCCACTCTCCGAACATACACCTCCCTCAGCCACTGTTTCATCATTTGCTCGTCCATCCAACCCTTTTCGTTTGCCTTAACAATGACTCCCGCTGGAAACTTCTCCTTAGGCAAAGTCTTTCTTTTAAAAATCACCATCGGGGGCAGTTTCTGTCCATCGGCGTGGCAGCCAAGCACAACAGTAAACGAAGCCCTTTCGCACCCCGTTGTGCGTATCGACACCGTGCTGGTCCCCGTCTTCTCTACCGTGTGACTATTCGGGATGTCGAACGTGAGCGGCACCTCGTCCATGTTAGTGATGTGGCTTGGTTGGATCCGTTTGTCGCTGATGTGCTTCCTGCAGTACGAGCGAGTGTCTCTTTGCCATTTTCAGGGTTGTTAAAACAGCAATGTTGTGCATAAAGCACATACCTGTTCTTTTATACACAAGCCACGCCCACACTTCCCCCTTTAACGTTCTCATGCTTTTTCTAACACGTCCGCCTCACATAGGGCTCACCCCTTTTTCTATCACGTCCGCCTCACACAAGGCGCACTGCACGAAAGGGCGCGTGGCTCATTTTGAAGAAAATCTAAGACGTTTATATGCGCCTTATGGTCGTGAAATTACGGTATTTAACCTTTTTATTAAACACAACATGTGATGCTGCAGAACCTGTTAAAAGTTTGGGAGCTTCACCTTTGGGTCGTGTTATTTCTCACCAAAACAAACAAATTTTCGCAAAATATGGACCTGGTCTTGGTCTTTGAAAACCACACAGAGGGTTCTGATTTGTGCATTTGTAGATAAGTGTGGTGGATCCGTCTGCCTCCACTCCATTGTCAGCATTTTAATAAGTTTGTATTTATATTTTCAGTTACAGCTCATAGTTTAATTTACTTACACTTGTGTTTTTTTTCTTTTTCGGTTTGAATCACCGGACGGACCAGACCATCGCTGAGCCAAGGGGGGAGCATTATTTAGTTTGTTTTGTTAAGTTAGTTTATTTAATGTTACTTTATTAATGTTTATTTTCTGTAGTATAATGATTTGACCATGTCCGGTGTTTTTTTTTTTGTGGGTTGTTGTCTTTAAGTTCCCTCAGTTTGGGCCCAGTTTTTTGTTGATGGTTTACTTGTGTTAAATTATTTTGAAGTTTATTAAATTTAAACTTCTTTTTATACCTTGTCCTTTGTTTTCTCTGCATGGTCCCTGACAGGAGGGATGTCTGAGCTTTCAGAGTGCGACACATGTCAATCTGGCATGAGATATGTTCAAGCTCCATGCAGTTCACATCAGACTCACCCAAGGGCCCCTCTCCTGCAGACTCCAGCACCTGCGCCGCCTCCTGTGTTACCACGGTGATGCCCGACACAGGCTCGTGGTTCACGTCTCCGTTCGGGGTGCCGTCCGGGATGATCACCAGACCGTGTTTCTGATGGAGGAGAGGAAAAGAATGAGTAACACTAGTTTATAGCAAAATACTAACTTAAAATACAAAATCTTATTCAGTAATAGCAGTTTGTTTAATATTGTTTTATATCTTAGCATTTTGGAGATGGTTTTGTTTTGTTGTTTGTAAAATGTGTTATATGACTAAAGTGGTTTTGGATTGTACAGTTTAGTTTATAACCCAAAACATGCACTGTAGCTGTGACAGTGGTGTGTGCGTGTGTTGGTGGTATTTTACTAACATCGGGTCTGGAGTGAATGAACAATGCTTTGTTAATAATGCTCTGTAAAGGGTCTTTGAGGACATGTGTCTGTGAAAAAGCGCTATAGCTGTTGTGGTAAGGCGACCTTGGGTGTCCAGAAAGATGCCAAATAAATAAAATGCATTATTATTATTATATAAATTATGACAGATATGTTCACCAGCCTAGTGTGATGGCAAAACGCACTTTTGTACAATATTAATATAGGTATTTATTTAGGTTTGATTGACTGATTTTTCAATGTGGGCCTTTTTCTTTTAATTTTAGTGAGTCAGGTTTACAGATCTTAACTTAAAATCTATTGCAGCAGTAAAACGCAATCACAAATCACAGTGGAGCGTCCCTGAGACAACGGAACAACATAATAACGTATCCTGTAGGTGTAGCTTCGGTGCTTATTTACTGGTTTGGGTAGTAGGTGAACTATTGCTTAATGTATTCCCAGGGTTGAAGCTTTTTCCACAGAGCTGTTGCTAAAGGAAAAATCGCTGACTGCGTTTAGTTCGGAGCCGTGAGCAGTTTCTGAACCAATAAACAGCAGTAATCGCACACAGCACCGAGCGTAACAGGAACCATATGAGGCGACAGAGGGAGACAGGGGCATGAATCAGAAAACAGAAGGTACATAAAAGTTTCAAGAACACAAGATAAACTGGACTTTGAACATTTGGTTTGTTTTGATGCACAACGTAGGTACATTTATGCTTTAAGTACATCTCAGCAGGGAAGAGATATGTATGCTGTATGCTGCTATTGTAAATGAAGTAAACCGACTACTTTAAACTGGCTACCACCGGCTTGACTTGATGGAAATGTCAATGCTTTGCCAGGAATGTTCCACAATACGGCATTACACTTACGGATTTCCATGAAGACAACAGGTGACGCTGTAAGGCCAAGCTGAAGCTCTGTGGAGAGGCAACCGCCCTCACACTGACGATGATTTTCCAGGATATTTTTATAACAGAATAAATGCTGAACAGCTCAGTTTAATGCTGTACTGTGGATATTCCAGGCAAAAAAACATCTCTAAGGAGACAAACGGCTGACTGTCCCTAGAAACGTTAAGCCTGCATAGCTTTACAAACCTAAAGTGTGTTAACTATCCCATAAAGTTATCTAACTGCCCTTCTTTGCTTCTTAAAACATGGGTATTCACAGAGAATAAATGTGATATCACCAATACCAGTATCTAATATTTGGCTTTCTGCTCTGGCAGATAACCCATAATTGCTGAGACAGATATTTAGCTCTTAAAATCCACGACGAGGCAGACAAATTTACTTTAATTTAAAGTAACAATCGGCCGATATAAAAAAAATCTGTAGTGATATTGGCAAAAACCAACACTAGAACTGATGTACCGCCCGTTCCTGTCACCAAGTACCTCATGAACCCCTTTTACAAATAGTATCACTTCAAAAAAAAAAAAAAAAAGGACTGATTGATCATTTTAACTTGTTGTCCACCCAAACATTTCAGTGGGACCTACCTCTCCTGCTTTGGCCTTCCCCTTGATGTCGGCCAGTTCATCTCTCAACTCATCCCTCTCATTCCTAATGCAATCAAAGTATTCTTTCTGCCTCTCTAGGGCCTGGCCACACACACCAGAGGAGAGAGAAGAGAGACAAGAGGAGAGGACATTTGGAAAGGACATATGAGACACGATCACAGAGACAGTGGGACATGCACAGAGACATGCAGAGTGCAGCATCCATTCAAAACTATGGATGAGGAGACAAACCCACATGCGAGAGGTCCAACTACAAGGTTTTACAAATCCTAATAAGTCTAACTGTTTGGAAACTCTTTTTTCTTTTAAAATTTACTTTGGTTCATGCAATTTACTGTTATATTTCACTGTACTAACACCAGATGGCAGTACTGAACCCATTAAACCAAGTAACAATATCTACAGTTTCCTTTTCAGAGATAAGGGTCATTATGTCAAACAAATACGGATCTTGCATTTATTTGAAAGTTTATCCTGTTTTTTTTTTTTTTGTATAAGTTTTGTGGCCTTTTAAGCATACTGCATATTTTTAGAACAGTGTTATTGATATATTGCCTTCATTACGTTTCAGTGTATGGAATTGTATGAAATCTTATACATTTGACCCAAATCACAGTTTGGTCGACCTCTTTGACATGCTTACAGGAATACAGCTGAAAAAAGAGGAGAGATGGGAAGAGGAGTCTCTAAGGAGGAAAACATGGCTCTTATTCTATTTTCCGAAACACAAACTTAAGAGATTTTTTCTCTCCAAAACCGTATCAAAGGCTATAGGCATTGTCTCATGCTAAAAATAAAATAGCTTCTGCAGCCAAACCAAATGTTCTACTCCACAGGCTAAACACCACAACACAAGCTTCGACTTCAACTATACTGGGTTAGCTATAGATCAAAATTAAAAACCTGGTTATTTCAACATGCAAAAGTCCAAATTAAACTTAAAAATCACGCATTTTCTACAGTTGGGTCTCCATCATGCAGAGGCAGCTTGAAAGGCAAAGAGTCTCAGAGGAAACACTCTTTATTACAGCAGAGTTAATAGAGAGGTTCCTCATTCCTAGACACTAGGATTAGACTTCGTCTTTTGCCTCTCACAGCCGCCCGAGCTCCACGAGGGACCTCCTACCCCGATCTTTTTGTCCTTCCAGTTTATCGTTTCCTGGAGGTCAAACACCTCACGGGTCAGGGTGTCTAACTTAGTCCGCATTTGCTGGTTCTCCTGCAGCAGGCGAGTGACGGAAGAAAGGATGGACAGAATGAGTGAGAGAGAGAATAGAGAGATGCAGTCCCCACATCACAGAACGAGGACTTTACAGTGCAAACATTTGATATTTGCAACCCCCCTTTCCCGTAAAACAAAAATGCACCACAGTTAAACTCCTCCAGCTAAGGTAGTTCTGACCAAGGCCAGCTCAAGATCTCCCGGGGTGCTGAGCTGTGGCGTATAAATCTCAGTATAAACAATAAAGTGTAAGAGCCTGCATGCTGTTTTATGTGGATGTAAAGTCTGGGACCTTAACTTCTTGAGTAATGCACTACAAATCAAAGGGGATTTGATTTGGGCTTGATTTGTCGACAATCAAACTTGTGGGTGAAAACATTTGCTGTGCGCAGAGTCCCTGAAATTGCATTTAAAATGGCTTGTCAGAGTAGTACACTATCGCCCTTGGAAGTCATGACTCTTCCTGTTTGAGACTATTGGGACTACTGAGACCATGTGGGGGTGACCTTTGAGTTGAACCTTGACAAAGTTCAGCTGGAAGTGGCATGAGGCCCAGCAGTCGTGTGAACCACAGCGCTGACACAGAGTTAAACAATGAAAAGATGAAACTTCATGGGAAATATCCGATGTCCATCCTTCCCAATTAAAAACAGCCTCTTCTGGTCCTGTATGGTGGTCTGGAAGGGTCACATACACGGTGCTTTTTGTAATGTCTCACCTCTATAAGCTCATCCCTCTGACGCAGCCCCTCTTTAAGCTCTTCCTGTTTATGCTGCAGAACTGTACACTGGTGCTTCTGTCGTTCTAATTCCTGCAAAGAGGAAAAATACAGATTATAACGAGCTCAATAAGCCGATTTTTTTTGAACATTTTAACTCATTTAACTGAATAATTTTGTAAAATTACTAAAGGATAACAAAATCAAAACAAAAGCTGCTCAAATTTCCCAATTTTACTATTTAGACTTTATCCTTTTTTTAACAAATGTTGCTTTTAGTGTCACTTACAATCATAAAACCTATTCATATTGATCATATACAATGTCAAATTTTCTTTTAACATTACTTTTTGTCCCATACCACAGGTGTATCATGGATGTGACTACCTCACTGTTACTGTGCAATAACCTGCTCCACAACACACATGCAACACTATATTTTGTGCAATATGTAGCTCATTTGTGAAATACTCTACCTACACCTTATTTAATCCTACCTGCACCTTTGTATGTTATTACAGTTTATCACATTTTTATTATATCTGTATTTTATTATATTTTTTTTTACTATTTTGTTTACTTATTTCCCTTGTATTTGTAAACACTTTTAACAGTACTATTTATTGCATGCTATTACTAAGAAGAACCATTGACTCGCTAATATTAAAGAAGAACTACGGTAATAGTATTAGTACTTCTTGAATATTAGTGACTCAACGGTTCTTCTCATCCTAAGCATTTCATTGCACTGTTGACCTCGTGTTGAACCTACATATGACAAATAAACAATCTTGATCTTGAGACTGTGGACATAATTCTGCGATTCCTGTAGCTGCACAGTAAAATCCTCAGGTTAAACTCTCCACCGTGGGCTTGTCCTCCAGCCCTGTCTTCTTCTTGATTATTTTCTATAGTCGACTAGTCACAATTGGTTAATTAATCCCTGCATCTTAATCATTACGATAGTTTACACAATGTTTCTATTCCAGTTGTGCAGTAAAATCCTCTGGTGTTAAACTGTTCACCTTTGACTTGTCCTCCAGCTCTCTCTTCATCTCAGACATCTGCTCCTCCATCTCCTCGATGACGTCCTTGAGCGTGTCCGTTTGGTAGATGAGGTTTGCTTTGTCGTTGTCCAGCTGTGCATTGGACACCATGGCTTTCTTATACTTCTCCTCCACTTCTGTCAATGACTCCTGTTTATTCAAATTATGATTGTTAGTAAGACGTACAATTATTTTAACACAAACCAGCCACTGTACATGCATCAGGACTGGGCTCTGTGCTAAAACACCAACGTAGATATCCAGTCAAAACATGTTAGCAAAAAAAACGAACAAAAGACTAATATTTTCTCACTTTGCTAAAAATATATCTGAGGAGACTAGTTTGTGATTCACTGAAATGGATAAAATAATCAGACTGCATTGAATCCTGAAATTAAAACGTCTCACTATTGGAATAAAAGATGCTACAGTAAATTAAATAAGTGGAAGGTAAGACTAGAGGTGAGGTTTGTTAGTAAACTACTGGCACAAAATGCAAAGTAATGACAAGAAAGTAAAAGTGCAGTTTAAAACCAGTATCAGAGCTGGTGGCATATACAAAAACCTACAATTCTAATAGTAGCAGAAGCAGTATCAATAAAAACTAAATAAAATATAGTAAATTGTGTATTTCCCAGTGTTACTGAAATATTTGGAGATTTGATCTGTAACTTGACCCGCTTAGTTTTCCACTGGGAAGTTTTGCCATGCTCCATTAAGATTTTTTTAAATTTCACAAATCTAGCTCTATCTCTGTATAAACACTATATAAGAGAACCTATAATCTAGTTTTTCCAGCATGTACAGTTTGTTAATCCAATACAGAATGTGTCTTTCAACAGGCCACAACCAGTGAGTGAAGATAGGGTCATGCAAGGAATCATTTTAGCATTTCAGACTGGGAGCACCAAAGAAGACTATGGAGAGGAACAGGAGTGGGGTTAGCGGCACCACACGGCCCCCAGAGGGACGACAAGGTGATAGGAGAAAGGTGCAAGGACATAGGTGCTAGGACATAGGTAATAGGAGGCATGCTGTGAGCTCAAGCCCCTCTACCTTCAGCTCTTTTAGGCCCTGCATGTAGCGGCCTTCTACATCCTGAATCTGGTCCTTTAGTTCATAGATATCCTGTAGAGCAGATGGGGGAGATGGGAGGGAACGGATGGAGGGAGTCAAGGAGATTATCAAGGAAGAAAAGGATAAAACAAGCCCCCAAGTACCCAGCAAGACACAATCCAGCTGGTAGACATGACCACTATAGAGCAGTAGACCATAGCATACGGTACAAAGCAACATTCAGTTCATCCAATCTTCCTCGTGCATGAAAAAAACTGTGCAGATGTTTAGAGAAGCGGGGAGGGAAGAAGGAAGTTTAAATCAATGGAATAGACATGGAACATCTGGATGTAGCAGCTAATCCAAAAAAATAGCACAACAGTTAGCATAAGACAACTAAATATCATCAGAATTTAAAAATGATGTTAAAATCCTTGGCTGTTTCATAGTTTGTTCAAAATGGTTGAATTGATGTCAAGTAATATTTTGGTCTGTCTTATGTCTGAAAATGAGATATGGTATCAGAGCGCTCAGTCAAATTGAAGTTCAAAACAAGTTTAATGAATTAGGTCATGTCTATAGCCTCGATATGCTGGACAGTTTAAGGCAGCAGTCGCACAAATCTGGTATTACTAACACAAAACATATTCATAGCTTAAAATATGTTCACATTTTCCGGTTTTGTTATACACCTGTACAAAAAGGTGGTGAAATTACATAATTTTAAAAGGCTTTACTTGGTTAAATTTCTCTCTGCTCTTGCCAGAAGCGCTATTAGAGTTTAATCCAGGGGTCTCCAACCTTTTCCCCGGTGAGTTACTTTTACAAAACAAAAAAGGCAGAGAGCACGAACACTCCTACTGATCAACAGGCTCCTGAAAATGTGTTGTGCAACGTCATTGAGCATTTTTCTTGAGTTTTTAGACTATATTTAAATCTTCTGAGACATTTTTTACAAATGTGTACATTGTGGCACCATGGTAACTGCTGAATATTCCACCATAGATATACATGTAGAATAAACCCAGCTTGATGACACTGCGAAATATCAATACATTGTGCTATTTGATCACTCTATACAAACTAGAACATCTAACTGAAGACATATGTTCATAATGGTCTTACAAAATGAGGAATTGACATTTAAATTTATTATTAGATAGGTTTCCCAATATAGAAAACATCTTTGTGTCATCCAAATACATTATATACACTTTGCTTTTATGCTTACTATACAAAGAAATCTAAGAAAATCTAACTGAAAACATATGTAGATAAAGGTCTTAAAGCTCAGAGTTGGCATATTTCATTATTGGAGGCAATCAACTGTAATTTTAGATGTTATTTTACATGTTATGACAATATTTTTTCCGCAAGATTTACAAGTTAGAACAAATTTGCATAAACAACAAAGGTAAAAGTAAAGAGGTCTGCAGTAAAGCTGGTAAATACATAATACATGATGTAGAGATGTGCTCAAACTCACCCTCATTTCACTTAAACTGGTGTCGGGGTCATAGACGCTGCCCGTGTCTGTGCTGCCCCGTCTGGACGAGGTGCCCCCCAAAGAGGCGAGAGTGGCAGCCGAGAGCCCGGGGGTGGCACAGCGGGACGAGGGCTGCAGAGGGAGACGAAGAGGGGGAGATAGAAGAGCAATGAAACAGAACAATAGAAAAACATCAACAACACACAGCAACCCAACTCCGAGGGGTAATTTAAAGCCATCACATGACGACTGGCGAGCGGATCATGTTTCTTTTACCACGAAGACAAGGGGAAAGTAGGTGCAAAGTGAAACTAATTTATTTAACAAGTTTGGCCATTCCAGTGAGATCTTTTAAGGATTTATTTTCATTAACCGCTGCACTTTTTGCCCCTCAATAAGGCAGCTGCAGTACTTTTATTTGTTTAGATAAAAATTAAAATATGCTGACTGAAAGCTTCCAGATAGATAACATTTACGATTTAAGCACATTATTGCTAAAAAATAAATAAATAAAATGAAAATGAAATGGCCCCTTTGATTTAATACTGTCCCCGTCCTAGTGTTCAAACTTCTTGTCATTAGTTTTGGCACCTGTACAGTTCAGATAATTTCTAATGATTATGAAAATAGTCATTTTTAATAGGTCAATTAGCCAGTTACTCCAGTTAATCATTGAAGCGCTAAAAGAGTATGAACACTTGGGTTTTAGAGTTATAAAGTTTATAAGAACAACACATTAGCTGTTGATATGTACAGTATATTTAATGAGTGACTTTTATAATTACGAACAAACAAAATAAACCAGCGATTGGAAGTTGTTTCAGTTTACAGTAGCATTAGTGGTATTAGCATTAGGAATGTCCCGATCCGATATTCAGTATCATTATTGACTCCTGATCCGGCTCTTTTATGAGTATCGGACAGTATTGGATTCAGTCACGTGATCGCAGCAATCCAGCTTCACATGTTTTTTGCAACATCGATGCGCTTTACAGCAGCCGTAAATCAAAACGCCGCCATGTCGCTGTGTGGGGCTTTTCACTCCAACAAAACGAGAGTCAAACAGCGACGCAATCGCTGCAAACAAACTGTTTCTCACGGAGGAACCAGCAGAGCCACTTTAACACTGCCAGTTTGATTCATCACTTACAAAAGAATCATCAGGATGAGTTTGAGATTTACAAGCGCAAAGCGGCAAATTTCAAAGAAGGTAAAGTAGGTAAGGCTTTGTCATCTAATGGACTTTTTGGAGCTAAGGTTCAAGCTTCCTTCACCACATTATAGAAACGGCGCTAACGGAGCTATAAAAAAAAAGGTATTGAATAGGTATGGGAAAAAAAAAAAAAAAACGGATCGGAAGCCAAAAATTTTTGATCGGGACAGCTCTAATTAGCACTAGTCAAATTTGTAGTCATACTTGTAGCATTACTTGACTGGTGTAGTTACAAAAAGTAAATATTGGAATCTAATTCGCAAATTGAACTTACCCGGCTGAAATCTGAATACTGCTTGTCACATTTTTCATCCAGCTGCAAAACAAAGTAAAATAAAATAAAGTTAATTTTGTCCTTTTAACAAAAACATGCATTTTCTCTCGTCATGCTCTTTACCAACTCTGCGTGATTTCCTGCAAAGTTAAAAAGTTAGTCAAAACAAAGGATAAGAGGATAAGTGCTGCATGTTCACAGATTTTTGATAGGAAAACCACACACTAAAACTGAAACGCAATCTTGTCTTTGTTTTAGTCACAACAATGCATTTCATTTGTTAGACAAGATTTATAACCATGCTGTTCAACTCTTAACGCAATAAATTCTACGCAAATCATAATACTGCAAATGTAAAACACACACAGTGAATAAATAAATGTTTTTTTCTCTCCACGCATCTCTCAATTATCAGGAAAACATTTTGGTAACACTTTTTAGGGCACACAAACATCTAACTAGCTGCAAATTTGCATATATGTAAATTAATGTGACCTTAAAGTAAATGAATATGCTTTAATAAGTAAAATATAGGACAAATATCACATTTATAAAGCGTCAGATAACTACTAAATAACACAGAATTCACCAGTTACAAGTATGCAAATAAGCTGCAAATTTAATGTTAAAAAGTGTAAACTAAAATAAAGTGTTGTCAAAATGTTTTCCTCGTTTTCAAATCGCAAACCCATTGTTTTTGTAGCTTTACCACCAACTCACAGAATCCAGATCAGCCAAATCGTCGATATCAGACACAATGCTGCCCCTGCGGTTGGAGCGGCTGAAATAATCAGCTGCAGATTCGCTAATGTCCGAAAAATCAGAAGACTAAAAACCAATGACAGAGAGAGGAGGTAGAAAAAGAGGGAGAGAAAGAGGAGTGTCAGAGAGAGAACAGAAACATATTGTGTGGATTTGAAATGCTACTTGAGGTATTGAAACGGCCTGTCAGAGCACAATAAGGCGTAGGTAATAAATGCACAAAGACTGGAGGGTATAGAAAGGCTAGTCACACCCGCTTTAAGACACTATAGGACTGGATGGGCCTTCAGACCACGTTTTGGAGCATTTCTCTTGCTTTGTAATAATTTGATTGTAATCTATACAACTGAATACCTTCTATAATAAGTATTTACATTATTATGAGTTTATGTTTTGCTCTTTTAGTGTTAGTATCTTGTTAATGTGAGATTATAATACCAATTTCACAGTTTGAAAAAAAAGAAACACTGGTTTTAATAGTGGAAGACGCACTACAAAAGTGGTTGATATCATTGAATCCAAAAGTCTAACCTTTAAACGTGAATATTTGGGGAATTAAAGTCTCCTTGTTTTATCTCTCTTGTAAAGCGTCCAAACTGTGACACACTGATGGAAGGAATGTGCTACATAAACAAATGAAATTAAATCTAAAAGAGTTTTGGAGCCATTGACCTGTGTACTGTATTAGCTGATGCAGTTCTAAACTTGATGTCACCTGGGAGTAGTTTGCCCCCTTTTGCTAATTGGTTTTCCTTTGGAAAAATGACTTGGCATTTTCCATGTTCAGAGCCAGACTCCCGTTTCTTTGTCGTTCATTTGAGTTTGTCGGCTAGAGGCTGCAGCCGGTGTGACATATATTTTAAGCATAACAAAAGATAATGAGTTTGGTGGACACAATAATATAGGGTCTCGTGGGCACAAACGGGGTCATTCATGTCACAGTGAAATGACTCTTTTTATGTTTCTATGTGAATGGGGAAAGTGACATCATTCAAATGGCATTTTATGATGCAATAGCATCAGGCTAAAGCCCCGAAGGAAAGAGTTACGGTTATATATACCATGAAAATATAATGTGAAAAGTAAAAGGGCCGTTATGCTAGTATCACGGTCATGTTAAATCTGAAAAAAAGGAAAAGTTTCTTACAATTGGCTGAATATTAGTTAAGATGCACCCGCAGTGACATTGGGAGCTTTTGTTTGCCAGTGATTTCCAATTAATCTACCATAGTTGTATTAATGGGTTTTCAGGCAACATTTAAGGACTTTTCACCATTAAAATAGGTTATTTTGTTGTAAATGGTTAATTCCTAAGGCGAGGGTCCTAATTTTCACCATTCTGAATGTGCCTGGATATGTGCAAATAAGAAATTTTAATTATGAATTCTACAGTATTTGCTGCTAATCATGTTTTAATGACATCTTAAAATTATAAATCTGGCATCTGTTGTTAAAATGGCTCATTCAAATCCTAATGTAAATATACAAAGTGACTAAACATATTCCAATGTTAACTAGTAATTAGTGGCAACTCCGATGACATTCATTGTGATGTATTGTACCAGCATATCGTTCATAGGAGTAACGGCGGAAAGCAAAGGTATGACTTAGCCTTTTAAAACCTAAAACTAAATATTATTTCAAATCTTTGTCCCCTGGTCTCACCACACTGTCCCTGCGTCCTCGGCCGCAGAGCTCCTGGGACACGCTGCTCATGGTGTCGTCATCAGAGGACTGAGAAAAACCACACACAAGAAACACCAAACGCACAAAGCAAATGAGAATGACAGTTATGTAAGATGAATGCATGCCAACGCCACACGTACACACACACTCACACCCTTAGTTTGAATAACCATCCAAGACACCCAACCAGGCGCCCTTTCTCAATGAGTCCATTCACAAAGCACTTATATCAAATGACGACACATGCAACCCCTATAAATTAGCTCTTTGTCTAATGCGAGGAGGATGGACTTAACATGAACTGAGGGCTTCCACTGCAGACTCTTATTACGACCTTGAAAAAATGTCAATGTCAATGCGTACGGAGCTCAGCAGTGCCGCCAACTTCAAAGTCTGCTCCGGTTTAGGAAGCAAATTTAGATTTTTCCCCATAGACTTTTCAAAAAAATGTAAATATCACCACAGACTTCGAGGAGGCCAACCAGCAGCATGGTAACCAATATCCATAATGCAAATCCATTCAGTAAAAAGCTTTAATATCTTAGATTTTCTGCTAATTTGTCACTGCATGCGCTGATTAGACCTGAGCACAAGCTTTCAAACTTTTTTTTTTCGAAAGGTCTATGAAAAAACTGTATGGGAAATTTACTTCTGGAACCAAAGGCACGTGGTCAGTGTTGAGCTCCACAGACTAAATAATCCACTAAGAAAATACTTGCACAACCAAAATCTTAAGATGCTCAATGTTTTTCCAATCATGCTATCCAAAATTCATCCCATTGAAACTTCAAAACCTCAAATTAAATCCATCATAAAACATTTATAAAGAATCACAGAGACAAAAATGCTAGTCCTAAAACTTGCAAAGCTTAACAACTCAATCTGCACCATACAAATATATAATCCAGATCTTTAAGTACTTTCCATCATTTCTGTTACAATCATTATCCCAGAAACGGCTGCAAAAACCATTACACTACACAGCTATGTTTCCTAAAGTCACCCTAAGGTATTCTATTTTTATCCGTTATTAGTGAAAGACCTCATGCTTGTTCAGTCTGTGTTAGTGGTATGGAAGTGTTGGGTAACGTCATGCGGTTTGGGCAGTGGTCGGCGCTCACCACAGGGCTGCTGCGGGTGGAACTGGCCCCAGAGGAGCACCAGCTGTACTCAGAGGGCTGTGGTGGGACAGGACGAGTGAGGAAATGTACAGGCAAACGGCTGCTAGCTAAAGAGACGCTATGAGAAAGGGTGACTAGTGTGTGCAAAATGTATTACTAAATTATCTACAACTGGTGCAATATCGATAATATTCAAATAAAAGGTCACATTTATGCTAGCTCTTTCTACCAGCTTTAAGGGTTATTTTTAAGTGCAAAGCCTGTAATTTTGTAGTTCCAATAAACCAGGCCTTTAGTCATTTAGTTGATTAATCAGTCAGTGGCATCTTAAACCCTATTCTCATGGGACTGGTATTACCTGTGGACCTTTGGTGATTTGTAATAATTGCAGAGGATACCTGAGATCTTAATCCTGAGCAAATCCACCATGTCTGTAATTTGTAAAGTCAAAACTGCCACAAATTATCTACTATATTTCACTAAACACAGTTACCCAGTGTTTGTTGTCGTAATTGCGCGCCTTTTCTATCTCTTTCTTTTCTTTTCTCTTTCAATCTCTGTGTCAATGTCAGCAAAATAAAGCAATTTACAGAGTTTACTTATCCTGTGCAAATGCGGCGCAAGTAACACAGAGGTGGGGCGGTAATTTGCAAATGACCAGAGGTCCCCAGGTCGTACTTATCCCGTGCGAATAGGGCTTTAGTCAACCACTTATTAGCTGACTAATTATTTTGGGGGATTATCAAAGAGTTATAGGGACTACACCAGAAAATGAGAAGACATGAAGTTTCTAGCTAGAGTTTTGGAAATGTATTCTGAGTTTCTTCTGCCCTTTTACACAAAAATATTGTTAGAATGGTCAGATAATGTATAGAGATAAGAGATAATAAACAACTTGTGCTCATGCTTATGAAACTGATAAAATGCATTTATGTTCTAGTTCAAGGAATTCAACTTAAGATGCCAAAATATTGCTATCATTTGATTATTAAAACTGTAGAAGTATGTATATAATTTTTTCCTGATATCATGCAGCCCTGCTAAACGTTGCCTGTTGGAGATCGACTTACAGCTCGTGAACTGTAGCCTGAGCCGTACAGACCGCCGTTGTCGTCATAAAGAGAGGCCTGAGGGGCAGAACGTGGGAGACAAAACAGGACTCAGCAAAACACAGGGGAAGAATGAATCATAAGTGTAGCTAAGCGGGACCAGGACTCAGATATAAACATGACTTCTAACTTCAAGGAGGTCATTTATATTTTCTAACGAGTGAAAAACCACAAATATTGATTATGTCATGTTGAAATTTTTAGCATGTGGCCACATCTAAGCCAATTGTAATGTTATACTGTCATCTGCATTCACGTACGTGCAGTATCAAAGGCTATGTTGTTTTCCTTTGGTCTTCTGGGTCTGCATCTGAATCATTCTTCTATGGGGAATTAGTGAAATAATTTGTAATATTTTGTACAGGATGCCCTTCCATGCAACCAGCAGTACATAAGAAGATGACCTTATTTAGCTACTGCTAAAAAACACTCCAATAAAAAAGATAAAAGGAAATTAATGGAAGCAGACGACATTTACTATTATATTGGAGATTGGCTAAAGTTTCAGTGTCTCTCTTACTTTCATTGTTTAGGGTGAAAAAACTCAAAGATATTTCTACTCACTGTCTAAACTAGGTAACCAAACAGCAATAATAAAGAAGCTATGTGAAAGTTGATCAGAAAAAACAAAGACTAGCTTAACACAAAGTCTGGCCCTATCCAACTCAAGTGTGAATCTTAAGCCCCTTGAGTGTCCTAGACCTAAATATAACCGCTCCTGACCACTTTGGCCCTGCTATCAGATGCATGTGGGGGTAGGTTGGCCACTGTAGGGGAACTAAATGCAAATGTTTAATAGATACTGAACAACAGAGTGCACCGGACTGACCATGCTCTGGCTACGGGACAGTGAAGTGCCAGCAGTGGAGGCGGCAGAGGAGATAGGAGTGATGGTGGAAGTAGCCGTCTGTTGAAAAGAAACAAATTAGCAACAAAATGTCATTGAAAATATGAAGGGAAAGGACAGAGACGTGAGGCGACTAGAACAGCTGTGGTCAGGGGAAAAAGGACTTCAAATGTGCTGACCAAAAGGGAAAGTGAGGACATGTGATAATGGGTATGTCAAGGAGAAAGCTGTTAAATCGATGTGCTTAACAATAGCTGCATTATTTAACTGCCATAACAGATCAATACGCTGCGTTAAGTAATTACAGTTTAAATATTTACTTGCCTCCATTGCATTACTCTAGCAAGCTGTGAACCTCTTATGAAATTTCAGCTCATTCAGACCATTTTTTAACAAACATGCATGGTGAAAATGCATTTGAATAACACAATTACAGTACTTAGAGTAATACTGGTTTCCCTTGTACTCTATGACCTTATGTTGACCATGAATCTATCTGAACAGCCAATAAAAGCATTTGAAAACTAAATCCTAAATTATGCTCAGTTCAATAACTCTTTGACCCCGTCTGCAGATAAAAGCACAGGAATTATTGGAGGGAAAGTGAGACATAACTTTAGTTTTTCATAGGCACTTGGAATATCATACTATTTCCATGGCCTAGTAATCTTTTACAATATTCACTTTTAACTATATTTATACTTTGCAGATGGCGTCATAAACATGTGTGATGCTAACTATGCTCTGATAGACTTTGATTTAAACACCCCCAGCATAATGTCGCTGCAAAATATCAATAACAATATAGCTACTAATAGTATAAGACTAAACGTAACCCTTTTATGACCCTACTTTGAATATCTAATAAAACAAAGTGAAAGCTAAACCTCTCTGCCCTCAAATAAACCCATGAACCTTGCCCGCAGATAAAAGAACTACACTTCAAGGAAACTGACATTTCTAAATCACTAAACCAGAACAACTAGTGCGATGCCTTCATTTGTAGCAAGTTGGTTTCTTCTGTTTTTCTGGCTCTATTGAAAAATCCTTTGACACATGTTTGCAAATAAAGGCTCTGGTACATGTGCATATAGTCCTGAGTTTATAGCTTTTAGTTAAGTTTATAACAGGAATTAGGGATATAGTAAGATAATATACCACAGCTAGTGTTCTCTTCTACAAATTAAGTAACAATACATTTAACTAGATTTTCAATATATAGCTACAAATAGTATAAGAAATAAAATTTGCAACCCTTATATGACTCTATATGGACCATAAATCAAACTGAATATCGAATAACACAATGTCAAATCTAAATCCCCTGCTCTGAAGTGTCCCTATGCCCCATGACTGCAGATAAAAGCAGTGAAAAGCATTAGTCTTTATGCAGGTAAAGAGGCACAGACCCGTGGCTGATAGGACGAGGTGGTGGAGACAGGTTTGGTCTTCGTTAGGCTGGTGTAGTTCCTTTGATCGTGGTACAATCCCGTCTGGAAGTGAAACATCAAACCACCTCAAATACAACAGCAAAGACTTAAATCTCTTCAAAGGCATCCACACTGCAAAGCTGGGGCCAAACCAGGCATAGTTTATTAAAAACTAATGGCAAACCATGCTTATATCAAATAGGGATGTCAAGATTAACCAGTATTTCAATGACTGCAAACATTTCTGGACACAGTTGTTCAAGGTTATTCGTAGAAGTGTAAGAATGTGTCCAGGAGCTGCATTCACTCAGTAAAAAATCCAATATATAAATCCTGCCGTAGTTACAGTCAAACTCTCTACATATAATCCTACTACATCTATAAGATAAATATCAATCACATTTTGTCAAAGTAAAAGGTAAAACGGTCCAATCTTCAGAATAAAGTCGCCACAAGGCTCACGGGATAAAACAAATGTGCTTTAAGTGCCACAATTATAACAATATGGGCCAATAGCAAACCAAAATACAATCTGAATGTTTTTTTTTGTCAATAATAGCGAATAATTGTAAAATCTATCATTTTTCCCCTCACACTATCAAAACAAAAAAAAACTTATATCATGACATCCCTAATGTCAAGTTTATCTCAAGTCATTTGGCCAGGTGATACAAATTTAAATTAGCAGGGATTATTGTCCTTATAAAGCAGTAAAAGATAATTGCCATTATATAGCAGTTAAAGATAAAAAAGCACGAGACAATCCTAGCATAGTTATTATCATGAACACACTCAGAATACCGGAAACCATTAGTCCAAAAAATATAAGCAGCAAAAGCAATCAGTTATTATAAACCCTTTTGTTAAATGTGTCAATTCCAGACCATGCTGTAGTTATGCAAATTCACAAACTCACAACAAAATCATTATGAACCAAAAAACGATATTACCAAACCCATCAAAAACAATATTTCATCATTTTTGCATTTTACGTCACAGCCACTCAACTCCAACTAAGTTAAGCATGATGCCAAAACTCTTTAGTGTATCAAGGGTCAACTGAAGCTATTACTAAAAGAAAACTAAACTAAAGAATACAAGCAGATCCATCCAAGTCGAGGAACTTTAAATAAATTATTATTAGGTGAATGTTAATCAGCACAGCAAACCACAATCTTCTTTTTAAAACCACATTCCTGCAGCAGAAAAGCACTGACCAATAAATCTTTCCTGGAGGAACTAGAGGAAGACTTTCTATAACCATGAAGGTCATTGTACACAGAACTCTACAGTATGGAGAATTAAGCAAAACAGAAATACATAAATAAATAAATAATAAAATAGAGACATATGAGCAAGAAGAAGTAGAAAGCACAGATGGACACAGGTACATACAGTGGACCGGGAGCTTTTGAGGGCAGAGCTGGTGGTGGAAAGGCTGTCAGACTGAAGAGAGAGAATGAAAATATATTATAAATAAATAAAATATGTATTCATTACATATTAAACTATTGCATATTATATTTAACTATTAAAACATTAGTAGTTAGTAGTGACCGTCGCCTCAAATGGGCACTTTTCTCCACACTAATTTCTGTGATCCATTGGTCCATGCTTCAGCGTAGGATCAAACAGTAACTCCAGTCACGTATGCAACCTTCAGATCATGACGTGCAAACCTCTCTTAAGACGATGTGTAATTCTTTGAAAACACAAGAGACAGAAGCAACCAGCTATTTTTTTTTTTTTTTTTTTAAACCTTGGATGCAAATTGATTATCTCTCTCCACTCTCACCTTGGAAATGAGACAGCTGAACTGGCAACATGGGAATCTGATTTGTTTTCATTATGGGACTGACTCATTATAAATGCAATAATAAAAGCAAACAGCACAGCACTGTAGAAAACGATACTGGGATTGTCCTGCTTTGAAGTTATTATGTACCAGTGATATTGTTTATCTAAATATGTTCTGTGGCAATAAATCTTGAATCTGTTATTGTGACTGAACACACATGCAAACTCCACGCACCAGCAGGTCTTTTTTACGTGAAGAGGAAGAGCGACTTTTACTGGAGCCCAGGTTCTGTAAGGCTGAGGAGGTGGACTTCAAAAGCAAAAGAGACAATGTCATTCTTCATCACAAATCTAAAACCAGTCTAAAATCTGTCTAAAACCCGTCTAAAATCTGTCTAAAACCCGTCTAAAATCGGCCTAAAACCAGTCTAAAATCGGCCTAAAACCAGTCTAAAGCACCAGAGAATGATGCCGTGAGTCTAAATGGGGATTAACCTATATGTCATGTTTTAGCAGGGCCTATGAACAGCAGCTGACACACATTAGCGGGTCTCATTGGGGTAGCTGCCATACTGTGCACAATATGGCCTCCTTAACACCCACCCTCATACTATAGGACACTATCAGAACATTTGTACTGGCAAAATGCGTGAAGTGCCTTGCCCAAGTTCAAAAGTATGTGACAACAGCTGCGAATGCACCCCAAACTTCTGGTGGGCAACCATCTTTGCCAACTGAGCTATTCAGATACTACCCAGTAAATAAGTTCATGATGGTTTGTGTTAAAGAAGTACTGAAAATCAGATACTTATCAATACTAAAACTACTAGTACTGAAATTGGATACTTAACAGTTTTGAATAAATTGCTCTTTATCAGAATGCGCCTGTACTATTATTTTGAGTGGAAATGTTTAATACTTGACAACACAAGTTAAAACTTAAGAATGTTATAAAATACTAAGATGATCTAAATCTAAAATGTACATAAAGGGTGGGTTTTCCTGGCAGAGTGGTGTTACTGTACGCACCCTGTAGCTCCGCACTGACATCACATCATCGTCTTTGCCCTGTTGAAACGCAGAAACGGCGTCAGCAGCAGAAAACCAGACCAGGGATTAACACGAGGATTAAAAAGATCCCCTATTGTGCTCAAACTAGACACTTTATGCATTTAGGACACATAAAATACTGCACCTCCTGTTCCAACTTCTAAATAAACATCTCTTCTTCAAATCTGCATTAAGTCTCCCGCATTATACTAATGTCAGATAGTTGCAAAGGCATTGAAAGTTAACAACACTCAATTTGGCTCTATTCCAGGCTAAATAAGAGTCAGGTTTGTGGAGATGCAAGCCCACTCAGACTAAGGATGCAAGTTTTCAGTGCATAAAAACAACCAAAAAGAAGCAAGATTTGAAATTACTGCATAGTAGAGTTAGCCATTATTTTTATAGCCTATTAAAGAAGAGGTCAGGGTACATAAAACGTGTCTTTTAATGGAAAACAGACAGCGGAAATGAAGAGAGGAAAGGAAGAAGTGTGGTGGTGAGATACAGACCCGGTGGAGATGGCGGCTGCTGGACCTGCTGACACTAGAGGTCCGGGCTTTCTCTGAGTCAGCCTAAATTCAGGAAGGAAGCGCCGTTACACAAGGACAGAACAGAAGAGAGATGGGACATAGCAACACAAATGATGCTAGCCAAGACACACACCATGCACAACTAGCTCTGTTATCAACCGCAGCAGCGAGATCGAAAAGACAGGACAGTTATACAGGAGCCAAAACTAGATCTGTGCAAACATGTTCTGAAAATGTGATTCTTGTATTAGTTGCCAGTTCATATTTCAGTCTTTTTGTCAATTTCTCTTTTGAAATGTGAACTCTGAACAGAATCTATCATTAAAAACATAATTCCCAAATTGTTCAACCATATAAACAAGTGCAGGTAGTCGTGTCATTCCCACAGCTTTGAAGATTCAATAAATTCATATATGGGTCAATGACGTATAAGGATTTTCAACAGGCAAATTCTAAAATATAAAAAAATATTAATTTCTATTAAACTTTTTCAAATATTGACAGTGTCAGGTGCATAAATCTATGTTTAACATTTATATGAAGCATTTTTAGTGTAAAATTTCATGTGCTGCGACCAAGAATAACCTTAAAATAGCTTTATTTTCTAAAACAAGGTTGGGATATTAATCTAAGTTTAAATAATATGAAGTGTATAGAAACAAACTGTTGGCAATTCTTATGATTTTTAATGCATATTGATATTTTCTTTTGCTGTCCAATATGACAGTCACCTGCTTGTGTTTAATGAACAAACTACTGCCCTGTAAAATGTATCAAATGAAGAAAAATGTCTAAAGAAAACCATTCACCCAAGTCTACTTTGTCTGTTATTAAAATTCCAGCTATAGTTACTGCTATTATTAGTCGCACCACATGATGCACGGTTGCACCACATGACATTTTAACACTTCAAGTACAAAAAACATGCAGAATAACTAATGATTTCTGAAAAAAAAAATGATTTAGTTCCATGGAGGTCAGAGGTTCTACAGAAATGTGGTGAATTATTTTGAAATTTGAGCCTTTTTAACTGAGGAAATTGCAATTGGACAGCGTCATGTCATTGACACATATATTAAAATAATCATTACAATCTGCCTATGGCCTCTTCAACACCCATCATTACACTATAATACAATTAGAACATTCATACAGGCTAGGTGGGCAATGTGTCTTGGCCAAAGACACAACAACAACGTGCAATTTGCAACGCAATCAGGGACTGATCTTCAAATTTCACGTGAGTGGACGGCCAACTGAGCAAATGCTGTGCTGATATTAGCCACTATAAGCAGCCTTTTAAATCAGTCTATGATCGACTATGAGAAAATAAAGTAATAAATAACGTGTTAAACAAAAAAAAGTAAAAACATATGATCACAATACAAAGTAAATGCAAACTCTTCATGCAAATGTATTTTAAACTCTTTTTTTTTAGTATCACTCAGATTCACAGTGAGCACAGTGAGAGGTCCTGACCACTGTTGCCTCCAGTCTCACCAAAACTTAAATAAAGGCAAAGGCCAAGGTTCGCTCCAAAAACACACACGCACGCACACACACATGCACACACTGTACACACACACATACACACACTGTACACACACACACGCACGCACACACACATACACACACTGTACACACACACACACTGTACACACACACACACAGTTTCGGAGTATCCAAAGCAAATAAACACATTTTTCCACAGTGAGCTTCAGCGAGCGTCAACAGTGACTCTAAATGGTCGGACTTGAGTTCAGCTTCACATCACAGGCTGTTAGTGCCAGGAGCGGGCAATACAAGGTAACGGCAATATTGAATATGGCTGTACACTCACATTTTGATAGTCAGTGTAATTATTTCTTGAATTTAAAAAAGGTAAAAATGCAGCTAGACATTTTTTCCATATGCCTGAATACGGTGGCTCATTCTGCCCCTCACAACTCGGGCAAAGCCAACTGGTCAAATCTGCAGCTGTGCCTCCCTTAACTTTTATAGTTCATAATATAAATAATTAGTTTAAATAATGGGGTTTGAATTATGCCCCAAACTTAATGTAATCCCACCCTGCTCTTCCCTAATAGAGCTGCCCAAATCAAAACTCGATGAAAAATCTGAATAAAGTAAAAGTAAAAACATCATAACAGTAAATGAAATGAAACATCCTTCCAATCAAGCTTATAAAATGTGATATTTGTGCTGTTTTAAGCTCTAAATTTCTGATGGAGCGCTAAAAATTAAACCCATCATTATCCCTACTAAGCGCATCCCTAAAATGTATGAGATATCCATTTGTGTCATGTTTGCCCACTCCTAGTTAGTGCATTTTCACTCCATTGACCAGGCCTACCATCCACTGGTGGATCTGACCCCATTTTCTGTTACTGCTGCTGCTGGAGTGGTGGTGGTAAGAGAGCTGTGCAGAGAAGAAGAGCAAGCGCCAGGAAAAACATACAATCATTGGCCGCTCACAAACTGCTGAAGTGTACAAATCCGCGAAATATGCGTTAGAAATAGAAAATCTGGTTTATCTGTGGACATGCAGCACTTTCGATCATATTCTTAGTTGTGTGTTTTGACATTGGTACAAAAAATACATTTCGTAGGCTTGAACAGGCGTCTGTAAAACTCCATTGGATTTTAAAGCTTTGGGACAATCAGTGAGTGCAGACCTATTACTCGTTACACTGAATTGGCCTTTAAGTCTTCAGGAGAGAATGGATTTATTGACAGCGCCAAATCCAACTTCATTAAGCTTATAATAGCAGCTAAACAACTGACATGTAATTTAGATAAAGACACAAAGGAGCAATTGGAAAAAATGCACTAATCTTGTAACACTAGCATTAAATAATGTCTAACATTAAGCATTATTCAGTTAGTTTTATTTCTTTTTTGTTCTTTTTATATATATTTAATAATATTAACAAAAAATACAGCAATTTAGTGCTAAGAATGCTTCACTTTGAATTTAAAACACCAATCAGCTTAATGGGATATTTTGCTGGGCCATTGAGACAACATAAACCTAAATGGCTCATACTATTAACGCTATTTCTTTTTTACCTTTGCCACACGCCTCCTGCCCTCGTATTGGGTGGTACGACTATTTTGGGGATTGTTTTCATTTTACAAAGCTTTAGTTTATTTTTTGTTCTAAAAAAGTAAAACCCAATGTCTTGAAGGCATTAAAAGTTCATTATTGTATAAACATTGTGGTATAACATTGAATGCATTATGGAGAAACGTTCATTAAAATCAAATCTACCATGAATGGAGCAAAGGATCATGGTCTATGTAGTTTGCTGTGGCCACAAATCAATGCAATTTTTGACTTAGGAGCTACACTGATGTACTGCGAAACTCCATAATAAATAATAATTAGTAAAACTTAGTAAATAAACCTAAACCTGAATTATTCTCAATTAACTATTGGTTCATGTCTTTGTTTATTATGATTCACGATTTATTAAGGTGAATAAAAGGTGTAATTATTATAAAGCCGTACCAAATAATTCGACTAACCAACTGCACCAACGTTAATTAGAGGCAGCTCTAGGTTGTTGGCAATTCTGTGAGCAGCTTTTGTACTCTGTGTGATTGTCCCAAGCTTTTGCAGTACCTCTTTCTGTTGCCTCTCCAGCTCTCTCATTCGGATGTCTCTGGCCTCGGCTCGAGCTGCCCTCTTCGCTGCCAGCCGCGCCTCCGCCTGTCACAAACATGAATACACTTGTCATTTACCAGGAAATGAGCAGGAATGTTTTATAAAGAAGGACACACCTCATAACAAAATGATAAGACAACAGATCTGAAAGATGGATTTAGGATATGTCAGTTTAATGATAGGGATGACAAATTTGAACTGGAATATGTGTAAACATGATCAAACGGCCCCTTGTGTTGTGGTAACTGGCTGTGATGACATGAGCTAAGCTACTGTCGCAATGTCAGCTAAGACGCTCTATCACAGACAATGTGCAGACTAAAATAATCCATATTTATTACTATAGTTATGTCTAGTCATGAAGAAAACAACTTGCAAATGTTTTTTTATAATCAGAAAAAACACAAAATGTGGCCTCTTGCTGCAGGTGTTCCACTTAGTGAGAACAGGTGGAGGGTAGAGGGCTCTTGGAAAAAGGATCAAAACTTTAGACACAACAAAATCCAGGCACACAAAAGTAAAAGTCGCACGAGGAAAAGTATAATGAAAAGGCCTTTATTTAAATGGACAAACATGTTTTGACCATGACTGGTTTTCATCAGGGCTTAGTTGTTTTGATAACCAGTTTGAAGATCCTGGAGTTCACCCCACTTAACATGTTCACAAGTTATTATTACCATATTTTTCGGACTATAAGTTGCAGTTTTTTCATGGTTATACACAGGTGCGACTTATATATAAAATCTATAATTTCACATGGTTATTTTCACACTGACAGTCACAAGAGGGCGCTCTAGGCTTGTGTGCCAGTATCTGCTATACCTCATGCTATTCTTCCTGCACCGCTGTCACTTCTCACTCTACTGCGCATGTCTCCTGCAGAAAGAGCCACTGTCCTGCTGCAAGTAGTGAAATCTGCAGCTGAAAATGGTAATCAAGAAGCAGAAAGAAAGTTTGAAGTGAGCGAAAAACTTGTGTTTGACTGGAGAAAAGTGGAGGAAACTCAACCTGCAATGAAGAAAACAAAATAAGCTCACTGTGGGCTAAAAACTAGATTTAGCTGGAGTTTAGCAGAGTTGTTCAGAAGTGACACCGAGGATGAAGAATTCAATGAATTTAGTGGTTTGGAGTGAGATAGAGTTTGGTAAACTTGTTCTGTTCTGTTGTTTATGCTCTAGTTTTCTGAATAACTTGTATGACGTGAACACACCAGACACATGTTCAGCCTGTTGTTCTCTGTTCTATTGTCATTACTATAATTTGCCTTTCAAGATGAAATGTCTATTCCTGGTGTCTGATTTTATAAAATACATTTCCCCCCAAAAATGTGACTTATAGTCCAGTGCGACTTATATGTTTTTTTCTTCTTCTTCATTGTGCATTTTTTGGCTGGTGCGACTTATACTCCGGACAATATGGTAGTAGCTATTGTCTTAAAAGGGGCCAAATAACACAGTTCTACAAATTATAAAGCACTTTTATTATCTCAAACCAGAAACAAAACTTTGTATACACAAAAGATTAAAGATCCTAAATGTTATGCTAAATTTGTAGCTTTAAGCCATGTTTTAATGTTAGCTCCTCAAAAACATACCTGGAGTTGTGCTTTGTTTCATTCACAAGTGCTTGAGATTCTTTATTATTATTCTACAGACATCTCCAAAGCTCAAAATGCTCTGTTCCACCTTGTGATGTCATGAAGCGATAATTTAAGTTATCAGCTTCATTTTACCTTTCATTTACTAGACATTGGCAATTCCAGGCTGTTATTATCCATATGATTCAAATAAGGCGTATGGAGTTTAAAAACTTTATTGCACAACATCATCTAGATTTCTACACAATGAAATGCATCTTGATTTGACCTATAAACCTAACAATAAGGTAGTAAAGCCTTAAAACTAGAAAGAAAAGAAAAAGTGGTCCAAATGTGTCGAACTTCGGCTTTGTGACGGCTGCTGGTCTGTTGACAGTTCCATCATTAGGCTCCATTAGACCAGAGCAAAAGGAAGGATCACATTATCAAAACAGCATCCAACACGCTGACATAAACCTCCTCTGACTTTCACTAACACAAACAACTTGTCGCATTGTGAAATCAATCAATCCAGTTTCCGATACCAGAACAGACTAGCCGTTACATGCTGTACATTGTCATTGTCTATTCTCCATAATCATTTTACTACGGGTGAGTTTGCGTGCATGGGATGGTCACTCACATGTGTTACCCATCAGTCTGAGGGGGTTAATTCAATGACCTCTTGGGGGAAATTCCAGCACCAGACAAACAAACAGCACAGTACCAACGCAGAGCTGGTTCAGCTGGTAAACACTGGCATTTCCCAACCGGAATAATGAAACTGGAAATGACCTTAATAAGCGCCATAAACTTGGTCCAGGGGGGGGATTTTTACTATCTTTTACCCCCAGCAGAGGTAAAATGCATGGACTAATTGTTTAAAAGTACTTTGGAAGAGTGAAGTGGCTATTTCTGGAAAAAATGATTAGTATGAGAGCGTGTGTTCAATTCTATGGTGCCATTATGTTAAATTAGTGTAATGTAGGAAATGCATAAGTTCTGATGTGCTGTGTATTTTTTTTTTTTAGAAAAACATTTCTAAATTTCAGATGTAATATCTCTTTTGTGGTTCAGAGATGAAGAACATTTACCCCCGGGTTTTCTGGGTTTGGGTGCGACTTATATATTATATTTTTCACACTGACAGTCCATAGACCAAATATATGAATCGTATATATGAATCAAAAAAGAAAAAAACAAATCATTAGCATTTTTTTCATTTTGGTTTTAGAGACAAATAATAAAGAAAAGAGTTGTTTTTTCGTTTTCTTATTTTTGGTTCTATATTGAAAAACGAATGAACGAATGATACATGGATTCTTCTCTGTTGGGTTGTTTTTATTACTATACCTTCTATAACTCGCTGTTCAAAATGAAATGTTGGTTCTTGGTCTCTGATTTTATAAAATAAATTTCACCCAAAAAGTGTGACTTGTACATGTTTTTTCTTCTTCATTATGCATTTTTTGGCTGGTGCAACTTCTAGTCCAAAAAATATGGTAAATACTTAAAACGTCATTGAATTAAAACAGCATTAATGATCTTAAACAACTTTAAAAAAAATTACAGCACTGATTTCTGCCTGCAACTTTACAGTGCATCACCTTAATTTTCATTACAACACAGTTTCACATGGCCCCAACATGTTGCCGGCCCCGCCTACGGATAGTTTTGGCTACAGTTCACAATATGCCAGCTTTAATAACAAACACGCAATTAAATTTTTTTAATAAAAGTCTAAATAACTGTGCCACATATTGTCCCACAAAATTAATCAGATGAGGATGTGACAGACACTACCACTATTAGCCAACATGCCCCACACAAAATATACGCTAGAAAGGCCATCCAGTATGGGAATGGGACAAGGGATGTCTTAATTAGCATTTCTTTACACATTTAAGACCACATTGAAGATTCAAGAAATTGCTTTATCTCCCGTTCAGTCAAAACAACACAGTGGACATGTCAACACTAACAAAACCCACATCCCTCCAGCAAAGAGCTGGACACTTTATTATATTCCAGTCCTTTATCTGCAGTGGAGACGGTCCATAAATACCATAAGTATATTGTAGGCAGTATCTCTACACTGCATTCCTGCTCTGTCTTATCTGTAGTGCCATAGGCCTGTGGGCATAAACCTACTCTCATCCAACACAAACCAAGAGAGACCAGGCTCGAAACAGCAATCAATAAGAAAAAACACTTATAGACGATGCATTAAGTATCTGTAAAACATAAACCAAATAATGTATTAGCTTATGATTATGAAGGAGTTTAGTAGCAGCATTAGTGGGTAGACCGGATAAAATAAGCAGATTGTTTATAGTGACAGTGCTGGAAGATGAGTCACCGGAGCAGATTATAAAATAAGGACAAAACACAAGAGGGATTTTGGTTGAGAATCAAGTTATAATCATAAGTTACAACAGTGCAGACTTGGATGTCGTATTTACAATCCTGCAGACTTGGATGTCGTTTGTCGATACAATTCACAGAGCTTAACAAATTTATTAGTCCACCACCAAGTATAAAGTGTTTGCCACTGCTGCCATACGTAATTCAACAGCATCTTTTTATGTTTCTATAATGGTTAATTCCCCAGTATATGCAAGACCTTTTTATCAAAACAATATTTTTAATGCTAAAATATAACTAGTGTTGGAGTATTTATGTTTTCTTGTTTTCATGACAAGTGGTTTAATAAATGTTAAGCAATAAAGTGCAATTTGGGTTCCAAAATCCATCCACTAAACTTCAGAGCAGCTGCATTTGTGATGCATATGACTGAACTACAGGCTACAGGTAAGTGACAGAGAGTAAAACCCTGTTACTCTTCATCACATCAAGTAAAAAGAAAACGTGGAACACAGAAATGGATGCATGAAAAAAACTTGCCCAAGATTTATATTTTACTATCTCTAAAAAGCAGAATAATATTTGAGTTTTCTTGTATTTCAATCTTGTGTTAAGACACATTTACATAACTCATATTTCACTGCGTCAGTAAATGTTTGTAGAGGGCTAATCTACAGGGTTATGATTTACACATAACAGATCCCAGTTACCTCATGGAAACTAGTTTGCTGTCTTCAGAGGACATTACATGTTGCAGCCTGGACTGGTCTCAGCATCTCTAGTTCAACAGGAGATGCTGCCCAGCTTTCTTGAACAATATAGTCAATTTTATAGATTTTTCACCTGGTTTGAAGGATTGTAGAGACACTCAGCCATCACACTGAAACTACTGTGCACTCTTCACTGAACAATGTTTTCAGCACTTGACATTTGCATTCAAGAGAGGCATTTTTACACCAGGCAGGCAGCACTTAGTTTTATTCAGTGATGGTGAGTGTTTAAAATAAACTGCACCAACTGTTAAAAGGCCAGTGTTATCAGGGGATGAAGAGGGATCACAGAGTCGCCCTGTGTTTACGGTGAGTGAGTGTTTGGACCAGGCCCAGTTATAAGCAGAGACGATGAGGGAACCTGAACCCTTGATGAAGCTATGGACTCTAGGGCAGCAACTGAATCAAAATTGCAATTGGAATAGACACATTAATAGTAAAGCGTAAAGGCTGCAATTTTTTATTCCAATCATTTCCTCCTCAGACAGTGTATCTGGTACAGATAATGTTTTATCCCACTGATTTCAATAACAACAACCAATTTATTTGTGATGTTACATATTTGGTGCAATTTGTCTCGCATAACATTAGATTTAGAGCATTTTTATTATGTAGTTAATAGCATTAACGCTGATTTTGGCACTAATCGTTACATCAATAAAGCTAGTCAAAACTAGTGCTGCCGCGATTATTCGACGTTGTCGACGTAATCGAATATGAAAATGAGTCGACTACAATTTTTTTGGTCGAATATTCGCCTTTATTTATTTTTGGTCTCAAACGGCTCGTCCAGAGACCTTTCGCTTGCCTGAGATCAGGTATTTCCCCTCCACACCACTAGTAGTACTACACTCGAGGCGGACACCGGTGCTGCTGACAGCGGCTACATCCGGGGTTGACGCCGAGGTGGCTAACCTCGGCTTCACCAAAGGCTAACAGCAGTGGTATATAATGGCACCGCAAAAGAAAACAAACTTGAGGAAGTATTTGCCGTGCGCACGCTGCTGGCTGGTCTCTCTCTTTCTCTCTTCCCCCTTCCCCCGATTTGAGCATTTGAGAAAATGCCAGCGGCCGGAGTCGGACCAAGACCTAAAGCCTCGAAACTCTGGGAATACTTTCGGACAGTTGGTGATAGAGTGGTTTGTACACTCTGCAAGACTTCTTTGGCTTTTCACGGGAGCACGACCACGATGCATGAGGTATTGAGAATACCGTTGCAATATGCTGCTCGTGCATACATAAATTGTGTGTGCATATCGTTGTTCAACATTGTCGAATGAGCACACACAACAGACATAACAGCAATAACCTTTGCAACTCGCACACACAAGGTAACCTCCCGGGAAAATCTAACACACCCACTTGTGTGTGTTAGAACCGCTTGTTTTTTTTTTTTTAATTAGTCGTTTAGATTAGTCGACTAATCGAAAAATTAGTCGAGAGATTAATCGTTAGAAAATTAGTCGTTAGTGGCAGCACTAGTCAAAACACACTGTAATGTTTTCTAATGAGGCTCTGGTGTTACTCACATCTGGTGCCATCAGTTCCCAGTGCCACACTGGTTTTGTATAGTTGCAGGCGTCCATGTTCGGAGGCTAACGCTAATCCTCCCATTGAAAAGGCATTAGACCCAGTGTATGGAACCGTACCAGCCTTTAGAACAAGTGTTCTGTATAAAACACTGGGATGGTCTATTGAGGACAGATGATATCAGCAAGAAAATTACATGGACTATGGACCTCCACGAAATATACTTCCTCCTAAGAATGAATGAACGCTCTGTAGGTGAGTGTGGTGCATGACTGTTTAATATCATAACGCGGGGCAATGTTTAAGATAAATGCTTCAATTCTAAGTAATTGTAATAGTTCTATTTCTTTTTGTATTATTATTTATTTTATTTTAATAATTTTATACTTAGAAAATGTGTGCTATATATCTGTAATTTAAGCTGATGCCAGGAAGAGAAGACAGTTTAGCCCAGGTTTAGCCCAGGTTTAGCCCAGGTTTAGCCCAGGTTTAGCCCAGGTTTAGCCCAGGTTTAGCTCAGGTTTAGCCCAGGTTTAGCCCAGGTTTAGCCCAGGTTTAGCCCAGGTTTAGCCCAGGTTTAGCCCAGGTTTAGCCCAGGTTTAGCCCAGGTTTAGCTCAAGTTTAGCTCAAGTTTAGCTCAAGTTTAGCTCAAGTTTAGCTCAAGTTTAGCTCAAGTTTAGCCCAGGTTTAGCCCAGGTTTAGCCCAGGTTTAGCCCAGGTTTAGCCCAGGTTTAGCCTTGCATTATAGCTTTCCCTTATGTTGACCAAACGGGTTAATTCAAGGTTTAGTCCAGGTTTAGTCCAGGTTTAGTCCAGGTTTAGTCCAGGTTTAGCCCAGGTTTAGCCCAGGTTTAGCCCAGGTTTAGCCCAGGTTTAGCCCAGGTTTAGTCCAGGTTTAGTCCAGGTTTAGTCCAGGTTTAGCCCAGGTTTAGCCCAGGTTTAGCCCAGGTTTAGCCCAGGTTTAGCCCAGGTTTAGCCCAGGTTTAGCCCAGGTTTAGCCCTAGGCTTGCATTACACCCATTCAGTTCTACCTTTCAGTTCACCCAACGGGTTCATTCAAAGTTTATTCCAGGTTTAGTCCAGAATGGCCCTAGTTTGACCCCATAGTCTGTTCTTGGTTTACTACGTTACTTTGAAAGCCAAATATTTCCTGAGGCGATACTTGCTGTAGCAGAAAGCTCAGGAATCATCTGGTCTAGTCACCTCCAGCCTGCTGCAGGATTCTGGTATTCAGATGAACTGACATGCTTGTAACATAAGAGGCCTCCCAAGTGTGCAGTGACGAAGCAGGGTCAAATTCACTCCATGGCAGCCCCGGAGCAGTGTGCTACAAACTCCTATTAAAGTCCAGATTGGAGTGAATGATCAGGGGAGTGTTGACGTTCACCAGTGCTGCTCGATGACCCTGTGAACTCAGAATACAGTTGATCTAATCTTCAGTTCAGTGCTGCACAAAGACAGAGTTTAGGAGGAGCAGGCTGGGAGTGTCGAGTGACTCATGTTTCTATGATTGGACGTCATGACTATAAAGAGCAAATGGAGCCTTGTGCTTTCAGTCTGCAAGAATGAGGCTCTGAATCACTTTCTAACTGCACAGAATAAACTTTGGAACATGTGTCAGTGTTATTTTTATGTACTACCTGAAAATATTTAGCTTTCAAAAGTACTATTAACCAAACAGTAGGGTTAGGGTAAGTAAATCAGGGCCACCCAGGAACAAAGCTTTGACTATTAATGTATATATAAAATGACAGTTTACATAGATTAAACAAAACATTTCCATTCAAGCACAATTTTGGGCTCATGCCAATACCACAAAGAAATATAGAATGAACAACGCAATTTACATATTTGGCTTATATCCATTTCAAACTTATAAACACCAAACGAGACCTATAACCTAACCAGGCCTATGTGTCAGATTTAGGCATGTCTCAAAAAATACTATCAACTTATTATTCAGTATATAAAAGCACTTTTAAAACGCATCAGATCTCAATATGAAAAAATATATATGTTGGAGAGCTATAAAAAAATAATGTCTTACAAATAATGGGCAATGTCTTAAGAACAAAAGGATGTCACCTCTCTTAAATTTTAAGTCTACAGAGGTCTCTTTTTTTTCACATTGAACGCTGATGTGTTTTCAATTTGTTCCTTTAATTTTTTTGAGCAGTGTATATTGTGTGTACAATTTCTTTGCAATAGAGGGGACATTTTTATGATTTTTTTTCATGTGATAAAGGTAAGATTTGAGGTGCAGTGAGTAGAATAAATGTCTAATTGGCTAATTATTGGTTCATTCTGCCATGTACTGTATTGTCTGCTGCTCATGACTTTTAATGATACAGTATATTTAAAAATGGTTTTAATGTGGAATTATCCTGCACTTTGTCAGTGACATTAAGTAGTTTTCATATTATCATTTATCGCAATCTCTGAAGCAATATATCGTGCTTCAAAATGTGTTATCGTGACAGGCCTAGTCATATTCATTCATCGACTTCTTGCACAGCTGCCCTGTGTAAGTTTCATGGATTTCCACTTAGTAACAAACTGTCAGCAAAAGCATGGCTGCAAATTTGACTTGCTATGTCTCACTAATGCATTTCACAAATATCAGATGTTTTGGACATGTGTTGTAGGAGGAGCTGGATAGTGTCCTCACAAACACATAGTTGAAGTAGCTAATAGCTGGGTGGGGTATTTAGGTTTGCAGGTTGCTTGTAATTGTATTAAAGTAATCAGTTGGTTAAATGCTTAGTTCATTCTTAATGTGACAATTACTTAGAAACCTCACAGGCAGATAGCTTCTACATGACTTAGATAAATAGGCAAAACTGAAACTAGTGACATTTAAAACTCATGAAGAAGCATCGTGGATACTATTATAGTCTCATTTTCCAAACTTCGATATCTTTGCCTTGCAGACACAAAATCCTTGACACTGTGATCGTACTGAATTTGCATTTTACAGCTATTTCATTCCCCCTGTGAAGCAAGCCAAAGGAATGGTAGGACCGCTGTTGAACCAAATGGAATCATCTTGGACAAGTTTGAACAGGCCACGCTGCTTCTCCTCTCCCTGTGTTTTCCCCCCAAAAGAAAAAACACTACAAGTCATGTCAACACTCCTGTGGTCCAAACCAGCTGCCTCCACCTGGTTCAACTATACACAAACTATACACAAGCTATACACAAGTTATACACAAGCCAACTAGCCAAACCAGTATAGCGACATTTCATTTTGTACAGAGCTTGTTCCTTGACCACCACACCTGAGTTTAGTGTTGCTAAGCAAACTTCTTCATTATGTAACAAAGATGTTTTGGACTTGTAAAGAAGTGTTGCTGCAAGGATTGAAAAGTTAAGTGGTGAAGCCGACAGAAAACCAACAGTGAATTTAACACTTTCTATGTGGCAGTAAATCACATTCCTTTTCATTGCGCTAACAAGTCGTATTACTTTATTTTCACTAGAATTACAGTTTATAGTGTATAGGCTTGGCAAAACAAATGCCTCAGTTCTCATTTGAACAGATATACAATACTGAAATGTCATAAAATAGGTAAATTAGGGTTACTTCCATGTTTTGTTCTTGGTCTATATCAGAACTATTATAATGCTTTGTAATTTATATTAAATATGTGCTATGTCAGGAACATAGTGCATTAAAGTCTTAAAATACATGAATCTATGATATTGACTACACTTACACTACAGTTATTATGCAGTTGGATATTGCTTTGTCAGTCAATTACAATATAATGATAATATTATGGGGAATCGCTGTCCAAATTTAAACCATAATGCCTGTTTAATGGTCAGAAAGAGGAGATAAAGCATTAAGATTGATTTTGTCATTTTCTGCTTTTAAATGAGATAATGGTGTAGACTGATATGTTTAGTCTAAGTCTAAGTTTATGAATGACGATACAAGCTATATATATAAAGCTTACCTCTCGTGCGATACTACTCAAAGCCTCATCTTCTGCTGAGAACCGATCTTTCATGGGGGCACGCTTCCTGCCGCAGCCTTGTGTCCCCATGATGATGACGCTCCAACTTCAGACCCACCAGTGATGCCGTGTAGTTATGCTCCCAAATATTTATCAGAAACCTGAATGAACAAAAGAAAATCATGATAAAAATTTAACTGTCAACTTTATTTACAGTAGATAGTACAGGCAGTTTCCTTTCTAAAACAATACATAGACCCCCATCTCATTTCATCCACTCCTGCAAAAACATATCTCACTTATGTTTGGCATTCAAGGGCTGTGGATAAACAACTGAAGCTGACGAGAGATGTTTCAAAACGGACGTGGCGAGTCAGCTGAGCTATAACTCAAACCTTTTAAATAATGTGTGACAATTAGGTAAATATTTTGCAAGAGGCATGAAATAGAGGCATTGTCAGTTTCACACCTCTCCCTGTACTGTGTCAAAACCCTAAATGCCAAAGAAAATATACAATGCTGAACATGACAGGGGCTCGCAGGGGGGGGAATACAGATCTGGCTGAGGCAGAAGAGACTAAACAGGCACAAGACCACCTACTTTTTTACTACTCAATTGACCATAGCTGACCAAAGAACCAAAAAATATATACAGTCATTTAAAAGGGGGTTAATTATTACTTTGGTAGCTAATTACTTCATGTAGCCTTGAGGAATAACTCTATATCGGATGTCAAATCCTTACAAGTAACCAATGCAAATTAGTTGAAGACAGTCTTGGCAATGGGAGCGCACCCAAAACAACCCTGCAGTTATTTCAGGCTGCGTTTTGCCAATAATATTTAAGATTTTCATATACGACCTTTGCATTTTAATGGTGTGTTCAGTAAATTACGCACAAGTGGACGTGATTTTGGGGATAGACCATGGTAAGGACACATTTACGCAAGAAAGGTGCACGATTCCCAGTCAAGATCCAGCCTGAACTTAACATTAGCAGATCACTGTGAGAGAGCTAACATGATTTGCTATCTCGCATGTCGCGCTATCCAAATACCTGTGAATATTAGCTCACATTATGCTATCGGCTGCATACGTGGTTTTCACATTAGGCAACATTGGACAAGAATAGACACCGCATATCCGTCTCGTTTCTACAAGTGATGTCTCAACCACTAAAGACATTCCCTGGGTGCTAAATGCTAGCTCAGTGAGTTAGCCGGTTAGCTTCTGTGGCTAACCTCGGTATTCCTGTGAGGATATAGGACGAATGATCCGCGCGTCATTCAGCCATACCTTTACGCGCGGCTCTGCTCCAACAGCGCTGGTCCCGAGTAAAGTCCAGTTTGTGCGACTGTTTTATCAGTGATCCATTGGGCTGACCGTCACAGAATGTCAGTGTTTTTGTCCGCTGACAGCTGTCATCAGTCCGCCTTTCCACCGCTCTCCACTGCTGCCCTCTTTACCCACTTTCCGCACGCACCGCTCCAACGCCAAGTCCCCGGATGTGGGAAGAAATTTGGGTGTGTTGCTGCCTTCAGGGGACACAAGACACAGGAGTTTTACCTCTTTTGAGGATGAATATTGCACATTTGCTTTCTGTAAATTTATACAGGGACAAATATATATATATATATATAAATGCGTAGGTTCACGTGAGTTAGTTACTTTCATGCAGTACTTAAACAAAAAGAAAACATTGCCCAGTGACCTTTGAAACCTTTAAAAACATAAGTCTAATTAATTCATTGTAACTGCCACAAATTAAAGAAAATAATGATTATAAATACTTCAATTTCAAATGCATTAGGCTGTAACATTAGGATAAGCCTATTTTAACTGCTTCACTGTTATAAATTAGACTTAGGCTTAGACAAACTTTATTGATCCACAAGGGAAATTATTTCGACAAAGTAGCTCACACATCACAATATAATATAATAACAAAGAGCAAAAAATATAAATGGTAATAATAAATTCTAAATAAGTAGCAAAAAAGATAGCAATAAATCCCATTCTAATTTCTAAGCCTTAACCTTTAGGATACCTACTAAACATAAATATGTAAACATATTTATGTTTAGTAGGTATCCTAAATAACTAATATAAATGTTTCGTTTTACCTGTTATCTATTTATAGCTGAAACACGTCACGTGACTGCAGCAGTTTTGCATTATAGATGAACTATGTTGGTTACTGTCAAAACCACAAGGGGGCAGTAGAGGATAGGGTTAGAGCATTTGTATATACGTCTATGGGCTTGAGTTAAGTAAAATATATATGGACAAAAAAAATCTCTGTAGTTTGAGAAGCAGGACACACTGTGGATTAGGGGACGTCTATGAAGAGACTTTGTATTTGTCTAATGACCTGTGCTTCAAAACTGAGTTGTGTTTTGTCAACAATTTGAAAAAGGAACTCAACCACAAACCATAAGCTACACATTGTATTGTTTCATCACGCATGACTTCAAGGGGGCTTTGCGTTTAATATTTATTTGCCTTTGATTAATCTTACCTTATGGATAGTGCTCTTCAACTGCAAAACTATTATTCTGAATTATAAAATGGGTGAGAAGAAGTTGAAAACAAAACATATTCAATTGAAATTTTATTGGACAAAGGAAAAACAAAAAAATAAGCAGCACAGGGTAAACGTGCAATATCTCCAAATATTCACATGATCTTTACAAATGACAGCACTTATCTTAAAAGTAATTGTTAAAAGATGGGGTAATCCATCACAGGTCTTGTTCCCATCACAACAGCATCAACATGGGTCAGTGTGCTTTTACATCAAAGTCCCAGTACAATGCAGAGCCACCATTTCTGTTTTTTTTTTTTTTTTCTGTCTCATTTCGGGCCACTAATGACTGTTTTGTCTCTGATCACCTCTGTGTGCTCCCGTGCAGGCAGGGCTTAGCAATGGCTTAACTCTGAGACACCAGCAGCCATTCCGTCTCCACTCCTCTGGAACCTCTCCAATCTTGCATCATGCTGAGTATAAGTAAAGCTCATAACATAAAAACAAAAGGAGGGGTGTGACATAATGATATTGTGTAATGATCCTGTATGGATGTTGCAGATGAGTTTATATTTTCATCAATATTTTTGGCATATTTCACATAACAAGTGGTGTCAGGTAGAGTGTTTGGTGCCTGATGGGAAAAGGGAGACTTGTTTAATTAATACAGTTTTTACGATTGGTTTTATTGCTCAAAATAACCTAGAAAAACAGGCTTTCTACTGTGAGCAGGACCGCCTCTCCACAGAACTGAGCTATAACTTGGCCTGGTTTGGTCTCCAAGATGATAGAAAGTACTTTAAAACATCCTAGACAAAGCAATAACATTTGATGGACCCTCCACCAGAAAAGTTACACAATGCACCTTTAGTATATCAATCTGTAAATTGTAAAAATGTCAATGCGCTATATATCATACAATTAATTACACAAAACTGACTCTTATGACCTTCAAGCCATGTTAGAAGGTCTCAAAAACATACCTGGAGTTGTGTTTGTTTCATTCACATGTTTGAGTTTCCCTTCCCATCTCCAGAGCTCAAAATGCTCTGTTCCACCTTGTGATGTCATGTAGTAGTGGTTTTCAGGTTAACACCTCCTTTTACCTTTAGTTCAGTAGAGATTGGCAATATCAATGTTAAAATGATCCAAATGATTCTAGTGAATGGAGTTTAAAAACACAGCAGAGCCCTGAATGTATTACCACATGACATCACAAGGTGGAAATGAGTGTTTTTAATTTGAGAGAAGAACAAAGAACCCAAATATGCAGGGTTTGTGTGTTCAACAACAAAATACTTTTCCCCCAAGCTTTAAGAGGCATTTTCCTCAACTTGGGCTACTGCCATCATATTTGAAAGCTGTATCAAATTCACAATAGTGTTAAATCACAGTTTTTTTTTCTTTTTCTACATGACTCTAAATTATACTAAACTGTGGACAAACAAACAAAGACATCACGAGTGCCAAAGTGTGTAATAATTAAAGCTGTAATAATTAAAGCCAAGGTGCATTATGTAACGTCATGCAGTAGGGTGTTTGTGTTTGTAAAGTTATTGCCGTTCTGTGAAATCTTCCACAATGGCATTAAACATATCGAGAGGTGACCCTGCTAAAAAAGTCGTAAAACATCAGTAATGAAGCAATAACAAGCAACAACAAAAAAAGAAAAAAGTAAAAAATATTCCATTGTATACTAAATATTGTTGTAAAAGGGCATTTATTTACTTAATTTACTGTATATTGTGGTCCATGCATTGTTTCGAATAGTGAGGGACTGATGAGGTCTGTCAAACTAGGCAATTATATGATGATTTCATATCATATCGAATGGAAAATGTAGTCAAGAATGTCAGTCTCTGTGGTCAGTCTATGAGTGCCTATACATGCACATCAGAATCCCGGTTATTAGCCATATCCCGGTTATATAGTATTCAGGATATGCTGGTTACATGCACGCTGAAAAACCGAGATACTCAAAATGTGCTCGTATACCCACTCAATAATGACTTATATTTGTGGCCATATAAAGTCAGTTTGACAGAATGAACGCTATATAAAATAAGACTAAATCTGGAACTGAAAATACTGCCTTTGTAACATATATAATTGTAATTAGGTTGAACTGTTTGTGGTTGTGTTATAAAATGAAGCAAACTCACTGTTAAACATCTGAAAAAACAACCGCGAGCCAGGCCAGCTGCTCATGAAATTGTTAATACAGTCATAACATTCTTTCCCGTTTTGGCAAAATGAAACCTGCCGTTAGAAAAGAGTTAGACCAAAATGTATTATAATAAAGATAGAACAGATGTGCCACAAATTGCAGATGTTTCGCCTATGTTGTTGTCTATGTTCTCTATTTTTCATTTGATCAAATTGAGGTGATAGATTGCTAAAGAAAATACTTTAAAATCATGCATTCTAACTGTGAGTGGGTCACCTCTCCACAGATCTGACTTGTAACTTGGCCCTGAGGCATTATCTGTAAACTGTAAATGTCAATGTACTTTATATCATACAATTAAAGGTCCTATATAATAATAATAATAATAATAAATTTTATTTATAATGCACTTTACATTTGACAACAAATCTCAAAGTGCTACAGTGCAAAAAGACTTTAAAAACAGAAGACAATTAAAAATCTATTATATACACTATACACAATTATACAATATACAATTCTATATTACACAGAATTGACTCTTGTGAGCTTTAAGCCATGTTAGAAGGTCTCAAAAACATACCTGAATGGATTTTAAAAACACAGCAGAGCACTTCCTGTATCACCACATGACATCACAAGGTGGAAATTATGTAGTGTTTTCAATGTGAGAGAAGAACACAGCCTAAATATGCAAGGTTTGTGTGTTAAACATGTGTGTATGTAACATAACACAACTCCAGCTATGTTTTTGACGAGGAAAGATTATAACAGATCAGAACATAGTGTAATATGGGCCCTTTAACGCATAAATCCAGGCAAATTGCAGCTTTTTTTTGAGTTTTTTTGTTTATTATTGTTCCAGCCTGTTGAGTAATGCACTAAACATTTGGGTTTAAGGTAATTTCAAGTTTAATGTTTGCATAAAGCCCAAACTTAGCCTAGATTGCCTTGTTTTGTTTTGTTTTTTATTTGTGGGATGATTCAAAAAGGTGGAAGGAGCAGAGAAAACAGCAGCCCTAAAGGTATCCAGACAGACTCTTGTGTTTATTTAGTTTTATGGCCCTTTGAACTCATAAACACTCCGCTGCCCCACTTGTTTTGGGGATAGACAGGCGTGTACTCAGCTGCACCCAAACAACACAGCGCAATTTATTTCACAATATCCCTTCTCTTGTATATTTTATTTTTCTCATTTTGTCACCTTGATCCACACTGCATGGGCCGCCAGTTTGCTTTTATCAAAATGTACCCTTACTCGACTATGAATGACTTTCTAAATTCAATATACTGTATGTCCATTGAACTAGAGCAATAGAAGTAAGAAGTTTGTTTCTTTTTCTTATTTTTAAATCTAGTCAACTCATATCTCGAAACACAACAAAACTCCAGGTATGTTTTTGATGAGGTAACAGCATTATAACATGGCTTAAAGATCATTAAAGTCAATTTTGTGTAATATTTGACCTTTAAAAACACACATATATCCATAAGATTATATAAAATCCATAAGAAAGATCAGAATGTTGGTATTGTTCTTATAAAAATAGACCAACCATCAGTACAAGACCCCACTGCTCAAAGTGTAACATAGTATTTACCCTGATGTAATAAATTGAGAATTCACGGATGAAAACAGATATTAAGAGGCAGATGTGCTTTAATGAAAACAATTCTCTTCCCCCTGAACACATGTAGCTGGATTTGTCCCACTTTGTCTCAAACACACCACCAGTCCCCAGACCCTAGACCCCCACTGCGTTAACAGGCGACCGAATCGTTAACCGGCTCTGTCTATAAGCCCCAGTCTGCACAAAAATAAGGGCGTAAAGAACCTCCTCAACATGTAATTACCCCATAGAGGCCAATGATGCTCCTCTCTCCTCTTCTTCTGCTGTGCCTTTGAAGCTGCCCCATAGGGAGTGAGTGGTTTTCAGATGTGACTCATTGATTACTTCTTTGGGGTCTTCCAGGAACATTGGACAGACACAGTGGGGGGAGGGGCCACCGCAGAATCCTGGACCAAAGGTGGAAATGCAGTAAAGATTCGGATGTGCATTGTCTCCGGGGTTAAAGTAGTAGTTACTGTCTATGAGCGGAGACATATGCCATGGAGAGACCGCAGCCCGTTCGTCCAGCCAAACTCATTAGTGCAGTAATTGCCGTACAGTGCAGGGGTGTGGGTCAGAGAGAAAGCACCTGAGGCTGGCTATAACGGGAAAATGCAAGAAAATTAAAGCAATAAATATAATGCTTGAAAGTAGATTGGTAGAAAGCGCATAATTCAGTCATTCAAGATTAGGGACAATGCACAAAAACAATGCAAGTTTCCAGCTGCAGTTCCTAAAAAGGGAGACAAAAACACAAATAATTGAAAGGTAAACTGATTGAGCAGTTCATTCAGTAAAACACAGTCCAAAAAAACTGCATTACCCAATTTTCAAACAACGTACAAAGCAATACAATCTAGCCAAGTTAAGATGACTTGAATTAAGAACATTTTATCATGATGTGAGTAAATTTTGAGTACAGGTCCTAATAAATCTCACATTTTGCAAGTAAGACAGTGTGTGGGATTTTTCTCCATGTTCTGGGGCTGCTCCCTCTCCTCCAACGCAACAGTTTTAAGTAATTGATGTGCGAAGCTCTCATTATTTCATAGTAAACTTTCTCTCTGTTAATAGAACAAGACTTTTGTACTTAAAATATGGAAATACATCTTGCTACGCTTAAGAAAACAACAACTCTTTGCACTTAAAATAAGAGAAAAATGTTGCTTGAATTAGGAAAAACACGCTTATTCCATTAGTAGATCATTTTATTTTATTTGTCAAGTTGAATTGTAGTAAATTGTTCTGATTTTAAGTCATTTGAACTTATCTAGATATTGCTTTTTGCTTTTTGTAGTACAGGAAGTAAGTATTTACATCTAACTAGTAGCTCTCATAAACCCTTTCCACCATTGTTAATACCTCATGCATTTTTATTTATGTACATGTCTTAAGAACCGTATATTTCACATATCAAAGCAAAGCAGGTGTGGATTGCCAAAGCACAGTTAATCCTAGAGCTCCTCACACCTCGTATATCTTCCAGATTAGAGACAGATAAAAAGTTTGTCAGTTTGACTTTTATAAAAGCCAAACACAAAATCTACTCACAAGAAGGTTAAAATGTTAAAATATCCTTATATCTATATATCTATAATTATTATTGTTATGTTATTATTATTATTATTATTATTATTATTAGTAGTAGTAGTAGTAGTAGTAGTAGTAGTAGTAGTAGTAGTAGTAGTATGTATGTATTTGTTTATTTTCATTTATTTTTTTAAGAACAGCATGATTTCTTTGATTTTGATGCTTTGTTTGCCCATTAAAACATGGCATCACACAACTGATATCGATTTTAAGGAATAGATTTCATAATACCACTGTTGCAGATTCTCTTTTTTATTACCTACTGAGTGTGAAGTGAACTTACAGATAGAAATGTGTGTGTGTTAGTTTTAGTTTTAGTTATGTCTTTGTTTATTTTGTTATTAATGTGCTCAAAATTATCAAAATTATCAATAAAAGAATATATAAAAAAGAGCCAATCAGCTTATCAGTACTGATGTCACTTACAAACAATACAATATTAAACTATTTAAAATGCCCACAAATAAGGGAAGAATGGATTTTATTAAGTAAAACTGGTTTCTTTGTTGCCCTTTGGCTCATGGTGATATTAACTGCATTAATTCAATAGGCTGGTTCTTTATTTTTCTAATCTTGTAACCGAGCAGAAACAGAAAACATAATCAGATGGGAGTGGTCTCTACGAGGACGACCTCTGACCCCGGGGCACGGGAGGTCAGCGCTCGCTTTGATGACACCCAAAACGATGTCAGTAAATTATATGCCACGACATGAGCAGCCAATGAAATTATGCATTGTTTTTAGTTGTTGTCATGAAAACAGATGAGATTTGTCAAGACGCACCCTCTTGAAGATAACATATCCTCAAAGGAAAAAAGACAATACTTAAAGGGTATTTCAGTCTCAGTTATTATGTGACAAGATGTTATTTCACGATACAGACACATGATCATACACATATTTTTTCCAGTAGTTCATCTCAGAGTGAAGCTTGTGCAATACCAACAGTTGATTTGTTTATTTACCATCAGTACCTGGAGATATGAGCACTCAACACTTTACAGTATTATATAAACAAACCAAAAAAAGCCGACTCTGCAGTTTAGATCTCTGCAAGCAAGTTCTGAAATGATTCTTGTGCTTTATTTCCATTTTTACTCTTTAGTCTGTTCAAATAAATCTGATGATCTGACAAACTGGGAATGACACGTGGAATCAAATCAGTTCAATCATATCATTGTTGCACTGTCTTCCTCTTGTATAAAGCTGAGATTTTATATTTTATTACTTATTTTTCTATTTTATTTGACTTGTACATGCACAGTTATTTAATTATGTCTTATTTGACCTGTCTCTTGCTCTTTTTTGCTATCCATCCATCCATCTTCTCCCGCTTAATCCGGCTGGGTCGCGGGGGCAGCTTGCTGCCCAATCCTCATAGCACCTGACCTCTTTTTTGCTACTTATGTATAATTTATTATTACCATTTATATTTTTTACTTCTTGTTATTATATTACAGCTCTGGAAAAAAATAAGAGACAGCTGCAAAATGAGCAGTTTCTCTGATTTTACTACTTATATGTATGTGTTTGAGTAACATTTTTGTTTCATTCTATAAACATTTCTCCCAAATTCCTGACATACATGTAGAGATGCTGATTTCAGAAAAAAAAAATGCAGTCATCTCTTATTTTTTTCCAGAGCTGTATATTATATTGTGATGAGTGAGCTCCTGTGTCCAAATAATTTACCTTGGGGATCAATAAAGTTTGTATAAGTCTAAAAAAAATATCCGTGCCAAATATTGATGACATTTTCGATATCAAAATAATACTGACATCTGGAAAAATTGATATATCACCGATACCAGTATTACAACTGATATTTTGCCCATGACTAGAGGTGCATTGTGTAACTTTTGTGGTGCTTTTCTCTTTGGAGTTTTTATTTCTTTGTCCTGAATGTTTCACAGAATCATTTAGACCTTTCTATCTTCATGGAGATCAAACCAGGCAAAGTTACAAGTCAGATCTGTGGAGAGGCAACGGTCAGAATGCCTGTTTTTTAAGGTATTTTTGAGCTATAATACCAACTGTAATTGAATAAATGTATAGAGCTGTTTAATGTATAATATAAACATAAACATTGACGGACCCCCAACCAAAAAGTTTCATATTGTACCTTTTTTTTAAGATCAACACATGGTCAGTACAGCTTCAATACAAAAAAACAAAGCAGCAAATCTATCTTGTATCTCATGTTAAGTGGTTAAAGCTCGTACAAAAGCCATCACAAGTCTCACTCAAAGACACACAGACAAAACCCACTCTCTCTGCTCTTCCTCTCCACACTTTATCACAGTTGTCCAACTCGCAGGAAGCTCTGAGCAACAATGGGCTGCACATCCCCAGAGAAGAATGGCTGGAGCAGTGGACCATAAAAGGATCATAAAAATGTCTTTTGAAGTGGGGGCCTGGACGCTGGACACCTGTGGGGTGAACTTTGTGCTCCCCCTGCTCAAGAGCACCACTCATAATTGGATCATTTCTGTCAGAGCTGAGACGAGACATGAAATGATTTAAACAGACACAGTGAGAGAGAGAAGCTGTGGGCTGGAAAAGAGGAAAAAGGTGCTAAGATGTACAATATTGTCACTATGCTGAAAGTGCTTGACAGTCCATATCGCATTTATAACTGGAAACACAAAACAATAAAATGAATATGACTTGATCAGATAGATATCAAGACCATTGTCTGCACCCAATTTTGATATAATACAATCAAGTATCTACAGTAGTTTTAGTACAATATTTTATATTTTATGTTAATCTTTTAGGGTAATGCAAACTGAGTAGCATTTTTGGCTCTTCATTAATTTTCATTTAATTTTCCCCCCCTTTTTTATCATTCATGAAAGATTAGGGGTGTAACGATATCCAAGTTTCACTGTATGATATCATCACAGTATGAACCTCACGGTACGATATTTATTGCGATATTGTGGGAAAGCTCATGATATGGTGGGGAGGCTCACGATATTACGGTATTCTACAGAATAACAAGACTGACATTATAAAACGCATTGACCAGTCATTTGGTACAACATTTATTGTCATTAGGGATGTAACGATATCCACATCTCTCTGTACGATATTTTCACCATAAACATCTCACAGTACCAGATTTATTGCAATATTTTGTGGAGGCTCACAAAACTGTGAATATGCTACTTTTTCTTCTAAAAATGCCTTCACAAAACCTAATCCAAAGAATAAAGATTTCAAAGTGCTTAGAACAGTTATTTCTTCATGTCGTCTGCAGTGAAATGGAGCAAAGGATCATGGTCTATGTAGTTCCCTCTGTTTTTTATAGCTATTTCTGCATCATTCATTTAAACAAAGAGTCTTGTGATTCGATATATTGTGTATACTGTGTCCACAATATTATTGTGAGACCTTTGACGATACGATATCACGATATTTCGGTTATTGTTACATCCCTATAAAAGATGAATACAAAAGAATTATGTTCAATTATGTTCATCATCAAAGTGAATGAAAAGAAGCACAAATAAGTATAGACTTGTATTATCTGTAGATGTGTAATCTCTTCAACAGTTCCAACTACATTTATAAACAACTTATTTACGTGACATGCACAATATTAAATACTTTGCTTTGCTTTTTTTCATTTAGATTGTTCCATAAGTTGACACCTTTGATTGAAACACATTTTTCCATTGTTGCTGTTCTCAACCTTTTTTTTTTTTTTTTTTTTAAAGGTTTCAGTTTCTTTCAAATTATAGTGATTTTCTTTGGAGATTGGTGGGCAAGATCTACTGATTTACTTTATACACTGCTTTAATATTAATGATCAGACTGATAAAAATATGAAACACATTTGAATTCTTTGTTCCTCTTTTTACAATCATACTTATTTGGCTATTTGTTTTGCTTCTACCTTAAATGTTGTAAATCATGAGTTTAAATTGCATTCATTCAAAATCTACCCCAGTGATCTATGTCCCACCATTTGTAAGGGATTTTTGTAGATTTGTGAGATTTTTCCATGAGATGCTCTTCCATAAACTGGTATTACAAGGCCTGAAGGGTGAAGGAAATGTCTTCTTAAGGTCACGCTGACACTTGGGTGAACCTGCATAGTTTCGTTTCTGAGTTTCGTGCAAATCTTTTTATTTAATCCTTTTGTCCTCCACAATAATAAAGACATGGTCTGTGTTTTCACTGAGCCGTCAGCTGTGATCGATGCTTCTATCACCCTGCTTTATGCACTGCCACTCAAGCGTTTGGACATCTCACTCTCCGCTCTTTCTGTCTCTCTTTCTCTCCCTCTCTTTTGCTCTCTCTTACTGTCACCTCTCCCTTTCTTTCTCTCTTCTGTCTCTTTCTCTCTCTCTGCTCTATCTCTTCCTCTCTCTACTCTCTTTCTTTCTTCCCCTCCTCTCTTTCTCTCTCTTTCTCTCTCTCTCCTCTCACTCTCTCTTCCATCTCTTTCTCTCTTTCTTTCTCCCTCTTTCACTCTCACCTTTCACTTTCCTTGTCTCACTTTCTCTCTCTCCTTTCTCACTCTCTTTCTCTCTCCTCTCACTCTATACTCTCTCTATCTTTCTTTCTCCTCTTCCCCTCTCTTTTTCTTCCTCTCACTCTTTCTCTCTCTCCTTTCTCTCCTCTCTCTTCTTCACTTCTCTCACTCGCTTCTCTCTCTTTCATTCCCCCCTCTTTTCTTTCTCATTCTCTCTCTCTCGCTCCTTTCTTTCTCTCTTCTCTCTCTTCCTCTCTCTTTCTTTCTCCCCTCTCCTGTCCCTTCTCTCTCTCCTCTCCCTCTCTCCTCTCTTTCTCATTCTCACTCTCTCTTGCTCTTATTCCTTTCTTTCTCTCTTCTCTCTCTTCCTCTCTCTCTCCTTGTTTCTCTCATCTTTCTCTATTCCTGTCTCCTTTCCCTTTCTCTACTTTCTTTCTTTCTTCCTTTCTTCCTTTCTTTCTCCTCTCTTTCTCTCTCTCTTTATCTCTGTCCTTTCTCTCCTCTCTCTTTCTCTCTTTCTCTCTCTCCTCTCATTCTCTTCTCCTTCTATCTCCCCCTCTTTCTTTTTCTCTTTCTCTCTTTCTCCTATCTCTCTTCCTCACTCCTTTCACTCTCTCCTCTCTCTTTCATTCTCACTTTCTCTTTCTCTCTCTCCTCTCTTCCTTTCTCCTCAGTCTCTCTCTTTATTTCTCCCCCTCTCCTTTCTTTATCTTTCTCTCTCTCTCCTCTCTCTCTGTCCTCTATCTCACTCCAGCCTCCTTTCTCTTTTTTCTGTCTCTCTCCATTTCCCCACCCCCTCCCTCATTCTCCTTCCGTCCATCTATGTCTCTTTGTCTCCCCTCACTCTCTACTCTCTCTCTCTTTCCCACTTCCCCTTCTTTCTCTAACCCTCAGTCTCTCATCTTTCTCTTTCTATCCATCTCTCTCCCTCCACTCTTTGTTTTTCACTCTCCATCCAAAAATCCCTCTCTTTGTCTGTTCTGTCCTTGCTATTCTCTCTCTTTTCAAACTCTCACCATCTGTCATTCTTTCTCTCTTTCATTTTTTCTGTTCCCTTCTTTATAAATCTCTCAACATCTTCCTCCTCTTCCTCTCTCTTTTCAAACTCTCACCATCCATCTCTCTCTTTCTCTCTCATTTTTCAGTTCCCTTCTTTATAAATCTCTCACCATCTTCCTCCTCCTCTGTCTCTGTTTCCCACTCTCTTCTTTAGCTCTCTCTACTTCTGCTATTCTCTCCTTCTCTCTTCTTCACTATCCCACACATCATCCCTCTCTCAGTGTTTCTCCTCTTCTTAAACTCTCTCCTCTACAGCCCCACTCTCTTTTTTTCCTTCTGTTCTTCCTCTAAACCCATCCACACTCCCCCTCTCCCTCTGACCTCACATAGAAACAGCATTATTAGGTGCGCCTCTTCATTTGGCAGAACAGGAGAAATCAGGGGAGCGTGGAGCAGCTGACAGGGGCCGACAGGAGCCGACAGGAGCCGACGGGAGCGCACACACTCTCTCTTTGTCGGTGACCAGTCTGTTACACAGCCCCGAGCAGCCAGAGTTCAAATGTTACAGGAGGAATGCCACGTGGGGACCGGTCAATGAATCCTCTGTGTGTGTTATCAGAAACATGAAGAACTTTTGAACTGCGGAGGAGAAGCCAGCGAATTTCCTCTGCTGTTTGGCCCTATCTGTATTGTGATAGAGGATCCTTAAGTCAATAGATAAGGTTCATTGGCTTAACATCTGTGTAGACCACATGCTTCAATGAGCAAGCCCGTTATAATTAAAGGGTCTGTGCAGTATTACGCTGTTTTCTATGTTATAAGGCTGTTTCCTCATTTAAAACATATGCGTGTTGTGTGTTGTTTTCATTCACACGTGTTTAACACACAAACCCTGCGTATTTAGGCTCCACTGTGTAGATAAACTCCAAACACATTCGACAGAATCATTTGGATGATTTCAGCTCTGGAATTGCCGATCTCTACTGAACAAAAGGTAAAAGGAGCTGTTAACTTGAAACACTACACTAGGCCACTACATCACATCATAAGGAGGAACAGAGCATTTTCAGTAGGGTGACCAGACGTCCTTATTTACCCGGGACAGTCCCAGTTTTGAGTCCCCAGTCCCTGCAGATCTATCCCAATAGATGGCCCAATTTTATACAATAAATGTCCCAGGTGTCCCCATTTTTGACCGATCTGATCCCTGCCAGCAGTAAAGAGAGGCATAAAGTGTCATTTGTGTAGGAAAAATACAGAAAAGCTACTTAAAAATGACCAAAACACAAAGAAAATGTGACTACTGTATACTGACTCACATTAGTGCTGAGTGTTTTAGTTTTCCAATTAAATTATTTCTTTATAGTATGACCAGATGTCCCTATTTACCCGGGACAGTTCCAGTTTTGAGCCCTGTGTCCCCTGTCCCAGCAAATTTATCTAAAACTAGTGATTTGTCCCAGTTTTATACAAGAAATATCCTAGGTGTCCCTATTTTTGACCAATCTGATCCCTGCCAACAGTAAAGAGAGGCAAAAATTGTCATTTGTTTAGGTAAAATGCAGAAAAGTTGCTTAAAAATCACCAAAACACGTACAAAAAAAAGTGATTATACTAACTAACATTAGTGCCGTTTCACTTTTTTTATTACCAACCAACCCAAACCAGGGATATCCCAGTTTTTTATTTTGAAAATCTGGTCACCCTAATTTTCAGCTTTAGAGATGCAGACTAATGCTACACTGCACTGTTTGCTCCAGTTATTCTCTACTGATACTTTGCAGTGACATCACACAGGGGGAGTTCTGCCTGTATGTTTATGGTGGAATGTTCAGCAATAATCATGGTGCCACAATGCACACATAAGCAAACACTGCCAACACTGTTTTAAGATCGTCTGAAAACTCAAGACAAAAATATATTTTCTCTTATTAATATGAGCATTCACGGTGGTGTTTAGGTGTTTGATTTTCAACAAAAAATGATAGTGACTGACAAATTGTTGGCTAATAGAGATACCTTATGATTGTCATGAGTTGGTTCTTTCTGGTCAGTTCAAACAAATCTCAGATCAAAGTCTAATTTGAGCCATAGTGCTTCAGAGCAAAGCCTTCAGTTAGCATTACATCCCTGGGGAATGGTGATGACAGCAGCTGCAGAGTGTAGGGCATCAATAGGGCATTAGCTGAGTCACTCTAAAATTCATCAATATCTAAAGATTTACAGATGGATAAGAGAATTACAGATGGATAATAGATGAATAACCACTGACACTGTGTTGAATGTAATCGTTATAATACCCAATAATCATCTATGCTTAACCTGCAACATTTATCTTGTGTTTTATTTGTATCACTCCTGGATTCAGTTCAAGTTCAAATCAGGGCTTGTGTGGCTGCGTGTCTCCTTTTGATAAGATAGAGTACACATCACTAATATGTATATCTGTGTTGTTTAGTTTTTTGTATTTAATTATTCTAAGGCTGATTCAGGTTGGGCCATAGGTAAAATAAAAAAAAAAAAAAACTTGTACTGATCAATCTTCTGTAAACCAGTAGAGAAAACGTGCCTTATTTCCCTTTTATTTTAATGCACTAATTTTATTTTGAAAAACGTTTATTTTGGTAAGCGGAAGTGTGATCCTCTCTCTGTACTTCCTGTTTTGTTGGTCACGTTTGGTGATAATGACCTTCCTATTTCTCCAAAGTAATTAAGACCCACCCTCTCAAGACACGATCTCGCATTAGTTTTTCATTCTTTTATGATCTGGATACACATGCGAGAGACTGTGTGACCGTCCCTTTCATTTTGCTAAGCTAAACGAGTGATTCGGTGAGTGCACGTTAATGTAATTCAATGTAAATATGAGACTGTAAAGCTAACTGGGGATGTTTAGTTGCTTTTTTAAGTTGATCCCATGCGTGAACCCGAGGCCCGTGGCGGTGTTCTGTCCCGTGTTCATGCTAAAACATCGTCTTGGTGAGTCTACACGTGCTTATTAATCCAACACGGTGAAAAACATGGTAGCGCGATGCTAATGCAATGCTAATGCTAATCGTGAGTGGTAGTAGAAATTATTTGTATTTGTTTTCTGGCATTCTAAAGCAAGATTTAAGATGAAAACAAATGTCACTGCACTTTTATTTCATTTTACACTGTTGTATGGTGGAGTGTGATGTTAATTTAAGGCTAAATGTACATTTTGATGTTTTAAGCACAAGAATGTAATTTAATGTTAAACCAGCTAGGGTTTACTGATTCAATAGAGAAGTGTAAAAGTGTTATTACCTTTACTACTGTTTGGAAATATAAATAATTAATTGTATTTCATTTCATGATTTACAAAAGCTTAAAAAAGGTTTAAAATGTTATAAATTAATTGGATAAAAAACTATTAATCAAAGAGTTCATGGTTAATAAGTTAAAATGATTAAAGAAGAAATTATTTTTATTCTTATTACATGGGTTAAAAACTAAATTCCTGTGAAACAATGACAATTTGAGTTCAAAGTATGCATGTATCTTTCTGATGCAACTATAGAGTTACAATATTCAATCAGTTGAGTTAAAAACAAAGCTACTGTTACTACAAGGATTAGATAATGGAAATGGATTTCAACTAGCTGTATCCTATAATACTCCCTCAGAGGAAATGGTGAGCCTGTCCCAGAACCAGAACCAGAACTGTGCACTGAGAACAACATTCTTCTCTGCTCTTCTGTCAAACTCATTGTTTGGTAACCACTCAAACTACCACAACAAGGATCCTTTAAGAACGTTGACTCTGACTAAACGACTAAATATACTAAGCTCTGTAGGACTTTGGTTCTGAATTATTGTGCACAACTTGAATATAAACATAGATTTGTGTGACAAATCACTTGACAACAAGTGATTGATATGCCTGACAATATATATGTATCAGTTAATGTGGTGCTTATAGCCTAAATTAAAAATGTGATAAACTGATGCATTCAAAACCCCATTACATTGCTTTTCTATGTGTATTTGTTACTTTGGATGAGTTCCACTATTAACTCAACAGCTTTGACTTGATTGATCTCATTTGTTTGTCCCATTAACAGATCATTATGTCTTGAATATATTCCCAAACATAGTCCACGGACACACATTTGCATACCAGTTATCATGTGTATTGCATGTGTATTGGTTTGTCTTGAGACATGCCTAATTCTGTCTGTTTGCCTCTCTCCTCTTAGCTTTTACATGATGAGTGTATGAGGAGTGGTGTTGTTTAAAGACCTTTTAATTCTGTGTTTGCATTCATTTAGCGCCTCCTTACTCGGCTTTATAAAGGCAATAGCTGGACTAATACAGCTTCATCTGAGCGAAGTGCTGTTGTTGTTTGGTGAAAGGGTGTGAGGAGCAGGTCTGGGTCACACCATGAGGCCCGAGTGTCAAACCAAACTAGACCTGCCCCGAGTCGAGTTTGTGTGCAAAGAGGAACTGCTTTTACCGCTGTCTGCTCAGCTGTGAGACAAGTGTGCCACACCAGGGCCTGTTATGTGTTCGCAAAGAGAGGGGAAGACACTTGCAGGGATCAAGATACTTCAAATACTGGGATGGCTCTGATATTTGGTACAGTCTATCAGTGGTATCATGGAAATAGCAATGATATGAGCATAGAAAGGTCATTTACAAAACATTTTTTTATGCAATTAAGCAGGGCTCTACGCTGGCTTTTTTTTTTAGGGGCACACATGCCCCCAAGCTAAAAAATTTAGGGGCACAGAAAAAAAAATGGGGGCACAAGGTAGGTTTTTGTTTTGAATGTTTATTTCAGTGCAGAGCTCGCACACACCAACATCAACTTATTTGAATTCATTTTATACAAGAACAAAAGAATTATAACAAAGTTTAGACAAAAATCAGGTCGTAATCAGTTGGCCAGGATTTATAATTAGGTCTACGTGACCTCTTTCCAGCTGTCAGCCACTTTTCGGCACATTCAGTTGGATCAAATAATTCAAGAGAGGGGCCTCTGTTACAATGCGGAGAAGGTCCGCTGTGGTGTCAACCTGCAGACAACTTCTCAATGAGCTCTTGATGCGCTTCTGCGCAGAGAAGCCTCGCTCACACTGTGCTGCAGAAATGGAGAGAACCAGCATGATCTCCACAAGGTGTAGCAGGTTCTGTAAACATAATTAAAGTAATTTAAGAGGGATTCCTTCTAATTGATTTAAAAAGTACCTAGGATCAGATCAAGTCATTACAATTCAAGTACAACCTTACCTTAAAACATTATCTAAGTTTTCACTGCTGAAGTGTTATGTTACCTTGTAGTCAGTTCTGTATGGCTCTTTGGTCAGAAGTGTTTGCCATAAGCTGCTGTACGACTTGTCCTTAAATGTGTGGCAGACCAGGGTCTTCATATTTTGCCACTCCCCAAGCACAGCATCCATCTGGCATCCAGACCTAGAGAGAGAAAAACATTGGCTTGTCACTCATCTGTTTCATAACTTATTAATCTATCAAACACGTGATATTAGACATCAACGTGCCTGGTAAGGACATGACTGAAATGCTCCATTAGGACCTCCAATTGATCGTTACCGTAATCAGCCAGTTCAGTGCTGTTTTCAGGCCATGTGTCATGGTGGAAGATTTTGAAGCAATTCACAGCACTATGGTCCTCAAAGGAATCATTGATGAGATTACCAAATCTGTAGTTGAGGGCTTCCACAGTGGTGGTGATGGCTGTGGTGATGTTCTCTTGTAGCCTGTGGTGCACACAATTTAGCTTATTTTGTAACTTGTTTGATATGCATGCTCTTGGTCGGTTGCATCTGTAACAAAGAAAATTTCCCCTCGGGGATGAATAAAAGTAATTCTGATTCTGATTCTGATTCCTGTAACATCCCCTGAGAGTTGCACACCCTTCAAAAAATAATGAAGAAAAAAAACAACAAAAGAATAACATGTTTTGCACAGTGGTGCTGTAGAGTTCCAACTTAATGGTGAGCAATGATTAGATAGATAGATTAGATAAAATAGATTAGATAGATAGATAGATAGATAGATTGATCTTACAGAAATGTTAAGTCAAGTGAGATGATTACAAAGGCATTTAACCCTGATCAAGCTGCTGTACTACACTCGCTCTACTGTATTCTCAACAAACCTGAAATGAGACCTCTTCCTGCCCTTGAAGACAATCTAGGAACTGGCATAACATGCCTCCTCTCTGAGGTGCTTTCTCCATAGCCTGCAATACCATGACTGTCTTTCTGACTGCTGAGATGGCCTGGGGTAGAATGAGCTCATTCCTCTGAAGGACGCAACTGAGTGAGGCCAGTTCATTAAAGACATCAGCCAGGAAATGGCTAAATGCACAGAAGTTAACCTCCTGCATTCCCTCAGAATCTGAACAGAGGTTGAAAAATACATTGTTTAAATTTTAGTGATATTGACCAGAATATATCAAGCCACTCTCATAAGCAATGTGTGCTACAATTGTGGAAAACTCACCTTCTTTTGCACGACCTTTAACTTCAGCATTGTTTGCTGATGAGGCAAGGTGTTCCATGTGGTGCAGAACAGCCGTATATTGACCACTGTCAGTTGCCAGTTTCCCTCCTTTTCCTGCACGAAGGAACACACTCAGTGCCCGGTGTACATGGGGAATCCACCTTGTCCCTTTCACACTCGAAGGAGTCCAGGTCCTCACCCAAGCTCCTCTCCACAGTGTTGAGCTCACGCTGGATTTAGGGCTGCTGTGATAGGTCTTCCACACAAGATGGAGAAGGTCGCACACTTTGGCCACCATTGTGTCTTTGCGCTGCAGATTGAGAATGGCCAATTCCAACCTAGATATTGTAAAAGCAACAAGTTGATCAATGCATACAATCAACCATGACTTTCTGTAATATAGTTAGGATACATGGTATGTACATTCACCTGTGAGGCATGCAATGAATGGGAATTACATGACGTCCGGCTGCCTGTTTGAGTAGAGCACTTACTCCCCTATGAACACCCATGTTCACCGAAGCACCATCTGCACCAAAAGCGACACACTTGGCCTTCCAGTTGCATGCACTTAGAGCATCAAATGCTGCATTGGTTCCATTCAGGACACCTTAAATTACATGACAGTATTAATTCAATCTCAAAGAGTAGTCTTTTTTAATAAGCAATTTTCTACATATTAATAGTCTGCTACAGTTTTTAATTACATCAATAATGGTATCTACTTATTTATGTGTATTTATTTATTTATTTATTTATTTATTATCTCAATATCAGTACCACTCAATTTTTTTTCATAGAATAATGTTCTACAGTTAGGCCTAAGCTATTTACTGGAGTGATTAATATTAAAACATAGGAATGCAAGACACTCACCTTGTGAATGAGCATGTGCCAGAGCCTGTTGTCCGACGAGGCAGGTCACTGGTCTGCCATCCTCCACAAACCGTACGTACACAATTTCACATTCTGTGTTAGACACGTCTGTGTCGCCGTCAATCAGGACGGAGAGATAGGACGCCGCCTGTAGCTGTGCAGCGAGAGCGTCTCTGATGCCTTCAGCAATCTGACCAATCATTTCCGCGCACCTAACATCATTGTCATACGTCGGATTGATGTCTAATCCATTTTTATGATGTAAGGCAATCAACGGTTGAAACTTTGTGAATGCCATCTCTTCCTTTGCGATCAAGTACGCTATATTGAATTTAATTTTTAGCTGCCGGAGCGCTTCCTGGTTGGTTATAGCTACTTGCCTGCCAATGGCAGCTTTCATCGCATTCCGGGTTATTGGGCTGGGCACGCATAATATATGCATCACGGCAGCGGAATGCTTACCAGACTCACTGTGTTTCACCACTGCATCGCTACTCAGGTTCGGATTCCCAGTCACAAACAGAGAGGAGCCTGACACTTCCGATGGGGCTGCCCTACAAAATTTGCAGAATAGCTTCTTCGTAGTAGCATCGTATTCCAGCCACCCGAAATCTTTTAGCCAGTTTGGGTTGAATTTATATGGTTTCCCAGCTGCTTCCCCTGTAGTTCTAGTTTTCTTTACCGCTACACTTTCTTCGTCCGTTCTTTTGTACTTGTTTTTCCCATCATTGCTCTTAAAAAACGTTGTTATACTCTGCATCTTCATGTTTTGTTTAGCGAAGATATTTTCTAGCTTTCGTTCTTGAGGAGCTTTTCGCGCTGTTTTAATTTTTTGATACATTTTCGAATGTCGTCATGTTACGTCTGTACGTAGTGCTCTCCTTATTGTGGGATGTAAGAAGCACTGTGAATATAAAATTTTAAGCCTCTAGCAGTGTTATTATTCTTTACCATTGCATATTTATATTTTTAAAAAAAGCACTCGCACGCGTGCGAGTGTTTTTTTTCCCTCGTTCGCACGCAGAAATATTTGCTCGCAAATGCGAGTAAAATGGGCGCACTGTAGAGCCCTGAATTAAGATTACGTATAAACATTAGAGTTAGACTTTACACACTTTATTGATCCACGAGGGAAATTATTTGGACACAGTAGCTCACACATCACAATATAACAACATATAATTGGTAAGAATAAATTCAAAATATGCAGCAAAAATAGCAAGAGACTGGTGTCAAATATGGCATAATTATATAAATGTATATGTACAAGTAAAAAAAAAAATAGAAATATAGTAATACAAATAAGATACTTCAAATAATGGGATAGTTTTGATATTTACTATAGTGAAACAATTTTTGAAATAGTGAAATAAAGATATGACCAGAGAAATGTAATTTACAAATCTTTTTTTTTGTTTTCATGCAATTAAGGTTACACATATATGTGTATCCTTAATATAACATATGTGTCAGTAACATCAACTTTATGTTTTTGTAGTCTAATAATTTAAAAACAAATGCAATTGATATTTCCCCCCTAAAATTACCCATGATAAAGGAATGCATGTTTGATAAGATGAATATCACCTATAGAAACAGACAATGCAATTACATCTTCGTGGTAGCCCCCACACCAGAATGTGACATAGTACATCTTTAAGCTAATGTTATAATTCAAAATGCTGTGAAAATCTAATTTACCTGAATGTTTCTTGGTACCAGCCATTTCACATGTATCAGTTACACTCCATAGCCTTATTTGCTGTTACTCCATTATTGTGACTACAGCCTAATGGATGTAATGACACAGACAGAACCTGTATTTTGGAGCTCTTATCTGCAGCATTATCATTAGAAAAGGCTCCTTTAGGCTGATTACGCCGAAGGCACCCTGTGATTACTGCAGCCAGCAACAAAATGGGTGTGCACCTTTGGGAGACACTGGTCAAACAAACCAATTAGTCGCACGAAAGTTTCACATTGGTGTATAGTTATTCCTGTTGTTTTATAATAATACATAATTCTTTATACTTGACATTCCTTTTGGGTTTGGTCTGTGAAGGATGCGTTAGTAATTTTACTGTTTTTAGTTGAATCATTATAAATAGGATTGTGTATATACTTTTCACAATGGCCCAACACTTTGCAATTCCCTCAAAAGTGCATTCTTCACTCACTGTTTCATTTTTTCTCTATTGATACTTTGCAGTAACATCACGCTGGGGGTGTTCTGCCTATATGTTTATGGTGAATTGTTCAACAGTAACCATGGTGCCACAATGCACACATAAAAGCACGGCCAAAAAAAGTTTTAAGATCATCTAAAAACTCAAGAGAAAATGGATATAAACAACACATTTGTGTGTGTGTGTGTGTTTTTTTTATACAGATTATGATTAATGTGCTATTAAAGAGAGATTTGTACAAGTACAAATCTTTTCACATGTAATAGCTAGATCAATTATTTCTTGTGTTCAAACAAAGATCAGATTAAAATCTAAGATCTTTAGACCGAGCAAAGCCTTCGGTTTCCATTACACCCTTAGGGAAAGGTGATGACAGCAAAGTATAAAGGTGAGTCACTCTAAAGTTCATCAATATCTAAAGATTTGCAGATGAATAAGAGAATTACAGGTGGATGATAGATGAATAACCATTGACCCTGTGTTGTAATGTAATCTTTATAATACCCGATAATCACCTGTGCTTAACCTGCAGAGTTTATCTTGAGTTTTGTTTGCATCACTCCTGGATTCAGTTCAAGTTCAAATCAGGGCTTCAGCGGCTGTGACACGTGTTGGCCCGAGGCTCTGTTTGAACTGTCACATGTCCTCAAAATGGCAGCTGGATCACATGAATAACCAGCAGACCAACCCTATATGAGCTGCTTTCTGATTTATAACTAAACAATAACCTACCCTTTTATAATAAATAACCTTATGCCATGGCAAAGCTGCATTTTACCTCTTGTATATAGACCCATATGCAGTAAAGGCTATACCCGAATGTGTGTGTCCAAACTGTTTTTCATGCCGGGCATCGTAAAGCAGATCATCTGGAGGGCCTGGTGGGAAGACTGGTGGTCAATACTGTGAATAATAAAAACAATAATAATAATGTTTTTTTAAAGCTACATTGATACATCATGAAATACTTTTCTCCATGATGTTATTGCTTTGTCTAGAATGTTTCACTGCATGTTGCACTGAACATTACCTGCACTGTTATATTCTTGTAAATTTGTACATTTTTGTGTTACATTATAGTTTATTGTTTTCTACTTTATTTTATTCTATTTTATTTATTACATGTTTAGTGTTTGTCGACGTTTCGCTCCAAGTACCACAGCAGTTTCCTAATGTTGGGGACCTGTTCACTCTTATGGCAATAAATCCTTTCTGATTCTGATTCAGTATTAAACCTTTCTATCTTCATGGAGACCAAACCAGACCAAGTTACAGGTCAGATCTGTGGAGAGGCGACCCCGCTCTCAGTCAGAATGCCTGTTTTTTTTTGAGCTATAGACACAAGTGTAATTTAATAATCCCTATCCCTAATTCGTAGAAAAAAGCAGGTGATGGACGCCCAGCCAAAAAGTTACATAGTGGACCTTTAAGTTTTAACATACCACTACAACTTATTAGCAGGTCTGTCTCACATCAAAATTCTTTATCTTTATTCTTCTTCTTTATTCTTCTTTATCATTATTATTAGTTTGTACAACCATAATACAGTACAATATAAAAGAAATTGGGTTAAAATTATGTATAGAGTGCATAAAATTATAGAATATATAAAATTTCTTTTGCGATATGTAAATATTTGTAAAGTTTTGTCGTGAATGTACAGCAGCAACCACATAATTTTTTTAATTTTTGAAACTATGTAATGGATATTTTTCTCCCAGTTTCATCTCGTATCATAATTGTGTGGTATTGTCTCCAAGTAATTTCCCATGTGGAGCAATAAAATGCATCTAAATCAATCTGACCGACTCTGATGAAAATGTAGAATAGATACATTGAATTCTACTGTCACTTATATGATCACAATGAGTTATAAAATCCATAAATCCTGACATCCCTGTTTTGCGGATCACTGGTCTGGACTGAGACTATATATGGGCCTTTATCTTATCTGTGGTCTTAAGTCCTAATCGTAAGTTCCCACACAGTTTGGTTCTTTGAAGAGTGAAGCGCTGGTGGTTGGACTGGGCCCGGGGCTGCAGTGAAGTCCTAGGTGGCTCATTAGAGTGTTTGAGCGGGACGGGGCTCAGCGGGGGGCGGCCTGTCACATTCACTACAGTCACTGAACTCATACAGGACAGGCCCAGGACATGGGGGTAATACGAGTCAGCTGACCGCTCTGACAGGCTAAAGCACTGGTGGTGCTTTATAGATAGAACATACACACAGGCTTTGTTAAGACTTTAGACCAGGCGAGGGCGATTATTTTTTTCCATGGGGCCACATGAGAAACAGAAAATATTGTGGAGAGTCAAAACACTAAACTCAGTTCTGCATAATATGAATTGTATTTCATTATAAAAAGCAGTAAACCACTAAACCCGTTTAGTCTTAGTTTAGACCTGGTTTAATTCTGGTTTAAACGTGGTTTAGACCTGATTTAGATCTTGTTTAGACCTTGTTTAGTTTAAGTTTAGACCTGGTTTAGACCTGGTTTAGACGTTGGTTTTGACATGGTTTAGGCCTGGCTTAGTTCTGTTTAGACCTGGTTTAGTCTAGGTTTAGACCTGGTTTAGTTCTGGTTCAGACCTGGTTTAGATCTGGTTCAGACCTGGTTTAATTCTGGTTTAGACCTGGTTTAGAATGTGGTTTAGACCTGGCGTAGTCTAGGTTTAGACATGGTTTAGACCTGGTTTAGTCTAGGTTTAGACATGGTTTAGACGTGGTTTAGTTCTGGTTTAGACCTGATTTAGTTTAGGTTTAGACCTGGTTTATTTCTGGTTTAGACCTGGTTTATTCCAGGTTTAGTTCTGGTTCCCTCACAAAAAAATGCAATAAAAAAAAAAAAAACGCCTTTAAAATAAAATAATCATAAAAGCAATGCAGCTTTAGTCCACGCATGAGGTCAAATTATAAAATTTGTTTATTTTGTAATTCCAGATTATCTTTAAGGGGCCAGTCAGAGTCACCAAAGGGCCGTATGTGGCCCGGGAGCCGAACTCAGGTCTGTTTTAGACACTGCATGAGTCAGATTAAGCTATAATTACATTTGGTGGCTCATAATCAAATTTGTTTATTAGTAAAACTCTAAAAATAAATGTCCTAAATCAATGAAAGGTGCATTGTTTCTCCTTCCCCACCTCTTCTACTATATAGCCGAGATATCTTTGTATTACAATATTTATACTTTATTTTTACTTGTAAATATGCATTTGTATGATTATGGCTTATTTGACATTAGTCTCCTGCTATTTTTGCTACTTATTTTGAATTTAGTATTGCCAAGCATAATATATATATATATATATATATATATATATAAAAAAACGCATTTCTCACCTTCCACGGTGGTTGGTCTCTCTCACCCTCATCAGCTCGGGTCCTCTACCAGAGGCCTGGGAGCTTGAGAGTTCTGCGCAGTATCTTTGCTGTTCCCAGTACTGCACTTTTCTGGACCACCTTGATCCTGGGGTTTCCAGCCCGTACTCTGCACAGATGTTTCTGTACACTATGCCCGCTACTTGGTTATGTCGCTCCATGTACGCTTTCCCTGCCAGCATCTTACACCCTGCAGTTATGTGCTGGACTGTCTCAGGCACTTCTTTGCACAGCCTACACCTTGGGTCTTGTCTGGTGTGGTAGATCTGGGCCTCTATTGCTCGGGTGCTCAAGGCCTGCTCCTGTGCAGCCAGGATGAGTGCCTCTGTGCTGTCCTTCAGACCAGCCCTCTCCAGCCATTGGTAGGATTTCTTGATATCAGCCACTTCAGTTATGTTCCGGTGGTACGCCCCATGTAGGGGTTTGTCCTGCCATGATGGTCCCTCCAGCACCTCTTCCTCTGCGCCCCACTGTCTGAGACATTCTCTGAGCACGTCATCAGTCTGGGCCTTGTCACTGATGTACTTGTGGAGCATATATATATATATATATATATATATATATATATATATATATATATATATATATTATATTGCGATGTGAGCTACTGTGTTCAAATAATCTCTGTTGTGGATCAATAAAGTTTGTTTAAGTTTAACTAAGAAACTGTTTTGTGTATATCATTTTCCCATTACAGATGTTTTTATTGCTCAGCCTGTCCTGTGGTGGGAGATAAGGGTGAGTGAGGAAATCTATTGCCAAACTGTGGAAAATTCTTGGCAAAGCAATAATATCTCCACAGAGACAAACAGCTCTAAGTGTCAAGTGTGAAACTAAAGTTTGCATGGATTTATTTCTGTATTTATCTATTTAGTCATAGTCTTTTTAATAAATGGTTTCTCTGTGGCACCTAATGCAATACTTCAAGGTCTTCAAGCTAATCAATATTTCAGTGTTTTGTTCGCTTAAAACCTTTAATGATCTCTGCATTAGGCCGATCCTACAATATAGCCCTTTCAACCAGAGCAGATACAGAGGATCTTGGCCAAGAAGGTGAGATATTAGATGGGTAGATAGATAAATAGATCAATAATACCTTATTTATCCCAAAGGAAATTCATTAATCCATAATAAGTATTGTGCAGGTAATAGTTTAGTGTTCTTTGTCACCATTCTCGTGACTAGGCCTTAAACTATGAACCAGATATTCTGTGTTCTTAATGATAAAAATTGAATTGAATTAGACCATTATAAGGACGCTCTACAGTTTTGAAAAAAAGTTAAGAGGCTATCAAAAATGTTTAAAAAGTAAAGCACTATTGAACGTTACTATTGTCTGTGTACTAGTATCAAAAAACAGGCTTATTTAAGCACGAAAAGCGGAAAATATCCAACTGTACCAGTCCGATCTGACGTACTTTTAAGTCCCAAACCACTACTTGAGAACCACTAGCTGTAACAACAGAGATTACAGGAAAGCATGTTGTCTTTGTTAGGGTTAAAAGAAACATTTACATGAAAAGTACTGACTAAGAATGTTACTAAATTTTACAATGTGTGAAAACAGAACTAGTTCATTTTAAACTGTTTAATAGTGGGTTTTCATCACTTGCCTCTGGCATTTAATACCAGCTAGACAGGATATCTTGGTGTTTTATTGCAGTTTTCCCATCTGTATATCTGTGTTTTTCTGTTTTTTATTGACTTTTATGTGAAACACTTTGGTCAGCTGAAGCTGTTTTAAATGTACTATAATAAACTTGAATTGAATCACTTACCTTATCCATTCCAAGCATCTGAATTATTTGCGGTGATGAGTTTGTAAGTACTTTTCACAACTTTCAGAGACCACAGCAGAGTTTTGCTATCATGGGAAAGTTAACAACTACCATGCAAATGCGCACTTCCTTGTAATTAGATGCAGACAGCGTGCAGCAGACATATTTTGACCTCAAGAGCCGTTTATCCAATATATCTGAGGCAAAAAAGGTACAAGGCCTTTAACTAAGACATAATATTATTTTTCTCATCATAATATGGCTTTTACATGGATTTTATGTATGCAAAAAGAGTCCATTTCAACAAAGTAAGTTAATCTGTTCTCTAATTTTTGGGGTCAAAGTGTGCCCCAGTTATGACTGCGTCACCATTCTCAGCCTAATCTCACTGACAGACATAAATACAGACATGCAAATGAAAACGCGCTGTAACCTACTTAACACTGTGCAAATAATTCAATCAGACACGCCTATTAAAACAACAGAGAAAGAGAAAAGAGGGAAGGAGACAGAGACTGATACTATTTTTAAAGGTCCTATATTACACAAACCTGACTCCTGTGAGCTTTAAGCCATGTTAGAATCTTATTACTTCAGCAAAAACATGTTTTGTTTCATTCACACATGTTTTAGTCTGTCTATATACATAGTTTTCAAATTAACAGCTAGTTTTATCTTTAGTTCAGTAGAAATGGTCAAATGCAGGTCTAAACTAATCCAAATGGTTCAAGTGAAGGTGTAAGGAGTTTAAAGACAGGTGGAACACAGTGTTTTATGTCTGAGAGAAGAACTCAACCTAAACACTGAAAAAAACTCCCCCAAAACACTTAAATCTATCAGAAAATGACTTAAAAGTAGTGAAATTATCAGTCCATGCAGCAAGATAGTTTTACTTAACAAGTTATCTTCAAATAAACTACCTCTAGACTAGAATTAAGCAGTCTCAGAGCTAGTAAGTACATAATAAATCTGAAAACAAGATGAATAACCTGATATAAATTTTATAATCTCGGCCAGATCAGAGAAATTTGCAGTAAACATTTAGGATTTTTGTGTTAAACATGCGTGAATGTAGCAAAACACAACTCTGTGTATGTTTTTGATGAGGAAACAACATAACATACAGTAGATCAGAAAATAGCATAAAACGGGCCCTTTAAGAACGTTGAAAAGGCGTGGAAGCTGTGGATATAATTAAGGTATGTTGATTGGTAAAACAAGTCATAAATCTTGTCTGTGTGTATTTGCTGAAACTGAAACATATTGGTGCCAGTTTTTAGACAGATCCCGGTTGTAAAGGCGGACTTTAGCGGACAGAGGAGCAGCCTGGCCTTTCATTATGCTAAACAGAGCTAAACGCTAACACACATTGCTGCATAATTGAGCTGTGTTGACAAAGGCTGATGGATGACAATGATTCCCCTGACACCACTCCAGTGTCACTAACAGGGCACTGGGGTTTACGCTTTACACTTCTCCATGTTACGTTATGGGAGGAGGGCTTTTTAAGGACAGCTGGAAGACATGCAGTGAAAGTAGAATGATCCGGTTACCAACATGTTTTTTCTGTTAAAATTGCAACAGAAATTCATAACAAAAGATTTCAAATAAAAGTCGTTTATGAGTATTGCTTTGTCAGTTCATGTTTATCTTTTCTTATGATTCAATAGTGGCATTAAAAGTATTGTATTACGCTTGAAGCCGTGTTAGAACATTGTTACTTTCTCAAAATCATGTCTAGAGTTGTGTTTTGTTTCATTTACAGTTTGAGTAACCCTTTATTGTTAGTCTGTCTACATCTCCAAAACTCAAAATGCGATGTCATGTACCAGTAGTTTTACGTTTATTTCAGCAGTTCAAGGGCTGAAATGATCAAACTTATTCTAGTGAAGGTGTGTGGAGTTTAAAAACTCTGTATGAGAGAAGAGGATTGTGCATTAAAAGTGTGTGAATGAAACAAATTCAACAACCCCGGGCACGTTTTTGATGTGGAAACAACTTTATAACAGATAAGAAGATAAGAAAATAGCTAAATATGTTCCTTTTCCTAAGTAAATAAATTGAAAAAGGGTGGACACTGTGGCTATAAGTATGATATTTGGCAATGCATCATTAATATGGTGCGAAAATAACATCTATATACACACAGTTACTATAAGGAACTGCGGGATTTTACAGTAACCAAGAAGAACAATTTAACCAACATACAGAATAGAAAATTACAAGTTCTGTAATAGTCTTTGCATATATGAATACGTCACACATTTTAATACATTCCCCACAGAGCTCACTTGATTTGAATCACCACTTTTTCTCCTTGACCACTTCTTCTTCTATCCAAGAGCCAGTGCCCTCATCAGGTGTTTTTCACCGGTGTCGAGATTATCATCCACTCACCTTCTTTAAATACACCATAGTTCCCTGGTTCACAAATCCACTTAGGACATCCTGACCTGTGCATGCGATTGTGAGCACTGTCTCATAAGAAGGAAGAAGTCACTCAGCTTTACACTATAGGTGACATAACCGCTGTCGTCTTCTCACGCTATTGTCAAGCAGGATTAGCCTCTCCTCTTCTGTGCCGGTCCTCACTATAAAATGAACATTGTGAGTCAAAACAAGACCGTATAGGAGCCAGGACTGTCCCGGGACGCAGGGTAAATAAAGGAGCAATGCAAACCCCTGTTAAATACTCGATCCCCGCTGTTTTGGAGCATTGCCATGACAACACACAGATCTCCTATAGTGAGATGTTTTGGTTTGTTGGAGGCTCCACACTGAGATGTGCCCAAACCGTGGCCCCAGCGTGAGCAGTGGACCTTAGAGCCCACAAACCAGTTCACACGGGATTACGCTTTTTTGGTTTTTGTTTTTTGTGTGTGTGTTTACATGACCAGACTGAGGCAGCGCCAATGTGAGATCCAGATGGAAGAGATTAAAGGTCCTATATTTATGCAAAATGGACTCTTATGAGCTTTAAGTCACGTTATAATGTTGTTACCTCCTCAAAAACATACCTGGAGTTGTGTTTAGTGTCATTCGCACAAGTTTGATCCTGCATTATTATTATCTCCAAAGCTGAAAATGCTCCGTTCCACATTGTGATGTTATGGAGAGTTTTCAAGTGAACAAATTGGAAATTCCAGGTCTGAAATTATCCAAATCATTCTCGTGTAGGTGCATATAAAAAACATCATGGACCACTTCCTGTTTTACCACATGACATCACGAGGTTGGAGAGAAAAAACTCATCCTAAATATGCAGAGTTTGTATCTTAAAAATGTGAGAATGAAACAAAACAAAACTCCAGGTGTGTTTTCGATGAGTAAACAACACTATAACATAGATCAGAACAAAGCATAATAGGGGCCCATTATAAGATGGAACAGGAAGGGTGTTTTAGTGCCTGAAATTGCACTTAAAATGGATGTAATACAAAAGTACAAAGTGGGATTATTATCTAATCTCTAATATTTCATAGGTTGGGTCCACGATGCTGAATTATGTCATATTTTCAGAAGGAGGGCAGTGGCCTATGGTTTTCCGAACGATAAAAAAAAATGTATATTTATCTTTTGAATGGTAAAGATGCTTGACAAGTTGCATAATATAAATGAAACCCTGAATAACTCTAATGGAGATTTACTATGTTGGAAAGAAATAACCAAAAATTCCACAAATACCATATTAATCTTAGGGCTCCTTTCTGCTGACAACAATCACATCTCTGGGGTAGAATAACGACACAACTTTCTGAAGCGATAGTGAAAAAAAACTTTACTAAATTAATAAAATGCTGACAGAGAGACACCATAAGAGTTTGTTATTAAAGGTGCACCGTGTAACCCTTCTGGTAGAGGAGCCACCACCAGCTTGACTCCTTGTTTTTTGTCCCTAAAATGTTTTACAGTATGATCTTTAATTTCACTATCTCCATGGAAACAAGCAGGGACATCATCAGACCAAGCTACAGGTCACATCTGTGGAGAAGTGGATCCACTGACAGTAATAATGCTGCGTTTTTGCAGCAGTTTTGTGGGATAAAAACACATGAAATTGAATAATTACAAGCTATATTTAGACTTAGAAAGCTTTATTGATCCACAAGGGAAATTATTTGGACACAGTAGCTCACACATCATAATATATTATAATAACAAAGAGTAAAAAATATAATTGTAATAATAAATTCTAAATTAAAGCCGCTCGCGGCAATGATGGCCCTCGCCCCGGTGCGCACGCCCATGCCAGGCAACCGCTGAGGTCTTGTGACCGCCCTGACACAACACTCTCTCCTCCCGACAGCTCGTCCACCAGAAAAATTACATAGGGCACCTTTAATATTTGAAAATGGGAACGATCTAGAGCCAAATTATAGAAACTAGGCCACAGGTCACATGACTTTTATAATCAAGAGCACTGTCAGACTAAGACTGTGCATAAAAACAGACCCTCCAACAGAAAAGTTACATAGTGCACCTTTAAACATATTTTGGGGGGGGAGTATTTGCGCCCTTTGTGGCCAACCATGGAAAATACCCCATATCCATAATGTATTTTTTTGGTCGTAGACACGCATAGAATTTAATACCCATATTTGGTACAAATCCGATAATGTTGATGTTTCATGTCTGGGTAGGGGGCGCTATAGAGTTCACTTTCCATATACTTTATAGTGTATTATATTCAGTCCATGTTCAAGCTTTAGTGATTCAAATTTCAGCACAATCAGACAAAGTCTGTGCGTGTAGTAATTTTTGAACTATTTATTGGAGTCTTTGCGCCTCCTGGCCAACCGTGGGAAACACCCCATATCCATAATATATTTATTTGCTTGCTTTGATACAGAGAATTGAATACCCAAATTTGGTACAAATCCGATAATGTTGACGTTTCTTGTATAGTCTAGGTGGCGCTATAGAGTAACTTTTCATATGCTTTATAGTTTATTATAATCAAGCCCTAATCAGGCATTAGTGATTCAAATTTCAGCACGATCAGACAAAGCCTGTGCGTGTAGGCATTTTTAAACTATTGTAATAGGGAGTCTGTGCGCCCCTGCTGGCGAACGATGAAAATTGCACCATGTCCATAATATAAGATTTTGCTTGAAATCATGGATAGAATATAATCCCCAAATTTGGTACAAATCCGATAATGTTGACGTTTCACGTATACACTAGGTGGCGCTACAGAGTTCACTTTTATTATATTTCATATTTCATCACATTCAGGCCGAGATCACACAATAGTGATGTGAGTTTGAGCTCTGTAGGCCAAAGCCTGTGGCCGTGAGAGGGCATCAAAGAAACAGGAAACGAAGGCGTTATTCGCCGGCGTGCTACGGACAAACCGTGAAAAAGTGCGCTTAGAAATATAAGATTTTTGTGGACCCACATCTGTAGATGTGACGTGTGAAATCTGAGCTCGTTTGGACCAAAACCAAGACACTTGAAGACTTTTGGCGTACGCAGTCAAAACGGTGGTGAATTTTTGATCCAATATGGCCGACTTCCTGTTGGTCATAGGGCGGTGTGACAATGACATTTTCTGCTTGTCTCCTTGTTTTCTATCACTGTCCCGAATTTTGTCGGCCTACGCCAAAATATGCTTTTCAGCTCCCCATAGACTTTCAATTTTTGACTTTTCCAGGGGGCGCTGTCGAGTAAGGGCACTTTGGGCATTGTCGCGATGCCCGTTTTATCAAATTTTTCGCCGGGCCGGTCGATCTGATACCCCCATGTGAGACTTTTCGTCGATGTTCAGGGGGTCAAAAATGCGATCGTTTGCAAAGAAAAATAATAATAATATAGCGTAAGAAACCAACGAAGAACAATACCCCTCGCCACTTCGTTAGGCGAGGGCCAATAAGTAGCACGTGTGAGATAAGACTTAATTATATAAATGTATATGCACAAGTCAAAATAAAATAGAAAAATAAGTAATAAAATATAACATGAATAAAAAAATGTTTAATGTAAAAAGACCCTCCACCAGAAAAGTTGCATAGTGCACCTTTAAATGTATTTTTCTTTTCTTTTGTGGTTGTTTTAGGCTTATATTATCATGTGGGAATTATTGGGTAAATAAATATCTCTTTTCAAACACGTTGCTTGTTAAATGTAAAATAAATTTCACTCTGCACTTTCTGCCCTTTACTTCCCCTTTACTTTTATTATAATGAACGTGTCAAATAATTGGCCTGGCTGAGAGTGATGATGATACATATTCATTAAAGCTCAGTAGGAAGTCGGGGCCCCGCTGGCAGCGCAGGGGTCACGGGGTCAGCGCCCGGTCACATGAGGGTCTCTGTCTGGAGATCTGACCCCTTCTGCAAAACAGGTAATTATGGAGCTATTCAGGTAATGCTGTTAAATAATATGTTTTCATTGTCACTCAAGTCATATGTTATTTTATTTTTAGGTTTTTGACAAATGATTCCAATGGCTGTTATTTGGACTTGGATCTGATTTAAAATTTATACCCATTTTAAAGGGAAATGCTCCGTTGTAGATCATCCAGAGAAAGTGAAAGTTAAATGCCTGAATAAAAGAAGAGTGGCCATCTGGGGTTAAATTTACGCCAAATCCTCATGTCATAGGTTATTCATTGACTTATAGGAAATTATTGATGAAATATACAGTATCTAGTTTAATATTTATAGACTTACAGTAGTAGATTTCTCTGCAGAGATGCCACAATCTTGTTTTTAGCTTCCAATTCATTATCTTTTAATATGCAGTATCTTTCATCTATCATTGTGTGTTTTATTGATACTTTACAGCAGATGTCTACATTCTCTAGGGTAAATGCTAACTGTAAGCATGCTCTGTCTGCGGTGACTTTAATTTAACATAATCTGACTGTAGGACAGACTTTTACTGAATTGCAACCGGTGAGATGATTAATTTTACTGTTAAACAAAGTCTCTCGCGTAAAATTGCACCTTTTTTGTTGACAAACTCCTAAACAGGACCACGAAGCCTGAAAATGTGCTGTTTAAATCCATTTTGCATTTTCGCTATAGTTTTCAGACCATCTTAAACTTTTTCAGTTTTGGCTAATGTGTGCCTTGTGTCATCACAGTAACGACTGAACATTCTTTCATATACATATAAGTACATGTAAAACAGCCTTAGTGAGATCAATTAACACCAAAATGTAAAACTCTAAACACAAAAAGTATAATATTTAGTTTTAGATAGTTTCATCCTCGCTATAATATATCTGATCATATAAATATTTGCTTTTTCCTGTAAATGATCACGTATTTCCCCCTTGTGCAGTAATTTGCCCATTCTCTCTCCTCATTTAGTGTGATCTTGTCTTGGACCTCACTCAGAGCTGCTCAGATTTGTCTGGAGGCCACGCAGCTCGCTCAGCATGACTGACTTTAAAGGAATGTGTGGATAAAATCTCTCTAAATGTAAACACGCTAATCTGCTCTTTGGATCTCCACTCTGCAGTCCTCAGATAAGACCGCAAGACCTTTGTGAGAAACGTTTTACTGTATGTCACAGGGCTGAGCTAACCCAGACCCTGCTCCTGGATAACCTCGCTTTTGGATAACATTATATCATTATCGCTAATTTCCTGTAGACTTTATTGTAGGGAAGTTTGTTCTGCATTTGACCTGTCCTACCTCTCTGGGTAATGCCAAGAGCCACTATATCAAGTGTATTTGTAATTTCCATTGGCACCTATAGATGATTGTAATAGTATTCTCAGTAATTGCAGTAATGGAAATAGTAGCTGTAGTTGTTTTGTTTTTAACCCCTTAATGCTGAATGTCCCAAATATGCAACAAACCATTTGGACCAAGATAGAAGTCAAGATAATTGGTACATTCCCCCAGTGCCGGTTAGTGCATAGGAACCTTTGGTAAGCACTTGTTTCTCGTTGTTGAAATTTTGCAACAAACCCAAATTTCTATTCATGTTTTTGTCAAATTAATAATCTCATTTTAGTTTACCACTTACTTAAAGGCAAAATCACACAAAACGTTTTTATATACAGCTATATATATTCAGGTATTAAGTGACTAATGTCATTGCAACCATTTTTCATGTTTTTTTTCTCCAAATAATTTCCCTTGTGGATCAATAAAGTTTGTCAATCAATAAAGTCCAGTTCCTGAACATAAAGGACTTTTCATGGTTCAAAAGATAGAATATTATCTTGAATTGTTAATTGCTATGATGACAGTGCTAAATTTTTATTACTTTGAAACCGATGGATATGTAAAAGATAAAAGTTTTGTGGAAATTTCCAGGCAAAACAATAGTATGTCTATGAAGAAGAGAAGGTTATAGCCCATTTAAGGCAACATTTCTCTGTGCATCTTATCTGATCTTATTTCAAAGTATCTGAATATTCGCTTGTGCAGAGTTTGACCGAGTTCTTGTGTGTCTTGTCACAGAGTTGATCTTCTCCAGACGCTGCAGAGTCTGTTTTTGGGCTCAAACACAGCTGTCAGCCCGTCTGCCCCATGAGGTCATCTGAACACGTACAGATGCAGACAGCAGCCAGATGAAGCACAGGTTTCCACTTTGGGTAGAGCTCAGATGAAAGTGATTAGGAAATATTTTTGTATTTAGTCACAAAAGTATGCACAATAGATAAAAAACAACAACAACAACAAAAAAAACTGGGTTGAAATTAATATTCTCTTTCATTTCTCAAGCATCCTGATGGGAAGGGAGTCCATACATTTTATAAGTTGTTAAAATATGAATAAAACTACAACAATATTAAAACTTCTTGCTAAATCACATAGGCAAACACTATAATGTTGACTTTAAATCAATTTACTGTATGTATTTTGTGTTGTTTATTAAGTTTTTCTATTTTAAATTCAATAAAAGTACACATTTTACCCAAATAGCTAAATATTTTCTTTGTACAACCTTATTAAAACATTTTTCTAAATCACATAGGCATTTCTTTTTACAATAAACAATATAATGTTGCCTTTAAATCAATATATTGTCTGTATTTTGTGTTGTTTATTGAGTTTTTCTATTTTAACTTCAATAAAAGCACACAATTTAAATAGGCCAGATTACGCTATAATCAAAATATTTGCTTTGTACAACAAAATTAAACCATATTTCTAAATTACATAGGCATTTTTACAATAAACAATGTAAGGTTGACTTTAAATCAATTTACTGTGTGTATTTTGTGTTGTTTATTAAGTTTTTCTAGTTTAAATTCAATAAAAGCAATTTCAATAGCCCAGATTACCCTAAAATTGAAATATTTGCTTTGGACAAATATTAAAACATAATTAAAACATTTCTAAATCACATAGGCATTTTTTAAAAGAAACAATGTAATGTTGACTTTAAATCAATTTACTCTATGTATTTTGTGTTGTTTATAAAGTTTTTCTAGTTTAAATTCAATAAAAGACACATTTTAAGTCACCCAAAATATTTGCTTTGGATAAAAAAATAAATAATTTAAGTACAAATTAAAGGCATATTTAAACTGATGTTTCAAATGACTCGTAATTCATTTTAAAACTGCAGACTTTACAACTTCTCTGACCTGTATACGGTATTTCCAGCCTCTTCCCGATCTCCTTTGAGGTCGTCACTTCCTTCCTGCAGCCATCGATCTTTGAGGAGGACGCTGTTGTGCAAATGTGGGGGCAGTAAAATGGATAAGGGCTATTGATCGTGAGAAAGTACCACAGCCCTGATCAATACCCCGGTCCTTGTATGGGCCGCAGGGTTTGTGTAGGACAATAGAATATATATTAGGAAATGTCTAGTGACTTCAGCCTTAGTGGAGCCTGTCATCTTTGTGATATTTATTTAATTATTATGGATTTTGTGCGATGGCGCCTTGAGTTAGCGTGACTGGCTGATCCGATCTGAGACCTCACAGTGCAGAGTTCCCTTGGCAAATACTATAATTGTTGTTTTTGATTTAAGATTATGTGCAAATTAGAACGTGTGGGTTGTGTTGTTTGTTTTATTTGAATTAAGTGCATTAAGATGAGTCGGATTTTATATTTTGATTTATGGTGTTTTTTGCTTTTTGTTTTTCCTGGAGATCACGATAATAATAATACTGTTTCTTTCCTCTTTAAATGTGCAGTACCTGATTTTTACTGTCTTCATAATCTGAAAAACAGTCATTAATTTTAAACGGTTTGCAGTGGTCCAAAGGGAGTTTATACTATTTTATATATTTTGACCTCAAGAGCTGCATATACAATATATCTGTACTGGAAGAACAGATTTAGCTCAAATACATAAACACTGAGTAGTGCCTTTAATTATTATTATATGTTTATTGCTCCTACACTGAGGGACCAGGATGAGTATTATTATGAAAATTGACGAAATTGCTTGAAACTTTTCGGTTAATTATGCTGTAGTAGTTGTAGTCATAGAAGTAATAGCAGGATTTAACCATCTGCAATGATTTTCCTGCTACAAAAATCAAATGCTTGAGGTAAATGACTTGTTACTTAACTTATTTATACTTGCAGAAGCATGATTATATGATTGTTTGCTGTTTATATAGCAAAATATAGCTACAAAGTTTTAGAGATAATGCTAAATTACTATGTGCTCCTGAAGTATATTTTGTAATGCATTTAATTCATACTCAAGCACAATTTGCTTAAGTAAGTTTTCTTAAGTATTTAAAGTTAAGATGTACAGTATATGTGATTCTTTTGATTTTATTGCTAAAAAATGCAAAACATACATTCTTATTGTGAGAAGACTTGCCCTGTAACTTGAAACTTAAAAGAAAAGGGTAAAAAAAGAAAAATAAGAAAAGAAATAACATCCCTATGTATATATTACATGATTCCTGTGTTCTGAGTCCACATAAACATTGAAATGTGCTCGTGCGTTAGAAGAAGTAGTTAATTTCTTCTTAATCTCATTTTACGTACACATCACTTTGAAGTTTCCGTATTTCCAAAGTTTTCTATGTCTTGCTTATACAGTATAAAACAGCAGAAGTACTTTGAAGCTTGTGTACTAGAATAACACCCAGAGCCTTCAGTTCCTCCACACCAAATGGTTTATGGCCCTTTGCAGTCAGGTCTGCGCTTTTATCAGTGCAGCGTGAAGGGAGCATTTCCATAAGGTATAAAACTGTCACTGCTACACACACTCCCTGTTAACATCCATTCTGAGAAAAAACAGATCTAGGCATGTTGTTTTAGCTTCCTCCCAATATAACAGATAAACTCCTTTATGCTACATGTGCGATGATATCATATGTTTTTATTCCTGGGGTTTGCACAAGATGAAGCTATAATAACAAAATAAATCGAGTCCTATTGTGAACTTTGAAAGATCGATGTTTTACATGCTGGGTCAAAGATATTGGCATATGTCGTCCAAAATGATGCAAGTCTCATTATCAAGACAAAACAGAAACCTGCTCATGATTTCCAAAGAAAATGATGCTGATATGATGAGTTTGGACACGTGAAAAGTATGAAATGACAACACCTTTTAACCACGTGAAGTCGACCAAGAAAAGTTGAGAAATCAGTGTGGCTCTACTGTAGTTTAATTGTTTAAAAGCATCTTAGGGTTTACAACGATTTACACAAAATAACTATCAAAAAATGCAGCATGTTATTACAGAAATGATTGGAACTATATACATTCAAGCCATTGTTTCAAGCAATACAAATACTCAATTTTCTTGCTTTAGTAAAAGTACAGATACAAGGGCAAAAGATTAATCGAGTTGAATCACATGGAAAACTGAAGTAAAACTATTGTAGTACCTGTTTAAAATTGTACTTTAAGAGTAAAATGTGTTTTAGGGTTTGGATTTTTGCAACTATTAAAGCATCAAATGTAGTGATTTTGATAAAGAATTTATTTTGAGTGATTCAACTGATTTATTAATTTTCTAGCTGTTTTTGTGTTTTTAGTTTTCTCAAAGTTAGGACATTACATCAAATTAAATGTGCTAAAACGCTCAGCTTTTTCAGCAGGTCTCAAACTATAAAGAAACGTACTTTTTACTTACTGGAGTAGAAAGTACAGATATCTTCTCCTAAATGTAGTGAAGTAAAAGTAAAAACTGCAAGTATCCATTGTAAAATGTACTTAAATAGAGAGTACATATACCTAAAAGTTGTACTGAAGTATTGTACTTTTACTTTTGTACTCCTGCCTTCCTGTTCTGTGTTATGTCTCTTTGTAACTGTTTTGCATTGTTTTCGGCATCACCTTCCTAGAGACAACAGATGGAAATTAATGATAATATAATAATATTTACAGCTGTTCATTGAACTGCACTGTCCCAATCAAATAAATAAAGTAAATAAATAAAAAGTAGCTGCGCATTGTTAATGTTTTTGCAAATCAGACACGAAATCATGTTAAAATGGTCAGTATATATGGAATTGTTGCAGTACCACAAATGTCCACTGTGGGCGCTATAGACATTACAGGAGGACACTGATGGAAAGGAGCGAAGTGGGCTCCTTTTGATTTCATGAGTCAGAAAAGGGCTAATGCTCTGTGGGCTGCTTCAGATGATATGATGATGTTTTGACAGATTAAGATAAACAGTTACAGAGTGCAGGTGCCTATGAATCTGTGCATCATTCATTCCTTTTTCAAAATAAAACCAAAAATAAGAAAAGGAAAAACAACTCTTTTCTTCATTATTTGTCTCTCAAACCAAAATGAAAAAACGGATAAGAATTTGTTTTTTTCATTTTTAGATTTTGTGTTTAAGTGAATAATGGAACAAACGGATTAGACCTGGGTTAGACCTGATTTAGACCAGGATTAGACCTGATTTAGACCTGGTTTAGACCTGGTTTAGACCTGGTTTAGACCAGGGTTAGACCTGATTTAGACCTGGTTTAGACCTGGTTTAGACCTGATTTAGACCAGGTTTAGACCTGATTTAGACCACGTTTAGACCTGGTTTAGACCTGGTTTAGGCCTGATTTAGACCTGATTTAGACCTGATTTAGTCCTGGTTTAGTCCTGGTTTAGGCCTGATTTAGGCCTGATTTAGGCCTGATTTAGACCTGATTTAGACCTGGTTTAGACATGGTTTAGACCTGATTTAGACCTGATTTAGACATGGTTTAGACTTGATTTAGACCTGATTTAGACCTGGTTTAGGCCTGATTTAGGCCTGATTTAGGCCTGATTTAGACCAGGATTAGACCTGATTTAGACCTGGTTTAGACCTGGTTTAGACCTGGTTTAGACCAGGGTTAGATCTGATTTAGACCTGGTTTAGACCTGGTTTAGACCTGATTTAGACCAGGTTTAGACCTGATTTAGACCACGTTTAGACCTGGTTTAGACCTGGTTTAGGCCTGATTTAGACCTGGTTTAGTCCTGGTTTAGGCCTGGTTTAGGCCTGATTTAGGCCTGATTTAGACCTGATTTAGACCTGGTTTAGACATGGTTTAGACCTGATTTAGACCTGATTTGGACATGGTTTAGACTTGATTTAGACCTGATTTAGACCTGGTTTAGGCCTGATTTAGGCCTGATTTAGACCTGATTTAGACCTGGTTTAGACCTAGTTTAGACCTGGTTTAGACCTGATTTAGACCAGGGTTAGACCTGGTTTAGACCTGGTTTAGACCTGATTTAGACCAGGTTTAGGCCTGATTTAGGCCTGATTTAGACCTGATTTAGACCTGGTTTAGACATGGTTTAGACCTGATTTAGACCTGATTTAGACCTGGTTTAGGCCTGATTTAGACCTGATTTAGACATAGTTTAGACCTGATTTAGATCTGGTTTAGTCCTGGTCCTGTCCTGGCGATCGGCTCGGCGGTCTGCTAATGGCTCGGCGTACGCACATGCACGCTCCATTATCCGTTTTTTTCATTTTGGTTTTGGAGACAAATAATGAAGAAAAGAGGGTTTTTTTTCTTTTTTTTTCTCTTATTTTTGGTTTTATTTTGAAAAACAAATGAACGGATGATACACGGATTCATAGGCACCTGCATCCTGTAACTGTTTATGTTAATCTGTCAAAACATTTTCATTTAAAGCTGCCCACATAGCATCCTTTCCATCAGTTTTCTTATTTTTGGTTTTATTTTGAAAAACAAATGAATGATACACAGATTGGTCCCATCGCCTGCTCCCATCAGTTCATTCTGTTGCTGTGTCCTTGGGCAAGACTCTAAACTCACTTAGCCTCCATGCTAACTATATGTGTGAATGGTTCCTTGGTTCATATTAAAAGCTATTTATTGTCCAATGGGGTTATTTAGGGGCCAGTAAATGTAAATTCTTGTTATCTTTAGTTTGAATTTAAAGGTCACTTTTCTCATTTTCTTGAGTGGCGACTCTGCTCACAGTAAAAGTGCATGTTTTTCAAGGTAATTCTGAACAATAAAATACCTGTAATAAATGCTAGATAAATGCAATACTATGGAACATGTACCAGGCAAAGAAATATATCCCAATGGAAACCTTCTACCAGAAAAGTTACATGACGCAGCTTTAAAATGGCAGTATTTTGTATCCCTTGTGCTCCCTCACCCAAAATGTTGGATTTGTTGTTATTTTGTTAGTTTACCATGAGTTTGTCACAACACATTAGTTATTGCATTGTTCCCATTACACTGAGTTAACTCTTAATGTTTATCCCAAACAACAAATTAAAAGCTCCATTATGCTCGTCTCCTGCCTCCTGGGACCTTCAGCGCTGAGTCCTTCAAGTGTAAATCCCTCTATAAAGTGCCCCACAGTGAGGTTCTGTGTTCAAAGGAAGCCGAGGGGTCAAACCTGCTGGGTCAACCTGCTTTAAGTGACAGCATTTACCCCCAAACCATGGCCCTCTTACCTCCCCGTACCTCTTACCAAAACACATGGGACCCCTTGAGCCTGTCACCTCTCCACACACTCCACCGGGCCTATGCAGATTTACAGCTTTAACGCCAACTGCATCAATATATCATCCAGGTTTCTCTCAATAGGCGATATTGTACAATCCCTACCCACGGATCTCAGAACAGATGCTGCCATAACGATTATTAATATAAAGCATCCATATTACACTATTTTCTATATGTTATAATGTTTCCTCATCAAAAACATACCTGGAGTTGTGTTTTGTTTCATTCACACATGTTTAACACACAAACCCTGCCTAAGTCTGAGTTATTTTCTCACTTTATTCATACAGGGAGTGCTCCACTGTGTTTTTAAACTCCATACACCTTCACAAACTATATATAAAAGGAAGCTGTTAACTTAAAAACTACCGCTTCTTCATTTGAAAGGACTTTTAAGTTCGTAAATCCCTAAGAAATAATGATACGGTTCAGCATTTATGGATAAGAAGTTTGGATATTTCTTCCAAAACAGTGGATTTCCCTTCCCTGGCCCTTCAATCAGGACATTTTCAGAATCTAGCACATCGTATTTAAAGTCCGCTCCATTTCTTAGCTATAAAACTAATGAGTCATGCTTTTTCTTTGTTATTTTTCAGAGCTCTTTCATGTTTATCAGCCCAAATACCCACTTTAGTTTATCTGGCAGTGCATTGGAAGCCAGGTGCTAATGTTTGTGTTAGCGCCATAAAGGGAAGTTTTGTTGCCTCTCTTTTAACACGTTTATGCCAGGAAGCTATGGTGCTAAGAGATACAGGAAGCTTGCCATATGTTGCCTTCAGGTGTCGGGGTAAAAATAACATTCCTCCAGCGCCTTCCAAATGAGCATAATTAATGAAATGTCTGAGTTTTGCGTCACTGGTTGAACTGATAAATCTGCAGGCGACGGCTCTTGGCTCACCTCATCAGAATACAGTGGCCCCCCTGAACTTTCCCTAATGCCCCGTTACAAAGGGTCAGCCTGGCCCCTCCCCCAAAAGTGTTCCCTTTCAAAGAGTCATTCATCAGGATAACATTTACACATCACAACACCGCACTAAGCTTCAACTTTTGGCCTCTTGGTGCAGAAATAAGGGGTTTTTTGGGTGGTTTACCTCAAGATCTTTCATGTAAATACAGTATATACGACCAAAGTGTATATTGGTTTACTTAATGTGCTTCTGTGCATGGGATTATTGCCTTCTATCTGACCAAGCATTTGATGGAAGAATAAAATATAGCAATTTATTATTATTTTATTGCTCTACTTGCGGTTGCAATATCAAAATTGTGGAACAAATAAAGGTTATCTTATCCTATTTTCATACACACGTTAAAACTGAGACTAAACTGAGACTATTAAACCTGGAACCAAACCCAGATTAGAGTAGGACTAAACCAAAAAACTAGGCTCCAACCATGTCCAAGGAAGAATGTGAATGGACCCTTGTACATGGAAGCAAAATCCAGAAAGAAATATACCGAGTAATAATTTTGTAAGTTAATTATAATTAAAAGTTTATTTTCTTTGTGGATCAGTGACTTTTTTCCATGTCCCCCTTGAAGACTTTTTACTTAAATTATAGAATTGTTCAGTCTTAATTTGTCATCACGGTAACACATGGATACATATTTTGCATTTATCCCAAGCATCATGGCATAAATTACTTTTACTCTTAGAACTGTTAAACCCATGGACATAATCTTATCTATGTAACTATATGTAACTGTTAAATCTACCAGCTGAGAGCTGATGGTGCACAAACACGATGCTTTAACATCACTTTAGGTACTAGTATTCTAAATGAAGGCTAAATGACCTCTACTGTATTAGCTATAACAGCACAAAGGAGCCCCAGTCACACATCTGTATCTCAGTCATATTTATGAGCTCTCGGTCGGTAGCAGCTGTCTGCAGCTGTCAGTCTTCACCGTATTTCCTTAAGTCTTCATGAAGGATGTGTCTGTTCTCCGTGTGAACTTTGACCTCACCCTGACTGAGGTTTGGCCTTTTTTGAACCCGACCTGGAGGCGTCCCGTTGGGAGACACAGCAGCCTGTTTGAATCACATTGTCTGCTGTTTGCCTCCTAAAACATACACACTCAGACAGATAACAAAGTCAATATTGTATTAAGATTATGAGTCATGGACAGTACAGAACAGCATACACTGACTGTGGTTGGGCTCAAATATAGACCATTGATTGGAGACGTCTTCATTCAGATGTTACAACCTGGTTTCAGTGCACTGTTCCTATTTGGCTGTACTGTTTGTGTAACAGAGATGAATAAATATATGTTTTATTGAATGATCATGTGTGCAACTATCTGTAACTATAACTGTTTATGAAAATGTACTACATAAATCAAATAAATTTGGCTTGGGTTTGGGTAACCTAGTTCAGTAGATTTTGCTATTACTACTACCCCACCACTACTAGTACTACTACTACTACTCTACTACTTGCTCCATTTGTTATGCTTTTTGCCCATTCTTCATCTGCACCTGTCAGGATCAGTGGGCCAGTCGTGCAGCACTTACTTCTCCAGATGTTGAGCTCATTGTCAGAAGTGCCGAGGTAATGGTTTCTAATATAAATGTGTCTATAACAAGACTAAACCAGGACAAAGCAAAGTTCACATTCAGACAAATGGAAGAAGCGTCTAGCCCAGTGTCTGAAATCTATCTGAAATAAATAGCTAAATAAAAATTCCAGGATCATGTAGAGCGGGTTTCTATGAATATTTAAAACCAAATTGATGAGGTTCACTGCAGCATTTACAGAGAGATGGGTGCCAATTTTTCAGTGTAAAGTTAGAGTTGATGGCCCCGGAAGCAGCCCTATGCGCACTTCCAATTTGGAAAACTTCAACTAATAAGTTAGCTGTCCATTTATATTTACAGTCTATGGATTGGACCTTCAAACATCCAGTTAAAAGAAACCACTGTCACAAGATGCTGTATGACCTATGGAGGTTATTGCTTTGTCTGAAATGTTCCAAAGTATCTATATAAATCTATATCTAAACATGCATTTTTGTTTTGACTAGGCACACCTCTCCATAGATCTGACACATCACATTCAGTAAATACATTTAATTGGCAGAAACTGACAATTGTGGAGCTTATTATTGTGAACAAATCTTGAGTTTTCCCTGAGCACCTGTGAACTAGGAGCTGTCTCACTCGCGGCGGGCAAACTAACCACTAACTATCCCAGAGAGACTCGCACAGACAAACCAAACGGCTAACCCTGACCCCAAGGAAATGCCCCATAACAAGCAATTTCCCCTCACTCCAGCAGATTTAATTGGCCAGTCTCACGATGTGAAGTACACAACATCTCCAAATCCATAGTGACCCAGCTCCTTTCCACATGAAAACAGAAACGCAGTGTTGTTTATCGGTCAAAAAATGCAGAGTAAAGGAAATTAAAGAGAAGGTCAAGAGGTTTTAGCACAGTGTCTCCTAAAATTAATAGGATATTGATGTTTGTGAGTGGACCACCTGAGCCTTGCCTGCAGACACACACACACACACACACACCCAGGGGAGGGGTGGGGGTGCATGATTTCCAGAGGTGTCAGATGAGTGACCTCACAGCTCAACAAACAACTCTACAGACTACCCATGATTCATTTCTGATACAGATGTGCAGATCTGGTGTTGCATTGTTGGGATGAATGGTTGAATTGTTTGTTTCAGTTAAATGTGACCATGATTATTCTGTTTTTATATGACTCAGTATCACTATATTGCTTCAAGGGTCTGTACCACGGGGAGGACAATTATTTTTTCCATGGGGCCACAGGAGAAACAGAAAATATTGTGGAGGGCTGGACCAAAATGCTTACCTCAATTCTGCATAATATTAGTTGTATTTCTTTATAAAAAAGCAGTAAATCGCATTGTTTAGACAAGCTAAGACTGTTAAGAGTTTCTGTTGTGACTAAGCAATGAAAAAGTGAGGTTGCCTTACAAAAAATGTTATTAAAAAAACACCTCTCAAATAAAAGCAATGCAGCTTTAGTCCATGCATGGGGTAAAATGATAAAATATTTTTATTTTGCAATTTCAAAAATTGCTTAAACCAGCTGGTCAGAGTCAACCAAAGGGCCGTATGTTGTACAATGCCCTGGTCTAATGCTATATACTGGGCATGTTTCAGGCTATTGTCTGCAAGAAAACACACTAATTATTATTTTTTAAGATGCACAGACTGAGAATTTCAAACGTTTTTGTAATACTGTGAGTTTAAGGGTCTTGTAAATAGTTGAAATGATTAAATAGAATTTTTGTGATTTACCTAGGGATGTACTGATACCGATATTGGTATCAAAGATCAGCACCGATACTGTCAAATTTGCTGGAATGGGCCTCGGCTTCCAAATACTGGTTCAGGAAATACGTATAAATCAATGTAATAAAAATATTTACTCGCCCTGGAAGCCTCATAATGTTTAAACTTTTACACAAAAACATAACACTTTTGGATCAGTTTGGTCTTATTTAATTTTTGTTGATATTGGTTAAAGTTACAGTATTGGAATCAGTGAAAATGCTGGATTGTTGGACTCCTATATTTACCTCCTGGATATTTCATGGTAAAGTACATTGTTATCAAAAGGAAAAACAGTTTCTTGCCTCCCCTCTGGCAGTATGACACAACCACATTCTTGAATCTGAAAAACACCAATAATGTGGCTCTGTTTTTTCTTTTACGAGTCATTGTACCCCGTGAGTCTGATAGCTGTATATCACTGTAGTCTGTGGGTTTTCAGACTGGGGTCCATTAGTTTTACACTGCAGGAAGCTTCAGTTTATAGGAGTTCAATGAGGAGCACACTTTCTACAGGTTTATGGCAGAGAGGAGGAGACCGGACACAGTCAATACTCGGAGATGGTTAGGGCTGAGGGCCAGCTGCAAACACAAGGACACAAAGGCCTAGACTGGTGCAGAGCAGGTCCCATTGTCAAACAGTACTACATAGCACCATGTAAGGATGTCACTTCAGGATTATGGTGGTTATTTTGATATTTCAGGTTGCAATATATATCATATTTTAGAGGCAAAATTGAGTTAAGTCAGTCTATAGTTAAAAAAATTATTATCTATTGCTGTAATTAGACAAAGAAAGTGAATTTTCCTGTTAGATCTCGGTGTCAGTAATGATCAATAATAGTAAAATCATGATTATCCAACTCTGACATGGGAAGAATACTGTTTGTAATGCCCAGAATACTGAAAACTTGCATTAGAATGTATTTTGTAAAGTATTTTGGTACATGGTTCAATCAGTGGACTGTGATCTGAATACTTAAAATACTTTTACACCAAGTTTCATGATCAGAATCAGAATCAGAATCAGAATCAGGTTTTATTGCCATATGAGTGAACAGGTTCACAACATTAGAAAATTGCTGCTGTACTTGGAACGGAATGTAGACACTCAACATGCAACAAATAGAATAAAATAAAGTAGAAAACAATCAACTATAATATAACACAAAAATGTACAAATTTACAAGAATATAGGAATATATATAGGACGATAATCATTTCAGTGATACTGTAAAGACAAAACATAACCACTTTATATTTGTTTTACTGTTTTAAAACATTTCCTATCCCTACTTAGAGATGGAAAACTTAAACATGCAGTCACCACAAGAGCAGAACTGTCTACTAAATTACATGATCAAATATTGTATTGTATTCCTTTGATTTTAGAAAAGTAACTATTTTGAATACCACAAAATGAAAAAGTAACTGTACCAGAATACAGTTTTTCAAAAGTGTATTTAGAATATGTATTTTCAGTACATTCATTTACTCCCCGACACTGTACACTACTGTGGTAATCACGTTTTAGCTGGTCCCCCATTGTAAATTTAGAATTTATTTTAATAATCTGTAGCTTTCCTGAAACAATTGTGTTACAAATACACAAATGAACTGGTCTAGAGCTGTAAAGGAGTTTTTTTCAATATAATTTAAATGATGGACTGTTTCAAGGAAAATATCCCAAACTACAAATAGTGTAAACTGCATTCTAAGCAGAGTCTTGTTAATGTGATTCTCAGTAATAATGTGTCAGGCTGTTTACTTCTTTAACATTGATTAAAGTCCCATTTGCAGTAAAAGAGCCTGTTCTGTAATATAGGGTGTGAAGACTCCAAATGGATCCTTAATGCGTCTGAGGTGTCACAAAATGATGAGGTGATGATGTGTGTTTGAAAGCAGGAGATGGTTGAAAAAATGCTCTCAGTAGCTTTGTGGGAAGTTAGCATTATGTTTCTGTTTGCTAATGTGTTTGGGCCTGCACATATCATCTTATTAGATTAAAAGATATTTCTATTCACTGCATCTGTGGAGAGGCAGTGGCTTCATGTAGGCGGGGTGTTCAGATGAAAGAACTTAATGATGTCATGTTTTCAGGCGAGGGGCAAAAGTTCAGCCCTACAGTTTCAAAAATAATATCTAAAAACATATATACACAAATGTCGTACCTGCGCACAAATCTGACCATTTCAAACCTTGGACTAAACCTAAATTCAAACCTGGACCATACCAGCACTAATGTTATTCTGAAGGATACATGTATGATGTATGTGATTGTGTTTGCGTTAATGTTACTGAGTGTATATTATGTATTCTGTGTTACTGCCTTATGAGATGTGTGACCAAACGTTACATGGGTGATGCTGTGTGTGCTCGGTTAGTAAGAGAGTGAAAGTTTGACTGCTTTTATTGATGCAGACTGTTGTAAATTTGATCCATGTAACCAGGGACTGCAGATGGAAATGAGCTGTTTAGTGCAGAACATCTCTGTCTCTGTGCATTGAACCTTCAAATAAAGACTAAACCAGTGGTTCTTAACCTGGGTTCGATCGAACCCCAGGGGTTTGGTGAGTCAATCTCAGGGGTTCGTCAGGGGTCAAGACACACATCCAACTCATATGATTTGTGATGACACGCCCTGTTTGGCCGTTATGGCCGGACGAATATGTGCAATATGGATTTACAAGTGTGCACCAATAAAATATATATACCTATGTTTTGAATTTGAAAAAAAACATATTTTATTTTTCCAATTAAGAAGGGTTCAGTGAATGCGCATATGAAACTAGTGGGGTTCAGTACCTCCAACAAGATTAAGAACCACTGAACTAAACTAAACTAAACCAAACTAAACCAAACTAAACTAAACTAAACTAAACTAAACTAAACTAAACTAAACTAAACTAAACTAAACTAAACTAAACTAATCCAGGACTAAACCAGGACTAAACCAGGACTAGAATGGGACCAAACCAAATCTATATCATGATTAAACTGGTCTCAAGCCAGGATCAAACCAAAACAAGAGTGAAAGGACTCTTATTTAATGACACATTTAGGCCAATGAACCCACTGCACGAGCAAGAATCTATCAGAAATTAGCAATTTTGCCAGCTCCATCTAATTTACATGGAATATTGTTTTCAGCTTCTTGTTTATTGGGAAAATTTAGGGACTTTTAATCATTTAAATAATGCAATATTATGTTTAACTGTTAATTGCTACGGTTACAGTAATAACCTTTCAGTCCAGAGATTGTACATGATCATCTAAAATGTTATAAACCACTTTTTTGAGAGACATATTTGTATTAATATATTACTATTTTTATTTGCAGACATACATTTATATAATTATGTCTTATTTGACACCGGTTAATTTTACAACTTATTTTGAATTTGTTGTTGACATTTATATTCTTGCTCCTTTTATTGTAATATATTGAGATGTATGAGCTGCTGTGTCCAAATAATTTCCCTTGTGGATCAATAATGTTTTTAATGTGCGCAGTGAAGCTATATAAGAAATTTTAGGTGAATAAACTAGCTTTTTTTCTCTTTTTTAACCATTTCTGCTGCCTGAGTAATAGTGTCTCATTAGTCCAGCGATGGAGAACGTGCAGAGGTGAGGGTCTTGTTAGTGACGACCATATGGGACAGTGAGGAGTTTGCGGAGGCTGAGGGGAGGTACCTGTCTCCCCCCACGCTCTCACTCCCCTTGTTACCCCCCATCCTGTGATCTTATCAGGAGCCCAGGCCAGAGGAGGACCAGCTGTCACTCTCTCCGCTCTTTTGAAGTCTCCTACGCACCTCAAACGCACCACTTCAGAAGACTCAGCCCTTGTTATTGTTCATAATGAGAATGGATGTCTTGGTGGGAGAGCTACAAGAGGGGCAGATAAGAAGAGATAAAGGCAAATCTCTTAAGGCCAGAGTTTTGGTTAAATCATGCAGATGTTTCCAAGTGTTGCTACTTTTAAAATAGTTGTACATTATTGCTTGTTGCTTATTTTTTCCCCCAGTAAAATTTTTGTTAAAAGCGCTCTATCTGTCTTAAAAATATGAACAGCGTCTAGTTCATTTTAACAGTTTGCATTATAAGTTTATAAGAACTTTTCACAACTTTCAGGGGCTTGAGGTGTTTTCAACCAGCATGCTAACACACACATCCTGATTATTGGACAGTAAAAAGCACTTAAAACTATTTATTTTGCTGATTTTTTATTGCGTTGTTGCTGATAACCTGGACCTGGGTATAGTGCTTTGTTTCTGTGTAATTTTTATACTGAAATGACAAATAAATCCTGATTCTGATCTGATTCTTTATAATTAAATGCAGACAGAGCACAGCAAACTTATTTTGACCTCAAGAGCTGCTTATACAATATTTGCACTGAGGAAAGGACAAATTTTGCTTAAACACATAGGGAAAGGTCATGTGTAAAACAACTCAAACCGTAATTTTTAAAATAAACTGAGATTCATTTTTCCATATTGTACCTCGTATAAATATCTGAGTGATCTTTGTGCTGAAGTGGTCCACAGCTGTGAGGGTCTGCAGCCTTCAGAGCCTCAGGTGGGACAGAGGGGAGACACTGGGCTGCTCCACACAGGACACACTGCCCATAAAACACCAGCAGGCACACACACACACAAACACACACACACACACACACACACAGATTAGCAGATAAAAGAGGAAAGGGAAACAAGCTGTGGTCCTGTCTAACGCACTCCAGACATCGCCGCCCTCCGACTCATCTGCTCCTGTCTGTTTTTCAAATCATGGACTCAGCCAAAACCACTGTACACTGCTGTGCGCTGGGAATCACAGGGTCCCTCGTGTTTCGATACCAGTTTGAGTTCATTTGTCAGTATAAAACACTCCACATGCACAATACCATAATAATCAATAATCAGTAAATATTTCACATGATACTATGCAATATGCCGCTATTTTAACAACAGTATTTCTTTGTTAAACCAAACTTAACATGAACATTTTAATGATCAAAACAGTGAACAGTGAATATGTCAGATGTATCGCATGAAAGACATTATTTTTTCAGTAAAGTCAAGCTTCTGGCATTGCAAAATCTTGGCAGAATATTGACGGTTTCCTGCTCTGTTGAAACTGTTGATTGCTTTTTGAAGTTGCCAGTGCGACAATGTCCCTGTGTTTGTACAGTGTGTTCAAATCAGATAAGCTTAAGAGCCCTTCAATGTACAAAACAAAGTGGCTTTATGAGATATTTACTGACAGTAAATAAGATATGATCAGTGCACACAAACTATAGGAGGAAGCTTGGCTCATTGACTTTCTGTACATGGGGAAATATTCGAGCCAATTGAAAAAAAAACTGTTTTGATCTAGACTTCAAAATACTTTAAACCAAGTACAGTTAAAACATGTATTTTCAACCACAGAGGGCCTCAAACCAAAGTGTCCTGACTGCATCAACCTCACGCCTGCAGAACATTTCAGGCAAAGCAATAAAACATTGATGGAGTCAAGCAGGTGATGGACCCTTAAACCGAAAAGTTACATGGTGCAGCTTTAAATGGTGATGTAAATTTCCTGCATGCCAGGAGGATGGATGCTTTATTGTGGAAAGAGATGGAAGTTTCTTCTGAACGGTCCTGGAGAAATGAGTTTGTGTGTTATACTGGAAAAGCTGACCTATATCATTAGAGGTAAGTTATGAGTTGTGAGAGAGTGAGTTATTTATTTATTTATTTTTACATCTCTTTTTATTATTATTGTTTTAAATTTACCATATTGTTATTTCTTAATATTGTATGTTTATATGCAAATATATATATATATATATATTAAAAAAACGCATTTCTCACCTTCCACGGTGGTTGGTCTCTCTCACCCTCATCAGCTCGGGTCCTCTACCAGAGGCCTGGGAGCTTGAGAGTTCTGCGCAGTATCTTTGCTGTTCCCAGTACTGCACTTTTCTGGACTGAGATGTCTGTTGTCCTTCCTGGGATCTGCTGCAACCACTCCTCTAGTTTGGGGGTCACGGCCCCGAGTGCTCCGATCACCACAGGCACCACCGATGCTTTCACCTTCCAGGCTCTCTCCAGCTCTTCTTTGAGCCCCTGGTATTTCTCTAGTTTCTCGTGTTCCTTTTTCCTGACATTGCCATCGCTCGGTATTGCAATGTCCACCACCACAGCTTTGTTCTCCCGCTTATCCAGAACCACGATGTCTGGTTGGTTCGCCATCACCATTCTGTCAGTCTGTATTTGGAAGTCCCACAGGATCTTGGCCCGCTCATTCTCCACAACCACTTGCTGTATAATTATAAATCTCTTAATTGAAAACCAATAAAAAACGCTGTGGGGAAAAAAATGGTGATGTAAATTTTATATACAAATCACAGCAACTTTCCGGCAGGGTCCTTCAGTTTTGAGCCTTGTTCGTCCACATATTTGTTCACATTTGGAGATGGATCTTCTTATCTGCATTGTAATCTGTTTAGTGCGATGTTATTTTGAACACATTTCATGGTTCATTTATTGTCGGACAGCAGCACAAAAGCACTGTTTGGACTCATTCACCGCCGCACATGAGCTCGGGGCCTGTGTTGTGTCTCATGACTACTATCACCCGCCGGTAACACATTAACTGTCAACACTTACCTGCCATAACACCACTAAAACCTACAAACCTCTCTGCTGCTCTGATTTGGAGACAGTACAGAGCTACATTTTTGCAGGTAAAACATAATCTTCAACAGCATTTAAGTCCATTTACCAATTTTCGCTTGTTCTCTTGCTGTTATAGTCCTCTTACAGATCCACTTCACACTGTCACACTTAAATAAATTCACCACCATCTTCGTTGGATCATTTTTTAAACCGACAAGTGGAGCCCTCCAGAGACTCCCCTGACAAAGACAATCCAAATCTCAGCAGTACTTCCTGATTAAATAAAGAATACATTTTTAAAAATCAAGATTTATGTAACTATTCTGGTGTGTAGTAAACACCATCTGCTTGTTTCCATGGACATGAATGTTCCACAGTACAGCATTAAAGGTCCTACATTGCACAAAATAGACTCCTGTGAGCTTTAAGCCAGGTTAGAATGATGTTATCTCATCAAAAACAAACCTCGAGTTGTGTTTTGTTTAATTCACACATATTTGAGTAATTCTTTATTCAGTGTGTCGACATCTCCCAAAGATCAAACGCTCAACTCCACCTTGTGATGTCATCAAGCGGTAGTTTTAAAGTTAATAGGTACTTTTTACTTTTTTCCAGAGCTGAAATTATGCAAATCATTCTAGAGAAGGTGTATGTAGTTTAAAACACTGTATTAGCACACAAAATCACAAGGTTTGTCTGTTAAACATGTGTAAGTGAAACAAAACACAACTCCAGGTATGTTTGTGATGAGCAACCAACATTATCAGAAAATAGTGCAAACTTAACAGCACCAGGCCAAGTGACGGTTCAGATCTGGTGGTGGGCAGTATATGCATGATTTTGAGTTTTACCACAAATCACCTGGAAATACCCTTTACCCTTTTAGTGTTAATAAACAGTGATGACGTAGGCACGGTTGCGCACGCTTTTTGGCAACAGAAGTACAGCAGAACTCTGAATGCATAAAGGATTATTGTCAAAAGATCGAAAATATTTCCTCAACAAGCCGACTTTGACAAACATGTCCGACTGCCAGGTCCTTGTGCGATCAGTGAGTACAATGTTAAAACTTTAGTCCGCCCGGAGACTAACAACTAGACATTTTGGTGCTGGAAATGTTTTTTATCTCCATGTTCAGTTCCGTGTGAATCAGAATGAATGGGGAACAATGTCATTTCCGTTGCCAAAATGCACGCAAAGCTTTTTTAAGCACATCAGCCCAAAAAGGGTGTATTGAAATATAGTTTTAACGCCATACTTTGGAACTTTTCAGGCAAAGCAATGTAATGTATGGCTTAGAATAACTCAATGCTTGTAACTCCTCTGTAAAGTTGCCCCTCAGTAACCCCGTGCCTCTGCTCCCTGGACTTCTGCTCCCTGCTTTGGGACAATTGACTGGCAGGTCGGTCCCACTCACAAAGCACTGTGTTCACTGCGGGTGCGTGCTCCCCTCACACTCTACGAACTTTTGAACCAGCGCCTGACCACAGCGTGAGGACACGGCAGACAATGGTCGGTAAACAGTGAGGAGAGAAAGAAGGGATTAGGTATTAAATAACAGGATGTGCCTAAAGAGGAGCAGGTGGTGCCCACAGTTTAAGACCCCGAACACGGCGGGAAGAAGCAAGATCTGAACAACTTTTAAAACATCTGAGAGATCTTTCTGATATGGTCACCCAGTTAAAAGAGCAGAGAATTCACGTTTTGTTAGTAGTTTTAGACATCAGAAATATTCTTAAGTAATATAATGATTTTTCAAACAACTTAAAATACCAAGAACCTGTAGCTTATATCAAACTAAACTAGGTCTAAAGTTGATCTTGGTCAGGTCTATTTTGGGGTAAAAATAAAAACATATTTAAAGCATATGGTTAACTTAAACATTAACTTAAATTTAGACTTAGACAAACTTTACTGACCCACAAGGGAAATGATTTGGACACAGTGGGCTCACACATCACAATATAATAGCAAAATGTAAAAATATAATACAAAATAAATACATAAATAGGGTTTGCCATTTTGTCATTTATAATACAAAACTGTCTCAAAATAATGTAAAAGCAAATGATTAAAAATAAAGTGGTATTTCTGCAGTTTTGTGAGATTGGAAAAAGCTTTAATGCCATTGTTAGTGATGGGACTTTTGGCTCCTTTGTGGGATCTGAATCTTTTGGATCCGTTCATGTCAAAGAGCCGTTCAAAACGCTGTCTGTTTTAATATTAAATTATATGACAGAAGCCAATGAAAGAACTAATTTAGCAACAAACTCTAAATGTGTTCTTTCATTGGGAAAAATCACAACCATTAATAATTAATATTTGTTTAAAAATGTTGAACCTGAGAGTGAAAGTTTGCTTGAAATTATGAAATTCTAATTAAAATGTTGCAGTACAATAATAACACATTTAAAACAAACTGCCAAATATGTTTTTGTGGGGCTTTTTGTGCTTAACGCTGTCAGTTGTGTTGCCTATTCTGCTTCTGTACTGATTCTTGTGTTGATTCATCATTAATCAGTGTAAACATGCATAAAAATTGGAAAGAAAAAGATTTAGTTGTTTTAAAAAATGAGATCCAAATCCAAGCGTTCATATTAAGGAACAGTTAAAGAGCTGACTCATCCACAAACATCACATCACTACCGTTTCTTACTAAAAAAAATGCACAAACTAAGAACTTTGCCACATACTAACATAATAATAGTAAAATAGTAATACATAGTTGATTCTGAGGCATCCATCTGTCTATCTATCCAGTTTTTTTTTAAAACTAAATTCTCCACCTCATTGCCGATCGTCCCTTCAGTGCTCCATCTCACATACACCATCTCAGTATTTATCTCGTCCTCTCTTGTTGTCCACTTTTACACAACTAGTCCTTCGAGCTCCTTAACTGCAGCCGTCACCATTGACATTCATGAGCCCGACATTCCAGTTCAGCTCCATTCATTCGTATGTACAGTAAGCAGAGAGGGACAAAAGCCATCTCCCCTTCCCCCAAACAGAGAAGAAGCCCTCTGCGAATCCCTACACATACAACCCCAGTGCATTGTGGTCATAGACAATGTAGATCGAATACACTTTGCTAAGCAGGATTTAATGTTTCTAAAATATCCGTGAGGCAAGAGAAAGTTGATCTTTTGTTCCTACAGTCTTAGTTTAAGCTGGATCAAGCATCAGACAAACTCCATAGGAAATCCCCTGCTGTTATCCAAGTCTTTACCTTATTGATTTTTGTCAAGATTTCCTGTGAGAATATGTGAGAGACAAGCTTTTAATCTACAAACCAGGAAGTAGCCCGCTGGTGTATTTAGGGCCTTGTAGCTGATTTTTTACCGTATTTGTGCAAAATTGTCTTGCCCCAGTACAGATATATCGTAAAAGCAGCTCTTGACTTCAAAATGCATCAGCGATATTCTGTTTGCGTCTCATTATTAGGAGTTTTACAGTCAGGGAATTTGAAAATGTGTGGTTAGCATGCTAGTTGTTGCTGTTTTGTTATCCCGTGACGGCAAATCTCCACTCTGGTGTCTGAATCAGAGTCCTACACGACTCTGATTTTGACAAACCGCACCCGCCTGTACCCGTCTGTCATATCTCAATCCGCACCCGATCCGTTTTTCAACAAAATTGACCTGATCCGACCCGCTATAAATACAAACCAACACCTGCACCGCACCCAAATGAAAATCAGTCCGAGAGCCAAAAAAGAGCCACAACTTTATACTCTCCACTGGCTAATTTTCTTTTCAGCTCCTCGAGAGTCATTTTGAACTGCAGGACATCACATGTGAGGTTTGAAAATGAAAGTGGCAGAGATTTCTGGGAATGCGTGTAGCAAAAACATGTGGATTTTACATTTAATTGTCTTGTAAAACCATTGGCATTTGTTTGCATTTCACTCAGATACAGCCCTGATTTTTGTTCGCACATGATGTTTTGTAAACCGCAGATTAGACCCGCGCTCTCCTGCGTCCAACCTGAACCTGCATCCGACACAGCACAACATTTTTCACCTGTTTCATTCAAATTTGCGGTTCACCCGTCAGGAATCCGCGTTTACCCGAACCCGAGCAGGACTTTAGTCTGAATGTTGTGAAAAGTGCTTATAAAGTCATTGTAGTGAAAAATTAGGATGCTTTATGTGACTTTTTTGTAGCGTAATGCAGGTGATGACCTTCTTGTTTCTATGGATTTGTCACTGGTCTGCCTGGAATGTTCCACAGTATGGCATTAAACAGCTCTAACTTACATTTATTCAGTTACAGGTGGTTTTATAGCTTAAATATCTAGAAAAACAGACATTCTGATTGCGAGAGGAGCTGCCTCTCCACAGATCTGACCTGGAACTTGGCCCGGTTTAGTCCATGAAGGTAGAAACATTGCAGACAAAGCAACAACATCGGAGAAAAGCACTGACGGACCCTCCACCAGAAAAGTTACACAATGCACCTTTAAAGACCTGTTGCATAAATGAAAACCTTCAGAGATGCACTGGCCACATGTAGCCTCAAGGGCAGGTGTGCCAAACTATGGGCCCCAAGGCTAAAGTTAGGCCCCTGTTTATCTTGTCCACAAATACATTTTAGTTGTTGTCATAAATCTTTCTCGGTGGTGCGAGGTGACTTTGGAAATGCAGTTATAAGAAGCTGAGGTCACCAAAACAAAAGACGAGGAATGTTGATGGTTGCTACGGTGCTGCAGTCAAAGGCCTATGCATATAAGCTATAATTTACAGATTTGAACGCCTTTTAATGTTGAAATTGTAATTAAGCCACTTACTTATTACTTATTTATTATGTTAATGTTAATTCAGTGATTTTCTCCAATTCTTTTTTATTATAGTATCAACAGACAAACAAACATTTACACCTGGAGATTGCAAAAAAAAAAAAAAGTAGTAGTTAATTCAACAGTTATTGAAAATTCACATAATTTACAGATATATTTTATGTCACAGAATCTCTAAGCACAATTTTAACTGGAAATTTATAGGTGCCTTACATTACATTGACTCAAAAGTGAAAAGTTTTTGATTTTGATTTTCTGTCCTGTTTGAGAAAGCACAAGAGATACCAAAATTTACTCACAAACAAGCTGAAACAAAGAAACTGCAGTAGTAGAAATCAACAAATGACCACATAGGGTTTAATTCAATATGGATGTGATTATATCTTTATAACTTTTTTTTTGCAACATGATAAATTTATTTCACCTCATCTGTGCTATATTCTGCCAGTTGCAACAGTTTCTATTAGAGCTTCAGAGATTTTCTCACAAATCTACATGATTTTGATGTATTAGTCCTCAGAAGAACAAATACAAATGTTTTCTCTAATAGTTTATAGCAATTATCAACAAACCCTCACATATCACAAGGGTTGACTTGAACAATTTGATATTATATTGAATATAGGTGATCATATTTCAAACACAAGACAGTTTTTCCTATTGATTACACGGTATTCTCATAAAAGATAAATGACAACCTGAACCTGATCATTTCTCTTAGACCCAATAGTTCAATAGTTTAAACAAAGATCAACAATTAACATGCACAATATTATTAACAATAATTATTTGAGTTTCCCCATCTGTGTTAAATACTACTGTCTCACCAGTATAAGTTCTTAAGTTAAGAAGAGCTTAAAAAGTTGAAAGTCTAACCCCCCCTACAGATGCAGCCATGACGTCAGATGTGGTGGAGGTCCTGCAGACAGCTGGAGGGGGTCTTCCTGGGGGTCTTCCTGTGGCCTGCCCCGAGTGGAGACAGACTGGGCGGGGTCTGTGGAGTTCTGGGATTACCTCATGGCCCCGCCCCTCCTCCAGCGCTGACCTAATGTGTGTTTTTAATCAGCACCTGTCTGTACCTTCGCTTTGTTGTTCTTACCTCCTCCGCTGCTAAACTGCTGCCCACTTCCTTCACGGGTGATGTTCACGTCACATTGACACTGTATTGTAAAGCTAACATGGCTCTGCTAAGATGGGGTGGTCTCATTTAAGCCTTTTTAGATTTTTATAACATTATTAGAGTTAAAGTACAGTTGGTTTTGCTTTCTGTTTGAAATACTGTGTCCATTACTTCTGTAGATCGATTGAAGTTTGGCTTCTCGACACAAAAACGAGTGGTGGATGAAGTATTCAGTTTAAAAAGTAGTAAAAGTAAAAATATCACATGAAAAAAAAGACTTAAGTAAACATATTAAAGCAGCCTCCCCTTTTAAAAATGGAGAGTAAAAAGAGTTTGAGGTCTAATAAAGAGTCAAATGTAAACTGTAAATCTGAACATTTTCCGAAAAAGTTGATAGTCTTATTGTTTTTAATTAATGTAAATAAAATATTTAATAACATTTAGTGTGTAATTAAAAATAATAATTGTATTTTAATTATTCCTTAATATATTTTATTAAGGGTATTTTTTTCATTAATTGGGATTTAACAGAAGCAATTACAATTATTAATTTAAACTGCAGAAATTCAGATAAATGCATCTAAAAATGAAAAAAATACAATTAAGTACAGCATCAAACTTTTTTTTAATTATTCAGGAATCATGTTTTTGATTAATCTAAGCATTTGGGTTTACAGTGAGTGATTTTAATAAAGATTTGTCTGAATTTATAGGTTTTTTTTCTTAGCAGTTTGTATTTGTATATTTTTGTTTGCTCAAACTATGAATGTGTTAAAAATAAACCATAAGAATTTTCAGCAGGTCTCACACAAAAATTAAAAAATGTAGTGGAGAAGTAAAGTACAGATACCCATTTTTTAAGAGCAGTACTTTACTACTTTGGCAAAAACAAATCCTTGCAAATGAGACATAACACAAATTTGCATGTAGAAAACCTCCTACCAGGATAGTAAAGAAGCAGAACACATGTTTGAAGAGTAGAGAGAGACATTCAGCTCATAGTTATTTTTACATGTGATGTTCCAGCCTATTTAGATTCAGTCTCCAGGTGTCTACCTCAGTGTTAAGACGCATGTTCCCAGTATTAGCTCACACACAGTGGACAGTACAGAACAAACCAAGTCTATTTTTACCTCCCTGGACAGTGATGAGTGCTGCAACTTCAGCCTGAAAAGTCAACACTCTGTAAACACAAACCCTATGGCCCTCGGGCGTCACTGTAATATTACGACTTCTGCAGAAACCTTTATCTACAATTATCTATGCGTGTGTGTGGAATAAAAGCTTTTACGACTCTGCTCCAGAGGATCTTTCATTAACTGTGTTTGTCTATGCAAATAGTCAGGTGATTGGAACATTTCCTATTTCTTCAGTATTATGGGCGACTCATTTGAATTCAGAAGTAGAAGAGTTATTCATAATATTTAAAGCAATTTTTATTTAAAGTTAGGGGTGTAACGATATCCAAGTCTCACAATACGATATCGTCACAGTCTGAACCTCACGATGTTTATTGCAATATCGTGGGAAAGCTCACGATATTACAATATTCTACATAACAAGACTGACATTATAAAATGCTTTGACCAGTCATTTGGTACAACATTTATTGTCATTAGGGATGTAATGATATCCAAATCTCTCTGTACAATATTTTCACCATATACATCTCATGGTGCAATATTTATTGCAATATTTTGTGGAGGCTCACAAAACTGTGAATATGCTACTTTTTCCTTTTTTCACAAGACTTAATCCAAAGAATGAAGATTTCAAAGTTCTTAGAACAGTTATTTCTTCATGTAGTCTGCACTGAAACAGAGCAAAGGATCATGGTCTATGTAGTTCCCTCTGTTTTTTAGCTATTTCTGCATCATAACTATTCATTTGAGCAAAGAGACTTATGTTTCGATCTATTGTGATGGTCCACGATATTATTGTAAGACCTTTGACGATTCGAAATCACGATATTTCGGTTATTGTTACATCTCTATTTAAAGTACAAAAGTCAGTCACCTTTAGATTTTACCAGCTTCAGTTCTGTACGCCCTTTTGCCCACAATTAAAGTTGGAGCATATGAACTCAAAGACTTGGTTTCATTTGTATTCTCACCAACCCTGTCATTGTGTCTATGGGCAAGACACTTCTCAGATATCTCTATGCATGAGGGATTGGTGGTCTACATACCCAGGGCAGCTAACTATAGAGCTGCAAATGTAAGTGTAGGTGTAAATGTAAGTGTAAATGCATTAATCTTCTGTATTTTTATTTATTCTATCAATAATATAGTAGTATTTAACAACAGAAACTCCCAGCGTTTGTTGAAAATTAAAATAACTTCTAAACTAGCTTCCCTCTCTCTGCTACACACTTCTTTTGCTTTTCTTGAGAACTCTCACTTTGCCCTTAGACTCGCAGGTGTGGTATCAGCCCTGTAATGTTGATCTTGATTAAACCTGATGTCCTCCCGTCCTGGACACATGGGGTGTACATTATGTCTTATCCACAGCACAGCGTAATGAGATCCTCGGTGACACCTGTAGACTTCAGTGGGACAGACCCGAGTCCCGTGGGTGAGTCTGGAGCGGGGTGTGGGTTACGCCTCAAACAGTCTCCCACATGCACCACACCTGCTGCCTTTTCTATTTCACCCTCAGTCGCTCCCGTGTGGAATTAATTAAAGTGGCATCCATCTCAAAGGAGCAACGCGTTTTTTAAAATGAACAAAAAACACAATAAAGAAGGTGGTTTACTTTACTGTTGCCAATCTGCCTTTTGGCTCCAGTCTGTTTTCTGGCTCATCTACGGATATTTAACATTCAGCATGGAGCCTTTCCATGTAGAGTTGGTACATGTTCCCATCAACTTAAAACATGCAAAAAATTGGCAAAATCATAGTCCAGGTACCAACTGCTCCTGACAAATGAAGAATGGGTCAAATGCAGAAGCAACATTTCCATTTTTAGGCTCTCAACTCTCTTCAATTACTTAATATTTCAGCATTTTGGGAAGTTTTAATTTAACATATTTAACATAAAGCACATTTCTGAGTATTCAATTCAATTTGTTTCATTTATTTTACCATTTACCTCACAAAACTGTTGATAAAACCAGCAGTCATTGGCCAATAAAAGACAAATAAAGGGTAAATCTGGACTGTGGAAAAGAAAATCTCAATAATTTTTGGATATAGGCAATGAAGCTCTCTAAATTCTAAAAAGATTCACTCCAAATACCACCTGAGGTTTTGGTTTCTGATCATCGGGCTAGAACAGGACTAAACTTGGTCAAAAATTGGTCTACCTTTTACTTTTAGTACAGAGATCGGCAACTCTAGGGCCGAAAGCATCCAGATGATCGTCAAAGTGTATGGAGTCTTAAAATGCAGTGGAGCATTAGCTTTATTTCAAGGTAGAACAGATTGTTTTCCGTTTGGGAGAAGAACGCAGCCTAAATATGCAAGGTTTGTGTGTTAAATGTGTGAATGAAAGAAAACACAACTCCCGGTATGTTTTGAAGGAGGAAACGTTTACACCTTGGTTGTACCTACACCTAAGTTCGATAACCACCGCTCTAAATCACTAATTACTAATTTTACTACTTTTTAACCAAGACTAAATTAGCATGCATCTCTAAACAGCAGCCCATTCTGAAAGGGGAAGACAATTTTAAGACACAATAGAAACAAAGCAGTGAATGGTGTGGCCATATAAAAGCCACTCTGCCCCTCTACTCCCTTTATTGTACCGACATGAGGTGGTGTAACTCGAAGTGGACGGGTCAGTGGGCGAACAAGGTCAAACTGAGACGTCTGGACATCAAAGACAAGTCCAGATCTAGCGTCCAGATCCTAAGTCCAGACCTAATCCCTCTGCTAGCTCCCATCAGCCCCGCACCAGAGGGCAGGGGTCAGCTGGTGGGGCAAATACTAATGGATTGATTCATTTGTTGCCACGTGTTCAACTACTTTATGTTCATTGTGGTTTAGGGTTTCTGGCCTTTAGCCCTCTCTGTGTGGGTAAGTAGGGTAAAAATAGGTACTGAGTTAACACGTGACCCCCGAGTGAATGGTTTTACACAAAAAAAGGTCATATATTAAGTGCTGAGTTTCATAAATTACATTAATGATTCATGAGTATTATAAAGCTATGCATCCAATATAGTTATTCATCTTGTATCACTTTTCTGCAAACTCAGGGTGTGGTTTGTGTGTCTACAAGTTGATGTACTTGTTTATTGAGTTAAAAATGACTCATGTTCACTTTTTTCAATTGAAGTACTTAAAAAAATTGGGTTAAGGTTAGTGAAAAATGGTTTATTATTGTTTGTATCTTGTAACTATGTGTTGAACTACCTCTTGACCAAGGACTACACTGAATAAGAGGTTTTTTTTTTCTTTCATTTTTATTCTCATGCTTAAAGATGCACTATGCAACTTTTTTGGTTGAGGATCCATCACCTGCTTGTTTCTATGGATATGTCTCTGCCTGGAATGTTCCACCGTATGGCATTAACCAGCTCTACCTTACATTTATTCAATTACAGGTGGTTTTATAGCTCAAAAATACGTAGAAAAACAGGTATTCTGACTGTGAGCAGGGTCGCCTCTCCACAGATCTGACCAGTAACTTGGTTTGATTTGGTCTCCATGAAGATAGAAAGGTTTAATGCCACACTGTGAAACATTCCAGACAAAGCAATAACATCTCCATGGAGAAAAGATTTAATGGAGATATTTTAAACCATTTCTGTAATTGCAGTAGCCGATTTCGCGAAATTAAATTTCAGAACTTCCTTTGCTTCTACTACAACACTGGAAAAAAACAAGATGTAATGACTTAAATTAACAATATTTTACTTTATTTGAGTAGATTCAACTTGACAATACCAATGCAACAAGTGTATTTTTCTTAATTCAAGCAACATTCAATTTTGTTTCTTATTTGAAGTGCAAAAAGTTGTTGTTATAAATGTAGTAAGATGTATTTTCATATTTTAAGTACAAAAACTGGTAGTTAATTTTACTTTGTCAAGTGAAATTTGCTCAAATCATGATAAAACTTTCTTAATTTAGTCATTTTAACTTGGCTAGATTTTGTTTCTTGCAGTGAATGACATCCCATGCCCAGTTTTATATCTTGGTCACCTTTATAATCTTCTTAGTAACTTTAGGATCACATGGAGCTTGATCATTACAGTCACTTCCTTCAGTCTCCATAATGTCCTTTTCCTCACCCTTAGTGTAGGAATTTGAACGGAAAAGACCCAGGCTGATTTTGGAAATGAGATTATTTGGCGACTTTGCACAGCTGCCCAGTGTCTAAGCTCTTCTTGACAGGTCTGCAGTGAGGGACCTCTTATCTTCTGTCAAGCCCAATTTAATCCTACGTGTCCCAGGCTCCTGCACCCAGCTGTTTTTAGACTTCAACTCTGCTCCCAGAAACCGGAGAGACTTCCTTAAGCCCACAAACTTTAAAACAGAAAAAGGACCATCTCTTCTTTACTTTAAATGTCTTTGAATATTAATCTTAATTTGAATAGTTTATAGCAGCATTTTGCAAAGATTTTAGTATACTTTCAGTTGGCATACAGTATTTTCAGGTATATTTTGCTTATTCAGAGGCAATTGTCTTATACACTGGCAAGTAATGGCTGAAAACTACATTAAGGAAAATACAGCTGCTCTATACGAAGCTTTTGCAGTTTTTTTTTGGTACTCATCCCTTTGAAACAAAGTGCCAGAAAAAGCCAAATGTTGCTACAAAAATGTTTATTAAAATTGCTTATGAAAAAAATAGCACTGTTTCCAATTTAAAACCAAATATTACATCTTTTGAATGGCGAAAAGTCCTCAAAATGGTGCCTAAAAACAAGAAGCTAAAACCATGAATTGACCTTTTAGCTAAACAAATCTAAAGCAGCTGAAATGACCCAAAACAAGATCATTGTTTTGACTTGACGTAATCTATTGTATCTATTTGTTTTTTGCACTGTGACTGTGAATTTTAGTACTTGGATGTTTGCAGGATGTCTGATAAGTTTCTCCCTCTAATTAAACATTACTGTCTGGGTTGATAATTGAAGAAGTAACTAAGAACTCAGGAAACCAGATAAGGAGCCGTTAAAAGCCATTTGAGCCCAAGTGTTTAGCCTGAGTCAGACATTTCCAGCAGTGGGGGGTTTTCAAAACAGGTCCCTGGAGCGCACTGCAATTTAGCTACTAATACCATAGATTGACCAAGGATAACAGCCAGTGTAATTAGCTTTCCAACCAGCATATGGGTACAAATAGACAATAAGGCATTTGAATGTATATTAAACCTGTTTATTTCCAGTACATCATTATAATCAAAGCAAATGAGTAATAAAGATAAACATTATGCAATAAAAAAAAGATTGGTTTACATAAAAGTACTGATTATATTTGACAAATTGAAATTAAATGCAACCAAAAGTGATTATACATATGTACACATTACAATAATTATGATATAAATGTTATTTCTATACAGTGTGCTGTTTCAATTCAGACCCCATCAACATATTTAGAATAGTGCACAGATAAAGTACAAGTTGACCAAGGCTTCTTCAAAGATTATTTGAAGCATTTGGAAAAAACTGTTTTCTGAAGTCTTCGGCGTGTGTATCTCAGTTCAAATCTTAATAATATACAACATTTTGAGCAAAGATTTGACTTGGGTGTGGTCAGATTTGTCCAGATTTTAGCCCAGTTTTGTTAGTTAGTCCTGGTGTAGACTTGGTTTGGGCCTGTCATAGTCTTGGGTTAGTCGAGGTTTACTTTTAGTTTCAGTTTTAGTCCTGGGATAGTAGTCAGTATGAACCTTAAAATGTGATTTGAAGCATTTTGAAAAAGCAAATTCTGAAGTCTGTCCCATCACAGTGCATTTTTGGCTTTACACCAGGGTCATAACCTTTAAAGAGGCTGGCTGAAACCTTCGGATCTTCTTCTTTAAGGCTCGCGACGCTTTAATTCTGCAAGTGGAAGGAGCCGATGGTGGTGGCGGGGGCTGCTGTTGCTGCTGGACTGGGCGCCCCGCTGTTGTAGGTCCCATAGCGGCACTGGCCCAAACCAAACTCCCATCTTCATCCAGAAAATCCTCCTCCTCATCAAAAGACAAGCTACTATCAGAGTCTGAAAATGACTGGTAGCTTTGACTGGACTCACTATCTCCAAATCTGTTCGTCGTGTGGTCGCTCATTTCTCCGTCACTGCTCGCCGCGATTGTCGAATGGAAAAGAGAAGCGCACTCCGCGGAATATTCGGACTCACATCGGGGCGGGTACATGCTAGTCACGTGGTAAGGGGCGGCGGGGTATCTAGCGTTGAGATTTTGATGGAAGGAATTCACAGACATCGAAGTTGGAAATTGGCGTTGAGGTTGTTGCATCCACTGTCCCGTCCTCGAACTCACGCTCCGGACCATGTGCATGTTTGGGACGGGGGCCACTCTTGACCTTTGCCGATAAGACATCTGCGCCTGGCAAACGTCAACTTGCCTGTCTCCCTGACGCTTCTTTCTCTGATCAACCTCGTACTCTGTATTTTGGGGTTTGCGTTGGTTTTTGGTAGATTTGCCGACAGCTGCATTGGGTTGAAGTTTAGCTTGGATTTTTTGCGTGTACATAAATCCTGCGCTACAGTGGCTGGAGTCTGACCCTGATCCTCGCCTCTGCTCGTCTGATAAATAAACATTTGACTTTTGCATGATTTTACCCTTTGACGACTTCTTATGATCCAATTTGCTGTTACTTGAATCTTTTGACTTCTCACCAGAGGAGTAACCATGCTGCTGCTTCCTCGGCTTCTCCACATTCTTCTTTTTAAGCTTCACATTTTTGGTTTTACGATCTGCTTGTCGCACCTTCACTCTTTGGGAGCCAGCTGGTACGAATTGTGCATGGACAAATTGTGGAGAGGTGCTGTGGGGAGCTTCAAAACTATGCCCTTCTTCTGTGCTAGAGCTTTGGGACATAACCGATCTTTGCTTTTGCCCTTTCCTATCATGTCTCGGTTCGGTGTTATCGCTACTTCTGTAATCCGAATGGCTCCTCGACAAGCTTGAGCACTGCATCGGGAGTTTGTTGGCTTTCTTAAGGGTGGAGGTGGTGATTTCGTCTGAGCTGTACTCGCGCGTGTCAGCTGGGAAAGACAGGCGGTGTGAGACTTCGTGGGTTCTTAGCAACTGTTTGAACTTGTTTGTGTTATCAGCTGTCTCCTGACCGGGGTAGTGCCTCTTTTGGTCATTAGCCTGCGCTGGGACAACGTTTGTGCTCCGTGGAGCTGTCGGGACGGGGGCAGGAGGTGGGGGCAGTGGTGGTAGAGCTGACACCTCTTTTTGGGAAACTTCAGGAAATACTGTTACAACTTCCGACGGCTTCCTGTGTGAATGCTGGGATGAGAGCGTGTCCGAGCCATATTCGAAGCTGAGTTTACTGAAGCTACGCTGAAGGATTTTGTCAATGTAACCAAAAGTTTTAGTGTTATTATTGGCCGGTCTTTGGAGTGAGTTGCTCCCGTTTGCAAGGGGTCCTTCTAAAAGTCCATTATTTGGGGTTTCGCAGTTGGGGGAAAAGATGGGACTGTGTAGAGCGACTGCATGTAGGGGACTTGGATATTGGTACATCTCTGCTCCAGTACGAGACATAAGATTACTATGAAACTTTGAGTCTATTTGAGCTGCTTGAACATTTTGGCTTGCGATAGGCTTGTTTGTATCCACTGGCTTGCTGTAATTCTGCATTTGCCCCATCATCCTATCCAGATCACCTAAAAGAGACAAGCACAACATGCAAATACCCATTATTATTTTTTTGGCTAACGCACGGTTGACATAAAAGGTAATCATGCGCCAAATACACAGAGCGTTGCTTGGTTACAGCAATTAAAGGGTTTACATTAGCACGCAAAGCTTGCAAAAGTCAATGGGGGACGGTTACCTGTTGACACTGGTCTGGGGCGAGCCTTTTCAGGATTGGCACGGATTCGACTGCTGCCTAAGTGTAAACCGCCTTTGACTCTTGGCGCAGTGGTTTGGGCGGTGCTCTCGTCTGCTGAGCGTCTGCGGGACACGTCCGCCGGGTTTTGTGGTTCATTGTGAATATGCGAGGGGTTCGTGGGCAATGTTGTTTGCGGAGACGACAAGCACGCGCTGTACACCGACGTGCACGAGTTGGAGAGGGATCCGGAGCCGCCATCGCTGAGTTCATAGAAACCTGCAGACAATATGGAGATTAGTGAATGGGCGAGATATAGCTTTCATAATGTGATGGTTGACTGGGTATGATGCAGTGCTCATCACGAAGTCAACGCGTGTGTTCTATTGTGCGGTTTCAGATGACATCATGACTTGTTATTGGTGTGCGCTGTTTAGTTTAAAGTGGGATCAAATAAATGACTATGGTTAAAATGGTAAAAATATCAGAGTATTTCTTTTATCATCTTCGAAAAACACCAATTTGTGGGTTTCAGATAAACTCACGACTTTCTATGAGTCTATTTTGTTGACTATAAAGGGGGGAGTGTAAATAGACCTATATGATTATTCACTAGTATATGATTAAAATAGCCCTTAGTATGAGAAGCTTTCTATAGATTATGTTTCATGATTTGTGGAAATTATGTATTTTAGGTTAGGTACTGTCAATACTGGAAACTGTCTCCTTCCTTCATACACTATGTGGATTAAATATTATATTCTAGATGCTGAAAATGACCAATACCTGAGCTTGGGCGGCTGTCTGTCTCCTGTTGATCCGTGGACGCTTTGTTCACGTCCAACTTGAGCTCATTTATCTGCTGGTCCAGCTGCTGCAAGTGAGTCTTCAGCCCCACATCCTGCTTTCGAAGGCGAGACTGCAAAACAAAACACAAGCTCTTTAGCTCCAAGCCCAATAAATGCTTTCTTTTTCATGCAACAGGAAGCTCAATGAAAATGTATATTAGGAACTTTTTTTTTATTAGGGGTCTATTGAAATGATGCTTTTAATGTATAGTGATCCGAAAAACAAAGCCATCCCAGCTGTGGCTACTGATTAACCACAGCAGGACACGGGGAGGTTGGGTTAGGTCGGGACTGGGGCTGGTTGTTGGTTGGTGGGTAACTCATTGCTCCCCCACAGCGAGGGTCAGATCTGGTCATTGTGTAAACGCAGCACGAGGAGAGGGCCCTGGGGGTTGGGACCAAAGAAGACTCTGTTTGCACTGCAGCTCAGGCAATGCATGTACTGTTACGGGTACAGTGGACTTCAAATAGCACGACTGACCTCCAAAAATAACCTTAGTTTGAAAAAAAAAGATCAGGTTATCAAACTTTTCATATAAAATAAAACCTAACGAAATATATGGCGTTCAGAGTAGCACAAGATTTAAACCAAGAATATTCCAGGACTAAACTAAGACTAGGTAAAACATGACTTTAATCATTCCAGTTACAAAAAAATGTAGAGAGAATTGACTGCAGAGGAGGGAATGTACCTCAGTTTGAGCAACACTAAGCTAGATAACTCCAACAATGATACTAATGTAATTTAATATAATGATGGGCTTTAACATGTTGTCACTTTAAAATGGTACTTGTGTGCTCCCTTGTTAATAAACCATAAATAATAGTAATTAGTTGAGGTCTTCGCTCTTTTATTATTGTCCGTTTTTCTCTCTAAATCCTCAAAACAAAGCCACACATCTGATAATGAGTATGTGCACGACTTTCCACCGTACACTAAGCACCTTTAATCCCAGAGCTACCTGGAAAAAGTCAGTCACGGAAAACCTTATGGCCTCCTGTGAGTGACTGTATCGCTTTGCACGCACACATCCCGTAGTAAACAGTTCTCACAATGCGCTCCTTTCCTATTTCTTAGTGGTTAATGATTGCGGATAACCCCCTGCAGACTGCACGGGCACGCGCAACGAGGACGCGCACGCACACATCTCAAGGTCCCCCAGGTCCCGCAGTGAACCTTGATTTATGACACTATCCCGTTTCCTACCCCCAGCTGAGGGCATTAAAGTGTGAGCTGGTAATAATTGAAACGAATGCACATGAGAATCAGCTGACCCAATTAGACTGTTAAGGAAATTTCAGTTTGGATAGTCAGACCTTTTGGCTACAGTGGTTTTGATTATAAGATAAAGCGTTCAGTACTTATGGTGAAGATTTTACAAACGACCTCATCATGAGCTGGTCAAGGGCGTTTAAAATAAGGATTCAATACTCAAGAAATGAACATAATACACTGCTGTAGTCTCATGCAAGTCTATCTCACCACAAACGTACTTTTAAATGTCTCCAAATGTGCCAAACCGTGCATAAAAGCGACTTTTATTAACATTTGTAGAGTATAAAAAGGTCACGCATAAGCTTAGTTGAACAAGTTGCATTGAAAATATGTACAATTTGCGTAAAACATGACACTATTGTTGCTTTTGCAAGTCTAACCGTGCATTACCGTGCGTAAAAACGTGAAGTCTGGTTATGGAGTTGAATGAGAAGGGTATTTAAACATTAAAAACACAAGCAGATCTAAGCAACAGTTTGAGCATGCAACCCTCCGCTTTAAAACCACCACTACTATGTGCTATAATTGTCTTACCAGCTGCTGTTTGAGCGCGGTGAGTGTCGCCTCCAGCCGCTGTTCCTCGGCCCCCATGAGTCGTGGGTCCTCCGGACTGTGGTGCACCGAGGTGACCGGCTCCTCTCGGTCCGCCCGCAGCGCCCAGTTCACCATCTCGCTCTGCCTGTCCCGGAGCAGATGGAGCTCCTGCAGGCCGGCCAAAGCAGCGTGCAGCCGCTCCCCGACCCTGCTGCGGTCCACTCCGGACGGTGCCACGGCCATCATCCCCGCGTTGGAGCCTTTTCTGCTCAACATGTCATGTGCATATCCAGAAAGAAGAAACAGAAAAGTCCGTAAAGTTCCCCGCTGTCTTATCTCTCTCCTCACTCCTGCGTCTCCGCGATGCTACTCGACTTGTTTAGTTTTTGAACTACCTGTTAGAATAAATGTTGAGCCTTTAGACACACTGTAGCTCCGCCCGCTCACTAAAGGCCTCGCCTCTGATTGGCTGGCCTCACTGTCCCAAAGAACATCTGGTATCAATCCTTCCCGTTCACGTCCCCAGCGGTGCTGCCCGGGCATGCAGCCTTCGGCTCATCTGCATAATACCCTGGGATGGCCATTTACCTCCCGATTTCCACTTCATTGTTATGTTTATCCGCAGCAGATAAACAGAACACGTTTTAACCTGCGTAAGTCCCTCTTATCGCACAAAATGCAGACACTTCTCAAAATTACTAAAGGCTACAATGAAAAGTCTGGCGGACACTCAGCAGGTTTGTGTCCAGTCACTTTCCCCGTGGCGTCTCCATGCTCATTAAACTGGTCACGCCATGAAGCTAAACTCTGTTTAGGTCTTAATGAACGCAATCCAATTAGAGGCGTTGAGTCCGAGCTGCTTCTCGATGGAGCGATAGATGAATGGCGCCCTCTTGCGGTTGTAAAGGAAACTACCCAGTATACCACAGCCAGTAAATGGATCTACAGTTTAATAAAAAATCTCTACTGAAAATTGTAATTTGCAACTCACACAGAATCCCAAATAGAGTTTCAGTTTTCCTCAGTTGTGTTTTTATTATTATCTAAAAAACAGTTATGAGCAAACATAAGATTAAAAAATACAACAACAACAACAACAACAACAACAACAACAACAACAACAACAACAACAACAACAACAACAACAACAACAACAACAACAACAACAACAACAACAACAACAACAACAACAACACAAATTTAGAGTTATTGCTGGGCTCACCACATTATAGGCCAATACAAAATGAGTGGAGTAAAGCCAAGTCACACTGGGTGTCAGAGCTTCTGGCTGGCTCAGTTTCAGTATATATTCTATATCACAACAGTTTTCCATTTGCGTTAAAAGGATAAGAACAACATTAGGGTGGTCCATCAAAGCATGGAAAAAATAAAGTTTCAGATAATCTCGATTAGATCCATGCATTAGGTTTTAGCATCCAAAAGATGATTTAGGAAGAAATTTGGAAGAAAAAAGGAGTTGCTATAGAGGTTGTTCTGGCTGCATGAAGTTTCCTGGACATGGATTAATTTAGCATTTTCAGCAACAAAAAAAAAGAAAAAAAGCAGTCAAGAAAGCAACCTTAACAGCTTTCGCCAACATCTTTGGTACTTGAGTGAAGAAATGGTTGGTCTGTCCTTCTTTAACTCCAGCGTGGCAGAAGAACAGAAGAAGCTGATGGTTCACAATATTATGTAAAAGGAAGGTTCAGAGGATCCACCAAAGTGATGTGATGCCCTTAATCAAGGAGAATGAAGGGAAGGAAAGCAGATCAGTGACTTTGTCACCACCAGCACAATGCATTGTGAAGCTCTTGATCTGCCACAAACATTTTTAACAATTCCCCCTGCAGACAGGGCTGATGATGCAGACTTTCAGAAGGCTGCTAAAACTGTGCATTTCAGGGAAATTGTCAGTGATGTTGCTGAAAGGGGGTGACGCTTATTCAAGATTTTAACTGTAGCCTAACAAAGAATGAAAATCAGAAACAGTATCTACTGCAAGTTGTCAAAGAGCACAGGCACATCTTTTTGTAATGCCAACAACGCCACAGTGGCTGCATGAGTTGTGAGAGGTTTTGTTATATTGTTCTTTTAATGATGAAGAATGGACCTGTTAAAAATTCTTTTGGTATCTTAGATCAGTGGTTAAAACTCGCCAGTTGGACGAGTGGCCATGATCCCCTGGGGTCCTCTGGTACAACAGTGATAAAGTCCTCTGCAGTCCAGAAAGCACTTTTGCAATGTAAAAAACAAACTACAAAAAGGTCAGCTCTTGTGGCAATTATTTTGAGATAATAAACCTTTCTTCAGTTCAAAACCCTTTAGTCTTCTTAAAAACTGTATTTTAATCTTTATCTTAATCCATCTATTTGTCTCAGTCTGAGTAACTGTTTCACAAGTGCACGGCATCTTGCCTTGGTCTGATGTGGGTGTTCATTTTTATTATTTTATTAATTGGTTTATTGCATGACTTACAATCATTAAAATAATGATTATAATTAAATTTAAGATAATTTGTAGCAGTACATATCCACACCCTTGTTTTCAGTTGTGACCGTTTGATGCGTGTTTGTGCCTGTGGAGCTGCTGCCTCTGAGGCCTGTTCCAGTATCCTGTGTTTGAGCTGAAATAGTGTGTGTGGTTCCTTGTTCTAAAGAGCTTTGAGTGCCTTGAAGATGGAAAAATGTTATATAAAAATGTGACCATTTGCCATTTCACCACTGCTTTATGTCTTTGTTTCTCAGCTGAATATCATGGTGAAATGATTTGGTCAGCCATCGAACGGCACTTTGGATGCCGCTCCCCAAACCAAATGTTTCTTCCGAACCAACCAAAACAAGTGGAAATTCTGGTAAATATAATACTTCATTCATAATTTGTTAATTTGTATAATTATTATGTGGAATAGTAATGCTCAATGATTCACTTTGAAACTCAGGAGTTTCAGGAACGTTCTCACTTGCATCTTGGATTGAATCAAACTTACCTCACCAAGATGTTCAGTTCTCTTTAAGAATACACTGAGGTACTGTTACGCGCCACAGGGTCTAGGGATGGCACAGCCGACCATACTGTTGCAACACTAGACTCTTCCAAATCCTCCTCAGGTGTTATTTCAGAACACACAGGCACAGCGAACAAGGACTGATCTGGCTTCTCCTCCTCCCTCCCATAAAAAGGCTTAAACATATTAACGTGGAAAAGCCGAATTTTCCTCCTCCTTTGAGGTGTAAGAACAATGGAGTTTAAAAACACAGTGGAGCAATTCCTGTATTAACACATGACATCACAAGGTGGAACAGTGTTTTCTGTTTGAGAAAAGAACTCAGCCTAAATATGTAGGATTTGAGTGTTAAACATGTTTGAATGAAATACAACACAACCCCAGTTTTTGATGAGGAAACAACAGTAGAACTCAAAACCATGAAATAATAATGAAATAACATGTCCATCTCTTATTGTTTTTGTGAAAGGCACAGGATTTACACAGGCCATTTAGAACTGCATAATAATTTTATCACTTATCACTTATTACTTACTTACTTTGATCACTTATGCTTTCCCATGTGAGGTAAACAAAGAGTCTTTTTTTCTCTGACCAGCTCTATGTGGAAATGTGCAAGCAAGACAAGGCGAGGTACCTTATATTATGAGCCGCTCAAGCCAACTCGCTCTGATTGGTCGGATTGGTCATGTGGTACGTGAGCCCACACCAATTGAAGACCGGTTGGTTTTTCTTCCTCTTTTCAGTCCTCTTTTCAGTGGCATGATTGGAGTAGATTCACTTGGAATTCAGGAAGATGCCAAGAAGTGCACTGGTGTCTAAATCACCACCAGCACATCAAACATAGCAGAGGACGCCAGGTAAGCTGCCAATGTGTCCTGAAACTGAGTGCGGTAAAAGGGAAAAACTAACGGAAAAGGCCTTGTTGAATAATACTGAAAAACGTCAACACGAGTGCAAAGATTTTCTTAACAAAATGAAGGGCATGATACCAGAATTTAATATGTTCATTAAAAAAAATTTCAGCCTAAAGAAATTCAGGAAAAGATTTGACAAAAACCCTGTAGCCTGAAATCGTCTTATTGTCTCAGCATAGCCTCTGCCAGCTTTTTCTACAATTAGAAAGAAAAAAAAAGCTTTTAATATCTGTGTCAGAGAGTTTAAGCCAGACACAGATTTGCAAAAGACAAGACACACATAGGTCAGGCGTTTGGAAGCAGAAATACTTGGCTTTAATCCGGGCAGTCTTTTGTGATGTCACCTACTACTGGATCTTGCAGAGACCACTGGAGGCAGCACACCCTCAGTCTTGACGTTTTTGACCTGAAAGTGTCAATGCATTGCTAATAATTATTATTTTGAAGCTTTCTGACAACAGCATGTGTTAAGTTCTTATTATGCATTTATTCTAAAGGCAAAAAATCTTTAACATATAATATGCAGTGCTGTTTTGATCTAAAGCTACTTAAAACTATTTGGTAGTCTGCTAAAGGAGGAATTTGCACCTCCATTTGAGCTGTAGTTATCACAAGTTTTCACTGACAATAATCTGATAATAGAGAAGTCCTATGGAGAGTGATTTAGGGCCTTTGAGATAAACTTCAGAGCGTCAGCGTGAGGCTGATGGGAGAAGCTCTGAGCTGACCATATCTGATCAAATACCACACACAGAGGGGAGTCCTCCTCAGGCACAAACACTCACATCTGATACAGGACACAAGGTCAACTACATCCAGAGCTTTGTTCAGTGCTCCAGATCACACATTTGATATAAACTCAAGTAGGGACCGTCTTTTCACCAGTATGTGCTAAGAATGGACACTAGAGGGCACTGTCACACAGGTGAAGATTCTAATGGTGGCACAAAACACAGTCCTATATCTTTTATTTAATAACACACAGTTTTAACAAGTCATTATTTGAAAACGTGATACTTATTTTTTAACAATGAAAAATCACGTTCAGATGCCTCTATTATAGTAGCAGTAAAAGTGATCCTTCATTTTAGTATTTTTATCACATGTTAGAAATGAATTTGTTTGTAAAAAGATTAAAAGATGCCAAATTAGGTTACATTTTGTTGGGCAGTATTATCAGCATTCAAGACTGAACTAGGAAGATTTGCAGAACATATTTGTAGAGGTCTGAATAATAGGAGAGAGAAACTGTGTTGGCAGGAGACTTCAAGTTTGTTAATGAACAGTATTGTCATAGGCTCAGTGCTTGGAGATAGTGTCATATGTTTGGGAGTCCTCCACAGAGCTGCTTTGTGAGGCCTGGAGCTCCCTCATGGCCTTCAAAGCACTTCCTCCACACTGACATCAGGCTGTTTTCATCACAGCAGCACAGTTACAACAGCTCAGGATGGAAAATTCAGGAGGAATGGATCAACAATTTAGACACCCCCAAGTTCATTGTTCAAATAAAATATTGAAATTTTGAAACAAACATGTTGTTCTCAGCAGATTTTTTGTTTTGTTTTATTATTTTTTGTCCTCAGTTGGCCTTGCCTCCATTGAGAAGTACTTGGTTTGTCTGGAATGTTCCACAGTATGGCATTAAGCATACACAGTCCAACAAGGTTCATTTGGTCTTCCAGTCATTTATTTCATTAAATAACTTTTTCAGGCCAAAACTTTATAGGGTTTATAGTCCTGCTGGATTAAAGAAACAATCAAAATAGAGAAACATGCCCACGGACTATAAACCGGGACAAGGGGGCTTATTTACTCTCACACACCTGGGATTCGGTCCTGAAGAAGTCGGACTGTAGATGGCACTGTCATCCTGCCTCCATGGGTAGGAGGACAGCACCAAAACCTGTTTAACTGACTAGACACATCACAGCCACTTCATTTGACCATATGAATGCAAAATCTCAATAAATTAAGCATATATTTACCATTTATTTCACTGTTTTTATAGCTCTGATATTTTAGGCATTCTTACGCTAACCTTTCTTGTGTTGAAGCTTTAGTTAAGATCCAAACACTCCACACACTCACTTCACAGCCTTTATCGTAAACCATTTTTATATGAATTGAATTAATTGATTAATTTCCATCTGCATCTACAGAGCTGCAACTGCACAGGTCAAGAGAAGGTGGGAGCCGTTTTGAAGATGTGCGTTGAAACATGTCCAGTCCAGGTCCAGTGCTCAGGGGGAAAAGGCAGACCCCATAATGGACCCTAATTACATTCACTTTACATGACAAAATAAGGCTCAAATGAGACGACATCTTCCTGTGCAAATGTTAAGATAATGTTAATGAGTCGATGTTAATGGGTTTGTAGTGAAATTTTAGGTGATAATGAACTAAAACTTTCACTTTGGACAGATGTAATTACGATCACTTGAGTTTTTTGTCTTTTTTTTATCTTCTATGGAGCGTGAATGTAATGAGTGTAGAGCTTGTACTAATTACTCACTCATTGTCCCTTTACTAATGGAAGAGAAATTATGTAGTTTTGTTTTTTACCATTTTAACAAGTTCACTCATTTAACCATTGAACTCCACCACATCAACGATAAGACTAAACTGGAGTCTGAGAATCCAGAATTAAAAGACCAATATTACACTATTACTATATTTCCTCATCAAAACATACCTGGAGTTGTGTTTGTGTTGGCTTAAAACTCACAAGAGTCAATTTTGTGTAATATAGGACCTTAAATGAGGAGTGAATTAACCAGGACTTTAACTGTATATTTTTAATTGTATTTAACTTTGTTTATGCTTTTGTATTTGTTTATTGTTGTAAGACGACCTTGAATGTCCAGAAAGGCGCCTAATTAATTAAATGTATTATGTATTATTATTATTAGACCAAACAAAGTCCACATTGAAACTAAAACAGGCTCAAACCAGGACAAGTATGAATGTATCCTTGATTAATCAGCACTTACAAGCATAAAAACACAAACTTTCCAAAACATAAAATTGACGCATTCCAAAGTGAGTGATGAAAACAATTAATTGGTGAGAGAATAATGCACCCTCTTCCAAAACATGCGTGCCTTTTCTATCTGTACCAGCACATAATGTTGACTTCCCAAATTGGCTATTTACAATGAAGAGAACTTTTTTTAATCAGTGGATCAGATATACACTCCTCCACTCCGCATGGCTTAACCTAGAAGTCATTTGTAACAATATTTCCATTCCTCCCACTTAACAAATGATAAAGCCTCATGTTGATAACAAAACAAGAGCACACCAGCTCCTACCTGCTCAGGTGAGGTATCGGAGTGAGGTGTATCCACAAACACGATGTGTGGGAGGCTGCTGACATATAAGGGAGTAGAATCCATTCATTTTGTGGATGGAAATTAAGAGCTTATGACTTCAAACGGCTCACATCTGATATCAAACACAAAACACGGGGAGTAAGAGGTTAGAATGGCTTTGGATTCCAGCGCTGGGTGTTGTTGATGTAAACATGTCTGGATGGTGCATTATTTTCTCATATTTCAGTTTTGTTGTTGCTTGTCAGGGATTTCCCACCCATATTCTTTGTCCTCCTGAACACAGCTGTGAGGGGTGAAACCTTTGAACTTTTAGGGAAACAGAAAAGTATTTTAAATCCGTATTTCTTGAACGTATTAGATATACAAAATATATATATATATATCCTGTATTACACTTTCATTTTTTATGTCCATAAAAAATACTTATGTTTGCATGTTTTGTTATATTGCTTCTTTAAATGTCCAATATTACACAAAATTGACTCTTGCACTGCAAAAAACTAAATCTAGTCAAGATAAAATGACTTGGATTAAGAAAGTTTTACCATGATTTGAGTAAATTTCACTTGACAAGTAAAATAATCTGCCAATGCAATAAGGTTTTTGTACTTAAAATATGAAAATACATCTTGCTACACTTAAAATAAGAAAAACAACAACTTTTTACACTTAAAATAAGAAACAAAATCAAATGTTGCTTGAATTAAGAAAAAAACACTTATTCTACTGGCAGATTATTTTACTTGTCAAGATGAATTGACTCAAATAAAGTAAAATGTTCTTAATTTAAGTCATTTTAACTTACCTAGATATTGTTTTTTTCCAGTGTGTGAACTTTAAGACATGTTGCTACTGCCTTAGACCTGGAGTTGTGTTTTCATTGACACATGTTTGAGTAATCCTTTATTATAGCTCTCTACAGCCTACAATGCTCTGTTCCACCTTGAAGTGGTATTTTTTAAGTTACTGTTACCACATGGCATCACAAAGCGGAACAGAGTTGTTTGAGAGAAGAACTCAGCTTAAATATGCAGAGTTTGTGTGTTAAACATGTGTGAATGAAGCATAACACAACTCCAGGTATGTTTGGATTAGAAAACAACATAAGGCATAGATCAGAAAATAGTGCAAGGATGAAGAGTGTGACATGGGCCCTTTAAAGGTGTACGACATTTTCTGGGAAAGAGTCTGTCAAAGTTACCGCTTTGCTTGGAATGTTCTGCAATATGACTTTAAATTTATCTCAGCAAGGGGTACCACTAGGCCATGTTATGAGTCACAGCTGTGGAGAGGCAAGCCCGTCACAGAGTTCAGGTATTATGGTGTTATTAAGTATCATTAAATCCCATAATGCCACCCTGTTTTTTCAGACAAAAGTTACATAGTGCAACTTTATCTTTGGATAGCTTTGCATTTGGACTTGCATATCCCTCAAACGTTTCTGATTGACTTTTAGTTTTAAATATTTATTATATTGATTAAAGTATATGGTATATGACCCTTACTCGAGAAGAATGAACACAGAATGCACAATGAGTTTCTGAAAATCCAAATATTACATTTGCATAAATCCAGTTGGTTGAATAATAAGATGGATTTATGTTCCTTGAGTTGCTGATGTGTATCACATCTGTTTTTTTATCTGCACCCACTCTTAAAAATCAACACTATATTTCCTAAGACCATCCTCAGCACAGACCCAGAGTTTTGAATTAAAACGGCTTGATTATTTTGGACAGTAGAAGATGTGTTTAAATGACCATCCAAAAACATATTTCATTTTGCTTATTCAACACTAAATCAGGGTTTTACAGGGTAATAAAGGCCTGTTCTACTTGCTCTTTGAAATATTAGTCTCCTCAGGAGGCAGCCACTGCAGCCAAAACATCAGTGCTCAACTATTGTTTTCCACTTTCTTTTGATTTTTTGAATCAAGTTAAATATTTAATTGTGATGGTTGTCACAACAGTGTATTGTGATAAAAATGACTGACTTGAAAGATATTTTGTTTTCTTTAGTTAAGGTTTTATTGGTAGACAATCTTATTTTTATCAATAAAATAATATTAATAATAATAATAATAAAAAAAAAAGATTATGTATAACTTCACTTTGCTGAGCAGTGTAAACACTAACCACTGTGCAAACATACAACATAAATGATTTAATCATTTTATGCTTCACTCCTCAAAACATACTGACATTTGCAAATGAGTGTTTGTTTGTCAGAATTATTATTTGTTGGGTCTGGGCAATATGGCACAAAATGATTCACACATTTTTCCTCATATTTATCGATCTGGATTTTCATTTCCTCTTTTCAAGAACCGTATAAAAGGGGCTTTTGATACTGGTTTTATGAACAAATTAAACTTTCAGTGAATGCCACAGCCCTGATAATGTAATAACAGCTGATAATATAATCATTTTGGGCAAATTTAAATGTGATAAACTGATAATGTAATAACAGGCCCATGTTGTAATAACTATGGTGACCCAATAACTGAAGTGAGCTCAGGTGGTACTTCTTATACCATATGTCATGACATTATTGCCTCACTGTAGTTATTACATTATTACCTTATTACATTTGAACTTGGCCAAAATGAGAACATTACAAAATGATTACATATAATAATAATAATAATAAAATTTATTATTATTATATATACATATCACATACACACCATATTACGCTATATTCTGATCTATGTTATACTGTTGTTTCCTCATCACAGATATACCTGCAGTTGTGTTATGTTTCATTTACACATATTTTGCACACAAATCTTGCATGTTTAGGCTTCTCTCAAATGGAAAACACTCTGTTCCACCTTGTGATGTCATGTGGTAATACACAAAGTGCTCCACAGTATTTTTAAACTCCATACACTAAAATCATCAGGGTAATATCAGCCCTATTGCCAATCTCTACTGAACAAAAGGTAAAAGGTCGCTGTTAAAGGGACAGTTTGGAATTTTGGACATAGGTCCTCATTTCCAGAGTGTTGGAGACGTGTGGAGACACTTTTTTAAATATTCCATCCAGTCCTTGTATTTGCAGAGGTTGCTGGTGCTAGACTAGTGCATGTCAATGGCCATAGTTGTCCTGCCACTAAAAACAGTCTTACCTGCTCCACAAAGCGCCCAAAGCAAATCAGTGTGACTATCTGTGTTGATAGAATAATGTTTGAAATAAAACTAACCTTGCATTGCATGAATCGTCGCATGTTGAGGGACTATTTTCTCATATATCAGTCCGCCGCTGCCGAGCTTTCTATCAGGAAGTACAACTCGCTTCTGCTGCTCACACACAAATCCTTCAAATGCAAGGCTGGTTTTCCTTCTAAAATTATTTTATCGACACAGACATTCACATCCACAGTCTGGCGTAATAATAGTTTTGCCTCGGGTGCACTGTGGTGGGTAAGACTGTTTTTAGTGGAAAACTAAATATGCCCATTGACATACACTAGTCTAGCACTCCAAATACTGGATGGAATATTTAAAAAGTGTCTCCACACATCTCCCACACTTGGTTCACTAGGAAATGAGGCCCTCCGAACTGTCCCTTTAACTTAAAAACTACTGCTAGGTAGTGGAACAGAGCATTTTGAGCTTTGGGGATGTAGACAGACTAATAATAAAGATTTACTCAAACATGAAACAAAACACGACTCCAGGTATGTTTTTGATGAGGCAGCAACAGTCTAACAAGTCTTAAAGCGCACAAGAGTCAGTTTTGCGTAAACTAGGACCTTTAATTCCCAGGCATTTTAAAAGTTTATTAAAATAAGACAGAAATTATTATTCATAGCACAGCTCTCTGCAGTCAGACTGTTGCTCGCCTCTTGTCTGTCACATTCTACCCCACCATCCCACCCCCCTCTGAGCCATGAGAGAGTGCTTTATGCCGCCCGCTCGCAAAATTATCTCCTCATCAAACTTTATTTGAGTCGAACAAATTTCTGTTTATCCAGTGAGTGAGGTGCCCAGTGTCCCGTATCATAAAGACATGATCTACCCCCCTCTCCAAGCCAACAGGAGGGTTTAAAGACCTCTATACCTCTTATGTGACAGACTGGGAGAGCTTTTTGGAAAAATATCTTATTCCCCTGGAGAATTAGCAAAGGGGCACTTTGTACATGCACAATTGGCTTAAAATATGTGGTAGATTTTTATCATATTTATGCATATTCACCTGCCAGGACCACAAGAGTTTTATAAGCTAATAGACAAGTTACATTTGAGTTTGTATGTTTGTTTGCACGTCTGATGAGAAAAAAAAATGAAATGAACTAGGTACAGTTTTGAAAGACATCATTTAGCTGCAGGAGGGCTGGTTTGACTTGAATGTAAAAGTGTCAAGGGTGATAAAGGGACACTTATCAGGCCAGTCCCTAAAGGCCTATAAGTCTCAGTGGAGCAAATTTAACTGAAACTCCAAATTCTGCCTAATTTTCCAAAGCCCAGTGTAAACAGCCCAGTTAATCAGGTGAAACTGGGAGAAAACACTGTAAAGGGGTGGTATGTTTTGGTGTATATGTCTGGCTACAGTAGGGGTGGTCAGAGGTGGGTTGAATAGCCATAAAACCAAAAAAACTATCGCCAAAAGTAGCACAAAGTAAGTGTTTATTTATATAGTGTTTATTTACATAGCGCTTTTCACAGACAGATGTCACAAAGACACTTTACAGAGGATTATTTACAGAGCATTCTTCATTCACTCCATACCCGGAGGTGGTAAACTACTGTTATAGCCACAGCTGGGACAGACTGACGGAGGAGCGGCTGCCAGGCCAAGCGGTGCCAACGGTCCCTCCGACCACCACCATCACTCACTCACACAACCTTCACACCTACAGTGCATGTTTTGGGTTGATGGGGGAAACCGGAGTGCCCGGAGGAAACCCATCCAGACACGGGGAGAACATGCAAACTCCACACACCGGTGGATCGAACCCGCAACCTTCTTGCTGTGAAGCATGAGTGCTAGCCACTCAGCCACCGTGCCGCCAAATTCGTGGTTTAAACAATATTTTAAAGGTCCTTATTATGCAAAATTAATGTGAGAGATTTAAGCAATATCTTGTTACCTCAGAAATATATCTGGAGCTGTGTTTTGTTTCATTCGCACATGTTTGACCTTTTATTATTAGTCTGTCTACATCTTCAAAGCTGAAAATGCTCTGTCCACCTTGTGATGGTTTTCAGGCTAAATTGTTCAGTAGAGTAGAGATAAATAATCCAAATAAGAGATGAACTCAGACTAAGTATGTTGGGTTTGTGCGTATGTGTGAATGAAAGAAAACACAACTCCAGATATGTTTGTGATGAGGAAACCACATTATAACAGATCAGAAAACAGTGTAATATGGGCCCCTCAAGGGTAAGAAAAAAAGGCTTGTGAAAATTGCAAGTAAATGTAACAGTAACTGCCTGATTTACAATTTTATGGTAATGCATGGGGGGCAAAACATGACATAAACATTGCCAAAATTTGTTTTCTTCAAAGGATAGATGAGGTACAGTTAGATGCATATAAAACATAAACCATTATCCATTTATTAGTGTACAAGTGAAATCAAAATGATACATGTTCAATAGTAACAGAGATTTAATTGATCAGATTTGACCTATTCATCACAATATGTGTATTTCAGAAATCCTTTGGCGAGTGACTTAAGCTACTAGTAGTTCCTGAGCTACAGGCTGGAGACCCCTGGTGTAAAGAGTAACAAACTCTTACACGATCAAATATACTGCCCAAGTAAGAGTAAAAGTATTACATCTGAAAAAATGTATTAAAAGTTACTCAAATAAATGTAACTGTGTAAATGTAACTACCCATTTCTGGAAGTGTTGGTGCTGAGTGTGAGGCAAGGTAATAGAAATCTGTATGGACTGAACTGCAGTGACGTCACCCACAGCGTTCAGATCAAATGGAGCTCACGATGCCTCGGTTATGTGGGAGAATTTGGAGCCAGTCTATAAATTATGAATAGGATTTTTTAACAGACAAAATAGAGGGGAAAACACTAGGATCATGTAGAGTGGGTTAATACAAACATTTTAAGGCTCACAGCTGCAGTTACAGTGAGAGAGGCGACAATATTCTAATGTAAGTCATGGGAAACAGGTTCAGGAGGAGCTGGAAGCACTCGCAGGAATTTGGAACGTGCCGGCTATAGCTCGTTAGCTATGTCCATGTATGTACAGTCTATATGCAGTGCACAGTTGACTTAATCTTGTTTTGCATATGATTTTGCCTCCTGTATGATGTTAGGCTACTAAATGATGGCTACAAGTCAGTTTTATATCATATACTGTATAATAATATTACACAGCTACATATGCATTTCTCTAAAAATCCTGGTATTGCAGTCTCATGTGCAGTCCATGTGGTGACCATGTTTCAGTCTCAGTGTAATCTGTCCATCGAGCAGCGTCGTGTTTACGTGCATTTATCACACGGAGGTTTGGTGCAGTGATTTGAATGAAAAGAGAAACTTCTGAAAAGGCCTTTCTTTGGCTGAGCAGGTTTGTTCTTGTTGACAGGAAAAGCAGCAGACTCCCTTGTGTCACTGTGGCAGTGAGAGGCAGATCTCTCTTGTCTAAACAGCCCTCATGTCCGTGTGTGTGATCGGATCTGCGCTGACATATTTCATGTGGTCCTGCGGAGGAATCACCCCGAGGCCTCGACGGGGGACACAGGTGTGCAGCTTTAAAACGCTTCTTTTACCTGCAGTTTGTGCACCTGCACTCCTCCACTCAGGCCTGCGGCTCCGTCTGTCCAAAAGACACAGTCCAAATACAAACTGGATTTTCTGTCAGCAAAAAGACATTCTGTTTAGAGAATAAGAGAGGGAGACTTTTGACCCACTTTGGAGAACTATACTCAGACTCTAGAGCAGGTATTGTGAGTGATTAACATGATACTAACATGATCATCATAATGATATATTTGAATAGAAAAGTGATTCTTATTTTTCCACGGGTTTCATGACCCAGAGTTTCGCTCAGCCCTGTTACACCAACAGGTGTCAGTAGTCCTTCACTTAGCCTCAGAGGGCTCACAAAGTTAGAAGTGACGTTACATGAAAATGGGAAATCTCAGTTTTTCTCTTCACTGTTACAATTAAACATTGCTGCTACAGTTTATCTTGTTGTAGTTTGTAAGTTGTACTTACAGTATGTACCAGTGTAGTAATTACTACACTGCTAAGAGTCCTCTCTGGTCGGTCTTATGACAAATGTTCCCAGTATGAAGGTTTTCTGTGGTCTTAAGGTGAAACCCAAGGCATGTTGTGCCACATGAGTGAGCAATAAAGTTTTCATATTGAATGACTTCCTTAACACCAGCGTCATGTGATGGCTCCTGTCCCAAACCCTGCGTATCCCACAGCTAAGAGTATGCTGTGACTAAACCTATCGACAAACTGTGGCTCCCGCCCCCTTAAGCCTGGTCATTAAAATAATACATCAGGCCATATTAATTAGTCCTGCTGTGGAGATCAAATGTGCGACCCCTGGGTGACCCCTGAACACTTGCTGCAGAAGCAGGTCTGGAGGAGGAGGAGAGGGGAGGAGGAGGGGAGCTAATCCCTCTGAGCCGCCATGGGACCTTCTCATGTGGGCCGGGGGAGATGGAGCGAGGCCTCATGGGCATGACAGCACCAACACAGCTGGACCAGAGCTGCAGGACCCCCCCACCCACAGGGAGGGGCACTGTTCCCACCACAGACAGGAGTTTAATACACAATGAGAGCCAGGGTTACCTCATCTTAAAATACATTTTGTAAACTCCAGCTCCTTTTAAAACAGTGAAATGTCGCACATATCACACATGTATTGCTTAGTACTTGAACTGCATGACCATATTTGTCAGTACAATGACACAGGCACCTGCCACTCAAGCCTAAAAATAAACATTCTCTGCCACACAAGCAGAACAAATTAAGAGCACCATCACAAAGTATAAATTCATTTTTAAATATTTGTTCTGTAAATTTTGTTTGTTGGTGTCACTGATTGAAATCCAGAGGGAGAGATTATCTTAATTCCTCCTCTCTCTCTTTGGGCTGCAGCGTAGCCATGTGCTGCCCTCTCAGAGCTGCTCTTGTTGTGCTCCGGCTCATCTCTGTGTGTTTCATTAGAGCAGGACCACACAGGACTGTTGGACATTTCCATAAACACTGAGAATCAAACTCAACATCGATCAAAAGCCCCAGATTAGAGTTAGATTTTTGCCCAAACACAGAGTCAGGGCCACTTTCTCAGAGCCTCATGCCATGTTCCAAAAGACAAATGCGCCTTTTGTTTTCTGTCAGCAACATTGTGCGTGCTTGTTTATTACTCTACATCCACACTCTGCAAAAACTTTTATTTCTGACTCTCAGTCTTAATGGAGCTCTTTTGGTTGAGGGACACCACCTGCTTTTCTCCATGAACATGTTAATGCTTTGTCTCAGCAATATCACTTTAAAGTAATCTTGTATTTATTTAGTTGTTATATCTATATATATAACAAATGTGCATCAAACTAGGCTCTCCACAGATCTGATTTGTAACTTGGCCTGATACTGTGCCATTGCTTACTAGGAAAAGCATTAACATCTCTATGTAAAGTAAGTGCCAGACTCATCACTTGGAAAGTTACATAGTGCACCTTTAATCTGAGTAGTTTGACAACATTTGCTTGATGGTTGTGATTTTTTATTTTGATTCCTGAACTGATTTTTTATTATTTCAAATCAAATTATTTGCAAATGAGGTAAAATACAAGTTATATTGTAGTCTAAACCCACAGTTAAATCTATCAAAACTGATCAAATCTGGATTCATTTGTTGAACTGAAGTAATTTAAAGAGACCATATTACTCTGTTTTCTGATCTATGTTATAATGTTGTTTCCTCATCACAAACATACCTGGAGTGGCATTTTGTTTTATTCACACATTTAACACACAAACCCTGCAAGATCTTCTCTCAAACAGAAAACCTTGTGATGCCATGTGGTCATCATAGACTGTATAAAGACCTGGACTAAGGGAGTGTGGTGTCCCATAGTGTTCGGCTCAGGGCAAATGAAGCTCATGATGATACAGGGGCGAATTTGAAGCCAAGGCCCATAGGAATTTACTAACAGGACAAAATGGTGAAATAAAACCCCCAGGAGCACGTAGAGTGGGTCAGTACGAACATTTTAATCCAAAATGACAAGGCTCACTGCAGCAGTTACAGAGAGAGATGCGACTATATTCCAATGTAAGTCAAATGGGGCCAGAGTAAACTACCTTTTGTGTTTGTGTTGCATTTTTTGTATGAAAAGCGCTCGATAAATAAAGTTGTGGAACGCAGCAGCTCGTGTTTTGGCTATGTTCATTTATAGTCTATGGTTGCAATGCAGGAAGTGCTCCACTGTCTTTTTAAACTCCATCCACCTTCACTAATCATTTGGATAATTTCCGCCCTGAATTGCCAACCTCCACTGAACAAAAGGTAAAAGGTCACTGTTCACTTGAAAACTACCACTTCATGACGTCAGAAGGTGGAACAGAGCATTTTGAGCTTTGAAAATGTAGACACTAATAATACAGGACTACTCAGACAAGTATGAATGAAACAAAACAACTCCAGGTATGTTTTTGAGGGGGAACTATTATAACATGGATCAGAAAATAGTGTAATATGGGCCCTTTAACATTATAACATGACTAAACATTCACAGGAGTCAATTTTGCACAGTGTAGGACCTTTAAGCCCTTTTTTCTGTTGTTTGCACCAACCAATCAGGCTCCAAACTGGCAACAATAAAACCAAAACAATCGTTATGAATTGTTCCCTGAGGAGAGGCAATTATACTATCAGGCAGAGCGCGGATTACTGCTGTTTGTAAGGGCTAATGTGCTGCAAATGTGGGCAAATTTCATCATGCATATTTGAAGAATGAGAAGCTGCACATCAGTCCGCTTTTATTCATAATTATGGCCTTATTTGTACAGAAAGTGGGGTCTTGTGTAGATGGAGAGGTCAAAGTACAAAGTGAAAAGAGCATAAATGTGGTATGAAGGAGTCAGAGGCTATGGGAAAGTGTTGTGTTATCTGTTAAAAAGCTTAGATCCTCCTGCTATCAGCTCTGAAGTCTGCTTTTATTACGCTTAAGGATTTATGGAGGAAGGTGATACTTGAGATATGCCTGCAGATCCCATGTTCTTCATCATGGGTGTAATACGCCTTAGACCAGAACTATTTTGACCTGACGTGTCGTTTGGCAAGACACATTACTTACCTTTCCTTTATAAGTGTATACATGTGTTGTGTACGTGATAAGTGGGTTTTGGCAAATAATACATTTATAAATAATACATTTTCAAAACACTACGCTGGAAAAAACGATATCTACGTAAGTTAAAATGACTTAAGTAAAAGAACATTTTACTTTGATTTAATTCAACTGGACAAGTAAAATGATCTGCCAGTGGAATAAATGTGTTTTTCTTAATTCAAGCAAACTTTGATTTTGTTTCTTATTTTAAGTAAAAAAAAGTCTTATTCCACTGGCGGATAATTTAACTTGTCAACTGACATTTACTCAAATCATGGTAAAACTTTCTTAGTCCAAGTCATCTTAGCTGGACTAGATTTTGTTTTTGCAGTTATATTGTGGAAGTAAAATAGTATTGTATAAGGAAAATTAGGCATTATTCATTGTATTTACTGTCTCCCATTTCCAACTTATCTCTTTTTTTATTATTTGTTTAATATAGATGTTTTTTAGATGAAGCCCTGTACTTGTAATTATATTTGTTATCTACATTATTGTCTGCTTCTGGCTCCATCGCCTCTGTCTCTAATTTACTTTTTTACTTCTGTTTTTCCTTTTAAAATGTTCAAACATAAAGTAATTAACTCTAACTTAACAACACTTTTTCATTACACTGAGAACTTGTTTCATAGGAGGAAATTTAACCAAATGCAAATAGTTGATCAAGCTTAAAAGCTGATTTAAGTAAGGTTTCTATATATATAAAACTTGCTTTCACTGGTGATGATTCAAATATGTATAAGAAACACATTTAAATGATCTGGTCTGACTGTATTTCTGATTATGGCAAAGATGGAGCAGCTGATGGTGCAGACACGTCTCTGGACTCGATCAGATGCTGAGTGAGGGCCAAAAACTGATTAGAAAATTCAGACTCAAATAGATCTTTTTAATGTATTTTTTTCTCTCATAGTAAAAAGTGCTGAGTTGTGAGACCAAACAGCAGATCCATAATATGTCCCTTCTGTCCAGGGCCAAGAGTGACGCAGGACTGCAGAGGGACAGAGAGCCCTATGTGTGAGACACTCTGAGTTATGAACCAAGTCAGACCAATCCTGTGTTGAATCATTTCGCTTTAGGATTATTAATGTGTTCTTATTCTGATTTAGAAAGTACATTTGTACATGTGCAAGTACAAATACCCAGTACATTTTAAAGGTACTTTCATGGTGAAGGGTCCACCACACATTCTTCCATGGATATAATAATAATAATAATAATAATAATAATAATAATAATAATAATAATAATAATAATAATAATAATAATACATTTTATTTATTAGGCGCCTTTCTGGACACTCAAGGTCGCCTTACAACAACATAAACAAAGTAAATACGAATAAAACACACAGTTAAAAGCCGCAGTTAAAGTAGGACAGTATTTAATTGATTAATTGTGTTTAGTATTGTATTTTATTTGTATTTAGTCTTTACTGTTTTAGCAATGTATTAGACAGTATATGTTATTGCTTTGTTTGGAATGTACCACAGTATTGCATTAACCATATGGTCATGGAGACAAGCAGGTGACGCCACCGGGTTACAGGTCAGATCTGTGGCAAGATGAGAAGATGTTCATGGAAAATATCTCAAAGTATCTGTTAAATAGTAATAATAATAAAGCACATGTAATTAAAATAAATGCAAGATAGAAGTGTAATGCCAATCTGTGGAACATTTCAAGCAAAACAAAACATTTCCATGGAGACAAGCATGTAGAGAACCCTCCACCAGGGAAGATACATGTAGTACATCTGCTAACTGAATATATAAGTTAATATCCACTTAGATCTGTATTTGTTTTCTGTTATTTAGAGGTGTGGAAACAGTCTTATTTTTGATGCTGGTAAAAGCAGGTTTTCTTCTGAATAAAAGATATAAAATGTAAAAAATTAACATGTAAAAGTTACTGTAAAACACTCAAAGTTTTGGCTAACCTTAATTAAATCTGAAGTATACTTTTTCTCCTTTTTTGGAGTAGCATTTACTCATACATTTGATTAAGCTGTGTCCTTATACTCATACTTTACCAGTACTTATTATTATTAAGTAAATGTTACTTAAATAATTATATGATCACTACTTTATTTCTTTTCTTTCACTTATTCATTACTGTTTACCACCATTGCTGTCAATTTAAATTCACATACGGTACAATAATGATAAAAAGGTTACTTACACTAGGATTTGTTTTTGTAAATCATCAGACTATTACTGTTTTAATCAAAATAATAAGAGAAACACATGTATTTATTTATTTAAAACAGGGACAGTGCACAGAATACATTGATCTCAAAGCAAAAAGGTGTTCTGTAGATTTTGTTAAAAGTTCCTTTCTATCTGAAGTCCATAGAGGAGACATTAAAAAGCCCATTTACATTAAAAAAACACATCTGAGTGCAACAATTCATCCATAGCAATTTCTCCTTAAAATAAACACAATCCAATTCATCATTAAAGGTGCACTGTGTAACTTTTCTAGTGGAAGGACTATGCTCCATGAAGATGTTATTGCGTTGCTTGGAGTGTTCCACAGTAGGGCATTACACTATCAAGCAGGACAGATCTGTGGAAAAGCAAGCCCCCTCACAGTAAGAACACATGTTTTTAAGTTAATAAGAACACATGGTAGATGAATAGTTTAACACTGCACCGTGGAACATTCAGGACAAAGCAATAACATGTCAAAATAACCTGTAAAAACAGATTCAATACAGATCAGTTGAAAAAGACCAATTCCCATAAATACAAAGTTGCAAATTCATGATATTCTAAAAATACTCCAAATCCAGCTAAATGTTATCAATCTCCTCTGACATGTACAATGATCAAAATCAGTGTTATTATCCTCTAAAATAAGATCCATCAACAACAAAACCATCAAGACAAATTTCATAAGTCAAACTTAATACATCTACATCTGCTTCTACAAATGAGCACCGAGCTTAAATCGCTGAGACAAAGCACTTACTTAAGCCCTATAGGCCCAACTGTGGGTATTAATTAGACGTGTCAGAAATAAAATAACAATTCAGTGCAGCAGTGATTAGTGCTTTACCATTGCCACATCTTCTCTAATGGGATTGTAAAGGCGTTTTAAATATATGACTCTTCTATAGGCTGAATTTATATGAGCAACAGATGGTGTAAACAGGCAGACAGGTGCACATATGGAGCTATGAGTCACACACTCCAGAGAAGCATGTTTGTGTTTTGAATTAAAATAATAGATGTATGATTGATCAATTTCTTTCAACACATGAACTGCAGCTCCAGATAAACACAACAAGATGTGAATGCTGAAAACGGTCTGCACCACACAGTTAGCATGTGTTTTGAGTAAGATGAAGGTTCATAAAAACCAAACATTGAGTAGAATTTACTTCAGCTTTAAAAAAAAAAAAAAAAAAAAAACAACACATAAAATAGTTTTAAGTATGTGCAAATGTGTTCCAGTAATGGTTCTTCTATGTTTAAGACCTCATATTTAAACTGTGTTTTTGTCACCTATAGGATATCACATAAAATGAAGGAGAATGCATATTTGGAATAGTTGAGTGTATCTCATACCTGTGTTGTGCAATGGGAGGAAGCAGGTTTGATAGTATCAGGGCCGCCATGCTGCAGGCCTGTGAGGTCTCTATCAGTCTGTGCTCAGATCAGTTGTGTGATCAGTGATTGGGATGTGCAGGGAGGATGTGAGCTGTGTAAACTCTGTGGGTCACATTATGTGAAGACGTAGCCCATTCATCAGCGCTCTCAATAAAGGTTATTTTAAGCAAACACAAACTCTGTATTTTAAATCAGAATCATTGCAGTAAGTTCATCCTTCAGGTCATCCTGCCCAAACCTGGCTCACACCTGATATGTGTAGCACTCTGAATGGAGTTCTTCACATGATCAATCTGGAAGAGCTCTCACTGAGTGATTCGGACCTATTGGGATGTTCAGGGTAAAACTCCAAGATGATTTTGTAGCTTCACAACAGCAGAACAAGCTGAAAAATCAAACTTTGGATAAAAATCCTGAAGTACATTTGTCACGTTGCCATGTTTGTTTTGGTTCACTTGGTTAGTCCTGATCAGGATCTCTTATCTGGAGAAGGCTCCCTGGGACCACTGCTTCAGTGATGGATCAAAACCAAAGAACACATTTAGTTACAGGGACAATAAAGTATTACAAACCACAGCAGACCTTTAAACTACATGCACCACTTCATGAGGATGTAGAAAGAGGTAAGGATTAGGACATACATAAGTCAAACTATTCCAATCCACTAATGTCCAATGAATAACTCACCTTTAACTGACACTTTATTGCCATCATAAGCAAACTCAGCCTGGTGCTTTGGCACATTTCTACACTGGATGCTGTAGAAAGCATCACTTACTTAGGGAATATCAATATCATATTTGTTGCTTTTGATTGAAGGCTTTTAAAACTTACCTCACCCACGGCTTACATCAACATTCATTTAGACATTTTGTTTTGTTTCCACATCACGTTTCCAGTGACTTTATGTGTATGAACCGTATCCATGACGACAATCTACGCAGATACTAGGGGTTCATATGGACAGATATGAGCCTGCTCTGACTTTATGAATGAGCTGGTTTTGAGTGGTTTCAATGAAGAGTTGCACTGTGATGCCCCAGACAAATTGAAATTCTAATGAAATCGTATTAATGATATGCAAAAGAAAACATGGATGTTTGGATGCCGGACACGTTCCATATAAACTCAACACAAGCAAAAGGCCAATGAAAACGGTGAGAAATGAATGCTTTCCTGTGGTACCAGAGTCTACATTATGCAAGAGCTGCTCTCTGGAAGAAGAGACGGCCAAACGGTGTCAAAATGTCACGAGCTTTTCCTCTTCCAACTTTGTTATCGTTTTTGGAATTTTAATTCTTGAATTCATTACTCAGCAAAGTTACAAGTACAGTGATCATTAATATATTAAGTTCAATTGTATACAGAATAAGAACTGTACATTTGTATTTTTTATTAGTTTCATTTTTTGCTAAATCAGCATATCAGAAATATAAGTACAACAACAGATGGTTTGAGAGGTTAAGAGTGTCAGACTTTCATGCCTCACTACAACACAGGTTTGGGTTTGATTCCTGAGCCAGAGGACAAAGTTCAAAATGAAAATGTAGATTTTATGGACCAAATTTAGCCCACATTGGTATTATAGGCCTGGCTCCACAGAGTGGTTTCTAAAAGTTTTCATAAATCTCACTTTTGCTAAGTGCTGAGTTTTAACATCAACATTGAACATACACAGAAGTTGGTTTGATACCTGGTTCACAGTTTTGATTTCAGCTGGAGTTTGCCAGACATTCATCTGAAATGTAATATCCCACTGGCCTGATGTTTGTGCAGAGATAAGGCTCCACAGGCCACTGCAGAGGACCAGGTGCCAACTGTGAACACAACCTGTTTTATTGACACCTGCTTCATTTCAGATGCTCCTATTACTGCTCTCAAATATTAATCTAACCTCAGGACAAGAAGCGTTCTGTGTGGGAAACATCATTGCTGCTAATCTGGACCTGGGGCTATGACACGGTCCACTGTTGAACCTGATGTAAGTATTGATAAACATCCAGTAAATATTGCAGCTTTAAACATCATTACAACTTTGCATTTAAATTTTACACCTTTGAAGTAGTGAAGTGTCTTGCCCAAAGACACAACACCAGCAGGAAGTGAGATTGATATCAGCTCAGTCTAACTTTGGGAACCACATTTACTTCTGTACCTGGAATTTTAATGTATATCCTCTGCTAACCATAAAGGTCAGAAGTGCAGCTCACATCCTCTTCCTGAGTAGACCTGACACATGGTCATTTCAGGTGAGCCAAATAAATCTGTTATGTATATTTTAATCTTGCTCACAAAAGACTAAACTGTAAAGGATATGCTTTTAAACTTTATCCTTGTATAACTAATTGTGTTCTTTGTAATTGTGATATTAACTACACTGTGCTTACCTGCTCGGTGTTGGTTGCCGTTTTATGATAGTTTTTGTGTTTGAATTGTTATAATATTCACATTATATCTCTGCAGTGGTTGTAGCTTTAGATAGCTGCGCGTGGAGGAGGCTCACTTTAGAGGGTGGCCTGATTTATAGTTATTGGTAGTGGTGGCACTTGTATTTGGGTGTTTTCGGTTGTGGAAATGGTTTTCTTTGAGTTAATCTTGTTTCTTTTTCACCCGTAGCATGTCTCCTTCACCCCAGCTTTAGTTCGGAGTCTCTCCTCTGCAGTGGCATTGTCATCTAACCCATATCAGTCAATCGATCTTACATTTGTTTTATTCACCTGTAAATAAAAGCCCACACACTGACTGGCTTTCTTTGTTATTAATGTTTACCTGTAACTCCTGTAATTAAAGATGACGTCTCGAATTGTTCTAACAAACGCAAAAAGAGGAAGTTCCTTTTCAGTCTTGACATGTCCTTTTGAACAACTTGTATAAAAAATATAACAGAACAAGAAACAAACAAAGTAGCAAATGACTAGAGCCAAATGAATGAGTAGTAAAACTATTCTTGTTGTGTTGTTTCTGTTGTTCCTGCAAAAATATTTACTTGAATTTGATCAAGTACTTCTTTAAAAAGAGACAGAAAGACATTGCATTTTTCATTACATATGCCCAAAAGTGTCATAAATGTCATAAAAAAATCTGTATTTCAATCTCAAACAAAGAAAATGCCACTGTGACATCCCTCCTTGAAGATAATAGACGTCTGTGTGTCTATGAAGAGAAGACAGAGTGGAAGAGAGAGAGAGTGAGCACATGTTCTGAAGCTGTAGCTCTGAATTATCACCATTGTTTGAAATCCCCATTCGTCTTGTGCCTTGTCTCTCCTCTGGCCTGGACTGCGCTCGGGACGGACAGAGGAGAAGAAGAAGGGGAGGTGGATGGGGGGAGCCATGTGGGCTGTGGGTTCAGAACTGTATGGGGCTCCTCTTAACTCATCGTTTGTCATGACGTAAACCCCAGTGTGAACCAGCTCTTTCTTCTGTCACAAGAACATGACAGTATCCTTTGGGCCCTCATTGTGGATGATTAGATGGTTATGTAAACTCCCAAATCTCTATAATCAAAGGAAGATGCATTCGGCCTCATTTTGGCCCGCTATCTGCAGAAAATAATCTAAATAAACTCAGTACCTGCATTAAGTCTGCCATTGACTCAGAACAAGTCTCTTTCTGTTCAACTGCAACTGAAGAGCACAGATGCCTCGCCGCAAGAAGGTACTGGTAGTGTTTTTGGAAAGGTTTCCTCTGGATGCCATGGTTTCCCATCAATCTCAAATACACACCACTATCTACGATAAGTTACGCTATCTATGGGTTTGATGAAAAACAAGGAAATGAGTTGCCATAGTGATTTACCACATACACCAGAAAAAAACAATATGTAGGTGAGTTAAAATGACTTCATTTAAGAACATTTTACTTAAAAAAAAAAGAGTCAATTTAACTTGACAAGTAAAATGATCTGCCAGTGGAAGTGTTTTTCTCTTAATTCAAGCAACATTTGATTTTGTTTCTTATTTTAAGTTTTTAAAAGTTGTTGTTTTTCTTATTTTAAGTGTAGCAAGATGTATTTTCATATTTTAAGAAGAAAAATTTACTTATTCCACTGGCAGATTATTTTACTTGTCAAGTGAAATTTGCTCAAATCATAATAAAACTTTCTTTGAATATTGTTTGAATGGGAAAATGTCCTCAAAATGCTGCATACAGGAAGATGAGCAAATTTCCTAGTTCAAGAGAATGAGAAGGATCTCTGGGCACTGTCAAATGTAATAAAAATATAAATTCTATAAATTGCAGTATTTCCTGCAGCACTTTATAGTTCAGGCGGCCTCCTTGACAACAATTGCCCCCCACATTGACTACATCCCTCTGGTCGTTGTGCCCCGGTCTTCACTTTCACCTTTCGCCGGCACAGAATCTCCATAACGTGGAGAACATGAGGTGCTTCTAGCTCTTATCCTGACATTGTAAATGCTGAAAAGAGTTAATGCTGCTGATTGTAAGATTAAATGCTTTGAGTGTATGTTTGTTTTGGAAAAGAATTTGAAACTGGAATATCAGAAATCAAATGTATTATGCACTTTCAAATACTTTAATGTAAAAGGGGGTGGGCTTCTATAAGCTTCTTGCCTTTGCCTGCTGCTTTTGGGCATCTAATTTGCTCTTTATCTTCTGTGGATGCCTCGGGTTGTTGTTATTGATATTGTTCTTTGTGATCTGCTGACCACTATGATACTTAGAGGCTCAAATAAAACAGAGAGAATGAGAATAGTTCTCACATCTCAAAAAAAAAAAAAAAAGAAAACCCAGTCACTGCCTTGACTAACCAATTTTCTGCGGGAAATGCTGAATTGCATTACTTCACCATCAGTGGTTATAATGCTCTCTACAATGGAAGCATGAGCAGCCTTTAAGGTGCTATATTTGCCAAAATTTACTCTTGTGAGCCATGTTAGGATGCTGTCGCCTCCTCAAAAACATACCAGGAGTTGTGTTTTGTTTCATTCACACATGTTTGAATAACCCTTTATTATTAGTCTGTCTACATCTCCAAAGCTCAAAATGCTCTGTTCCACCTTGTGATGTCATGAAGCAATAGATTTCAAGTTCCTTTTCACCTGTGTGAGTGAAACAAAACACAACTCCAGGTATGTTTGTGATGAGAAAACAACTTTATAACAAAAAAGCATAACATGGGCCTATTAAATGGACAATACCACAATGTTTTTAGTTCTCATCTCCTTGTCTCTGTGTAAACAAACCTCTCTTGCAGTAAAGTCTAGTGTTTACAATAACAGATGAAGGGCAATAGCGTAAATCTGACCAAAAATCTCAAAGTTGCATAATTTTCTTGTTCCAAGCGTTCACGTTTATCCATTATCTATGTAAATAATCTAAATTGAGGGGGCTGCATGAGATCTATCTGCTATAGACTCAGAACAAGTCTCTTTGTGTTTGACCGAAACTGAGGAGCAACAAAACCAACTTTCCAAATTCAAACAAGCAAGTCCTTTCTCCAACATTTATTTATCTTAGTGAACTGTTGCTCAGAATACATGCTCTTTTCTGCACAGCCTTGGTCCACACTCGCTGTAATTGCGCACATTCACACATAGGACGGCCAGAAAAAACAGGCTGCTGGAGACGGCGACGGTACCACGCACGCAATTTTAGGTTTTGTGCCTTGCTCAATGGTAACTGAAAGAGGCTTGTGTTAAACCTCAGGGCCGGTCAAATGGCTCTGGAAGTCGTGCATGGTTAACTGCTATTTAGACTGAATCATTTTACAACATAATGTGATGATGTAGTCAATCCCGGCGTGGCAAAATTGAAAGTTTCTCAAATCTCATGTACACAGTGAAATCATCTGAAACAACAGAAACAAAGAGACAATCTTAAATTATATTATTATAACTCAGAACTTGCACAAACAAAATATGATGCAAGCAAAAGCAGTTACTTTTACTTCATAAAACATACAGATTTATTGTTTTTTTGCCGATAATATTCCACTGAATGGCATTAAATCTATCTATTTCCATGGACACAAACAGGCAGCACTTCCAGGCTAATTTACAGGTCAGATCTGTGGATAGTCAACCCCACTCACAGTAAGAATGGATGATTTTCAAGGCATTTTTGAACAAAGAAATCACCTGTTGAATAAACACCAGATAATGCCATACTATAAAAGATTCCAGGTAAAGTAATAGCGTTAGATTAGCAGGAGTGGTTATAAACACCTGTCACTAGAGAAAAGTTACACCGATACACAGCAAAAAGTGGAGTGTTAAAACGGACTCTCACAGAATCAATTTTAACATTTTCTCAATGTTTATAGGGTGTTCTAGAGTTAATTTAACATTTCTGGAAATGGTAATTGAGTAACACTGGACCAAAGTTCCTGTTTAACCCCAAAATCAAGAGTTATATTAACGTTTTGAGAGTAAACGGATAACACTTTGTAGGATTATTGTGATTTAGCTAAGCAATACACATTTTTACACTTTATTTTAGTTAATTTAAGATGAAATTATGTTCAAAACTGGTTGAAACGGGTCTTCTCTCACAGGAGTTTGAAGTCGTGGGAGGGAGGTGCCAAATTAACACTAAGGAAAATTGAATTAACACTAGGGGAAGGTGAATTAAGTTCAACCATATCAACTCTGGCAAATAGCCCCAACCCCCCTTAAATATATTACCCTGAAATTTTAACCCTGCAGTTTAACCCTGCAGTTTTTGCTGTGTACTTTTAAAGAAGAGGTACTGTTTATTTCACTGTTATATTCCAATGTGTTTGTTATCTTAAACATGGGTCTTGTATTGAAACCAACCAGAGCATACATAAGGTAAGGTAACTTTATTTATAGTGCTTTTCACAGACACATGTCCCCAAAGACACTTTACAGAGCATTATTAACCGAGCATTCTTCATTCATACTAACAGTCCACCATCTCTCCACTGATATAACCTAATATCTCCAAATACCCAGTGTGTACTCTCCCTACCCCCTCCCTCTCCAGGTGTTTATGAGCCTAATCTCCCATAATGCCGTGCGTCTGTGGAGCAGAGAGAAGCTGTCCTGTGGGAGTGTGGCAGACCAGGGAGCCCTCATCTGAAGAGCTGTAATGGGAGAGCAAACAGTCTGATTACCAAGGCCCAGCACACAGCAGCCTGCAGACTGACCATGCTGCAGCTAAACAAGACTACACATACTTTAGCTCAGTGCAAATTGAACTCTTTTGGCTTTATCTGTGATTTGTTTTGCATATTTCATAAAGTTAACTTCATAATAATAAGAAAATCTAATCAACCCATAAAGAGGAACAAGTGAATATAGTTGACCGCCACTATGAACAGAGAATGACTGAATAAAACATCAATCCAGTACGAGTATCTCTGGCTTTTGGGAATGAGAGGTTGGACCAATTGATACAATGCAAAATTTAAGATATAAACACTTAAATCTATCAGAAAATGACTTAAAAGTAGTGAAATTATCTGTCCATGCAGCAAGATAATTTTACTTGACAAGTTATCGTAAAATAAATTACCTCTAGACTTGAATGAAGCCGTCTCTGGTAAGTGTTCATGGACTGGAAATAAGTTTATAGATGCTAAATTTGAGATAAACATACTTGAATATCAAACAAATCTGTATCTTTTAATCTAAAAACAAGGGGGAAACTATTTTAAATGGATTGTAGCTTCTTTTAAACATGTATTGCCCAAATTTTCTAACTAGTTGAGTCATAGAAGAAATATATGTGACAATTTTTAAAATTATACCACCAGTTCAGAACTAGTAAGTAGATAATAAATCTGAAAACAAGATGAATAACTTGATATAAGTTTAAAATCTTGGCCAGATCAGAGAAATTTGCAGTGTGGTGGTGTTCTATGTGTATCTGTAGTGGCAAACACAGCTAAGAAAGGTTTTAAAATATTCTGAAAACTGAAGAATAAAATACAAAACAACATCTTTCCAAGAGTTTATGGTCAAGTCAGAGGTTTGATTTTCAACAAAAATGCAACAGTGATTAACTGAAAAACCAGGCGCTAGCTTATGTCTGCAATGTTATTTGATCGGGACTTGTTGAAGCTCCAGGTAAGTCAGTTCGTTCTGGCCAGACTGTTTTGAAGTAAAACTCAGATAAATGTCTAACAAAGCCTCAGACAGAGCAGTGCCTAGAGTTAGCATCACACTCCCAGGGAATTTTAATGACATACTAAATACTAATGAAATACAACACTAAATACAACACTAAATACAATCATTCAGTTAAATACTGTCCCACTTTAACTGTGGCTTTTAACTGTACATTGTAATCGTACTTAAATTGTTTATGTTGTTGTAAGGCAACCTTGGATGTCCAAAAAGGCACCTAATAAATAAAATGTATTATTATTATTATTATTATTATTATTATTATTATTATTATTATTATTATTATTATTATTATTAATAGTATAAGTATCAATTGGCAAAAGATTTCAGCTGTGGAGGAGCAGCAGCTTTACTCTAAGCTCCATACATTAGGGTTACCACAAAAACCAATACCCAAATAATAATCAATACTGAACCTAGCACTGAAACAAGGCATTGATTTAAATTAATACTATTTACTATTAATACTCATTAAAGAAACCACTTTAACTGGTGTGGGATTTAGTTTTTTTTTTCATTATTGTGGTGTCAATATCAAGCTATTTTTCTTAGTGCTGAAATTTACTTTTAATAGTATAATTTTTGTATTGCAACAGCAGTACTTTACACAGGTTTATTTATGCATTTTTATATTTAAACTGCTCATATTGCACTATTTTCTGATCTATGTTATATTGTTTTCCCATCACAAATATACCTGGAGTTGTGTTTTGTTTAACACACAAATCCTGCATATTTAGGCTGAGTTCTTCTCTCAAACAGAAAACACTTTATTTATTTATTTATTTACACTTTTAACACCTCCACTGGAATAATTTGGTTAATTACTCAAACATGTGCGAATGAAACAAAACACAACTCCAGGTATGCATTTGCAGAGGTAAAAATGTTCTTACACGGCTTAACGCTCACTAGAATCAATATTGTGTAATATCGGACCTTGAATTTATCATTACCTTTGTTCTGAATTGAAGCCCGCTGCTCTGCTTATTATCTTTGGATTGACTGTGTCAGGAGTCCGAATCTACAAGGACAACTAGACTAACTCTTTCTATGCAACAGTAGACTTGTGGTGGTTTAGCCAGGCTCATAATTCCTCAAAATGTAAACCAGACCTGTACAACTATTCACTTTTATAACATTTTTCCCAGTAGCTCGCTTTGGCCAACTTTTACTTTCCATCTTAAGCTTCCCAGTCATTCACTAGCACCACACTTCTTCATTAATTTACTGTGGCCAAATTACTTACACTATAAACAAAATTATGAAATTAATCAGTAGAAAGAGGAAGTAACGCATCTGAGCTGAATACATTAAGGAGAATGCAAACACTGTGCAGGTTCCACTCATGTTTTACCGTATAAATTACTATCTTCACATATTTATTATTTATTTTATTGACACACATGCGCGGTAATAGTGGCTGTATTGTTTTGGGCAGGTTGATTCCCAGCAGGCAGCAGCAGAGCCGTGGTGTCCCCTGCTCCTCAGAGGGCAGACAGGAGCACACAGAGGGCCTTTCTGTGCAGTACACGGGGCCTCTTCACTCTCTGTTGACTCAGGGAATGACTGTGGATGTCAGGCCCGACCGCAGCTGATTCTCTGGGGTGCAGCGAGAGGCACGAGGGGGATACAGGCTGGAGAACCATGGACACTTTCAGAGACTGAGGAGTGCATCGGTTAGAGGTTTTTTTATCCGAAATGGTCAACAGGTCTGCATTAATGATTCTGTCTATAAAATGTGATGTTTCTCCTAATCATTAGTCTAACAGTAATATCATATAGTTACAGAAGATGAGTTAATACCACAAACATGACGTCTTTTTTGAGACAAATTTTACAATAAAATAACATTTCCAATCATGTTACATAAGAAAAAATATACAATTGTAATAATCCCTTTTTTAAAATAGCACTTTTCACAGATAACCAGAGTTACTCCATACTTGATAGTAGTTACCACAGTGGCCCTGGGGCAGACTGATGGAAGTGAGGCTACCAATCTGCACCACAGGCCCCTCTAACCAACGCTCACATACACATCACATTCATATTAGGGAACATAGGTGAAGTGTCTTGCCAAAAGACCCAACAACAGGTTGAATTAAAGCCACTATAGCGCCTATTCCAGCTGTCTCCCATCCAAGTACAAACCAGGCCCAGCCCTGCTTAGCTTCCAACATCAGAGGAGATCAGGCATTGAAAAGGTCGTACTGCCAAAACATTGCACAGATTAACAATTCAAATAGCCAATAGTGACAAACATGTTAAGTCTAATATACAGTATGTTCCATGTTTCTGTTGTGGAGGAGAGTTAATGGAGTGTGAGGATTACCTCGTAGGAATTCTTAAATGACCAGAAAAAACAGACATCACTGTTGAGTGTTCTGTGCACAGCTGCGTGCTCATAAACGTCCAGTGCCACGGGGCAGATATTTATACGCCCCCGATGTTTGAGTTAAAATAATAGAAAACAGTCAGGTGGTGTGTAATCCCTTATTATATTTACACAAACATGCTAATGGAAAGAGCCTTCTCCACATGTTTCCACCGTGCTGTAATGTAATGTAATGTGTCAGTGTTTGGGTATGTGTCTGGTCCAGGTGAGCAGCAGGTCTGGAGAACACCTGTGAACACCTGAGCTCATGTGGGGCTGCTGTTTGCTCTCACACCTCACACTCATTCAACAGCCTGTCACTCTATCCACAGACCCCTCACCTGTCTGTGCACAGAGACAGTCGCTGCTGTCCTATGTGGAGGTGCTGAGTCTGACTTTTTCAGCTTAATTTAAAGTAGCACTGTGCAGTTTTTCTAGTGGACAGCATGTTTCCTGCTTGCCTCCATGGAGATGTTATTGGTTTACCTGGAACGATCCACATGGCATTTGACTTATTTAGCAGGTGATGCTACCAGGCAGGATACAGGTCAGTTCTGCGGATGAAAAAAAAACATTTGGCCTTAAATTGTTCCTTAAAGTTAGTCAATTAAAGATGGAAAGTTCTTTGAGCAATACTAAAATGTAATTAAGTAGCTGCAGGAGACAAGTAGATAACTTCTAATGCTTTAGTTTAATGCTCTACTTATTTATTTCAGGGAAAACAATAACTTCTTCATGCATGAGACAACCAGAAACATAGGGCAACTTTAACTTTACCCTTAGCTAAAATGATGAACATGCTCAAGACATTTCATATAAAAAGGGACAAGGATGGAATAATTAAAGGATCCATAATAGGCTACTTTCTGATCTATGTTATAATGTTGGTTTGCTGTTTTTTTACATAATAATTTAACAAACCCAGCATAAATGTTAGGCATAGTTCTTCTCTCAAACAGAAAACACTCCACCCTTTAATATTAGTCTACATCTCCATGGCTCAAAATGCTTTGTTCCACCTTGTGATGTCACATGGTAATAAAGGAAGTGCTATATTGTGTTTTTAAACTCCTTACACCTTCACTAGAATAATTTGGATAATTGCAGACCCCAAATTGCCAATCTGTACTGAACAAATAGTAAAGATACTGTCGATGTTAACTTGAAAACTAGAGCTTCATGACAAGGTGGAACAGAGCATTTTGAGATTTGTAGATGTAGACAGACTCATAATAAAGCTTTACTCAAACATACGTGAATAAAACAAAACATGACTTGATGTTTTTGAGAAGGTAGCAACATTATATCATGACTTAAAGCTCACAAGAGTCAATTCAGCCTAATATAGGAGCTTTAACCAAACAAAGTGTATTATGATATCCCAGTGTTTACTCATTCGCTGCCTATTGTATGAAAGGTCATGGAGCGTTCTCACATATTTGAGTTCACAAAACCAAAGTGTGAATTTACATTACCCGTATGGACTGTACTTCAGCAGCTCAGACAGGATCCATATGGACACAAAGACAGGTGGGAGTCCTCTTCATCAACAAAACTACCTTCTCAAATACCGAACGCCGAGGTCACGCAGCTGCTGTATACGTCAAGATTCAGTGAACATAAATTTATAAGCAATAGTCAGACCATGAATTCATAGCTGGCCAAACTGTGGTTAACCCCCAGACATTGTTTTAAATTGTCAATCACTATGGAAACAGGCCTAATTTTTCCATCATTCTGAAATGATGGAAAAATGTCCCGAACCAGACATTTACATGAACCTGATCGTTCAAAGCTGACTGGGAGACATGGAGCCCCAAGCAAAGATTTATTCACAGTATTTTGTTGCAGATTACAGCAACAATGTGACCCAAAGCCCTTTGTGATGTGTAGGTTTTTTGAGGAATCAGCAGAATAAATCATGAAATCACCTTAGAGCAGAAAAATGAGGGAGGAGGGTCAGTCGCATGAGAACCATATGCAGAGTCAGACAGGAGGAAGATATAGGTGCACTGTCTTTGCTGTAAATTCTAGAGGTCATGGAGGAGAGGAGACAGGAGAAAAATGGTTTCTGTGGGTTAACAATGAGAGCCATATTTGGAGAAAGTTCAGAATGTTGTTTATTAATGACATATTCTGCTACAAGAGACCTGGCACCTGTTACAACGGAACCACCTGATTTGTACGGCCTTAAAACACATGAAAATTTAATCAAATTCATTTGAAACTATTTGCAGCAGTCCAAACCTTACATTCCTAACACACTGTTCACCTCCTAATTAATTTGTATCCACAGTAATGCTAACAACAACGCATCCTAACAGAGTGAAAAGGTTAGTACTTTTTATTTGTCCTCTAGTCTTGGTCAGGAGTACCTGAGCGAGAAGATTTTACCTGTGGTACATGTTTTTGGGTTAATGGGAGAAACCGTAGTGCCCAGAAAAATCCCATCCAGACACAGGGAGAAACACTCAAACTCTGCACAGAAAGGCCTGATATATTATTTATTTAACCTTTATTTTACCAGGTTGGTCAGTTGAGAACCAATTCTCATTTTCAAAGATGACCTGGTTGTGGCACCTGGAATTCCCAGTGTCTCCCATCCAAGTACTAACCAGGCCCGGCCCTGTTGAGCTTCTGAGATCTGACGGGATCAGGCTTTGACAAGCCGGTATGGCCACATTGAACCCAGAACCTTCTTGCTGTAGAGTGAGTGGCAGCCACTTAACTAAGATGCATGGGATGCATTAGGAAAGTAAGAAATAAACCTTTTAAAATGAACTAGTTCTGTTTTTCACATTTAAAGACAGCAAAGTTCAGACACAGTGACTTGAACATTCCCTCTGATATGGTGAGCACTCTGTCATTAGTGTTATGGTGATACTTGTGTAACTCAGTAGCAGCTTTGTCTGGGATGCTGCACCAGGGAAAGTACCAGTGCTCACCTGGTGGTCCACACATACCACCGTCAGGCTGTGTACAGGAGGCACTCTCTCTGCTTTGTCAACACACTCTTCGTCATGAGTGCGGCCAACTGTAAATCTACCCTCTGTAATCACTGATGGTAAGGATCAGCACATCTCAAACCATATCCAGATTAGATTACCAACTCAGGGTTTACTGTTGACTTTTGTGCCATTTCCTCTAAGTTGGCACAAGAATAAAGATTTTGGTGAGTAATATTTGATATGGTGATTCTCAGTGGGAAGGTTAAACACAGACGAAAATACAACACAATACAATAAAACCTTTGTGCGCAAATATCAGTTTCACATTTAAAGAGTCTTTGTTGACATGTGATGAGTTTACACATGGTTATTTAAACACCAAAACCCCTTGGCAAACGTCTCTCCAGCTTCAAATATGTGAGGGGGGATTATACCTGCAACCATCATTAAATTACATTACACGGTGAAGCATTAACTGTGCCGTGGTTCTCGAACTAAGGTACATGTACTTCTAGTGGTCCACAAGCTTGTTCTAGCGGTACATGGATCCCTCTTCAGTTATAGCTGGTTATTTTAGACTCACTTGTATCGTTATTTTCTCCTTCTACAATCTGCATGGTTTTACCCTATGTTACACCAGGTTTAGTCTTAGTTTAGACCTTGAATAGTCCTGCTATAGACCTGGTTTAGTTCTGGTGGTTCTCCGAAAAGCAAATAAGCTCTACTGGGTGTGAAATCTTTGAGAACCACTACTGCATTGTCAGTGGTTTGGAGTTAACTTGTAACCAGCATTTATAATACTTCTGAACAGGGTCATGTCTCAAAATAGATAACTAATGCACAATCCAGATTTTCGGCCATCTGTGAAGAAAATGGTCTTTATTTTATTTTTATTTTTGTCTTTTTGACCTATATCCATTATTGTACTGGACATTAAAGGTCCTATATGAAACAAATGGACTCCTCTGAGCTTTAAGCAATGCTATAATGTTGTTGCCTCCTTAAAAACAAACCTGAAATTTCTTTTTGTTTCATTCACACATGTTTGAGTAACCCTTTATTATTAGTCTGTCTACATTTCCAAAGCTCAAAATGCTCTGTTTCACCTTGTGATGTCATGTAGTGGTAGTTTTCAAGTTCACAGCTCCTTTTACCATTGGTTCAATAGAGAGAAACAACTCCTGGGTGGAAATGAGCCAAATTATTCTAGTGAAGTTGTATGGGGTTTCACAACACAGTGGAGCACTTCCTGTATTACCACATGAATAAGAGTGTTTTCTGAAGCCAAAATATGCAGGGTTAAACATGTGTAAACGAAACAAAACACAGCTCCAGGTCTGTTTGTGATGAGGAAACAACATCATAACATCCGAAAATAGTTAAATATGGGATCTTTAAGAGCTGTAAACTGGGAGAGTGAGCGGGGAGAAACATTCCGCACATTTTCAGAAGTGTTTGAATGTTTTCCTAGTGCCCACCAACCAAAAGGTCAACTCTAACCAGTGCATCTTTTTGTTGTTTCCTTGGGCAAAGCACTTCACCCACCTTGCCACAGTGTGAGTAGTGAGTGCGTGAGTGATTGATGGGGTCAGAGGGTCCGGTGCACATTGGCAGCCGTTGCTCCTGTCAGTCTACCCCAACAATGCAATGGAAAGAGCTTTGACTATTCAGAAAGGTGCTATAAAAACCCACTGTTATGACCTAGTACTTAAGTCTTCTTTTTAGCCCCACATTCCCCGCATTACGTACACGTCTTTCCCCTTTCGGAAATACATGGGTTCAGTTCACCTGTGTTTTCTCTCTCATTCCATCGGAGTATCCACCTGGTCGCCCCGATGACCCCCTCCGTGACCTCTAACCCCCGGGCTGCAGCTGAGCGTTTGTCACACCTGATGTTTGGACAGACTCTGCTTCTCAAAACAGAGAGACATGAATGAACAGGTCAGCGGGCCCTGGCAAACAAAGAATCGCATTACACAAAGACTATATCAATCAAACATCTCCTTTGCGCATTCTCACCGTACAGAAATCCCACTGGCTTCAAAGGGAACGCTACACACATCTTTTCCTCTTTTGAGAAGCAGGATTTCTGAAGATTAGGCTTGTTTATTGTCATTTGTAGCTGCTCGACATAACCTGAAGACAAGAAAGAGGGATTACTGACTTTAAAATAATACAAGGTGCAAATAACATAAAATTGGCCCTTTGTCTTCCAGCTCTGCAAAGTAACACTTAAGACAGAGTGACATGCACGGGCAAGCTCGGATACATTCCCAAACCTAAATTATAGTTTGATAAATAAATTCCGATTGTAGATGCTGTTAGAGGAAGTATTGTAGACTGTAAAAGTACATTGTTCTGGTGTGGTAGAGCACAGAGAGGTCCGGTCTACATTCTGTTCGAATTCAGGAGGGATTGGAGCTGGGCAATAGAGGGTGAAAAATCTCTGTCAAAAGCCGATATTTCTCGTAACATTCATGATTCTGAGAAAATCTGCAATGTACCTCAGTCCTTTATGTTGTTCTTTCCCATTTAAACATGTTTGTTTTTAACACGAACAGACCATGTGTCTCTCAGATTGGTTAATCCGTCCGTCAATCACAGCCTCTGAACTCAGATCCACTCGTCTTTGTAAAGTTTTGTCAAAATGTGTGGTGGCTGGTTGGAAAAATAAAAGTATTAAGTAAGTAGTAAGTAGTAAAAGTTTTCCTTTTAAACATTCATATAGACATGGACATATTAGACTAGACAAAGAGTCAAAATCAGTCTTTATTTACAATAGCCTAATCAAGATGACCAAAGTGCTTTCCAATAAAATTAACACAATATATAAAAACATGCAAAAATATTAAACAATAAAATAAAAACAAATTGTGCAAAGTGTTGAAATAAAGTCTGAAAAAGTATATTTTTAACCTGGATGTTAAAAAGCACAAATCTGTGAATATATTTGAAACAACCAATTACTTGATGAATATAATTGTAAATAAAACTTAGACTGAATCCAAAATGATTTTTAGTGGATAGCAGGTTTTAATCTGCACATTCTCAGAGGTCATAGTCTTTCTGATCTCCTTCCATTTGTTCAGGATTGGGATCAGCTTCTTCTGAAATCACACAAAACTTGAACTTCTCAGCCTGCTCTTGGTCACTGTTGACGGTCCATTCTCACGATGGGAAGTGTCCCACCTCTGCTCTGTGCACCTGTCTGGGGCAGGCAGCTGTGGGTGGGCGGGCCTTGGCTGTTCGGGACATTCCTGAGGAGAAGTCACCCCATTAATCCCCTGAGTTTAGACCCAAAACTACTCCCCCCTTTTACCCCTCTCTTACCCCTCTCTTACCCCCCATACCTCCACAGGCTCTTGTCCCTGCCCAAGCATCCTCTCGTGCTCACTCGGCCTGGGTCATTCTCAAACGGGACAGGTGAAAGTTGTTGTGAGATTGAGATTTCAAGAGGAGCACCCACCTCCAGATCAGGGCCCATGGGTGCACTTTTAAAACACATACTCCAGTTTGATCACACATTTACTGAACATGTGGTGAAATGAAGTATTCAGAATGGTTACTTAACACAAATTTGACTTAATTTAGTCACTTAAAATGGCATATTCTGGTGGAGGGTGCATCCCCTGCTTGTCAAATGTTTAGCTCCACAGACAAGCAGGTGTCATTGGCCCAATTACTGGTCAGACATGTGGAGAGGCAAGCCTGTTTACAAGAATGTATGCTTTACACAAATGCAAGATAGATAAGGATCAATGTCATACTTTCCAGGCAAAAGAATAACATCGCAATAGAGACAACCAAGTGGTGGACCCACCACCAAAAATAACAAGTTCACCTTTAACCATCACTTCTGGCTATTATCTAACCCAGTGTTTCCCAAACTTTTTTCCTGGTGACCCACACTTTAAAAGTCACAAACTTTTGTGACCCAAATCAGTAGTTCTTATATGTTAATAAAAAAAAAAGACGAAAAAAATCTAAGGGCTTGTCCACTAAATCCGGATGCAGCGTTTCTAGATGCCTCTTCAGTTTCGTTGGCTTTAAACTTTCGTTGGCCAGTTTTTCCATACATATAACACACATTGGCCTTGCATCGTGGCTCGGAGCAGCACACTTGACAAAACCATAATTCAAAAAATAGTCTTTGTAAGGTCTTGCCGCAAGTTTTCGTTTTTTTGCTGGATGCTCCCGTTCCAATCCTTGCTCGTCTTTACTGCTAGCCTCATTTCCATCACGTGCAATGCTAGTGTTCGCATCAGCATCGTCCTGGGTCCCCTGGATTTCCTCACACTGAGCTGCACTGCGCTTTTGCACTGAGCTTTTTTTTGACAGCATTTCTAAATACGTACTAGATATGCAAAACTATGATTTGTGCTCACACGACCAAACCGGAACAGAAACACAGTGTGGATGGATTGACGGTTAGTTCGAGCACGGTTACGGAGGCCTTCGTAGCTCAAACAACACGGAGAAGGCGAAGACACGTAAGCTCGTTGTTGTTAAATCGATTCAAGCACGCATTTTCGGTCATGGCGACATTCAATATCCCCTGGTTGTAATTAACGTTTTTTTTTTTTACTTTGCAGAAATGGGTGGTGTAGTTTTAATGTGGCAGTTGTTTTTTATTTAGGGCCTAGATACAGACATGCGGATGAGCGTGAACCATGTCAAGCGACCCAAAAAAAATCTTCTGCGACCCACGTAAGGGTCGCGACCCAGTCTTTAGGAAACAATGATCTAACCCACTATACTTAAAATTACTTCAATTTTTAAGTACTTAAGTATACTTAAATACTTGCATTGATTGCCTCTTCCATTACTCCACACCAACATAATTTATTGGATCCTACAGTAGGAACAAATTTGCGTAAGCAAAATATGAATTAAACATTGTAGTTCAGACTTTCCAATACATATTTTATAATCCCTTACAACACGCCTGCTTCACATTACCTGCACTTCCCTGTGTCTGTATTCTGTGTGTATATAATTAGAGTTTAAGGTGTGAAGGTCCCGCCCCCTGAACCTGTCCCGTCGTCTCCTGGAAACTTCTCTGCTCTAATTGGTCGTATCACTCGCTCACTATCACAGCTCGCTCTCCTCCGCTTTATGAGCTGTGAGTCAAACAAGAGGGTCTTTATCGCCGGGGAAACTCTGATGTCAGGCCAGACCCCGGGTTTGGGCAGGAGGGGCACAAATGAAGGAGGCTGCCAAGCTCCAGAGCCACAGATCCAGGATGTCCCATAGCATGTCCCCTGTGAGCTGCAGACGCTCTTATGTCCAAAGGAGGTCATTCATTACAGCGTACTTTGTGCCCATCTCAGTGTGAGAAACCAATACACAAAGGTTTTGATTTGTTCATTTCCTTTACCAACATTGTGACCACACAGCTGACCACTATATTATGCATCTAATTGCTTTCACAACATTGAATCAGAGTAGTGTGGTTGCTGGTACAGGGGTTCAGGCCTAACCAAGCAGCTTCTTCAGGTCTTCAGGAGTTAAAAACTTTGCTAAATGACAATTTTGGATGAGGGCTCCATGAAGCTCAGCAGTGACCGCTCGCTCAGGTTCTGAAAGTTCAAGTTCTGAAGGTTCATTTTTCCCATAGACTTCAAATATTAGGAGTTCAAAGACATTGCGGACGCAGTTATGTGGTATCCATAAAGCAGTTGTCTAAAAAGTCTGTGCAAGATGTGGCGAAATGTGCTCATAAATTTGTGGTTTATCAAGTTTCAGAAATAGACTTTAAATTTAAAGGTAGCTGCCACATAGCTGATTAACCGAACTTTTAATATACATTTTTAACATTACATTTTTCTGAAAATCAATGACAAAAATTAATGAAAAATGTAGTTCTGGAGCTGGGGTGTGGGCGGTCACTGTTGAGCTCCATTGAGAGAATGTGCTGCTTTACTTTCTCATCTGAAAACAAATGGATTCTGAGCATTTACCTCTGAACTATACACCAGGATAATCTTTTTTTCTGTAGTCTTGACCAAACTGAAGATCTATAGATGGGTCCCTCGCACTGCATCCACTACGTGAGATTGCTCCAATATTTTTAGTCTTTTTTCTGTATGTTTTGACCTTGACTTTATATAACTTGTGCCTACAGTATTTCAGCTCTGAGCACACTGGGGTTATAGAGAAGGGTCTTTATTACCATATCTAATGCAGCGTGAAGAAAATATTAGTTATGAAAACTTTGGTACGGTGGTGTATGAGTGTGTATTTCTGTCTATTTTTATTCGTTTTGGCTTCTCAAACGCATTGGTCACACATGGTCGGCTCGGTAAATCCCTGTGCTTTCCTTCAGTCAGGTGTAAGCACTAAAATCACTAAAACCTCGCCGTTTGTCAATGGGATCTTTGTGGGCTGTAAGTGCACCCTTTCTCACACAACACTTAACACAATTTGTTTGCTTTTGCAGCGCTCCATTAAAAAGTCACACCTTCTCCAGCTATTAATGTACGAGACTGAGAGGACTGAGGCTCTCTGCAGACCTGCTGCTGGTACAGGGGTACAGGCCACACCAGAGGAGGCATGACGGAAATACTGCTCCCCAGGGGTGTCAAAATTTCAAATTAAAGGTGCACTGCATTACATTTCTAGTGGAGGGTCTGTTACCTGAAAAAAAGTATTGCTTTGTCTAGAATGTTCCGCAGTAGAGAATGATTAAACCTATCACGAGGGAGACAAGCAGGTTACAGCACTACTCTACATTACAATTCAGATCTGTGGAGAGTCGCCCTTATTCACAAAGACAATTATTATAACTTTGAACAATAGAAACGCCCGTAATGAATAAATGCTAGATGTATATGTTTAATGTCATACTGTGGAACATTCCAGGGAAAGCAATAACATCTCCATGGAGACAAGTAAATAGCAGACCCTCCAGCAGCACTAAAATTAAAATTAAAATGAAAAACAGATACGAATCAATATGAAAACTAGCACTGATACTCTGAACATCCTACTAAAAATTACATAGGTGAAAATTTGACCTTTTCTGAGTAGTTTTAGCTACTGTAATTCACAAAGTAAAACACATTTAATTTAATGTTGGGAAAATAAGCACATTTTTAAGTGTACAGTGCAGTAAAAGCACCCACAAATCAAAATGACTTAGAGTTATAAATGAAAATGAGACCAATGAGAAGAACTATTACCATGCAAAAAAGTAAGACAACAAAATAATATACGAGGAACTTGGAAAATATGAAATAGTCTAATTAGGGTACTCATGATACTCATGAAATGGCAAATGAATTTAATGATTTTTTTTATGAATGTTGGACCTACATTAGCAAAAAATAAATAAATAAAAATGCAGAACCAAAAGACAGAAGTGGAACAATTGAAAATAATATTTAATCAAATCAAAATTTATTTTTTATGGCAGCTACCGATGAAAATGAAATAATATGTATTGTAAGTGGGTTTAGAAGCAAGAGGTCAGCAGAATGCTTTGATATGCATGTGGAATTGGTGAAAAATATTATTAATCACATTGTTATCACACGTTATATATGGATGGATAAAATCAATTCATCAATCAAAAATGTGAATTGTTAAAAAGCAAACCAACAAACTACTGAAAAACAGCATTTTAGTTTGTTAAAATGTTGTGCTCATTGATGACTTTTGAGCATCAGCTGACTTTTAGGAAGAAATGCAAAAAAATATGCAAGACCTTAGAGCCCCTTAGTGCAGTTGCATGTCTTACTTTAAGCAGGGAAAGGATCTTGCCCTTGAATGGGACATTAGTTAATTCCTTAAAGCGCCCATTTATAGATATGTTTTTGAATATGTGAAACCTGTTCCTTCTCCCTCACCTGGGCTTTGTTCGGACTCAAATATCCTCTCTTCTTCTATCAGGCCAAAGTTGGAGCACTATAAGATGCAGTGAGATACAGATTCTCGTGGTTATGTAAGAATACACCAGGGCTGGGTCAATCCAATTACAAATGGTAGCGTTAAAGAGTTTTAACAAGAGTTTTAGAGAGTTTTCCTGTACAATGTCACATATTAATATTTCCATATGCCTCTAAAAGCTGATCATTCCTGACAGTAACGTCTTCATGATCCTGTTGTCCCCAGAGGCATCGTGGTGAGATCAGGTACCCTCCTCTGGCCATTTAAATCCACAGTCTGTGCCCACAAACCTCCTCAATGCAAACTCTGTCCCAGGACGCTGTTTGCACACGAGTGAGAGAGAGAAGGACAAACCTCACGATTTGGACCAGACACATTTTGGATCCACGTCTCCAGCTCCTCCATCAGCGCAGGCATCAGTCCAAGGAGAACATATTTGAAAACGTTGACATTGGGCCAGATCGTAAAAGGTGTTTACGTGCAGAAATCACACATGACAAGCCAGTAGCATTGTGTGGACGGTCTGGCACTGGCCTCGGAGTTAATGAAGGAAAATGAAGACTGAGGCTGTGACACTGGTTCACCTGTTACCTCGGAGATGTTTGGGAAGAGCAAATGTTGTTCTGGGCGTGGGGCTAAAATCACCAGCAATGAGATTCTAGCCACAACATGAGCTCCAATTAGGAATGTGGCTGTGTCCATGAATTTCAAGTGAGGAGCACATCTGTCAAAACGAACAATGTGAAATCAAATCAAACACAGTTCTGCCCGAGACCATGTTCCTAATGCGAACACCGCAAAAAACAAAATCTAGTCAAGCTAAAATGACTTGGATTAAGAAAGTTTTACAATGATTTGAGTAAATTTCACTTGACAAGTAAAATTATCTGCCAGTGGAAGACTTTTTGTACTTAAAATATCAAAATACATCTTGCTACACTTAAAATAAGAAACAAAATCAAATGTTGCTTGAATTTAGAAAAGCACAGATGGCAGATAATTTTACAGGTTAAGTTGAATCTACTCAAATAAAGTAAAATGTTCTTAATTTGAGTCAATTTAACTTACCTAGATATTGTTTTTTTCCAGTATGATACCAGCTCCCAGTTATAATCTTAACCCAACTGAGAACATATATTATAAAAACAATAAATAAATACTTTAAATACTAGCATTATCACAAGCAGCTATTATTCCTCATTCATTCATCCTCATTTATAAACAAGGAGAATATTTTTATTGCAATAATTACATCAATATACATTCATACATCAACACATGTATATTAAAATACTGATTTTTTAAATTAAATGTACAGTATTTGTGGAGGGGACACGGCACCTGCAGGATTGTATGGAAGATCAGCTTTATGTCATGCTGTGAAATACTGCATCCACATCTTTATGGAAGAAAGCAGGAAGGGATCTTCCTCCAGGTAAAATAAGAGCCAAGTTTGCGGACATGCAAGCCCACTTACAGTCCAACAACAACAAAAAAAAAGATTTATTTTATTTATTATTTGGCTAAAATGTTACATAACTGTAATTCACAATATTAGCAAGTATGACATAGATAAGTTCTGTATTTCATCAATCAAATCACTTTTTTATAGTCTTTGTGGTTTCCTGTCTCTCTAATCGGAGATAAACGTGTCATTTCCTTTTATAAGTTAATCTTTCTTCTTTGTTTATGTGTTGGTTCCTTGAAGTCAATGCACCTTCCAGAACAAGCGCTAATTTAAAATCCTGCGTCTTGGACCTCGTCTCAGTAATAAAAACCTATAAATGTGCCAAAATTGTTTGCAAATATTTCCTCATAAATCCACTAAAGACCAAAGGTTTTAAATACCTCTGGTCTGGTGTTGTCATTGAACATATTTTATTTGGTCTGAAAAACAGAAGCATCTGTTCTTCAGATCAGCACTTTCTCAGACCACAGCTTTATTATTGATCATTACTATGACTGGAAGGAATAACTGCTGTCTACAAATTTAACCACCAATTAGTCCAACTCTAACCTCAGTGTCTCAGTCGCTTAAATGACCATATATTTTACATAATTTACATCATTTATCCAACTCTGCTTCTCCCATCACAAACAAGCTTGTCCACAACTTTGTCAGTTGTGTTATCTTACTATTTCCCATATAATAGCATTGCCCATGCACGTCAATAGAGTCACCACCTTAAATTGAACTGAAAAAGAGGCACCATATCATTTTATTATCAAATGTAATGCAAAACAGACATTAGCATAGCAGTAGGTGCCAACATACTGTAGTCCTGAAAGCCAAAAACTTTTGAATTCTTTGCAAGAAAAAATCTGATAATGTTTTCTTTGCCCATCTCACTTTTTATAAATCGTGTGGCATCACTCTAAATAAGTAGAAAAAAGTTATCACTATATTTTGAACAGTTTTTTGGTTGTGTCCTCTACTAAAGCTAGACTGAAAGTTTGCTATGAAAACGACAGCTGTGTGGCTCTTCGTTTATGGCGACGTCTGCTCTTGTAATGAGGGAGTCTGTGGACTTGTTTCTTCACTTAAGTCTAGAAAGTTTTAGATGAATATTGCAATTTAAAATGTGCAAATTACAAGATAATGATCCTCGGGTGTTCGAGATTATGGCTACACTCAACAAAAATATAAAATGCACAAAGAAAAATTTGCAGTTATTGTTATGTGATGTGTCGCCCGGGCCTTTCTGTGTGGAGTTTGCATGTTCCTCCCCGTGTCTGGATGGGTTTCCTCCGGGTACTCCGGTTTCCCCCATCAACCTAAAACATGCCCGCACCCCTATGAACTAACATCAAGGACCATGTTGTCCACCCTCCTGTGGGCTCACCACCTGCAGAGGGGTTCATAGGGGGGGTCAGGTGCTATGAGTATTGGGCAGCAAGCTGCCCCCGCAACCCAGCCGGATTAAGCGGGAGAAGATGGATGGATGGATGGATGGTTATGTGATAAAATAAGAGTAACTATCCAAAAATAACAGTACAACTTTATCAATTAAGTGGCATTAATTTGCGAGCATTAGCATCCATTTCAAAACAAAAGTCCTGGGGTAATGGCAAGAAGAACACAATGGGGGTCCAAGTTCACAAACTTCAATAACGTTTGTGTCCACCATTAGCTCACACAGAGCGGTACACGGGAGACACGTGGACATCACCAGGTTAGACATGGACATCACCAGGTTAGACATGGACATCACCAGGTTAGACATGGACATCACCAGGTTAGACATGGACATCACCAGGTTAGACATGGACATCACCAGGTTAGACATGGACATCACCAGGTGGGACATGGACATCACCAGGTTAGACATGGACATCACCAGGTTAGACATGGACATCACCAGGTGGGACATGGACATCACCAGTTTAGACATGGACATCACCAGGTTAGACATGGACATCACCAGGTGGGACATGGACATCACCAGGTTAGACATGGACATCACCAGGTTAGACATGGACATCACCAGGTTAGACATGGACATCACCAGGTGGGACATGGACATCACCAGGTGGGACATGGACATCACCAGGTGGGACATGGACATCACCAGGTGGGACATGGACATCACCAGGATAGACATGGACATCACCAGGTGGGACATGGACATCACCAGGTTAGACATGGACATCACCAGGTGGGACATGGACATCACCAGTTTAGACATGGACATCACCAGGTTAGACATGGACATCACCAGGTGGGACATGGACATCACCAGGTGGGACATGGACATCACCAGGTGGGACATGGACATCACCAGGTTGGGCAGGGACGTCACCAGGTTGGGCAGGGACGTCACCAGGTTGGGCAGGGACGTCACCAGGTTGTCGATCGTGGCCTGGGCGATGTTGTCCCATTCCTCCTGCAGAGCCACTTGAAGTTGGCCGCTGTTCTGGGGAACTGGAACCCGCTGGTGGACACGCCTATCCGGAACATTCTAAAGGTGTTCAATAGGTCTCTCTGAAATGAGTCCACAGGCGGCGGACAGTGGAATGATGCACATTCAGTCATGTTGCCACAGCTGTAACGCTCAAGTGACACTGGACTATTAGGTTTGAGCCAAAGAAATGATTCCATAAACAAATACATCAAGAATCTGAGCAAAGGTCATGACATTCTATTTTTGTTCACCATTTCAGGTCTGTGTGTTTATATTCATACGTCTTCTTTAAAGTTTGGCCTTATAGTGTCTGAACTTTCTGTTGCTGTGGATGCTGATACTGCTGAGGAGGGGCAGAGCTGCTTTGATCGCTGCTTGTATATTTTATCCAATTTCCCCATCAGACCTGCTTCTCCCATCATTAATAAGCCTGGCCACAACCTTGTTTTGTGTTTTCTTTTCTATTTCCCATCCACTAATGTTGCCCTGTAAGTATCTTCTGAACAGATTTTTTTGGTTGTGTTTTCTACTAAAACTAGATTGAATGTTTATTTAAGATCATTACAAATGCTCAGAACTACATTATAACTCACGTGGTACACTTGAAACGCTGGTGCAGACTGGTAAGAGTAAAGCCTTTGGCTTTGTAGTGTGTCTGAACTTTTCTATTGCTGTGGATGCTGAGGTGCTTAAGAAGGGCAGAGGTGAGCTGCTTTAATCCACTTTCAGAGGCAGGCTACAGCTCTCAGTTGTCCTGGGGTGCTAAAACCAGACCATTGGACGGGATTATATCACAAAAAGGAGACCAACGTGTTAATCATAAATTAGGGCTCAGCCTGAGTAAGCGGGTCAGTCTGAGGTCAGTGGCACTATAGGGGACTCAGTGTGTGAAAAGCCACAGATTTTCTCTAAGTCTCTGTAATCAGTCTGAACAATGTACAGTAGTGTGAAGTGGAGGCCGCCCAGAGCCCATGTTGTTCCAGCAGAAAGAATCTATTCAAGTGCTTAACTGTGGCTGTTTAATAAGTACAGCTAACACACAACCCCGTGTTGTGGCTCCTATAGCAGCCCTGCTAATAAACACTGGCACAGCAGAGATCAGTCCATTTGTCTGTCAGATGTAAGTATCATTCATGTTTCCAATAGCAGAGTGTGGCCCCGGGGAGCTGGCAGTCTCTGTCAGAGTGAGATGAGACACTCTGTTTGCTATGTATGAGTAAGGCTTGGCTCCCACACAGAACAAGGTGCTTTATTAAAGACAGAAACACTGTGTTATGATTTATATAAGAGGCCCTAATATCACACTAATGAGATTAGGCACAATCGGAGGCATACCACGGCCTAATTAAGCATCTTAAAGACATTAGCACACGCGTATAAAAGAGACTTTATTTCTAATGACACAAATACATGTGGACATGTTGTATGATTTGCTCTGATTAAAGGAGTTGTAAACTGCTGTACAAAGCACAGGGAGATGCTATAGGTCAGTACATTATTATCTGTGGAGCAAAAACTACATCAACATCAACAGGAAAATACAGGGCAAAATACAGCAAACATCAACAACTTGTACAAGAATACTTTTAGAACACAAAGACACATACATTGTATGTGTTAAATTTGTCAGGACATAAAAAGCTAACTACATCATTCACAGATTCAGCAGTCTGTTTAAATACCTTATTCTACAAAGTGAATTTACATTTCTTTTAAAGTACAAAGTGCAAATACTATGGTTTCCATTGTTGCCGATTGGCGTGGGCACAATCTCCACACAGGAGGCAGTCACAGCGGTTCACCCTTGTTTTCTCAAAGGATTCTGGGAAACAGAGACATTTGTGTCAAGAATGTGACTTATATAAACAATGACATGTACAAACCAAATTTGTAGTGAGAATAAAACTTAATGTAGGATAAAACTTTGTATGTAGCATTTCTGGTGTAGGGTCTGTTACTTACATGGAGAAGCTACTGTTTCATCTAGAATGTTCCGCAATATGGCATTAAACTTGTCTTGAATTGATCTAATTTCCTATTTCTTTCTCCAGAAAACACATGCATTGTTTTTGTGAGCAGAGACACCTCTTCACAGATATGACCTGGAACTTGACTTTGTGGTGTTACAGGTTTATCTCCATGGAGATTTAATGGCATACTGTGGAACATCCAGACAACACTGACAACAGTCCTGCAGACTTTCCTTCAGTAAAGTTATATATTGCGTCTTTAATGCACAGTGTTATAGAGCTCACAAAATGTTTTAGTGATGTGAGCCTGAGATGACCTGCTCCCTGACAAGAATCATTTATTGAGTGCAAACACAAGCTGTGCTGAAAGTGCCCATGTTTAGTTTTACGACCATTAATTGAAGATTAGTGAATGCGTAACAGGAGATGTTTTACGTACTAGTTTACTGGAGGGCAAGCCGTCGCCTGTTTTGGCCGCTGTAAAAGAACAAATAATAAGAGTCATAAATAAAGACAAGTATGTTCAATGACTGCTGAAGAACAAGAGTTTTAAACATGCATTGTGCTTTTGTCATCACATTCTCCTATAGTGTTGGCTGCAGGTCTGATGCAGTAAGTGTCAGTGATCGTGTAATCGAATGCAGATTTTTGTGGTGTGGTTGGATCCATAATGGACCATGACACTAATATAAAACATCAGGCTCAGCAATTGTAGATTTTCTTTTTGGATATTTCTTATAAAAAACAGGCAATCAACTTTAATCTAGCATACAAAAGAAGCAAGCCAAATGAGAAAAGCAGTGAAGAATTTAAGATGCTATTCAGGTTGTGGAATCATTTGGGAATCACTGTTTATTTTGTTTATTTATATTTTCGACAACCTTTCTCTGAAACTTACATTTACATGTGATTAAAACCATTTACAAAATTTTATATAGAATGTAAAATAATAAAATATATTATTGATAAAGAAATATCTCAGCATTTCTGCATTGCTGTCAACGCTACACTGTCATCTCAGTCCTCGTTATCCTACATCATCAGAGGTTTAATACTCCCTACAAGACTAGAGTGGAGTGGAGTAAACTCACACTGTCCTGAGGGTTTGTGTCTGGTTCAAACTCCTCCTGCATTAAAATTCCTTCCTCGGTGTCTTTTCTTCCAACTCTCGGGCTATAACTAAAAATTCTACAACAATTCTTATCAACTACAATAACCCTCCTACACTCCTGTATTAGTATTTTTATTGTTCTTTATTTCTTTATTTATCAGTTTGTATCTTCCGTTTGTATTAATGCTTTATTTGAAGTGTTTATTTTTGTTTTTCATTGTGTATATGGTGCAATTTTCACATGGTTGTTTCTGTATGTAAATTGTCTGCGTGAAAAAAAAAAAAATGAAGTATTGATTCTTGCAGCTGATTCCCTCGGGGTTTGATGCTAACTGTAGGCATGCTCTGTCTGAGGCTTTGTTAGTGTTTAATCTGAGCTTTATTTTAACACAATAACACCAGAAAGAACTGACAGTCACAACATAGCTGACATTAACAGCAGTTTTTAGTTTGTCACTGTCAGGGTTTGGTGTTTGTTGTGTGTTCCCCCTCCCTTCTGTGTCTGTCTGCTCCTCTGGGGGTGTGGCTGGGCTAATGCTGCAGTGTGGATCACCTGCTCGGTGGTTCACCTGCAGCTCATTGTCTAATCAGCCCCACTACTTAGTTCTGTCCTTTTCCTTTGTTCAGTGTCAGTTCATTCCTTCTCTATCCCTCGTCTACGTCCTGCTTGTCTACGTCCTCGTCCACGTCGTCATCCTGCTTGTCCATGTCGTCCTGCCTGACCTTGCTGTCCAGTCTGTCTACCTGTGAGTCTTCCCTCCGTCTGTCTCCAGCCAGCTCCCATCACCACATCCTACAATCCCGGCAATAAACCTGTTTAAACATCTACCTGCGCCTATGTCTCTGCTTTGGGGTCCTCAACCACACTCCAACCTTGACAGAATGAACTGACCACTTGGACCCCGCAGAGTGTAGAGCATCGGCAGGCTCCAATTCCCAGCTGCCTCGTTTGTCCTCACTTGTTCCTCTGGAGCGTTCTGCAGCAGTCGCTAGCCCTGCTCCTGTCCCAGCTCCTGTTTTCTCTGCCTCCATGTCCCTTGGACTTTGTGGACCACCGCTGGACATTGTTCTCCGTCCAGGGTGGTAGATTCCCTTCTTGGACCACCGCTGGACACCGTTCTCCGTCCAGGGTGGTAGATTCCCTTCCTGGGCCACCGCTGGACACTGTTCTCCGTCTGGGGTGGCAGAATCCCTTCCTGGACCACCGCTGGACATTGTTCTCCGTCCAGGGTGGTAGATTCCCTTCTTGGACCACCGCTGGACATTGTTTTCCGTCCAGGGTGGTAGATTCCCTTCCTGGACCACCGCTGGACACTGTTCTCCGTCTGGGGTGGTCAACTCCCTTCTTGGACCATCGCTGGACACTGTTCTCCGTCTGGGGTGGTCAACTCCCTTCCTGGGCCGCCGCTGGACACTGTTCTCCGTCTGGGGTGGCAGAATCCCTTCCTGGACCACCGCTGGACATTGTTCTCCGTCCAGGGTGGTAGATTCCCTTCTTGGACCACCGCTGGACACTGTTCTCCGTCTGGGGTGGTCAACTCCCTTCTTGGACCACCGCTGGACACCGTTCTCCGTCTGGGGTGGTTGATTCCCTTCCTGGGCTGCCGCTGGACACTTGTCTCCGTCTGGGGTGGCCGTATCCCTTCTTCGGCCGCTGCTGGACACTCGTTTCCGTCCGGGGTGGCTGTGTCCCTTCCTGGGCTGCTGCTGGTCGCCCCTCTCCATCCTGGGTGCCAGTTTACCTGTATCCCTCCATCCAGGCCCCCTCCACCCTCCCGTGTTTGTGTTGCTGTTTGGGACATCTGAGAGCTGTCCCTTGAGGGGGGGGTACTGTCAGGGTTTGGTGTTTGTTGTGTGTTCCCCCTCCCTTCTGTGTCTGTCTGCTCCTCTGGGGGTGTGGCTGGGCTAATGCTGCAGTGTGGATCACCTGCTCGGTGGTTCACCTGCAGCTCATTGTCTAATCAGCCCCACTACTTAGTTCTGTCCTTTTCCTTTGTTCAGTGTCAGTTCATTCCTTCTCTATCCCTCGTCTACGTCCTGCTTGTCTACGTCCTCGTCCACGTCGTCATCCTGCTTGTCCATGTCGTCCTGCCTGACCTTGCTGTCCAGTCTGTCTACCTGTGAGTCTTCCCTCCGTCTGTCTCCAGCCAGCTCCCATCACCACATCCTTCAATCCCGGCAATAAACCTGTTTAAACATCTACCTGCGCCTATGTCTCTGCTTTGGGGTCCTCAACCACACTCAAACCATGACAGTCACGCTCACATTTTTGTTGAAAATCACACTCTTAAAAGGACCATGAACATTCATATTGATCACAGGCTCCTGAAAATGTGTTGTTTAAATCTATTTTGCATTTTTTCTTGAGTTTTCAGACCATTTTAAACCTTTTTGGCAGTGTTTGCTAATGTGTGCATTATGTCACAATCGTAACATGAACACTCTGCAAATAGAGATACATGTAGAACATCCCCGGCATGATGGATTTATTTTTTACATTTTAAACCTGGTATTCCCCTTACCGTCATCCTTGGTAACGCCCAGGCAGCCCATCAGCTCCTGCAGGGAGAGGGCCTTATCGTTGCTGATGTCGCAGTATTCCACAAACTTCTTGACGCACTTTTTGGGTTTGGACTTTTTGCGCAGAAACCGCTTGAATGGTTTGATCTCCTTTTTGCCGATGTCGCCGCTGGAGTTTTTGTCGAGCTGACTGAAGTACCAGTGCACCACCCGCTCCTCCAGGGTGTGGTTTGGGTCCGGCTCTGCCATTCTGGGACACACAATCAGTAAGTTTATATTCTGTTGATGCAAATACATGGAGATACACACATCCAAGACGGTTGAGCCTGCGGGCTGGGTCCAGAAAGAAGATCTATAGATTTAATTGTAATTGAAAATACAAATTGAGAACTGATGTGTAAATCTACTTTCTTTCTCCAGTGTTGCAAACATATAGTACACATCACTAAGCAAAACAGTCTGAATACCTCATGGGTTCACTTCTTTAAATTAAAACAAGAAAGCTGAAAAGTTGCCAGAATTTGATTGTAAGACAAAAATACACCAAGGAAGTACATCAAGGAACATTTTGAAAATATACTTATTTATTATCTACTCAAGAGTATAATATATTTAAAACAGTGAGTTAAAAAGATACCATCACTATTAATCTTGATGGTTTCAAAATATATTGTTCTAGGGTCTAACATTCAAAGTATAAATGCTAAGTATTGGAGATAATGTTAAAGTCTATTATAACTTGACATTGTGGTGTTTCTGTATTTCACTGTGAGCTCCCGGTGGAGCTTGTATACAGGGGTGTAGCACCAAAGTCTGGGTCCCGGTTAAACCCTTTGCCCCCCAGTCCAATGCCCCTGCTTATATATACCACCTCAGTGTTAAATATCCAAAATGACAAATAGTTTGATTTAAAGGGACGTACCTCCCGGCAGATGCAGGGTCGGTCACAGCGTGCACCATGTCTGTGGACAGTGCATCCAGAACACTCGTCAGGAACTCGGTTTTCTTTGCCCCGGGACAGCCTAAGAACAAGAGAGCAGGAGCTGTGAGCAGGAGGATGGAAGCTCATGCAGAGACGTGTGCGCAGATGAGTGATATACAACAAAATATGGATACTACTGCATGTACCATTTGCAGGTTCCTCATGTTTGGACTGAGCTGGGAAAACAGGCCTTTAGCTTCTCTGCTCCTCTAGCTTGGAAAACCCTCCAAACTGAACTGAAAATATCTGAACTTGTCTCTTTTAAAGCTTTTTGTTCTTTGTTATGTAATAGGCAAAAAGCGACCATTCATCAGTGCCTGTGTTTTTAAGATGTCACTACAAAAGTGCTCTTTGTAACAGATTTTATTGCATTTTAGCATCTTGTCTACAACTGCTGCACTTTATCTTTTTAGACTATAAACTGTAGACTACTGCACTTTTGAAATATTTTCTACATTCATTGCACTTTACCTTCATAACTGATGTTTATCTTAATTGATTGTTGCTTTCTTGGTTTTTTTTTTTATCTTAATTGATGTTTATCTTAATTGATTGTTGCTTTCTTGTTTTTTTTTTTTATCTTAATTGATGTTTATCTTAATTGATTGTTGTTTTCTGCTCTTGACGTGTGCTGTGACCACTTGGCCTGGTCACCCTTGTAAATGAGATCTGGATCTCAATGGGTCTTTACCTGGTTAAATAAATGTTAAATTACATAAATTACAAGTTGAAGAATATCAAGTGTATCTAAATGTATGTAAATAAAACTTATATAAAAAATATAGAGAGAGACAGAGACATTGAAACATCTAAACCCCAAACAAGGGTATAAAGTCAAAGTCCTTTTGTGGTAAATTGGTCCATTTATATTTTGTGCTATACTTCAACTAAGATGTTTACAGGCACATTTGAGCACTTTCCAGATTTATTTTTATTGTCTGAATCTAGATAATAATAATAATAAAAAATACTAAGGTTACATTCACACTTGTCGGGGTATGATCATGGTTTTACTCCCAGTTTTACCTTTTCGTTTTCTACTTGAACATTATTATTTATTTTCTGGTGGAGGGTAAACTTGTCTTCATGGGGATGTTTTTCAATTTGCCTGGAATGTTTCGCAGTATGGCATTAAACTTACCCATCTTATTTATTCACACACAGGTTTTATTGCAAAAATATCATGTATAATACCATATTTTTTTTTACCGTGAGTGGGTTCACCTCTCCACAGATATCGTTTATAACTTGGCATACTCTGCTTCTCCCCATGAATATAGAGTTTAATGCCATACTTTGGAACAGACTGTGACCGGAAAATTGCATACTACACCTTTAAAATCAGCATCCTTACTCGAGTACCTTTCTGTGGTTACTCGATCTCTCTGTATGTATTAGCAAACATGGAAAATTACAGTCCAGACCACATTACAAGCAGCGGCCATCATAGGTGGCCCTGTAAATGTCTGGGGAGGGACGTCATGTAACTGTAGTTCTACCGCACATAAAGACAACAGCGCCTAAACTAGACGTATGTTTTACTTTATCTCGTAAAGAGCCGTGTGCAGCAGGAGAGCCGGCTGTCAATCACTCCAGAGGCCCCCGAGAGCCGCCGACAACGTGAGGACAACATTCAATAAAAGTCTGCGCACCGCTCTGTAAAATGTGATCTCGATTAAAACTTCTATACGCGAAATGTACTCCTGTGAGCTTTGAGTCGTGAACGTTACCTCATCAAAAATATCTCCGAAGTTGTTTCTCATTCACATACGTTTGAACCCTGACTTACTGTGTCTACATCTCCAAAATGCTTTGTTCAACCTTGTGATGTCTTTAATTTGCATTTCTACTGATATTTTTAGACATAAACATAAACGTTCTCCTACTTGAGTAATATTTTTATTGAGGTAACAGTGCTCTTATTCGAGTAAAGGTTTTGTTTTCTCTTCTCACGATGAATAGCTCTACAAGAGAGAAAAAGCTTTATGTTGACAATACAACATGATTTGTGTTTTGAGGTTTTGTGTTTCTTGCACCGCTCCTTCAGATATGATTTAGTTTGTCTCGTTTTTGTGTCTATCCTTTGTAAAAAACAGTTTTGAGCATTATTTAATGTCTTGTCCTTCTAATTAGATTTACTTTAAATTATAAATCAGATGTTACTCTTTAATTTAGTCTTACTTGAATAATATCTTTCCCTTTTTCTCTTACTTCAGTCATTTCTTACTACTTTGTGCTTCTATTTTAATATTATTCTGAAGTAACATTACCTTATTGAGTATACCGGGGTGTCCAAACTTTTTTCATCAAGGGCCACATATTAAAACACAGACAAGCATGAGGGCCGATCGAGGGTCATAGACTGGTGGTCAAAACAGTGAGTAATTCAAACTGTGCATTTATAACAAGTTTAAATGTTCCATCAGACCTTTGTTCAAGCTTAGACCCTCAAAAGGACACACTATCTTCAAGGTAGATTTCAAAAACAGTAAAAAGTACGACTTGCAATACTATGGGCCAATTCATCTGGAAGCCTGAGGGCCAAAACAATTGGTCTGAGGGCCACATTTGGACATGCCTGGAGTACACATTTTGGCAACTCTATCCAACTACGATTATGAGACATTCTGGACCAGTAAATATAATATGCTGTAATGTTTAGACCCAAACCTATTGTACTTTTCCATGTTTGAGATGCTGCTGCAGCCAGTGGACTTTTGACTTTGGAGAGACACACCGTGACTTGAGTGAGTGTGAGTCCAGCAGCAGACGGAGGGCGATTAAGATGGAGAAAACGTTCGCTAAACGAGAGGAAAATCTATCGTCAAACGCCAAAGTAAAAACAACAGAGAGGAACAAGAGGAGCCAAATCAAACTGATGGACAACTGCACCGGAGTGAGTAATGATAGTGGCTGTTGGTTTAGGCCGTATATTTTTAAGAGCGCCTGAGAGGTGAGGGCTCCAGGCCGAAAAGAGAGAGGGAGGAGGGGAGGACAGAGAGAGAGGAGGGGTATAAGGATAGAGAGAGTGCAAGATGTAGAGAGAGAGAGAGGAAGAGGGGAGGAAGAAGGAGAAACAGACAAAGAAAGGGAGAGAGAAAAAGAGAGAAAGCAGTATGTAGAAAGATAAGTAGAGAGGGTGATCGGGAAGAGAGAGAGAAAGGAGATAAAGAAAGAGGGAGAAGAAAGAAAAAGAAACAGAGGGAGGAAGAGTGAGAGAGGGAAAGAAAGGGAAAGAGGAAAAAGAAAGAGAGGAGGGGAAGAGAGATAGAACACGAGATAGAGAAAGAAGGAGAGAAAGGAAGGGAGAGAGAGGTGAAGAGACAAGGTATAAGAGAGATGGGGAAGAAAAAAGAGAAGAGAGAGAGAAAGCGTGAGAAAGGGAAAGAAGGGAAGAGAGAGAAGAAAGAAAGAAAGAAAGAAAGAAAGAAAGAGGGAGAGAGAGTCAAATGAGACGAAGAGAGAAGAGGAAGCGTGAGAAAGAACAAGCGAGAGGAAGAAAGACAGAAAGGAAGAAAGAGGTGAAGAGAGAGAGAGAGAGAAAAAGAGAGAAAGGGGAGAAAGAAAGAGGGAGAGAGGAGAGAGATGAATGAGATGAAGAGAGAGAGCGAGAGAGAGAAAGAGAGAAAAGAAGAGAGAGAGGTGAAGAGAGAGAAAGGAGAAAGAGAAAGAGGGAGAGAGGAGTGAGGAAGAAAGAGATAGGGAAGAAGAGAGAGAAAGGGAAAGAAAGGGAGAGAGAAGGAAAAAAGAGAGAAAAGGAAGAGAGGGAGATAGAATGAACATGAGAGAGTTTAAGGAGAAAGAGAAAGAGGGACAGAGGAGAGAGGAAGAAAGAGAGAGGGAGGGAAGAAGAGAGAGGGAGGAAGAGAGAGGGAAAGAAAGGAAAAAAGAAAAAGAGGAGAGGAAGAGAGAAAGGAGAGAGCAAGAGGAAGAAAGAGAGAAGAGGAAGAGAGAGAGGTGAAGAAAGAGAGAAGGAAGAGCATGAAAGAGTAAAAAAGCGCTGGTCGTTTGTCCCAGTTGTTGCCGGTGGAGGAGACATTCTCTGCTGTTTCTTTATGGCCTGAGCCTGAGGGGGCAGATTCTCTCCTCTCTGGAGTAATAGCAGCTTTTGCCTCTGTAACAGGTGTGGACCAGCGCAGCCTCAATAGAGCTTCAGTCACATGTCCAAACTCCTCATTACATTATTATGAGTGCGCTGTGCTTACGCCTCAGCCTCTGCCCAGTAAAATGTCAGCCCCACCTGTTAATGGACAAAATCGGCCCTTGCCAAATGTCTAGTGGCCGAGCGGTCTAGACACGACACAATTGTAATTCATGGAGCCTAGATGTTGTTGTCGGCTGAAAATTTGCGGTAAGTTTTGTGGTATTGGACAAAAATAGTTCAATGAATATTTGGGAGCTTTTTTAATGTAAGATGGAAAAATAAATAGCTTAAGCAGAGTGGCTTGAATTAGGAAAATACATCATGGCTGTCACTGCATATTTCCTACATATACTGATGGGGGTGATGTTTTTAAGATTAAACTGCTTATATTCTTTTTAAAATGGAAAACTTGCATATTGGTGCATTTTACATACACCTTCACTTGGATCATTTGGAAGATTTAACGTCTGGAATTGGCCATTTCTACTGAACAAAGTAAAAAGGAGCTGTCACAAGGTGGAATTGAGCATTTTGGAGATGCAGACAACTCAAACATGTGTGAATTATACAAAAAACAACTCCAGATATGTTTTTTAAGGTGGTATCATCATTATAACATGGCTTAAAGCTCACAAGAGTCAATTTTGTTTAATCTAGGACCTTTATACTGTGCAACAAAAATTAATTTTTGGAAAAAAAATAACTTAATGTGTAGATATACTGTAGTAGAACATATTTTGTGCTATGGTAAATTGGAAACAAAAGATCCAACCCAATAAGCTGCTGTATATGGTAAAAATATTCATCTTCGTGCCACAATTCTTTTGCATGGACGTGAGTTTTGCATTTTGCATCATATCTCCACTGGGTTAACATTAAGCGAACTGGCAACAAAGCAAAGCTGATGGAGTGTGGGTGGAGAGGTTTGTTTGCTGCGGGACATAAAAACAGAAAACAGTAGTGATGATCCCTCTAAAGTTATTTATGGAAACAAAAAATCAACAAAAGAAGACTCAAAAGATTAGACAAGTGGGCACTGATTGAGTCGGGGTTGCCAGATCTCTTCATACCACTTTCATTTGCTTTTGTCATCTTATCACGTTGGTGCTATCGCTGCGTGGCCTCGCCAAGTGGGCAAACAACAGCTTCATGCTTCATTCTTCTCCATTTAGTTCATTTCATGTGTGTCACCATCATTACTATATCAATTGTGTTAAAAATGAGAGATGAATCCTCCTGATTTTCTTTAATCTTGTGTGCCTTTTATTTGTAAGAGTGTGGAACTTTTCTTTTCTTTTTTTTTAACATTTGAGCAGCAGGTTTGACAAAATCCATTTGACTTTGACTTCTGGATACTCCTAACTATAGCACTAACTACATAAAGATACACTAAGTAACTTTTCTGGTGGAAGATCCATAACTTCATGGAGCGTCCATGGAGATGTTATTGCTTCATCTGGAATGTTCCATAGTTTAGCATTTAACTTAGTTTCAGAATGTATTCAATTACTGTCAGTCTTATTGTTAAAATATGCATTCTTAATGTGTGCATCTTTCCGCAGATCTGACCTGTCACAAGTGGCCTTGTGGCATCACCTTTCTGTATCCATGAAGATGGATCATTTCAATACCAGGGAACTTTCTAAGCAAAGCAAAAAAATCTCTATGGAGATAAGCAGGTGGCGGATTGTCGACCCCAAAGGCTACAGTATTTTTAATTGTGCTTTCCTGTAAAATCATTTGCACATGATTTATTCTCTTGACAGACTCTGTCCCTTTATTTGCCCTCAGAGAGGCACATTAGTGGACACAAAGTACTAGTGTGCAAAAATAGGCTGTTGTTGGTGGAGGTAGTTTTGGGCGGTCCTGTGTCTGGTCTGGACAGTGTGGCCTGAGGGCAGGGTCCTGCTGTCTGTCAGAGGAAGTCTGGACATTTTCCGTTCAGCTGTAAAATCTTCCTGTGTCTCACTGAGGAGGAGCATCTTCAGGTTGGACTGTTAAAGGTGAACTCAGCAGGGAGTGTGTTAAAGGGACCATGTTACACACTCTTAGAATGTTCTTTCCTCATCACAAACATATCTGGAGTTGTGTTTTCTTTCAGTCAACAAGAAACACCCTGTTCCTCCTTGTGATGTCATGTGGTAATACAGGAAATGCTCCACTGAGTTTTTAAAATACATACAACTTCACTCAAATCATTTTGATCATTTCAGCCCTGGAACTGTCCATCTCTACTCAACTAAAGGTAAAGGGTGCTGTTAATTTGAACGCTACCACTTCATGACATCACAAGGTGGAACAGAGCATTTAGAGCTTTGGAAATGTAGACAGAATAATAATAAAGAGATATTTCCAAGTATGTTTTTGATGAGGTAACAACATTATGGCTTAAAGTTCACTAGAGTCAATAAAATATGAGCCCTTTTAACTTTTCAACAAAGCAGAATCAAGCTGAATATCAGACTGTCAACCGTTCACAATCACAGGAGGCAGTTTTGTTGATATTTATATACATGATATTTAGAAATATACTAGTACACTCATACTAATAATAATGCTATGATCTTATAGTGTTTTTCCAAATGATCACTGACTGCCGCTCTACATTTTTGTGCATTATTCATATACTCATTACTGCAGATCCACTTGGACAGCTTCACTTTCAGAACCAAAATAATACACCTTTATTACTTTAATACTCCTCCACTAAAGTAATACAAAACTCCAAGCCTTGGCAGTAGGATAAAAATGAAATGCAATGAGAGAAATCAGGTTTGAGAAGGTTAAATTGACTTGATGTTTAGACTTTCTGACATATAAACCATTAGTCAAATGCTTGTTGACCTATGCGGTGTGTGGAGCTGGCCCTAAGTGTATGTTTGCAAGTGTGTGCCCGTCTGCTACTGTCAATACTGCCCAGTGTTTTTCTATGGAGCCACACGGGGCAGAGTCCTGTCAGCACCGTGGGTCTCAGCTCCCCCCCTCTCTCTTCCCCCCCTCTCCTCCTTCTCCTCTTCTTCCCTCTCGCTCTCTTCCCCCTCTCTTCTTCCTTGTCGTGCTCCTCGCCCTATAAACCTCTCAACACCAGCGCTTCTACGGCAAATGGGCTGCAGCAACCTGAAGGCAGTGTTTGTAATTATCGTGCAGTGAAAGGCAAAGTCCATAAAGAAAAACAAGTCCCACGATTGGGGAGTTTATTCTGTCTATTTTACTCCAAATTCAAACATGGACGTCCACTTTCAGGAGCTATTTTAACAGTTGTGGTATTTCGGAGATATTTTAAACGTGACAATTGTTTTCGTGCCAAGTGATGTAATATTTGAAGAAGCAAGAATGCAAGTTACCAGATTTCGCATGCAACCAAAGAACAGTTTTGGTTTAGGAAAGTCCCATCATTACTTAACCAATATAAATATACTGTACCGATGTCTGAGTCATTGTATGAAGCCAGATAATGGCTATGGGAACGAGGTAGCAAAGCCATCTGACTTAAAACCCAGCATTTTGAGTTACCACTTCTCCAAATAAACAGGACTCTTAATCTAAGTAAGTTTAAAAAAAGACACTCAGGCCCTGAAATTGAACCAATGACGTCAAACTTTGAGTAAATGCAAAGGTTATGGTTTTAAATCTGTGCACTGTCCAGTTTAAAGGTTAGGTTAAAGGGCTCATATTACGCTATTTTCTGAGGTTATAATGTTTCCTCATCACAAACAGACCTGCAGTTGTGTTTTGCTTCATTCCCACATGTTTAACAGACAACTGAAAACACCCTGTTCCACCTTGTGATGTCATGTGGTAATACAGGAAGTGCTCCTCTGTGTTTTTAAACACCTTCACTAGAATCATTGGGATAATTTCAGCCCTGGAATTCCCAATCTCTACTGAACAAAAGGTAAACGGTAGCTGTTGACTTGAAAACTACCAATTCATTTTGACATCACAAGGTGGGACAGTCAATTTTTGGGCTTTTGGGATCAATCAATCAATCAAACTTTATTTACAGAGCGCTTTTCATACAAAAACACAACACAAAGCGCTTAAACAGGTGAGTCTTGAGTTTACTATCTGTGACATGACTATGTTTTTACTAACTTTTTTACTACTGAACTGAATCTTTGTCTTAAGATTACTACCTGTCTCAACTTACTATCTGATATGGAAACTGTATTAACTATGTAGATGATGTAGATTTTTGACACACAACTCCAGTGTGTATTTGATGAGGTAACAGCAGTACAACATGGCTTAAAGTTCACAAAAGTCAGTTGTGTATAATAAATGCAGTTAATATGATTAACTTTCAGGAGCAGGACCAGGCCTCAACCGCCCTCACCTCTTCTCCAGCGAATCACAGCTCACTTCTACCAATTTTCCAGAAGCCTATTTGTAGCTCAGTTTGTTCCGAATAACTCGACCCCACCCTCCAAAATCCAATCTGTTCACTTCCAGACATAAGACGCTTATGAGGGGGGTCCCGTCCTGCATGTGAAGATTGAGACTGAATCCCCACCCTGAGTCTCAACCCAGCCGACCCACCTCGTTTCCATATAATAAACTCTTTTCTCTTCGCACATGTGTTGTTGGTGTGGTCATTGCTAGTGAAAGGACCTAAACTAAATACAAATGTTCCACTCATAGACCTAACACCTTAAAATAAATAAATGATAGTTTGCAAAATAGTGGAACTTGAACTTCAACCTTCTTCTACAGTGTTGTTTTAAAGCTGTATTGTGTAACTTTCCTATTGCTGCTTATCTGCATGATGCTGTTGCTTTGCCTGGTATGTTTCACAGTATGAATTATTTATCTCCATGGAGAGAAGTACCAGGTCAGGTCTGTGGAGAGGCGAGCTGCTCTCTAGAATAAAGGTTTTTAAGGTTTTGTTCTAACTGAAGCAAGATGGACTTTATGCCATACTGTAGAACATTATAGAAAACAATAATATCTCCATGAAGAAATTCCAAAAGTTACATAGTGTACCTTTAAGTATGTGACATTTACAAACCATTAATGCTTTAAGTGCTTTACAAAGTGGGGCAGTCTCTGAGGATTTCTGCTCAATGTCTCAACAATAACAGACAGAAGCAGAAGCAGGAACATGCGCTGCTCCATTAATCGCTGTCTGTCTCTGCTCTTTTACACACAAGGCTGAGTGAGGCTGTGGCACCTGCAGCTCCAGTCCAGTCCTGGCCTAGTCCTGGCTCGGTCCTGGCTCAGTTCTGGCCTGGTCCTCTCTTACATAAACACAGGGATGAGGACTGAACAGTGAGCGCTCTGTTCAGACTGACTGGATTATTAACATGTTTACCAATCCACCTGAGACACGGCAGGCTGGTCAGCTCGAGACTGTACGAGACACCCGGGACCACTGACTCTGCGAGATATCTGAAAATACAATCTTTAATTGAATGTTTGGTGGATTTCAGTTCATTATGACGGACCATGCAAGCTGTTTTTGCAATCTTTAAAGAGCCCATGTCATGTTATATTCAGATCTATGTTATAATGTTGTTTCTTCATCAAAAGCATACCCGGAGTTGTGTTTTGATTCATTTGATTTCAGCCTATTTTGAGCTCTGGAGATGCTAATAATAAAGGACAACAGAAACATGTGTAACAACACTATAACATGGCTCAACACTTATAAGAATCAATTTTGTGTAATATAAAATCTGATATCTATCTTCATGAAACAAAAAACGACCTCACTGACAGTGCAAAAAAAAAATAAAAAACTGAAATAGTTCTTTTCACAAATGTTTCACCAGCAACGTGACTATTATTAACTGAAAGGACTTAAAACCTATACGATTATAGAGCCAATCCTTAACTAATTATGATTCATCATTTGTGGATCATAATTTTGGATGTTTCTTTCAAAAAACACAAACCATAGAGTTATATTGGTCAATGACATGACGCTGTCCAACTGCAATTTCCTCCGTTAAAAAGGTTTAAGTTTCATAATAATTCACCACATTTCTGTCGTACCTCTGACTTCCATGGAATCAAATCATTTTTTCAGAAATCTTTAGTTATTCTGGATGTTTTTTGTACTTCAAGTGTTAAAATGTCATGTGGTGCAACTGTGCATCATGTGGTGCGACTAATAGCAGCAGTAATTCTATGGCTGGAGTTTTAATAACAAAGTAGACTTGGGTGAATGGGATTCTTTAGGCCTTTTTCTTCATTTGATGCATTTTACAGGGTCGTAGTTTGTTCATTAAACACAAGCAGGTGACTGTCATATTGGACAGCGAAAGAAAATATCAATATGCATTAAAAATCTAAAGAAATGCCAACAGTTTGTTTCTATACACTTCATATTACTCAGAACTTAGATTAATATCCCAACCATGTTTTAGAAAATAAAACAATTTTAAGGTTTTTTCTCGGTCGCACCACTTGACATTTTACACGAAAAATGCTTAATATAAATGTTAAACATAGATTTATGCACCTGACACTGTAAATATTTGAAAAAGTTCAATAGAAACTAATATTTTTTGTATTTTAAAATTTGCCTGTTGAAAATCCGTCACTGACCCATATACTGTGCTAAATTCTCCAACGTGAACGCAGCTTGTTTGTCCTTAGTTTGACCGTTTGTAGTGGTCACTGGTCAGGCCGTTTGTGCCAAACACTTTCAAGAGGATATGGATTTCTTTTAAGCAAATCGAGGAAATATCAGTTTATAAAAAGATCCGTGCTCTGGCTTTAGTCATGTCGTGGTTTCTGTTCGTGTGGTCATTCTACAGCTGTACAGTCTTTATCAAACACACCACATATTCACATGTGGGAAGAGTGTGTAATTCCCACAAAGATGACGAATACTAATCTAACTATAATTTACCCACTGACTCATTTACTTTAAGGCTGTTACAAATTGCCTCATGGTAAAATAGCAATAACAGTAACACAGCTTTTCAATCTTATTAAAAAATAGACTAATATAACTATGTAACACATTTTTTTTCTGCAGCACAGCTTGGATTTCCTCGATGACAATATTCAAACGATATTACGGCAAGTTTGAGCTAAAATGTGCCAGGAAATGTTATTGTTTGCCTGACCAGCGTTCTGTTTGAATACACAAGGGTCTGGAAGAGGACTATTGTGAAAATCCTCAGCCCAAATGGTCCAACCTCAGCCAGTAATTTGTATCGAATGTCTCCCAAACGCATAAAAAATCTGCTCTCCAAAATTCTAGCAACATTCAGAGCAAAATAAATAACTTTTTTCTGGAACATACCACCCCCGTCAATCACTCGCTCTGGAATTGGGGGGGATACGGCTCCAGACCACTTGCCTTTGTAAATTTTTGTCAAAGCGTGTGGTTCTAGCTGATCTGCTAAGTTAGTTAGTTGTCTCGTCTTACTGTGCGATTTTAATAGGTTTACCATACACGATGTACTCGATATTCACATTTTGCACATCAAACTAAGTCTCCAAAACCCTATCAAAAGAACTGCTTTGATAACTTTTGCAAACAGGCAGCTCAAATGTCTAATAATGACCAGCTAACGATACATTTTTACATGTATGCCAACCTATAAAACTGAAAATGAACCCTGTTGCCTGTTTTTTGTGGAACAATACAGCTGTAACTCTTGGACAAGCTGTTTTTTTCCCACCCACAGAGCAGTTATCTGTGCTGCTGTCAGTGCGTCTGTCAGTACCTGTCCCTATCTTCCTCTCATCCGTTATCCCCAGCTGTCATCCTGCTGTTTCTCTGTCTCTCTGCTCCATCTTACATCTATCACTCTCTTTAGCCAGGGAAGAGCAATCTGGAAAGCTTCAAGTCTCAATCAAAACCCATTTCAGATATTCAAAATGAATGTATTTTTAAGTGCCCCAAACCAAAGCCAAGTCAAATAAGAGAAAAAAGTGCATTACAGTACAGTTAATAACTATATCTTTATCATTCATTCTGATATTTTTCTAATTTCAATGTAACCAACGAGGAACATGCACGCTCCTCAGACACCAAATGAATAAAACAATCCATGATAAACACTAAACTTCATATTTTGAAAGTGTAAAAGCCAATGACAGTACAGATTCTTGAAGACTTTCATCATTGCATCTCTTCGCTTAAACATTTTAGGAAGCAAATATGAAATATGCACTTCTCTTCCCATATAATGATTTTAGCCAATAATTATGTGTAAATAAACCTTAATTTAAAAAAAATAGAGGCTTACCTTGGAGGTGCCTGCTCCTGTAGTGGTCTTTGGGTTTGGTTGGATGCGCTCGAGCGTTAACGTCACATTTTGGCTGCTCATATCTGTGACGGAAGAAAAATGCAATTAATTTATCATGAAGAAATGGAAAAATCCACATATTTAAATCATCCAAATACAGTATTGTTCATATATAGCTTCTTCTCAAGCTTCATGTCCTTTTAGTTTGAGGGGCATACTGCTATACTGCTCGTCTCCATGGAGATGTTTGCCTGGAATGTTACCTTGTATGGCATTAAACTTGTCTATCTCACATGTATTTAGTTACCACTTTTATTGCTAAAATACCTTGGAAAACATTCTCATTGGAAGATGCAGATTCTCCACAGATGTAACTTGGCCTAGTGGAATCAGATGCTTGTTTCATGAAAATAAATAAGTTTAATGCCATACTGTGGAACATTCCATAACAACACAGCGATGATATCTCCATGGAGAAAAGCTGAGACGTTGATGGTAAAAAGTAACACACTGTAACTTCAACTAAGTGATTTGTGGATAACTGGTGTCTACAAAAACACAGGGATTAAGTTGTGATGTGAGTGCCCTGAGGAGGGGGGTAGAGGCGAGACGGAGCGTGGGACAGCAGAGGGTATGGCAGAGCGACAGGGCCAAAAACCATCCCAGGACAAAGAAACTCAAGAGGGAAAATCCACGCTTCCATATGTGTGCTAATGTGCTGCCTGGCTCAGGGCCTGGAGCCTTGTTAATGTGATCTGCAGCTGAGGAACAGGAGCGTGATGCCAGCTCTGTCCACTCTCCGTGACCTCTGACCTCTGAGCTACTGTCTGGAGAGAGGAGATGTGAGCTGCATATAGAGTCATGGTGGACTGCAAAGAGGAGTTTCTGGTATGGGTAAAATATCTACAACTAACCCTGATTTGAGTGGTTTTGACAAGTTTTTGAAGCTACATGGCTGGGTTTCAGATGGCATTACAGCATTCTATAGGCTGGTAATATTTAATACAGATGGGGGAAACTAAAATGCAGGCTTTTATTGCAATATATGAAGTTCAACGGTTGAGTAAAAATAATCAGGTTCAGTATTTGTGAATTATACTTTAACATATTACTATTAAAACTCAATATAATCAATAGGAAAAAGCAGCTCTTGCATCTGTGAGTATAGCAATAAGGATTTTTATTATAGATATTTTATTGATTTAGCCTACTTAGTTGTTTTTATATATTATAATATATATGTGTTTTTTTATTGGTAATTGTTTGCCAGAAGAGAGACGCTTTTATTTACATTGCACTACTTGGGAAACTGTTGTATGTTTAAAATGTATGACATAGATAAAATTTGTATTTGAAGAACTGGGACAATGAAGGATGAAAATGTATTTAATTTCAATGTTGTTGTTTTTTAATTTAAGCTAAATGATCTATAACAAAGGTGTCCAAACTTTTTTTCACTGACAGCCACATGTTAAAAAACAAAGAGGCAAGACATTAAAGTGAATTATTCATAATGTTGCATTTGACACAGGTCTGAGCCACCACATCTTTAGTAAGGATAGGAAATTGTATTTTAGGCCTGGCCATCACATCAAAATATTAAGTATTTAAGTTATGGTAGGTTCATTAGGTTTTCATCTATCTATTTATGCGAGAAGAAACCTCCTGTTGGTTTGTACGTTTGTTTGTCTGTTCCACGCATAACTATTGAACACTCATCCAACTGATCTCAAAGTTGGAAGGTGTCATCCTAATGGTACGGGTGTGTGCAGTGCCAAGTTTCATGTCGTCAGGGCAAAAAATGTCAAAAATATCGGTCAATCTGTGTCTGGCTGTGTCTTCTACAGCCTGTGCACTAGTGTTTATAAAATTTCAAGTTTATAACACAAAGAAAATATGCTCAACCAGAAGCATGACCATGTTTTACCACACAGTATACTCCAAAGTTTTCCCTCACCTGGTGGATGTCCCTGGTATGGGCCGTCCCGTGTCCACCAGCACACACCAGCAGTAGCCTGTGGAGGGGTGACACTGCACTGGTTTGTACAGTCCTGCCTGAGCACAGTCCGGGACAAACACAGCGTCGTTTTTGTGCTGTCGAGCCTCCTCCTGTGCAGACTGCTGCTCCTGGTCACATGACGAGGCTGAGGGGTCAAAGGGCACGTGTTAGAAGTTCATACACTTTTGGTTTTGGAAGAATATGAATCCTTTGTTGTGCCTTTTAAACACGATGAATGTTTGGACAAGCCAAGTACAGTCAAGTTGTGTCACTCAGCATCGCTAAATCCATATCTAAAGAAATCTTAGTTAATAAAACATGGTGCGGGAAATAATGCATAAGCCCATGTATTTTAACGCATTTACACTGCTTTGAATAGAACAAAGAGAAGCATATTTTGTAATTTTGGACACATACTGCTACCTACTCTCAGTATGTTGTGGGTTTAGAGAGACAGTGTAAAACAAATCAAGGCGCTGATGCAGTTATTAAAGTTCTAGTTCACTGTAGTAATAGTACAAAGCTATATGGCAGGATCAATATTACCAGATGGTTTCAAAAATACAGTTAAATACCATATTAAGAGTAGCACATTTATTTTGTTCTATTTGTGTATTTTTTTGTATTTCAAATTTCAAAATAACATAACTTAATACTACTTTCTCCATAAGCTCTTAAAAGCTGTTAACCTGCAAGTATCAGCACAAATAAACCACGCTGAGAGGTCATTTGGCTTCTGAAAACGTCCGTCCTCAAAACTAAATGTTTGAGAAACATGGTCGAGGTTTGCAGCGAACGGGAGCCAGTCACAAGATCTGTTTACACTGAGGTACTACAGACATTTCAGCTTGGATCCAATAAGTACACAGTGCACAGGTCTGGCTGCATGCTTCATAGTTCATATAAATCCACAGTGAAGAGCAGGATGGTGCTAAGAATGGGGCTCGGAGACACTGTGTAGACTGTTATATCAGCCCCCCTGGCACTGTTTATGAACATTAACAGGCTAATGACTGAGTACAGCTCCCAATGCCCTGAGTTAAGTAAATATTTGGAGTGCACGCTGCCCTCTGTGGATGTGTGGGACAGAGCAGACAAGATGGAGGCATCCACAGTCACTCCATCACACTATATGTATTAGTGTTAGGGGCTAACTAAGCAACAGTGACAAATCAATAAGGATTTAAGAGTGAAAGTGGAAAGACTTAAGACACACTCCTGGCATTAGGATGGACAAGGAAAAAATGTATTGGGAAACTTGGTATAGAAAGTTCATAACACTTTTGACTATTTTAGTATCAAGCTTATAAAATCATGGGTATAATTCAGGCATATCCAAACTGTGGCCCTCAGACCAATTGTTTTGGCCCTTAGGCTTCCAGGTGAATTGGCCCATACTACCACAAGTAGTACTTTTTATTGCATGTTTTTGAACTCTACCAAATTTAGTGTGTCCTTTTGAGGGTCTAAGCATGAACAAAGGTCTGGAGGGTCATTTAAACCTGTTATAAACGCACATATTTGAATTACTCACTGTTTTGGCCCTCGATCGGCCCTCATCCTTGTTTGTGTTTTCATTTGTTGATGAAAGAAGTTTGGACACCCCGGTATAATTTTATAAGCTTGGGAAAATGATTTGTAATTCTTGTCTTTCCTATGTAATAAATGTAAGGAGCTGCACAATGGTTTAAGCACATCGGTTCTATGTCACTCTTCACCCCCGTTTCATGCTGCTTTGTTTAATCAAGTTTTCATTTTTGTCTCTTAAAGGTGGGGTTTTTACTCCCTCTTTGTATCCATTGAATATTTTATTGCTTTACCAAGAATGTTCCAGAGTATGGTATAAAATGTGTCTTTCATTTAGTCAATTACCAGTGTTTTTATGGCTAGAAAAATACCTGAAAAAATACCTGTGAACGAGAGCGCATCACCAGCGATCTGATTTGTAACTTAGCATGGTGACAGGACTTGATTATATTTAATGTCATACTGTGGAACATTCCAGGTAAAGCAATGAGATACACATCGAGAGAAACAGACGGCAAACCACCAGAAAAGTCACATATTGCACCTTTTCTTTCTTCCTACCTAACAATTTACCAACATGTATTTATTTATTTAAAGTAAATTAAATTAAAGTGAAGTGTCAGAACACAAATTTGTTGAGCACAGTGCTGAAGACTCAGTGGGACAATGATGTACTATAGCGACGCATCAGGCTTCAATCATAACTCTGGTCCTAATTTCCCCACCACTCTCCAGCAAGGATTCGATAATTGAACACAAATTTTCAACCATCTGTTTAGAAAAACATTTATCGGCAATTGCCACTCACCCACCGTGGACTTTCACTTTGGCTGCATTATGTTTTATTATGTTTTTGCAATGTTTACTTTCATTAAAAATCAAAAACCACATAAAAGAAGTCAAATGAGATGCCAATGCGCGCTCCGAACCAACTTTCTACACTCCACTTCCTCCAAATGCACTGCCTTTGTTGCGGTTTGGTTTTTTTTACCCCAAAAGAGCAAATGGTAATAAGAACCATCAATGCTGCATATTTCTGGCTTTTTTATTGGTTGTAAATTATGATAATGGGATTCACACACCACTGCACACATGCACACAGGCCTCTAATCTTAAAGCGGCATGTTCAAATTGTCATATTGAAGTAAAAGGCAAAGACCATTGGAGCACAAAGGCTTAAGAGAGAATAGGAAATCCACTGTTTTGGACATGTGCTGATAATTACAGATGCAAGAAACCGCAAAGAAGTAGGTTTAGAGCCTGACACGCTTTGACACACAGAGCTGTTGGTTTGGAGCAGCCACATGTCCCCAGAAGACAGCAAAACCCAAACTATTATGGCTAACACACGTGGGAAAATACGGCGAGCTTTACAATCTAGTTTTAGTAAAGAGACAGTCAGTATTTATGAAGAAGTTCAGAGGGAGAGACAATGAAAGGGCACAAGTTTAGAAGTATAAATCACAATAAATGAAATAAATGTAGACCTACATTAGACAAGGAAAGAGACAGAATAGAAAATGAAGCCTGAAGCCTGAAGCCACTATTGGACAAGATGAAATGGGGGGAGAGAGCGGATAGAGACATTCAGCGTGGTCATGGTTGGGTGAGCATTGGGGTAGACAACACTGGGATTTTAAAAGGGCACGCCACCTGGTTGTCTCCATGGAGATGTCATTATTTTGCCTGGAATGTTCCAAAGTATGGCAGTAAACATCTATCCTCATGGAGACGAGCAGGGCAAGCCACCAGCTGATACCTTTCATTCTTTTTTACCTCAGTATATTAAGTTACTGATAGGGGTGTAACGATATCCAAGTCTCACGGCACGATATCGTCACAGTATGAACCTCAAGCCAGAATATTTATTGCAATATCATGGGAAAAATCATGATATGGTGGGAAAGCTCATGATGATTAAACATAATAACAAGACTGACATTCTAAAACGCTTTGACCAGTCATTTGGTGCAACATTTATTGCCATTAGGGATGTAACGATATCCAAATCTCTCTGTACGATATTTTCACCATATACATCTCACCGTACAATATTTATTGCAATATTTTTTAGATCTGTGAATATGCAACTTTTTCTTCTAAAAATGCCTTCACAAGACGTATCCAAAGAATGAAGATGTAAAAGTGCTTAGAACAGTTATTTCTTCATGTAGTTTGCACTGAAAGAGAGCAAAGGATCATGGTCTATGTAGTTCCCTCTGTTTTTTAGCCATTTTTTTAGCAATTTTTAGCATCATAACTATTCATTTAGCAAAGAGGCTTGTGATTCGATATATTGTGATGCTCCACGATATTATTGTGAGACCTTTGATGATATGATATCACGATATTTCGGTTATTGTTACATCCCTAGTTACTAAGTGTATTGGGATCAAATGAAACCATAATTAACAATTACTATAACTAATAAATATACTATTTTGAATGGTGAAATGTCACTTACAACAGGAAGCTGAAACCCATGAATACAAACCCAGCTTTAGAGGAGTCGTACTAGCAACACATTCAAATAACTACATCTTATAAAGCAGGGTGAAGATGAACAAATAGTGTATTAAGAATGATTCAGGAACTACTTAATTAATGGATTAGGGTTTAGAGTTATCATTCTTAAATATTTGTTCATGCTTTGATCTTCTTTGTTTAAGCAACACCAAGTGAAACAATATACAATATTAACATTGTACATACATCATGTATTTCAAATAAATCATGTTGTAGTGAAGGAAAAGTACAAAGTTATAAAGTGTTATCATCATATTTAAACTGACATGGTCCTTCCAGTTCATATATTATTATGTTTGTCTTGTTGGCTTAAAATATCAGATATTTTTTAAGTAAATGTCAGCTTTCAAGGATGAAAAATGAGACTGCACACTTAGGTTATCTCAGTCATACAGCACATACAGAATGGGAGGGAGGAGGGTATTTGGATGATCCTGTCTTGAATATTCAGTGTGTGATATGTGTGTGCATGTGTAGTGAACCTATGTTATCCTAAAGTGTTACCATCACATTTAAACTCACTTGGAGGTCTGGTCCTGTTGTTCTGCCGGCTGCGGACCTGCTCCGTCCAGAGTGTGGGGTACTGAGAAGTGATGTCTGAAAGAAATCAGACGAACACTTTTATGAGCTCCAAATCAAAAACACACTCAAATGTTCTTATAAGTCATCGAAGCCAAAAGTCCCAAACTCTCCCACTATAAAACACATCAAAGCATCTATAACTGCTGTGAATTCATGGGGAATAAAAGCAGAGCCGGCTGAAATGGTGGAGAACTGTTATCAAATAACCACATTAAAATGAATAGAGAAAGCTAGTTATTTCACAACACATGATATTATTGGTTTTATATCAGTTTATGTGGAACAGGATACAGTGGAATGACCCTAACTGAGAAAAGATAGTGGCTGTAAATCACTGGATTTGTTAATATGGAAATAGAAATAAAAACTGATTATGAAACTGCTAAACAAGTAATGAAAATATATGGAGGTTTTATAAACACCAGGCCTCAACCAAGCAATAAATATGCATATAAAAAAATACAGGCTAGAGTATTGAATAGTAAAATCTTGAGGTATCCAACTTCCAATTCATATATTATTAACTACAACTTGTTGGCTTAAAGATATCAGATATTTTTTAAGTAAATGTCAACTTTCAAGGATAAGAAATGAGACTGCACACATAGGTTATCTCAATCTTTCACAAATCACCATAGTTTTAAAAATAAATGTGACATACTTTGACTAACAATTTATTTTTCAATGACAGCAATAAATCAGATTGTATTTAGGGAATAAGTAAGGGGGCACAGCCTTAAATGGCCTGGTATGACTGGCTTACAGTGATGGAGGATGTGAGCCTGCTTTAGATAAATGTTATTACTATAATTCTGTTTGCAGACCTCAGCAGATACCTCACTTGTTTTAAGTAGGATGTGGATAGTTAGTGTCAAATGCAGTGGAGTCATTGTGTCCCTGGCAGCAGTTACCGACAGGGATTATTGCCTTATAAATGGCTAGCATTACATTAAAATGAATATCTGGATTTCTTAAGTATTTCATACATAGTTTAGTTGAATTATTTACTGAAATTGGCCAGATTATTTAACTTAATGTGTCATTTCTCACTGGAATTTAAAAGTGCACTATTCTTTTCTGAAGGAGGGTCCACCACATGCTTGTTTGGAGATGTTACTGCCTTGTCTGGAATGTCCCACACTATGGCATTAAACTTTCCAATGGATACAAGCAAGTGACGTCACCTCCAGGCCAAATCAGATCTGTGGAGAGGTGACCCCCTTCCTATAGCAACAAAAACTGAATAAATGCACGACAGATAAACCAGTGTAGTCCAAGATTTCAAAACATATAAAATGAGCTGTTTCGCTGATGCTACACTGACAAACCAAAGCACAATTACATTTTTTATAAAACATTCAACAAATTAAACAAGTCAAAGTTAATAGAGTATAAAACTCACCTTCTTCATCTGTGGAGGGCTGTGGATCCACGACTAGGCCAGTCTCATCTGCATTTAGAATGGAGAATATTTGCAAGGAGACTACAATTACCAGAGTAAGCTAGATTACAGACACTTGACTATGTTTGATTTGCACATTTGCCCGGCCAAGAGGAAAACAAAGAAAAAAGAGAGGAGAGAGAAGGGAATCAGCAGAAGTAGTGGTCATATATTCCAGTGGTTTCCTGTCACGCAACAATCCCATGTTACGCTGGAGACAGATTGAGGTCATATGAAAAGAATTGAGATGATGAGCCGTTGCTGGTGCTCCTCTGGGCCCTCTAATACCTGCGAAAAGTACGTTAAAACATACAGACACTGATCTACAGGCTGAATGTATTGATCACGTGGTCGGCTGGTAAGGAGGGCTTAGCTTTAGAAAATGTGGAACAACTCAAATCCTGCGGGAAAGTAAAGATAATAAGTAAAGATAATGTTATTTTAAAATGTTCCAGATCAGTGTTACCACTATGACCACAATGCAGCATCTCCCCACCTCGAAGAACAAAACACTATGATAACAAATAGTGTATTACGAAATCTTATTCTGGTCACTTTCTAGTTTGAGCCCAGTTTAGTCCTGATGTAGACTTGGTTTGGTCCTTTTGGTCTAGTCTAGGTTTAGTTCCAGGCTTAATCCAGGTAAAAACAGGTGCCAAGACTATTAAAAAGTCAGGAAAATTGGGAAATTCATTCTCTGCATCTCATTGTGTAACTTTACTGGTGGAGGGTCCGTCAAATGCTTTTCTCCATGAAGGTGTTATTGCTTTGTCTGGGATGTTTCACAGTGTGGCATTAAACCTTTCTATCTTCATGGAGACCAAACCAGACCAAGTTACAGGTCAGATCTGTGGAGAGACGACCCCACTTTTAGTCATAATCCCTTTTTTCTAGGTATTTTTGAGCCATAAAACCACCTGTAATTGAATAAATGTGAGGTAGAGCTGCTTAATGATGCACTGTGGTACATTTTAGAGCAGAGACATGGCATATCCATAGAAACAAGCAGGTGACGGGCTCATAGCCAAAAAGTTACATAGTCCAACTTTAAGTATAAATTGAGAAAAATACGTCAAATGTAAACATCTATGTGTAATATCAGACTCCAACATTCAAGTAAAGGTAAAAAACAATGCCTGTTTATTTGCTATCATTTTCTGTAGTGTTTGCATCACGATTCCTTATTCTTTTATTAAAATTTGACTATATATTGACTATTTTAACACAGTTTTGTTGGGTCTAATCAGTACATTACTTATTAGCTATTATGAGGCTAAACGTTTTAAAACATTGCATTCATTTTTACACAAAGCATCATCTACGGTACTCGTACAGGGTAATGCTTTCGTATGTGTGGTTGTCCTCGAGATGCAGCCGTCTGGAGTCCAGCGCGTTCACTGGAAATGCCATCTGAGAGAGTGTATTTATGAGTGGGATTTATGATGGACCACTAATGACCCATCTTTACTGTGCGGCCGTTTACATGACTCTAACACCTCTTTTAGCATCTGCCAGGAAACCCCCGCCTTATTTGTGGTCAGAGCTTTTCGTTTTACTGCGCTGTGTCCGTCGTCGCAGAGAAGGGCTCCAGCACGCAAATACATTTGTCAAAGAAAGGGCCAAAAATCGAGGGTAAGAGAGGTGATTTCAGATGTTTAACACTTAAGAATATATGAGTAAACTATGACTAAACCAGGGCAAAGAGGAGTAATCCAAGTCTGAACTAATAAACAGAGGCTTAAGCAGAAGTAAACCAGATGGACAAAAAACTTAACTTTTAAGAAAGCCAGAATAACTCTACAACGTACTACAAAAAACCTAAAAAGTAGTTAAACCAAATCTACACTCAAACTGAACATTGCAAAAAGTGTCCAAGGTCTGTCATATTTTATTAACATCTGTTCAGTAAACCCACATGTGCCATTCACTACAGAACCAATTGGAAACTAAAGCAGTGCACAAAGTCTGGAATCAAAAATACAGAAAAATAAGTTATCCTCCTGAGCAGGGCTTATGAAGTTAACCATGTTTGTGGAACAGGCCTCAGGTCTAAACAAAGACCGAAAGAAGAAACCTGGGTGAGTTTCCCCAATCTCCACACCCCCCTTAAAGAGAACGTATTGTGCTTTTGTCTGACATATGCACAACAATATACATCATGCTGTATTTTGGATTTTAAATTGCGATATTGATCTGAAATGACTTAATAAAAGAGTCCAGTGAGGTATTAGGAGCCAGTTCCCATCTACTCCTTTTGTTGTAAACTTCATCACAACAAGGTGCTGTTGGCCTCTCCTGTGCATAGTTGTAGATTGTACTAGCAAACAGCAGATTTTGTGCTAAAATGACTATACCACACTGCAGAATTCTGATTAAGAAAATAAAATTGGAGAATGACTTGAGTACAGAGCAGTGGGCGTGTGCTGGCAGTGAAAACACAACTAGATCTGAGCAATGACGTCTTAAACACAGTGTAAAGATTGCTCAAACATGCACGAATCACTCTAAATACAACTTTAAGTGGGTAGATGAGAAGGGGAAACAAATAGGCCCTTTAAAGATGCAAATTAAAAGCTAGTTAGACAGCCCTGGCCATCAAACCTAGCTCTAGTTCACAGCTCTGTGGTTACGCCCTGCACCTGACAGGTTGCTCAAACAGGACAAAGGACAAATTTCGCTGTCTTAAACCTTATAGTGACACTACAACAGGTCTTCACTAATGATTTTGAAAGCCAGTTAAAAGCACCACAAACCCAGGTCAGAACCAGGACCTGCCCAGGCCTGATCCAGTGCTTCTGAGGCTATGGCCGTCGGTAAAGCTGACTCAAAACTCCAGTGTAATCAGGGCTGTTCTCAGAGCTGGCACACCACAAATCTACAGTTTACTCTGCCTTTCACCACGCTGTTTATCCAACAGTTCACAGGCAACCACAGACCCTCCCTCCGCCTCTGCCTCCCTCCCTCCATCTCTGCATGTGATTTTATATTCCCACTTGATCTATGTGTAATGACTTGGCTGGGATTTCACTGTCAATATACCGAGTTCTGTTTACAGAGCAGAGGCACATGTATAGTCAGTGTCACTGGAATAACTGCTTAGCAAACATGCAAAAGAACTCTCACTTTCTATAGAAATTAAATATGTTTACTAAAACCAACTATTTCTCTGACAATAGTTTGCACAAATTTGCATATTTCTTCTGTGTGCATAAATCTACCTGATCTGAGGGGACGTTATGATAATCAAAATTCAAATTCTAAATTCAAATAATAAAAAAATAAAATGAATTGCCAAACAAACAACACTTTCTATATAGTTTATTACTGCACTGCTGTCTCATTTTAATTAAAATGCCAAACTTGCCAAAAGTAGAATCTTAACATATTGAAAATGTTGATGCCCAAAGCTAGAGACACATCAAAATGTGTGTTTAGAAGGCAAGCGTCCGCCAAGACTACTACATGCGCAAATCTGATGTAAATATATGGCCTTAAACTTTTTCTGGATGCATGAAAAGCAAATAAACAAAGTAGTCCCAGGCTCTGCTGTCACACCAGGAGGGTAAACAGTGAGGTCAGTGAGGTTTCTGCTCACTGCTCCATTCATTTACTGTGCTACGGGCCGTATAGACTCTATGTAGAAACAGGGAAACTGGAGTCACATATATACGTATCATTTACTGTAAATTCTCATGGTCTGTTTGAGAAAGTTTGTCCAAGAATTCAAAATATGATTCATGTTTAGCAGTTTTAGGGGTTGCCACAAGTGATGTCTCCTTTTTAAATGGTCAGTTCATTTAGTCTGGCCCTTTTCTCCCACATATCAAACTGTAGCTTTGTCTGTGTTCACTTTCCCACACGCCTCATCTAAACCAGAATTAAACTCAGATTAAATATAGAATTGAATCAAAATTTAACCAGGATTAAACCTGGACTAAACCGAAATAGACCAGGGCTAAACCACAAAAAAAAACAAGACTAGAACTAACTAGAACTACAATCAAGACTACAACAGTATTAAATCATGACCAGGAATAGAACAGGACTAAACCAAGACTAGAAGAGTACTAAGCAAGGACTAGACCAGGACTAAACCAGGAGTAATACAGGACTAGACTAGAGCTAAACCAGGACTAGACTAGAACTAGAAGAGGACTAAACAAGGACTAGATCAGGACTAGAAGAGGACTAAACAAGGACTAGATCAGGACTAGAAGAGGACTAAACAAGGACTAGATCAGGACTAGAAGAAGACTAAACAAGGACTAGATCAGGACTAGAAGAAGACTAAACAAGGACTAGATCAGGATTAAAGATATAGCAGTATAAACCAGGGCTGAACTATGAATAGACAAGGATTAGAAAAAGACCAAACCAAATCTACAACCCACCGAAAATTAGGCCAAACCAGGACCACAGCAGAACAAGTCAATTCAAGTCATTTTCTGATTGTATTTTCTTTGCTCCCACAAAAAATTTCTAGTTTTCATAACTTGCCTGTTTGCAAAAAGTAGAAGAATGACAAACGGGTGGGAAGTCAGGAGGAAGTAACAGAAACAGAATAAAACAGGTCAAGACAGGTCAACCAGCTCAGCATTATGGGAAACCAATGAGACAATTTCTTTATAAAATGCTATCTCAGATATATCCAAATAAGTCACATACAAATGTTGTTCTGTTTTAGAAGCAGATTTATAGTAAAATTTCAAATTTGGTTTTGAATCTCAAAAAATCACTCAATACCGATACCACAATGAGGATTTTATATACAAAATAATCGTACTTTCTTTATCTTAGTAGGAGGATTTGTTCTGATAAAGCTCAAAATCACTAACACTGTTCAGGAAAGCACAAACTGTGTCCTGTTTTTTGTAGTATTAGTTGTAGTATTGTTTAGTATCTAATTTCCAATACTCTTGACAACCCTCATTTACAGTATTAGTATTTGAACACTATATTTTCAGGGGCTACAGCAGTAACTGCATTGCACATGTAAAAAAGACCAAGAGGAAAATCAGACCTGAAATAAAATCACATTTCTGTTTAAGTCTTAACACGAGCCGTGTCAATTTTTCACTGGTTTGGACAAGAGTTAAACCAAGGTCAGGTTTAAGAGTGGTTATTTGATTTCTTTGGCCTGTCGCTGGAAAAAAGAGGTGTGAGTTACAAAAGAATCTGGTGGATCCATTTTGGCAGCTGCTGGTAAAACAAAACACAGACCACAGCTCTTCTCCTGCTCGTTTTATACAAGCCTCGGGGCTGCTTACACTGTTCAGATTGACAAAATATTAGAGACATGCCTTAACAAGTGACAGACAGAGCGCACATCATAGGCCCAGTGCATGAAAACACACTGAGTTCACATGACCTGGATCCTAAACACTCTATCAGTCTTAATTGGAGGAGTTTTGACAAGTTTATTTTGACTTAATGGACTAAATATTTGATTTGTTTCAATGTGTTTATAACTTCTTTCAAATCACTGCTGATTTAATTTGCGACTAAACTATTGGCCAGTGGGGTATTGGTCTATTTAGTCCCTCACTGTAAAGTTGAACCATGATAGAGAAACAACTGTCAGATAGTGCGTATTAAAGATGCACTGCGTGACTTCACCTTTTAGGTACATGACTGTGTCTCCCTGGAACATTCTCCACATGGCATTCAGTCTATATAGAGCATTTATTTTATTACAGGTGGTTTTAGCACTCAAAAAAACCCTAAAACCTGCATTTTTACTGTGAGCACCTCTCCACAATTCTCACATGTACCTTGTTGCACCACTTGAGTGTCTCCAAGGAGATACTGTATATAGGTCTAATGCCATGCTGTGGAATCTTCAAGGCACAGTAATAATACTTCAGTGGAGATAAGGAGGAGGAAGTTACGCAGTGTGCCATTAACTTATGTAGGTCAAAAAAAGCCAGATGAAGTCACTTGAACTCATGTTGGATAATCCATTTACACTGTTCCATGTGAGGACAGCACTGCACCTGTGGCCTGTATCACTGCAGTTTACACACAGTTATGTCAATGTGTTTTATTCATTAAATTCTCACCTGCTTTGCCCGGCTCTTTTGTGGTCGCCCTCTCCTGCTTTGATCCTGAAAAGCCGTGAAAACATTATCACCACGTTTTTATTGCCTGTCGTTATAAAACAGATTATAAATAGCTCCCATCTGTTACTATAATTCTTATTAACTCCATGTCAAGTCCAAGTCCAGGAATCAAAGGTATAGCAGCAAGCAAAAATGAAGTAATGCACATAATATAGTGAGGTAAGAAGGCAGAAGTCAAACGGTCCATGACAGAAGGTGAGGGTAAAGTCACTATGTATGTTTTAAATACAGAAGTAGTGAATGTTATTTCACTTTGTCTGTTTCAGAATAGGGAAAATGGCTAACAAAATAATGTATTTGTAATGTTTTTGATTAGTCAGTCATTTGTAATACTGGCATACACAGAAAGTAAAGGACTGGAGCCTGGGGGGTAAGAGTTGGTAGAGCAAAGAAGTAAAAAAGCCAAAATAATAATAACAATAAACAGTAGAGCAGAATGACGCAGTTCTGGTTTAGCAAGTTAACACGTCTGGGGCACTTTAAAATTGATAATGGCTTCTGGACAAAAGCCAAAATGTCAAGACACTTTAGCCTTTGAAAGAATGTCTGAACTATTTTGTAAAATAAATAAATACATTTCAAATCTTCTGACAAGTATTATGATTGTGACTAGATCTGTGACCTGTTTTAAAAGCAGCATTCTTCAGGGTCCATATTGTAAACAACACCTTGAGCATTAACATTTCAGAGAAGACGAGACGAAGACGAAGAGAAATATGAACTCAAAAGAATCCAATGGTTTTTAGAACATATTTGACTTTTCTATGTAAAAGATATATTGTTTTTTGCAGAGGACACAGGCAAATCTACTGAAATTGCAATTGTGATTTGATTGTAATATATTGTGCAGTTATATTTAAAACATTTCCTTTACAATGGGACGCTACTGTCTTGTTCAATATACCTCTGCCGACTGCTATAACAGACAGAAAAGTGGTGGATTTTAGATTGGTCATTTACACAAACTTGCCCCATTATCCCGGTAGCCCCCAGGAGCGGCTCTGTGGGGGACATGTGGCACTGATTTGATTGTTTTTCAGACGCCGTCCTCCAGAACATTCCTCACAGTTTAACTTTGTTTCTCAACTCTTCAGCAGGGATTTTCTGCTTGGTGTATTTACCCCAAAAGCCCACGATGTGAGCTCTCCTACAGAGTCAGCCCAGTGCCTGACCACTCTCCCAAAGACTACCGAGACTGACATGGTTTGTTTACCTGGCAATATTTGATAAACTTTTTGCAATTTTTTGTATTTGAAAGACTGACTGAAAGAAAGTTTTGGGAAATTTTGTGGTTTTATCAATATTTGAACAATCTCACAGGAAATAAACAATACAAGCTGCATCAGTGGTGGACAAAGCGTATTCTCGCATCAATAGGCCCCAAACAGGTACACACTGGACAAAGTAGTTGAGGGTTAGTTATTAAAGATCCTATATTATGCAAAATTTACTCTTGTGAGCTTCAAGCCATGTTAGAATGTTACTTCTTCAAAAACATACCTGGAAATATGATTTGTTTGTCGTTTGAGTAACCCTGAATTATTAGTCTACCAACATCTCAAAAGGTCAAAATACTCTGTTCCACCTTCTGATGTCATGAAGCTGTAGTTTTCAAGCTACATTTTACCTTTAGTTCTGTAGAAATGGACAGTTCCAGAGCTGAAATCATCCAAATGCTTGTAGTGAAGGTGTATGGAGTTTAAAAACACAGAGGAGCACTATATATGTACTGCCGCTTGGCATCACAATGTGGAACAGTGTGTGTTTTCTGTGTTTGTTTGTGTCTTAAATGTGTGAATGAAACAAAACACAACTCCAAGTATATTTGTGATGAACATTCTAACATAGATGAAAAAACAGTGTAATATGGGCCCTTTAAGACAATTAAATAGTTATAGGGCAAATTAAATGATCAGTTTCACATATCATTAGCGCAGTTATCTATTACGTAACTCTGTGAAAGGAGGTGGGGTGTTAACCACTCTGCCAACATGCAGTTCAGCAGTCATGAATAAACAAATTGGTTTTATTTTAGTTCATATCAAAAGGCAGTTCTCCTGTTTTATCTTAAATAACTACAACCAAAGTTTCTACCATCACCTGCTCACTACTAAACAGAATGAAGAATCACGATAAAACATGTATTTTATCATTAAACAGTTGGATACATTACTATATATATTTGGAGTAATTATTGCATACTTTTCGTACCTTGGCATCTGGGTTTCTTATTGGCCACAGCTGAGCCGCTGATGGGTCGCCCATTAGGAGTCACACACCAGCAGTATCCAGTGTAGCTGTGGCACTGAACCTGACAATGCACAAGTGGTAAATATGGTAAATATGTTCAGTTAAATATTTTTTGATTAATTATAAATAGAGCTGAATTCATAATTCCTTCCACATGTAATGTGTTTTACAGGCTTGTCAGAGCCTCTCAAAGCTCTACAGTGTCGTCATTATTCATTTAGTCCACACTCGGAGGTGATTAGACTGAAGCAGGGCTGCCAAACTGCATCATCACCTCTATGGCCGCCTCCAACATTACACACCACATTCATACTAGGCAAGGTGCTTCGGCAAAGTGTCTTGCCTAAGGACACAACAGCTCGGCTCGAGAATCAGTCCTTTGACCTTCAGGTTCTCGTAAGTTCAAACCACTGAGCCGAAGGTTTAATCCATATTGTTTTGACTTGTTTTATGAAGATGATCTCATTATTTAACTTATATCATATTTGTACTGATCCATTTTCCGCTTTATTTCATTTTATTTTATTTTATTTTATTTTATTTACCACAGCAAAAATAACACAGTGTTCTTTCAAGCACCTGGGGTAAGAAAAAAACAGTATATTTAAAAATATGTATAAATTTAAAACCACAATTGTGTTTGTGTTATTGCAAATCCATGTTCTTGTTCAGTGTGTTTGGTGTTACCTCACTGTATGTGCCATCAGGGTTGCACACAGGCACAAAGACTTGGGGGAACATCTTCTTGGCCTGCTGCTCCGTGTACTTCTTCTCTGCCACACATCTGGACGTATCTGAGGAACACCACAAATCACAACAGTCACCAAACAAACCCATGAGTCAACCCAGGGCTCTGTATTTCCCCATCCCAACCATAACAAACACAACTGTGATAGAGCCGTATCCTGCTGCCCGATGATGGACAATGAGCTAAAATAGACAAAGGACGGAGGAGAGCAGGGAGGAAACTATTCAAGACGTCTCGGAAGCAGGAGATCCGTTAGTGGCTGGGAATTGAACCAACACCCACGGCTCTATTAGAAAGCCTTGCTCGCTGCCTGGTGGTAAAGACATTATAGAAGGAGCCAGGCTTTGTAGCTCCTGTTCATTCCAGTGAAAAGGGCTGATGCGAAAGGAAAAGCGGACCTGCTCCTAATGTGTCCACGTCTCACTGAAGAAACCTTGACCGTCTGCAGTTTGATTTAATTTTTTTCATGCCTTGAGTTAGTGTTGTTTAACCTTGCCCAGAACAATTTATAACCCATATTACATCCAGATTTGAGCATGTATTATACTATATTAGCACTGGACTTTTGGCTTTGTGGTTGAGGGTTGTAACCATAGACTAAAGGGAAATAAAAACGAACTAAATATGAAGTGTTCATGGACGCGCTTCCAGCTCCACCGACTTTTATTGACTTTACATTGAAAAACTGTTGCCCCTCGCTCTGTATCTGCTGCAGTGAGCATCATCATTTTGGTCTTAAAATGTTTGTATTAACTCTACATGATCCTGGTGTTTTTATTTTGTAATTTTGTAAACTAAAATTCCTATTCCTGATATGGAACTGGCTCCAATTTTTCTCTTATAACTGCTGGCATCATGAGCCTCATTTGACTGGAGACGAAAACAATGGGTCACATCACGCTCCCTTAGTCCACTTCTTGATACAGTCTATGGTTGTAACAGATAAACTTCAGATTTTTTTTTTATTTAGTTAAAACTGTCAGATTCAAGACTTGTGTTAAGATTTACTTAAAATCAATCATTTAAAAAACTTTAATGATTATCTTGGGGCAGCATTTTTTATTTATTTTTTAATGTAAATTGAAAAATTAAGATTCAATGTCATAATTTTTAGTTTTTAATAATAAAATAATGATTGAATAATAAACTGATTGATCAAATGAGCATAAATTGTGATCAAAAGTTGCTATATGGGCACTTGTTTAGACCCACAAAACACAGACTTTGAGCGTCTGCTAAAGCACCATATAAGACTAATGCATTATTATTATTATTCACATTAAAACATATAGATTAACTACACTGCACATGAATACTGTTTCAAGAATTAAAATAACTAAATAAATAAAACTCTATTCTTTGCTAAAATAGACGTGGCTCTAGCTTTACTCAGCAGCTCCTTCAGAGTCATAATCCAAGTCCAATCCAAGTTGTATTTTTACTGTCAGGAGAAGGAAAGAATAATTAGTTATAACATTTGAAATTGCGCCGTCCTTGTCTAAACCGGGGTCAGTATTTCACCTGCGTGCATTTGACATTTTTTCACAAGTTTCTGCCAGAGCAATGCATCATGTGTCATTCCTGAGCTGCCTGTTCTCACCTGGAGCAGCAGCTGTGCAAACCTGCAGGACACGACTCTCACAGCGCCACAAACTCACCACTCAGGGCCTCGCTCTCTCTGCTTAAAGGTACAATGTGTAATTTTTTGGTTGGATGGTCCATCTCCTGCTTGTGTCTACGGATATGTCATTGCTTTGCCTAGAATGTTCCGTAGTATCACATTGAACAGCTCTACTTTATGTTTATTACATTACAGGTGGCTTTATAGCTCAAAAATCATTGGAAAATAGCGTTCAGACTCTGAGCGTGGTCTTCTCTCCACAGATTTGACCTGTAACCTGGTGTGGTTTGGTCTCCATGACGATAGAAAGGTTTAATACCATACTATGAAATATAATTTGATTTCAGAACATCCAAGGCCGTTCTGTGTTTTTTGTCTTTGTGAATATTTAATCTTCACTATGACTATGACTCTCGGCTGGCCAGGGAACACCTCGGGGTCCCCCTGGAGGAGCTAGAGGAAGTGTCTGGGGTGAGGAAGGCTGAGTCCCTGCTTAGACTGCTGCCCCCATGACCCAGCCCCGGATAAGCAGAAGAAAATGGATGGACGGATGGATGGAATATTTAATCTAAACAAATTACACATTTTAACCCCAAAGGCAGAGTAGGTTTCTCTTTCTAATAATAATAAAGCATTAAAATGTTGCGTGTTATTCATTCACTCCATGTCCGGTGATGGTAGGACACTGTAGTCATAACTGTAGTCAGAGCTTGGTATGTGAAGTGTCTTGCCTAAGGACACAACAACAGTTTGGGCTAGAGCCTCTGCTGCCACATTGCAAGGCTAAATCAATATCATAAAAAGGGGAAAAATAGATAGTGGACTGAAAAACATTGCAGCGTTCTTAAACCAAATATGTATATTTTGTCTTCTTATGTACTTTTATTATTATTATTATTATTATTATTATTATTATTATGTTATTGCAGATTTCCAATGAGTGAAGCACAACGCGGTTTGATTTTGATCTAAATACGAGATGACCAATGAGCTCCTCTGTTTTCTCAAGTCATTTTAAAAACTAACCTTGATATTAATTTCTCAGCCTAAGTTTTAAAGCGCTCCAGTAGCATTGGCTGCAGTGCACTGTCCCATTAGACACATTAGACAGTGGCCCTGGTTTGGCTCACTCTGGGGTGTGTGCGTCGCTGTCGTGAAGGAGCAGAGGGGCACACACTTATTCCCACCGGACTGAAATATCTAAAGTCAGCTTCAGTGGAAAAACCCAAAAACCAGAGAGTTTCTCCAAGAGGTTCAACTGTCTGGAAAAAATGACAAGACATTTTGAATCATCGTTGCGCAGTGATAGAAACCAAATGTGGTGCCAGTTATACCAACCTTAAAACAAAAGCTGTGCGGTGGGCAGGAGAGACGGTTATAATTTATAGTTACTAATATTTTCTTGGAAATGGCATTGTTTTGTTAGGTTTCTCCTGGCTCCAGTGCAGATGTATCATACAGGCAGTTCTTGAGGTCAAAATGATTCTGCTGCGTACTGTCTGCATCTAATTAGAAAGCAGTTTATTGTTTGATAATCATCTGAGAGTTGTGAAAAGTGCTTATAAACTCATCAGACTGAATAATTAGGATGCTCAGAATGTATAATTTACGTGAGGAATAACTTTGGACCACTGCAAACCTTTGAAATGAACTTGTTTTGTTTTTCCACATTTTCAAGACAATAAAAATACAGGGATTTTAAGATTATAAACAGGTTTAAAATTTGGACTCTATGGTGGTTAATCCATGAGTGTAGATTATTTCTCATGCACTGATAAAGTAGCCTTGTCAATCAGTACATTCAGATAGTCAGATAACCTCATTTATGGGCCGATTTATGTCACTGAAATTGACCAGTAATTATCCAATGTGAGGCTCAGATTTTGCTCAGTTAAAGGAGAACTCCAGCACGTCTGAAGCTAAAGTCCATTGCTGGAGGTGGTCGAATACTGTCAGAAACCAAAAAAACAGCACAGATCAGTGGTGCCTCAGCGAAGATCTCGCTGTGACAGTGAGTCTGTCAAGGCAAAAAGCTAGTGTAGTGATTTGGGCAAGTTCTTAGCTTCCACGTAAAATGCCAATTTTTGCACTGAAGAAGCTTAACACCACTTTTTAACCATCTTACAACAGCCACGAGTCTAACAAACACTTTCTGCCTGGTTCACTCATTAGTGTCTGGAAACGTTATTAAACAACTTCATAAGCAGCTTTAGCCTTACCTTTGTTGATTTCCCACTGCGCATTGCAAAAGCCCAAAAGACTCGACTGCTGACTCCAGCGGCGGAGAGCGGCTCGAACCGCCAGAAGCAACAAGTGAGGAACGACTACTGATGGTGAAGAACAATAGAAACTGAAAGTTGTTGAAAGAAAATGGTTTGGAAATATATTTTGTTTTTCAAAAAATCTAATTCACTTGTAAATAAATGAGATTAGAAATGACATCTGCGATTGAGTCTTTTGGGCTTTTACATGTGCAGTGGGAAATCAACAAAGGTAAGGCTAAGGCTGCTTATAAAGTTGTTTTATAACGTTTCCAGACACTAATGAGTGAACCAGGCAGAGCGTATTTTTTTAGACTTGTGGCTGTTGTAAGAGGGGTTAAAGTGGTGTCAAGCCTCTTCTGTGCAAATTGGCATTTTACGTGGAAGTTAAGAACTTGCCCTATTCACTACACTAGTTTGTTGTCTTGACAGACTCACTACAACAGCGAGATCTCCACCGAGGCAACACTGATCTGTGCTGTTTTTTGGCTTCGGACAGAATTCGACCACCTCTAGCAATGGACTTTAGCTCCAAATGTGCCAGAGTTCCCCTTTAAATCCTTATGGTTTTGCCCAGGCACAAGAGTATGAAGCTCAATCGTCCACCGCCCATCCCCTAACTAAATTTCTCATTCAATTTTCCCATAGACTTCCAAAAAAATGTATATTTAAACTTTCAGCTATGTGGTAACAAATGACCACATAATGACCACGATGATCACCTATAATTTTATTGAAAAGTGTTTCTGAAATGTTGTAAACTGCCAAATCATTTTGTTGCATTTTAAATGTGCTTTTTGGTCTTAAAACAACTGCGGTATGGATATTTGTTACCACATAACCGCATCGCCTCTGTGATGTCTTTGAACTCTTAATATTTGAATATTTCTGAAAGTGAAAAATGAACGGAAAATTTACATCTGGAACCGGAGCAGGCGGTCACTATTGATCTCTATAGGGAATGTCTTATCATTTCAAACAAAGTACTGCTCAAATTACAGCACTGTTATAATTACATGTGAATAAATCATAAATGTTTGTTGTTGTATCATTTCATTTACTGTTTAAATGAACAAATTTGGGCATTGCTTGGAAATACCACATTTTTAACAGTTTCGACAACAAAACAACAAAAGGTGAATTTGAGGGCTGGGGAAATATATTGTCAGATGCCAGAAGATTAGTCGTCAGCTGTAACCATTATTTTTTCAACATAAAAAGTCTAAAAACTCTCACAATATACTTTTTGATTGTTAGATAGTTGTTTGGATCACTGATGTCTGTATACTGCTACTTTTACTGCTATATTTTTCCTGCTCTCCCACCTCTGGCTTTGGGGCCACTGCTGAGTCTTTCACAGTTCCTCCCCAGTCATCCCAAACCAGAGGGGGTCCCACTCGTATAGACTTGTGTCATTGACGTTTACAATACAACTTTCATGCACTCTCTTCCCTTTCAGCTTCCTGGTTGGACTCCTCTATTCTGTCCAAAACATCCAGATGCCCTGACACAGAGGTTTCCACGGAGACGCAGCGCAGGCATAAAACGAGCCTTTCCATCATACGAGAGCCCTTTTTCACCAGGCCCTCTGCACACTTGCTGCATTTGTGATCTAATATTGTATGGGACAGAATGAGGCATTGTCCCGCTCTGCAGAGGGGGGGCAGTAGTGAGAGGGGTGGGGTGGAGGGGCTTTGGGGTGGAGTGGTTCTTCCTTCAACAAGCGCCAACAATGAGCGAGTCTGTGAGCTGCCCGACCTCCTGGTTTTACTTTGCTTCTGGTTTTTTATATGCATACATCCACTGGTGAACTATGCGAGATCTGTATGTAGTTAGAAAATAAGGACATTAAACAATAACTAAAGTAAGCTTAAGGTTCTGACATGCAAGACTCCTGCTGTGCAAACCGTAATGCGTTTTATTTATAGATCATAGATGAGGGACATAAATTAAAGTATGTGTTTGTATTTAAAGCCATAGTATGTCACTTTTTTAGCCAACAGACTAAAATAAAGGAATGTTTTTCATTGTAGTAGTGAGCATCTTGCATCTCCACATACCTGATGTTGATTTGGCTTGGAGGAGGGTCTACCCCCACTTGTTTCCATGAAAATATTGTTCCTTTGGCTTGAATCTTTCATGCTATGGAATAAAACTTAACTATCTCCATGGAGAAAGTTCCCAAGTATGTTTTAACTTCCACGGAAACATGCAGATATCATGCTATCTCAAGAAAGTTACATACTGACCCTTTAAAGATAAGATAAGATAAGAGAAGATAGGACTTTATTGATCTCACAGTGGAGAAATTCACAAGTCACAGTAGCTTCAGGACAGTTTAGTGCAAAAAAGGGAAATAAAAGTGTGATGCAATTAAGATAAACAATAATAAAATAAAAATTAAATTTCCACTGTGCACATTTATGATGGAGGGTCTGCTGTTTTGCCTAAAAAGTTCCACAGTGTGGCATTTTTTATTGCTAAAATACTTCAAAAATATACATTTTTACTGAGTACTTGCTTCAGCACAGATTTGACCTGAAACGTGGCCAATGGTGTCACCTGCTTTTGTCTTCTACCAGATGTTGCACGGTGCAGCTTTAAAAAGTGACTAACCACAGTAACCCACTAATAACATTTAGATTAATCACTAACGAAACACTGACTGATCCCAGGAGGTTTCAGAACATCTAAAAACGCATGAGACGGTGTTTGTGAATGTGTGAACTGTGTCTCCGTGCCAACTGCTGAACATACACGGAAATACATGCAGGACACCCAAGCGTCATGTTACAGAAAAGTGTCAGTACTTTTGGGCTGGTAGACAGCACCTTTTATTTAAGAAACAAATAGGAACAACAATGCTCTAATTGTGTGATAAACGGAATATAAGTCATGACACTTATGCCATTCTTTACCACTTGAACGGTTTTTATTTTTAGATGATTAACTATGTCACAAGCCCCATAGATTACGGCTTAGGAAAGTAATTGGTGTGAAATGCTGAATGCTGAAGTGAGACAGAGGTGCACCCCCGTCCCAGAGTGTCAAGAGTGTCAGTCCCACTTTTTGCTGCATCACTCAGAGAATCACTTATGCTCAAATGAATTAAAGCCATGCAGGAGCTGTGTCGTGTTCTAGGGCTGTTCTGGGAGAGTTCTGGGGGAGCGGGGGGCTGTTTTGGGGGAGCAGGGGTTCTGGAGCGTGACTCGTGGTCTGACCTTTGCATGGCCCGCGGATGACCTCCAGCTGAGGGTCGCGGCATTTGGCTCGGAGAAACTCGCAGCGAGACGTGAAAGTTCGTCCGTCGGAGGCGCACAGGGACTTCCGGGGAGCGCCACTGCAGTCCATGTTACACTCCTTATCCTGGTCCACCCGCAAGAACTGCACGACAAACAACATGGCAATGAGTACAAGATACACACTATGTATTTAAACTCTAATTACACCGTACATAGCTTTTCTAGACATTTTCTGCTTGTCTTCATGGAAATTTTACTGTGCTATTTCAATACAGGTGTTTTTATTGCCACAAAACATGTATTAATACTGTCAGCAGCCTCGCCTCTCCATAAATCTGGCCTGTAACTTGGCCTGGTGGTGCCCCCTAGAGATGTTTAATGCCATATCTTGGGACATTCTAGGCAAAACAATAATATCTGTATGGGTCTGTCTCCATTGAGATAGATAAGCTTAACGCCCATGTAGAACATATGTTATAAAGGGGACAAACTCTAGAATCTAACTCTTGTAGATTTTCAGTCTGGGAAAAATAAAAGCATCAGATATTAATTCAGGATCTGATTCCTAATCAGTGATAGCAAAACATTCTCCACAAACTTGCTGGATTGCTGCACCAAACCTTGTAGTTCACTGCTCGCTATGAGAACAGTGAGACCTAAATTCAGGACTAGAGTGAACAGAAGACAGCACATGTGCAAAGTCAAACCAGGTTTTGAAATATCAGGAGTCTGTGCTGCTTTGTGATTACAGAATTCAAAGTTATAATAATATTGGGGAGAAGAAAGAAGAAACAGATTCTGACTTTGGAAGACCAGAGAAACACAGAAAAGATGGAACCTGCCTGCAGAAGTCCTAAGATCGTTTTTCATCGCTCCAAATACAGTATATTTTAATAGCCCGTTTGAGAATTGGTTACATGATTGAAAAAACATACATTACTGCAGATACATTTTGTGCAATAGCAGCCAGTTGTAGTAGCTGTAGCAACATTTTGTACAGCTGCTGAGAGGTTAGCACTCTCACTTCACAGCAAGAAGGTTCTGGGTTTTCTGTGCAGAATTTGTATGTTTCTCCCTGCGTAATCTGGGCTTTAAGATTTCCCACATCAACCCAGACAGACACCCAACAGGTAAAATCCCCCAGCAAAGGACTTGAATTAAGCTTCATTTATTAAGATTCATCTTAAAAGATCAATTTTAAGATTTTTAATTAATAAGATAAGATTTTTTTTTACTTGTTTCAAGATATTCCATCCTGATAGATCTTATCCAGATATTACAACTTATTCTAAGCACTTTTTTTATATTAAACTGAAATACATAAATACTTGCTTTAAGAAAACTTGGTAAGTGAAAATTTCTTACTGCACTGGCAGATAATGTCACTTAAAATATGACATTTTTACCTCAAAATTGGTATTTTTTTCTTATTTTTGATAGGCCTTTTTTGCTGTGCAAGCCTAGCTCAAGATCTGGAGATCCCATAACTTCAACCACGGTTTAGAGTGAAAGAAGCACCAGTAGTGGTAAGTTGTAGTCAGTGGCAGCAGCTGTAGTAGCAGTAGATGTAGTGCACCAACAGTAGTAGTAATAGTTGTGTAGTGAGAATGGCAGTGCAGTGCAGCTGTGTTGAAAAAGCCTGGAGTTGACTGACACTTCCTTGTCTTTTGTGCGCCAACACCTGTGCAGTATTCTGTGTTCACTGTGAGGATGTTTTACTGAGCCATGAAAAGGGAAACATGGACCGGCCCGGGCTCGGATCACCAGACTCAATGCCACCTTTGTGAGTGAACCCTCCACAGACCACACAATGGGGCGGTGCGGCGGTGGCCAACAAGCTGTGACTGCTACAATGAATGAAGACACAGTGAATGACAAGGCTGAATACAAACATGTCAGCAGAGTATTGGGTTTTCCTATTATTCATGTTTTGCTGGAAGAATGATAAGAGGAATAAAAAATGCACTTCGCAAGTTGATACAAGTTTGGTAGGTATTACTTTCAGATGTGTTTCTTTAGTACAATATTTACAAATGAAAGCAAGTGAGAGATGATTTTCTGAGGTTAAACTAGGGCTGGGCAATATAGCATAAAATGAGTCATTTTTCCATTCATACGATTGCTTTTTAAAAAGTATTCAGTTCAAATAAAAATGGCTTTCGATCTCAATTTCATGAACATTACAGACAAACAAACAAAAAGTATATTCATTCAAAGTCTGAAACATATGATTGATTGTCGACTTACACTTAAATCTAGAATAAATAGCTCATATACTCAACATATCATTGCCAAAATGTAATGATTTCCTTCATTCTCCCTCAATTTTAATTTATATTTTATTAATTAATGAAAGCATTTTTGTGCATTGTGCTAGAGAAAAGTAAAATACTGTCTAATACATTACTAAATACTAAATACTAATAAAATACAACACTAAATACAATACTAAACACAATCAATCAATTAAATAATGTCCCACTTTAACTGTATGTTTTAATCGCCCTTACTTTGTTTATGTTGTTATTATTAAAAGTGCATTGCCCATGTGTAAAGTCACAGCTGGTTGTAGTGGACTGATATTACTACGATAAAGAAAATCCTGACTTGTAAACTCCAGCTGCAGCAGCATAATTGAAAAGTATTTTTAGCAAGTCATAAATATTGGATTCTGTCAACTGGATAAAAGATTTTAAGTGCATATATGTTTGTGAAACTGAAACTAACACGCCCTAGTACTTTACAGTAAGGAGTATCATTTAGTAGTTATTAAGTCTATTGAGCTTATATGTTCTGAACTCTTCACATAATTCAATCGTCCTTTGTAATGAAAACTACCTGGACGAGTGAAGGCAGCACAGACATGTTCTGAGTTACAAATATTGCGAGAAAATGCTCAAAATCCCACCACACACCGAGAGCGCACTTTCAGATCTACACCTCAAAGCAGCTCCATATAAATCTTCAGCTAATCAAAAGAAAGAAAAAAGCTCGAACCATTAAAAGGGCGTGAGCATGTGCCATATAAATTTGTTGTGTCTGACAAGTTACAAATGAAGTGAGAGAGGATTTGTGAAGCAGGAGATGAGCTGGAGCTGCCCTGGGCCTGTGCACCTGGAAGAAGAGAAGAACCCAGCCCACTCTGTCAAGCGCACTCATAAATCCACACGCAGGAAAGGCCCATTCAACAACTGCACTTACATATTTACAAAGACACTAAAGATCTGAAAACATGTGGACTAGCGTCACCCCAGGTTTAAAGAAAGTGATCAAATCTGCCCAAATGAGGACTAAAGGGATTCCCGAAGAACAGGGACGAGAAAGAAGGCAAATCCTCCAGCCGCGAGACACAAATATGGATACGGATCTCTCTGCCCTCTAGGAAGAACGATAAATAAAAGTGTTTTGGCAGCAAGGTTAAAGGAAGAGATCACTGAGGCAGATCCTGTGCAAAACAAATACCTCCTCCTCCTACTACTACTACTACTACTACTGCTACTACTGCTACTACTACTACTACTACTACTGCTACTACTGCTACTACTACTATTACTACTACTACTGCTACTACTACTGCTACTACTACTACTGCTACTACTGCTACTACTACTACTACTACTGCTACTACTGCTACTACTGCTACTACTACTACTACTGCTACTACTGCTATTACTGCTACTACTGCTACTACCACTACTACTGCTACTACTACTGCTATTACTGCTACTACTGCTACTACTACCACTACTACCACCGCTACCACTATTACCACTACCACTGCCAACTACCACCGCCACTACCATCACTGCTACCACTACCACTACCACTACCACCGCCACCACCGCTACCACTACCACTACTACCACTGCCACCACTGCCACCACCACCATTACCACTACCACCGCCACTACCACCGCTACCACCTACCACCGCTACCACTGCCACCACTACCACCGCTACCACCATCACCACCGCTACCACCACCGCCATTACCGCTACCACCACTACCACCGCTACCACTACCGCCACCACCACTACCACTGCCTACCACCGCTACCACCACCGCTACCACTACTACCACCTGCCACCACCGCTACCACCTGCCACCGCTACTACCACTACTACTGCTACCACCTACCACCACTACCACTACCACCGCCACCACTACCACCGCTACCACCACCACCGCTACCACCTGCCACTACCACTGCTACCACCACCACTACCACCGCCTACCACCGCTACCATCTACTGCCACTGCCATCTGCTACCACCGCTATTACCTGCCTACCACACCGCTACCACCTACCACCGCTACCACTGCCATTACCGCCACTACCATCATCACCACCACTACCACCGCTACTACCACCGCCACCACTACCACCGCCTACCACCGCTACCACCGCTGCCACCACCTACCATTGCCACTACCATTGCCACCACTGCCTACCACTGCTACCACTACCACCGCTACCACCACCACCACTACCACCGCTACCACCACCACCGCTACCACTACCACCACCGCTACCACCGCCACTACCACCACCGCCACCACCACCTACCACCACCGCTACCACCGCTACCACCACTACCACTACCGCCTACCACCTACCACCGCTACCACCGCTACCACCGCCACCACCGCCTACCACCACTACCACCGCTACCATTACCGCCTACCACCGCTACCACCGCTACCACTATCTCACCACTGCTACTACCACCGCTACCACTACCCTACCACCGCTACTACTACCACTACCGCTACTATCCCACTACCACTGCTACCTAATCTCACCACCGCTACCACCCACCACCGCTACCACCTGCCTACTACCATCGCTACCACTGCCACCACTAATCTCACCACCGCCACTACTACTACTGCTACTACTGCTACTACTACTACTACTACTACTACTACTACTACTACTACTACTTCTACTGTTACTATTACTACTACTAATACCACTACTACTGCTACTACTACTACTACTGCCACTACTACTACTATTACTACTACTGTCACTACTACTACCGGTACTACTACTAGTACTACTACTACTACGACCGGTACTACTGCTACTACTACTATTACTACTACTACTACTACTACTATGGTACTATTTTAAGTCAAACATATAGAACATTGAAAAAGACTAACTTAGACTAAAAAAAACTAGTTACCAAAAGTACTTCAAAACAATCAATTTAATGAATTGGTTAATTAATTGATTAGTTAATTGACTGATTGATTGATTTATTACCCTGACATTACAAAACTTGGGCTGGAGGTCTCTGTAGGTTGTGATATATGCTCAAATAATAATTGTTGGAATATGTTTTTTGCACAATCAAGCAACTTAGGCCTAGCTCCATAATTCAAAGTACTTCTACAAAACAGTATGTACAATATTAGAGTCAATCTACAGTAACAAACCTGGATAAATAGAGAAAGTTATGCTTGAAAGGGCATCTGATGTAAACTTGCTATAATGACTCCACTGTGGACAAGTAAGAAATATACTATAGAACCACCTCACACTTATTTAGTATATAAAATAAGAGAACTTTCAGCATTAAATCATGATTGCCTAAGACTTGGATGTAATCAGCACAAACATTTTAGATCATTGCAGAAAGAAAATACTCTATTGTATTTTACAGTCAGAAAAATCTACACCGAATCTGCCTCCTGCACCTGCACATGGGAGGGGAGATGTCTGAATAAGCATTACTAAGCACACAGAGAGGGGAGCCTTTGTATTGGTGTAAAACAGTCTGTGAACCCAGGTCAAGTGCCCCTCCTTGTTCCCGCGGTGGAGTTCTTATATTGTCTGGACCGTGTAAAGCTGCAGCTAACGATTCATTTATTTCTGTCATTTGAGACACATTTTAACCTAGAAATATGATGACTGAAGACTTCTAGATCGAGAATATTTACAAAAGAATAGGAATTGTTTATTATTTTTGACTATTTATAATGCAGTTGTCTTTTGAATTAGCGTTTGCAATGATCAAAATACAATGACAATAATGATTTTCAGCTAAAAGTCACAGCCTGAGTACTGTGAGTTTTTTTGTTCTCAGGTCCCTGCAGTTCTGAATGACAGTCCCCATCGACTCTCCCTCCGTCCTCCCACCCCGTTTGGGTGTCCAGAGCAGCCTGACCTCCTTTCACCCTCCTCGCCTCAGTTTGCCACAAGTTCAGCCGGCGTGACAAGCTTATTTGGCTGATGTCTACCGCAAAGCCAATCTGTGGAAATCCAGCGGAGTTGGGATGGGGTGAAACTGTTGACCACCCAAATCTCACAATGTCCTGTGTCCAATATCTGTGTGATCCAGTGTGCCAGCCCGGTGACAGCCCAAACTGAGCCATTCAACAGTGTCCAGAGACATGTGAAAATCTGAAAATCAATTACAAACTGCCAAGAGCCGTTATAGTCTGACATAGAAGACCAATCAAATAGCAGGAGCCGCGCACATATCAAAGGCCAAAGCAAAAGACAAAGATCTCACACAGGAACATACATTAAGTGAGATAAAGATAAAGGTAAATAATAGGAGTGAGTGATATGCTATTGATTTAATGTTGAGAAAAGAGCATAGATCTGCATTAAACAGAACTGAACTGCAAGTTAAGATGACTTGAATTAAGAAAGTGTTACCATAGTTTGAGTACTTGTCAAGTTCACTTGACAAGTAAAATGATCTGCCAGTGGAACAAGACTTTTTGTACTTAAAATATGAAAACACATCTTGCTACACTTAAAATAAGAAAAACAACACCTTTTTGCACTTAAAATAAGAAACAAAATCAAGTGTTGCTTGAATCAAGGGAAAAACGCTTATTCCACTGGAAGATAATTTGACTTGTCAAGTTGAATCGACTCAAATAAAGCAAAATGTTCTCAATTTAAGTCATTTTAACTTACTTAGATATTGTTTTTTCCAGTGTGAATCACCAAAATTGTAATTCTTGCAGGAATGAGATTAAATGAGAGTAATTATATGGACCTGACTTGATTCTGAAAACTCACATTTTGAAAACCAAGATTCAAAGGTTTAAACACAACCCACCACTGTCTTCTCCCATTATTCACTGCTGTTAATGCACTTGGGACCTGCTGCACCAGATGTTTATTTGATCAAGCTGTTAAAAGTTATAAAACCAGTATCATTAACTCTACATAGTCTCTCTTTGCTCAGACACAAATGTTACAAACAGATGCAGAGACAAACCCAAACAAAAACTGAACCGAACTGTGAAAAAAAATGTATGAAAACTGTATTATAAATAAGTGAAGAGCAGAGATTGTGCATTCTCATACAAACTAGTTCAGATATAGCTCATTCTGCTATTCAGAAATGATCCAACTTTGTCTTATTTTTGTAATTTTGCATCTCTTAAAGCTCCCTCCCCGTCTGTACTGCCTCATGTCCGGGTTCAATGAAGACATGTCCCGTACAGAGCAGTGGACGCACTCTGCAGATGTGTGTTTGTCCTGTGTTGATGGATGCTCCGGTCCTGACACTCCCCTGATGTCTCACTCCTCCTCTGTCCCATCAGCTCTGCCCCACACAGTAACTCCACCGTCCCAATGATGGATGAGCCTCTTCAGCTGCACATGGGGCACCAGCTTCCACCCTGATTCATCATAAAAGACGACCGCTACAAGACTCAACACATATTCACAAATGCATCGTTTGCTGAAATCCTTTTATTTCCGCTTTGCTTCTTGGCTCACCGTTAGGACTTAAAAATATAAAGAGTTGAATCAAAATTGCAGTTGCAGTTTGAGTTGATGCAATTATCAAATCACAAAGAATTATTCTTAGGATAATAGAATGTCCTCTGCAAAAAACTAAATCACAAAAAAAATCTTATTGTACCTGTAGCTCAAATTTCTACAAACACATTCTGAATTTCTTGGCACTGCCGTTTTTATACATTCAGTCGTCTCTGAAACATTAATGCTCTAGTTATGTTAAAAATGTGCAATTTGCACAGAGTTCAGAAAGAAAATACTATTTGATTTCAAAAGCGTGCCCACCCTCCCATATCATTCAAATTTCACTCAAAAGATGCAGTTTGCAGATGCTAAAATAATACAAGGTGGCACAATTGATGAATGGGCAAGACTAGTGCTTTTTTTCTTTCCCCTTTCCTTTTTTTTACAAAACCAAGCAGCATACAAATCAAATCCTATTACCTCCCTCTGGTGCTGCAGAATTGAGGTTTTGAATTGGGGACAGAGGAGGCTAGACTCCAGCAGAGAGCATATTGAACGGACGATAAGGGCCTTTTGGGAATGGAGGGCCCTTATTTCCAACACTCAGAGAGGGTCAATGTAGGGGCCCAGCTGGGAGAGTGTTAAATCGCCTTTGCTGGAGTTTCCTACTTAAGATACAAGGATGCAAAGGGGGATCATTAGTTTCAGCATGGTGCAGTGGAGAAGAAGGTGAATGGGTTTAAAAAGGCCGCTACCTCAATCTCAGAAGTACTCCTTGTTAGAAAAGTGTTGTGACAACCAAGCAGGTGCACTTGAAGTACTGAGAGAAGGGTACAAAATGGCTTTATACAGGTTGGGACAGAGGCAGCCAATGTTCTTTCATTATTATTTCATATTTCCAAAAACTGTGGAAAAAAATCAGCCTCATGAATAACCTGGGCTAATGTCCCATAGGTTTAAGTACTTGTTTGACCTCAAATATGCACCAAATATTGCACAGAGCCAGCAAAAACCTCCCTTGTGTCAATCAAACAACTGCAATAGAAAATAGATAGATTGCCGTAGAGTAAAAGTGGCAATAAACTGAAATTATATAGCGTGTTGTATGATAGCCAAGACTCTACATTAAAATGAACGTGGAGACTTTTGACACCCATATAAAGCGCTACTGTCAACTCGCTGAACCGTGGCTCGGCTCTCTCCCTCCCTCCCTCTCTCTTGCGCGCCGTCTACATCATTGTTAAAATTCATGGTGCAACTGCGCGGTGCACAGCCTATTCCACCCACATTCCACAACTGCACAGCGCTGTCAGCGAGCAAGCTTCTCCGACCCCTCACCTGCGGGTTAACAACTCCTGGCCATTTGTTTCCAATTGGATATTAAGGCATTTTCAGTCTCGCCATAAATAACGGTGCAAAAGGAGTAGCTTCTAAATCATGAGGGGAAGCCTATGACAGCGCACATTCCTCTATATTACTATTACTGCTGCGTTAACGCTGCTACCCGCACGTGATAATGCCAGGGAAGTTATGGCCATATCTTCCTCAAAACATGGACTTTATAGTGAAAAGTTTACATCTAATTTGTAAATCATGTAGGGCTTCGACTGACAGGTTGAAGATGTAAAATAGATTTTTTTAGAGATGGCAGGTAGGAAAAGACAGCCAAGAATACCAATGCCATGGAGCTGAAAACAAGTTCCAAGTTCACACAACCCACACGTTTTTAGAATAAATTGTACTTAAGTCTAGATAAATTACTCAAAATGATCTTAAATAAAATGTATTTGTCCGTTTTATGATGGCGCATTTTTATTAAGTCATAAAAACTTTACGCACAAGTTTAACTCCAATTTTACTAATCCAAATCGAGCATTTATCTAATTTAGAGATATATGGATGATGTGTAGCCATTCCTACCGTGAGAGCTGAGAACTTCTGAGAGCTTCCAGCGCACACCAAACTGAAGAAGACAAGCAGAGGACAGGCGCGCATCCTGATGCAGTGTGGCAATGTACTTTCTCCAAATTACGCACGGGCGAAACTTCTCAGTCTTCAGTCCGGACAGTCTGAATATGTGTCTCTGGGCAGTTGTAAATGTGTATAATCCACAGTAGTCCACAGGAGTTCTCGTTATGGTGGTGACGGGCGTGTGGGTTTATTCAGTCTCGTCTGCGCGGTTTGGACTGCCACTGCGTTTGTGTAGACACTCTCCTTATTTCTGGCAGCGCGATAAACCCCCCCGTGTCCCTGACCTTTTCCCCTCCCTCGATGTGTCTTCTCGCTCTCTCCAGCTCTACTCCACACCCCCTCCACACTTGTATTCTGTGCGCTAGATATGATCCCTTATCGGATGCAGGCAGTTTCCAGTCTGTAGGTGGGGAGGTAGGTGACTCCGGCTGCTGCTGGTAGCTGAGCCAAACACGTCAGGTATTCTTTTCTTTCACCTCTTTTTTCTGTGCCTCCAAAACCACAACAAGTGATCCCTTTTCAAGAGCCGCTGTGATGGGGCTGCGTTGGCAGACAGAGGAGGGATAGAGCCGTCTATAGGGAGCGCCTGCCAGAAGTTCTCACAGCGCATGGCTGAACATTCACTGTCAACAAGATATATGCACTTTTAATGACTAGTCAAGAACTCTTTCATAAATCCAATGCGGTAAATAAACGTCAAAATATATGGTATTTAACGTCAAAATATGCGGTTATGCAAGCTACGTTTCAGGTTTTCCCTAACCGAGTAAGATACACATTTAGGGGTTGCATTTTTTTTATACTGTAGGACTTGGATGCTGTGGATAACAAGAGCAATATACATGCTGATGACTTAGTATGATCAAGAGACTCTAACGCCATCAAACGGCAATCATGCGTAACTACATCAAATACAAGTTCAGTTTTACTCCTCGAGTCAACTTCAAACCTGCAAGTTTTCATGGTTTGGCATTCTGCATATTCTATACAGGGATATCTGAACCAAACCTTTTAGATGCAACTGTATATTAAAGACGGCAGGAATATATTTCTCAAAGACGCCAAAAAGAACATGTTTTATATTAAATTGTAGGTTTGTATCAAGCTTTCTATTCACTAACAAAAATATGTCATTCCAAAAGATTTGAGTGCGTGAGCATCGTGAGCATTCCCAAAACACATCATTTCCCACAATGCTTTGCTCTAGTGGCGTTCGAACGTCACTCGCGTCACTTTCCGCTTCCTCTTCGGTCCCGGCTAGAGCTGCGTGGTTTAGCGGCGTTAGCCTGCTCAGCACATTCACTCTTTTCACCGCTCTGTGCCGCTCTTGGATATATAACTACAAAATGTCTTATCACGACGAGGAGGAGGTGAGCTTACTCTTTCTCTCACTGCGTATAACTCTGCGTCAAATGTCAATTGTCAAGCCAACTTTACAATATCAAACATTAGCTAGCGGCTGTAGCATATAGCATCCTATACCATAATATTGAAGTACCGGTATACTACATGATCAGTTATAGATATGCTAGAAACCTATTGATAATAAAGCATGTTATTAAACGTGAATGGATGCGGAATATCTAGTATTGTCAAACCTGAACAAGCAAAGGCAGTGATGCTAGGGCAGTGTTGTGATAAACAATGAGTGACAGATGTTTCTTTCCCCTCCAGTACGATCCCTACGCCTATCCCAATGACTACGACCTGCACACAGGTTAGTATTGCGTCAAGTGTCTTATGTGCAGTTGTAATGCTATTGTGTATCTCATTGTTTACTCCTAACCTGTCTATTTTTCCAGGCGACCCCAAAGCAGACCTGGCCTATGAGAGGCAGTACGAGCAGCAGACCTATCATGTTATCCCAGAAGTGATCAAAAACTTCCTGCAGTATTTCCATAAAACCATCTCTGATCTGATCGATCAGAAGGTTTATGAGCTGCAGTCGAACAGAGTGTCCAGCGAAAGCATCGAGCAAAAGATCTACGAGATTCAAGACGTCTATGAGAACAGGTGCACTGCTCAGACATTCAAGTGTTTCTAAATGTGTGCTATGATTTTGACTTCTTTATTCACCTGTTTTCAGTTGGAATAAGCTGACAGATCGTTTCTTCAAGACATCTCCATGGCCAGAAGCAGAGGCTATTGCATCTCTTGTTGGCAATGGTGGGTTCATGCATCATCTTTTACATAATAACAAACAAACTATTAAATCTATAATCTAACTCTAAATTGATCTTTTTTTGCAGATGCCGTGTTCCTCATCCTCTACAAGGAATTGTACTACAGACACATCTATGCTAAAGTCAGCGTAAGTAATGGTTTAATTTAAGCCATTATTAATCACCCTAGTACTTTTTTTCTTTCATACAAATTGTTTTCTTTCATATTAGGGTGGCCCTACCCTAGACCAGAGGTTTGAATCCTACTATAACTATTGCAATCTCTTCAACTACATTCTCAGTGAGTATTTCTCTTGAAAAGACATAGCTTTATTTAAACTGTTAAGAGGAAGAAAATCATTTATTAATGATGATAATTAACAGACGCCGATGGCCCGGCCCCTCTGGAGCTTCCGAATCAGTGGCTGTGGGACATCATTGACGAGTTCATCTATCAGGTAATTTGATCTAATTTCATGTGTGCGGTTAAATAATTATTACATGTACTCAATAATGTTGAGTGAGTTACTTGGATGTAACTTAACTAATACAATTTGGGGAAATAAAACTGTTGTTCCATTGTTCAGTTCCAGTCCTTCAGTCAGTATCGCTGTAAGACGGCAAAGAAGTCTGAAGAGGAGATCGAGTTTCTCAGGAGCAACCCAAAGATCTGGAACGTCCACAGCGTCCTCAATGTGCTGCACTCCCTCGTTGACAAAAGCAACATTAACCGCCAACTCGAGGTTTACACCAGTGGAGGTACATTTATTGTTATACACTGTGTAAACAAAATAGTCATCCTCATTCTTACAAGGGGTATCTAACTTCTACTATAAATTAAATGATTGGATTTGTTGTATTAATGTTGGAAATGTGCTGCAGGTGACCCAGAGAGTGTGGCTGGAGAATATGGGCGTCACTCTCTGTATAAGATGTTGGGATACTTCAGTTTGGTGGGGCTTCTCAGATTGCACTCTCTGCTTGGTGATTATTATCAGGCCATCAAAGTCCTGGAGAATATTGAGCTCAATAAGAAGGTAAATTAATATGCCCCATTAACTTTGACTTTCTATTTATCAAAACTGACCAAATTGCTCTTGTCTTTCAGAGCATGTATTCTCGTGTGCCAGAGTGCCAGATTACCACCTATTACTATGTGGGCTTTGCTTACCTGATGATGAGGCGTTACCAAGATGCCATTCGGGTCTTTGCCAACATCCTCCTCTACATCCAAAGGACGAGAAACATGTTCCAGAGGTCTACATACAAATATGAGATGGTAAGTACTATAAATTGCTATATCAGGCTTAAGCTAATCACATTATCTAAGAAGCTAAATGACATAATATATTTCCCCCGTCAGATAAACAAGCAGAATGAGCAGATGCATGGGCTTCTGGCCATTGCCCTCACTATGTATCCAATGCGCATTGATGAGAGCATCCACACTCAGCTGAGGGAGAAGTATGGGGACAAAATGCTGCGCATGCAGAAAGGGTAACAGATGTCAAATTACTTTTCATACAGTAAAATGCAGCCTTTGAATTGACGGTTTCTTAATTCTATATATTTACTTCCACAGAGACCTGCAGGTGTTTGAGGAGTTGTTCAGCTTTGCCTGTCCCAAGTTTCTCTCTCCTGTGGTGCCAAACTACGACAACGTTCACCCAAACTATCACAAGGAGCCCTTCCAGCAGCAGCTCAAGGTGTTTGCAGAGGAGGTGCAGCAGCAGGCGCAGCTCTCCACCATCCGCAGGTACAGATCATGCTTCAGAGCTGTTCTCGTGCACCTGAAGGAATTAGTTATAAATGTTGAATGACAAATGTGTTTGCAGTTTTCTGAAGCTGTACACCACCATGCCTGTGGCCAAACTGGCCGGGTTTCTGGACATGACTGAGCAGGAGTTTCGTATCCAGCTCTTGGTTTTCAAACACAAAATGAAGAATCTGGTTTGGACCAGCGGCATCTCTGCTCTGGATGGAGAGTTTCAGTCCGCTTCTGAAGTTGACTTCTACATCGACAAAGTAAACGCATTCATATAAAGGCTATCATTAAATGGTTGTAAATTAAACCTTTTGCTCAAGGCAGTTTTCATTGGCCTTGAAATGACACTAGACTTATATTTGTGTTGCATCTCAACAGGACATGATCCACATTGCTGACACCAAAGTGGCTCGTCGTTATGGCGACTTTTTCATCAGACAGATCCACAAATTTGAGGAGGTATGTTGTGATCATCTGGTGGCAGTAGCAGCCGTTATGCCCAACACCCAGTCTTACATTTTATGTTTTTCTAATGCAGCTCAATAGGACCCTGAAGAAGATGCCCACTGGGACCACATCTTCAAGCAGCAGTGCAGCTCGGGGAGTCTGACCAGAAAGATTTTGAAAAATAATATTGCTTTTTTTCTATGTTACACTGAGAACAATAAAAGGATGGAATGACATACTAATTGAGTGTTCAAGTTTTTCTATGGAAAAATACGTAACCACTAGATGGCAGCATTTACGTATCAGAAAGCTTGGTTACTCATCGATAGCTTCAGAAACTTCTTTTGATAAAATGTTGTGTTTACTCCAGTTTGAGACCATTGTGTAATCCTTTTATTACCACATATCATTCAGTGACATTTCCCAACATAGATCTCAGGGCTGGTGACAATGACAAATAACTTACAAAGTGGAGGTAAAAAATAATGTAAAAACACCACTCTTCAAAAACAGGATCAGCCTCATATAAACAAAAACATTCACCACCAGAGCACAATACACATACTCTTCAGACATCCAAAAGTGTTATTTCCTACCTATTTTGGTAAGCCAGCATTATTCTTCAAAAATATCTTGAGTCCATAACATTTTTTATTTTTTCTATAAAATAAAAAAATAAAGCAACCACTGCCCATTTTGAGCATTTAATGTTTTACTCCCTCTGGTGGCAGTGAAATGTCTCTGTGGGCACATCGCCATCTTCAAGTCTATAAAAAGGGATCATTTATTATTTTTATTCCACCTATTAAGTCTTTACGCCGGGTTTTCAACAGCAATATTAAATCCATCATGAAAGATTCAAGTCCATTGGTCTATTGGTTATTCATGAACAGAATGCTTTATGGGTTAGCCAAGACAGAGGGGCTAACCAAGATCTGTCTGTAACATCTCTTTCAAGTAATAAACCAGCAATATACAGTGTAAAACCAGCCAACAGTCTGTCATAATTGTTAATTGATTCATTTTCTTGGCTAAAATTTCAATCTCAGCAAGTCCCATCCATGTTTTTATTCATTCTCATTTTATTTTTTATTAAAAGGTCTTTGTGTCCATAACCTCATTGATTGCATCCAAAAACAAGATATTATTACGTTAGTATTAGTTGTGTGTGTCCCATTGACGGCCATTCGCTGGTCTTAATCTTCATGTGTGCTTTGAGTGTATGCAGTCCAGGTATTTGACTTGATGGATGAGAATGAGGCACCATTTGATGATTAAAAAAAAAAAAATCTTGGTTTTGCTTCCCCAAAAATGAAGCTATGTCCAAACTTCCAGCTTTATCTTGGTCTGGGCCTTCATGACATCTGCTGGTTTAGTTGAAAAGCTCGTCGTGTGTCGTTTTTCATAAATTCACACTAACTTTCTTTAACACAAAATCCAAAGTTGGACCATTTGATGAAGTGCTTAGTCAGCCCGTCTCTTGCTCTGAGTCTGGCTGGCGGATGGCAGTCCCTAGACTACACACACTCCTCCTGTAGGCGTCCCAGGACCCCCTTTGCAAACGAGGGGTGCGAGGGAAGACCTGAACAGGTTATGTTAGCTCAAACCAGCGAGGCCTCGGCTAGTCATAACTCGGTGATCTCTAGAGGGCTATCCGAAAGTGTGTGCGTATCCCCGTCTTTGTGCCGGTGCATGGGGGTTGATTTTGCCGATTCGGTGCGGGCATTTCTTTCTGAGTACAGCCCCCCATCGGAGTTTAGAGCTTCAAGAGAGCGCGCCAAAGCCCTCTGGTCGTCTTCGGGGAGGCTGTTGATGTCCGAGGAGAGGAGCGTGCCTGTGCTGCCGTGGACCACGTGAACCCCCTCCGGACCCTTCAGCTCCATCGGTAGTTTGTGCTTAAAACGTAAAGTGCCCCGACCTCCGCCCCCTATGCCCAAACGCTCATCATCATCGTCATCCAGGTCACTCTGGATCAGCTGTGGACAGGGAAATAAAAGCAGTTATTTCAGTAAGTCAGTTGTGTGTCTGGGGGGAGTTTTGTAGAAAAGAGTAGAAACTCTAGCAACTGGAAATTGGTTAAAGAGAAATGAGTGTAATATCAAAAGTGTAAAAAAAATGCAACACCTTTGTAACTGTGTGCTATAACTGTCACACAGGAAGCTTAAACCGATGAATAGTAGATTTGAATAATCTACTATTCATCAGTTTAAGATGCCTGTTATAATTTATACGCAACAATTTCAGGACTTTTCCCCAGCCAATAAATAAAATATTTAGTTTTAAATTTCCTTAGGGTTTTGCCAAGATATTATGTGTTGTAACTTCTCGGTAGAGGGTAGTCAAGCTGCAATAAAAACTTGAAAACAAAGCAACCACGTGTAATGTAACACAACAACAAAATAATATCTATTTGCAGACTGAACTTCATACTAGTGCAACAATAGTCTGTCAAGGAAAATGGTTTGAATGTAAAACCTGAGAAAAAGAAAAAAAAGGAGGTTATAGACAAAAGTAAGACAACAGCAAAACCTTGAAGGAAGCATCCCAAAGTGGCAGTCATGCATGAATAAATCCACACAGACTGGTCCTATCAAGAAGAAAAAGCAAAGACGGTGAGAGGCGTGCACCGTGTCAACAGCAAAAAGCCCATCACAAAGGACAGGATCAGAAGGTAAATGGCTCGGAGTGTCCAGTAGGGGGCAGACAGGGGCAGCTCCACTCTAGGCCCACCTCAGTGACAGATGAGCTCTCCTCCTGTCCAGTGTAGCTCGTGACCAGTCGAGCTGCAAAGAGCTTTTTTAACCTCAGGTAGTCGTCCAAGACCACCTTCAGCAGAGAGCCCTGAGAGGACAGCAGCGTGGGTCAATAATATGTGAGATCAAACAGACATTTCACTTATCTGTGTAAAGTTACAGGGAAAATATATGTTATGAATGCGTTTTATAGTGAACATATCTAATTTAAATCCTCACCCATATCAACCTGTTGTACGTGTTTGTCATCATAAAGTTAATTATTTTGTTTCCACCAATAAAGTTTTGATGAGTTTTGTTGTTAATAGACAATGATCGTTTGCCACTTTAAACAATATTTAAGAGTTAATTTGACTGCTTTCTGAAAAATGTATATTGACATAAAAGGAAAAAAATACAAGAAATCTACCGTAATTCCACCAATAATCTATTCAGTTTCTGACAGAATCCAAATGCATATTGTGTACACGTGCCCCTCACCTTGATGGGCCCATCCCGCATCAGGTGTCCCAGTTTGGCGATGTTGTCGTACTCCTGGATGGCTGCTCTCAGATACCGATCATCTTCAGGTTTGGCTTGAGGCTCTCGACCAAATGTACCCTAATAAAAAAATATAACAAAAACGTATTGAATGAAAATATGGACAATAGTACCGGGCTTTAAATGGTGAGGCAAACAGATGAGGACAGGACGACTACTACAAGAGATGGACAGAGGCGGGTTACCATTTCTCTTGCAAGATAGAAAAGAAATGTCCAAATCCCACTCCGAAGCAGTAATTTCTAAATGGAGACAAGAGGTAGTGGACCCTCTACCAGAAATGTTACACAGTGTACTTTGCGGAGTGACTAAACTGCAATAGGCTTCATAATTCTTGAGAAAACACATTAAAATACTCTTGCTTGTATTGCTTACTGTCTTTTATTGACTCATGACAGTTTCATGTTTTGATCATCTAATTTTCTGTTTGTTAAATTGGCAATTTTGTGAAGCCCCATGAGGCGACTTCAGTTGTGATTTTGGGCTACACAAAAATAAATAGAGTTTTTGGTTCTGCCTCTACAGAATGTCAGTAGAGTGCAGCTTAATACATCATCTTTCAAATGCTGATTTATTTGTTTAATACTAAACACAGAAGTATAAAGAAATGTACTGTCGTAATCAAATCTATTTTGATTGAGTTTGTGCCAAGAGAGAAACAATAATCGTATACATACTACACATACTTTGTAAACAGCAGAAAAGCACATTTCTCGAAAAGAAGTGGGAAGAAGAAAAACTTGAAGTATCCCACCCCTATTTTGAAGAGATATGCAGTACTAAAGTTGGTATCTACAAAAATGTGTGGCTGCAGTTTAGTCTGTCACTCACATGGGTGCGGGCCGGGCTGTTCCACAGGTCTGCGATGTCGCTCAGGTTTTCGGGGAGGTCATCCTCGTGATCGGCCTGAACTGCCAGCTCCATGTTACGACAGAAGGGGTCCATCCAAACCGGATTAGCCCTGAACAAAGGGTACGCTGTGATTACATGCACGCTCAAAATCTGATTATGAATACATTTTTGGAGTTAATCAGACTATTAAAATGACATGGAAAGAGCACAATGATCTTTCTGATATTCCATTTGATTACTCAGTGCAGATTTTGCAGTTTGCATGTCATTTAAAGAATCTTAGTAGCCCAGAAATCTGATAATAATGACATTTCGGTGTGAATGTAAATATAGACACTGTTAACCAACTGTAAATATGATGGTGATTGATTTAAACAAACACCAAGTCTACGTCAGGACTAACTCGATACCAAACCAGGACATGAGTGTGTGGGCAGAGAATAGTAATTTCAGGGTTGCTGCGGGGTCTTAAAAGTCTTAAAAAGGTCTTACATTTCATGTTCCAAAATTGAAGTCTTAAATTATGTTGTCCGAGTCTTATTTTTTTCACAAAGGTCTTAAATTTCATTTGCCTATCTTTTTTGTATACTCAACCAGGCTGCAGCGCAATGGTAAATGGAGAAAGGAAAAACAAAATCAACGTGAATGAACGTCTAATTTGGACTATGAGCAAACAATACTTTGGTTTCTGGCACCAATGGCAATAAGTAAACAATCAGTACAGTGAAGGAAGTCATTGGATGGATCATGGGGAAGTGTAGGTTTAATCCACAGTGGCTCTTAGATTCTAGGTGGAGTAGTTGGTTGAGGGAGGTTCTGAGGAGTAACATCGAGAAAAGATGTTCAAACTTTCCGCCTTAGGTCATCTCGCGTTAGACTCGCATATGAAAAGTGTGAAACACAAAACATCGGCCCATCACTGCCAGTCGCCAATCACCCAGTTTTGTTGTTATTGTCTTGTTAGAATGTTATAAATGATTTTTTGGCCATTTTACAAGCAATGCATATGACTATAAATGAGTTCTGAATGATATTTTATAATAGAAGTATGTTTTGTTATTTAAAGCAGTGAGTAATGGTCATTATTAGAGTTAGATCTGGTGTTTTTTACCCACATAATGGGTGCGATGTTGGTCTTAATTTTTATTTAAGTGGTCCTAAAAAGGTCTTTAAAAAGTCTTAAATTTGGGGTAGTCAAACCCGGGGATACCCTGAATTCATTTATCAACGCACACAAATACTGGAGGCAAGACAGTTTAAGTGTCTTGCCCAAGGACACAGCAATAATATGCACCAATGGCAATGAGAAGCTAAGTGCCCAACATTTCTGGAATTTCTGTAATTAGTGATAGTAATAAAAACGTACCCTTCAAAGGAGTATTTGTTTGTATTGGGCATGTCCAAAATGTCCATTAGACCTGGGTTTCCTAAAGAGCAAAAAAAAGAGAATTGTTATATTTATTATAATTTTGAGCTGATATATTTAGCATTGCCAAGTGTATCATACCTGAAGATCCAGCCACAACAGCCTTCAGCTTCCTCTCATGTCTGCAGCAGGTAACAGGATTGTGACAAATTAGATTGTAGGAAAAAAAGCTTAAGAATGTTTGTGTTGTAAAAGAAAAGAAAAGTGGTCTTACACTCTGCGATAATGCCAGTTCATTGTGATAAACAGGATTCCCGCTAAGCACAGCAGAACGGCCAAGATAATGATGACAAGCTGCAAGAAAAATATACAAAAGTTTGCATTTTCTTCTTTACAGTTTTATAGCCAAGATAATGAATAAAATCAACACAAAAAGCCTTATATAAACCCTGTAACGATAAATATAAACAGACACTCTGACTATCAATGTCAGTGTTTGTTTTTTATGTCTAATACATTCAAATAAATAGAACAAGTCATTTCCATCACATTAAAACAAGTTGTAAAAATATGAATGCAAGTGAACAGGCCTGCAGCGATTAATCTGAATAATTGTGCCTAGTTGACTACTAAAATAATCATAATTCTAATTTGATAATCATTATTGTTACTTGGGCTTTTATAATGCTAACAACATCAAAATGTAAAAAAAAACATTACTTCAACCTTTATTTATTTAAAATGTATTTAAAAAATCTCAGTGTAAAATAGAAATAATCATTTGACTAATTGAAAAAACAAAAAAGCCGACTACTAAATTAGTCCTTTTTTGCAGCTTGGGTGAATAAACAGTTGCATCATGGCCAATACAGCAGCATAAAACTGAAAATGTTCTTGTCAATGTATAATTATTATTTAATGAGTAGACTTGTTTTATTTTTCACAAGGGCACAGTTGTAAGTTCAGACCTGCAGTGTTGACAAATCATCGGGCAGTTTGTCAGAGACGGCAGGCTGAACGTCCACCACACTGTACTTTCTGAACAGGTTCCTCAGCTGCTCCTTGTTTTCATCGATCATCTGGATCACTCTGGAAGATAAAATACAAGAATTCATCTAACCTATAGAACTTTAAAATCAAACATGTAATCGTGCATAGTCACTATTTAGATCTAGATCAGTGGTTTTCGCACTTTAAAGAGGTGGTATTTTCCCGTTATGTTACCGTTTATTGTTTTGAAAATGCTTCACCGAAAACAACATATTAACATGTTTCAGTTTTGCTCCCTTTGCTTTCTGTGCTAAGTCACTCCCCCTCAGAGCATTATCCCAACACAATCAGCGGGGAAAACGCTAACAAAACTACTGCGCATCGCATCAAGTTGTTGTGTACAGTTCGTGTTTTCGTATATTTACAGAGAATTGTCGTGTGGGAGCATTAACTTGTAACTAATTAACATAAGTATATGCAAGTCAAATAAACAAAAAAATAAGTTCCAGTTATGTATGTACCACAGTTTGAGAAACCCAGTAACACTAACAAAGCCCAGTGCAGCTCAGTTTCCCAATGGAAATCTTCACAACATTCCAGGACCTGAACAGTGATGGATGACCCTCTGTTCTTTGGCCCATTACTGACCTATATTAGCGGCGCTTTTAAACTCGCACACACCACAACAAAACTGGGACCAGCCTGGAACTAAACCTAGACTAAGCTTGGACTAGACCACATCAAAACAGGACCAAACCAAGTCTACATCACTAAACTGGACTAAAATCAGGGTCAAATCTATCCTTGTCTCCATGGAGATGTTATTGCTTTGCCTGAAATATTCCCCAGTATGGCACTAAATCTGTAGATCTTGCAATTATTAAATTAAAATAATACATGTTTTATTTCACAAAAGACACCTCAAGGAACCTGCATTCTTACTGTGAGTGGTGTTGCCTCTCCACAGATCTGACCTCTAACTAACTAACATGGTGGTGTAAATTCTTATCTCCATGGAAATAAGTTAATATGGACATAAGTTTAATTGTATTTAGTGGAACATTTCAGGCAAAGCTGAAATTCTGCCAGAAAAGTTACATAGTGTATATTTAAACCTACTCCTAAACAGATATCTGGTGAAATGAATAAAATAAAAAATTGTAAAAAGTAACCATGGACACCTTTCTACATCCAGGATCGTGTTGGTCTCATTGTTCACAACATGGATGAGCATGTCTGTTTGGCCGTAGCTCACACGGTCCTTCTTATCCACATGAAACTAGAAAGAAAACCAAAAAATCTATCAAGAAACATCTTAAAACTACCAAAACATTGCCCATTTTCTTAAATTATCAATACCTGAATGTCATCTAAGTTCACAATAGCTCCTGTGATGTTGGACAAAAGGTTGAGAAATTCTTCCTGGTGTTCACGCACGATGTCTGGGATTTCGTTGAAGACTATTTTGAGCCTCTGGTCGTCCCGTAGGATGTAGATGTTCACATTAGACGTAGTGCAGCGTCCATCGATGTCACAGGCCAAAACCTCCATTTGGAAGTACCCGGGTTTATAGGCCCCAAACAGGTCATATGTGCGGATAATGCCATCTGTTAAGCCTGTAAAGGAAATGACTGGTTAACTTCATTGTTTTTAATAGTTATAGCAGTAATATTCTCTAAATGAACACTGGTCAATGTTATTATCTTGCAAGTTTAATGCATATTTCACAAAAATCTAGTTGTTTCCAGTAGTATATTTGTAAAATGTGTGCCACTTGAGACTATTGAAGGGGAGCTATCCAGTGCTGGAAAGTAACTCATTATTTGTACCAAAAATACATATTCAGAATACTAATTTGGAATAAACATACCCAGATTTTGCTCCCAGTATCCCAGTAATCTTTCATTTGATGGTAGAATACAGCTACTTTGCAAAAATCAAAGGAATAAATGGCAGAATTTTCATTTTCATCAGTATTTTCTTCAGACTGAATAAATACATTTTCTTCCCAACACTGAAAGTTAATCATGATTTTGAATGACTCTACTGACAAAAATAGTGCAAAAAAGTATCTACTGAATAGTTCATTTTTGTGTAAATGCTTTCACGCTATTTGAGCAAAGGCCCAAAACCTTAAAACTGACCACAGTATGAAAAATGTATGTGTAAAACCAAACAAAATCATTGACAGAGACGGAGAGGATCTTACCGATAGTGAACACGTTGCCCACTATCTCACTGCCGTTGTTCTGGGTCTGGAAATACTGAGTTGTCACAATGTGGTAATGAACTATACTGTTGTTCCCAATGTCATTGTCTATGGCCACCACTTTGATCAGCTCAGAGCCCACTTTGGCATTGGTCGCCACCCCTGAAATAAGGACATATAAATGAGAATTAGAAAGACAAAAGAAATAAAACAGCAACACAGTCTGATTGCTAAATAGTACATGGTCACGTCACACATTGCACCATATAATGCATGTATCTTACTCTAGTGTTTAATCAATGATGTTCTGGTAAACTTTTATTGATTTAATTTAAAATGTTTTTTAGATTTCCACTTTAAAGGCCCCATATTGCCCAGGGCTCTGTTCAGCCATGTAGGAGTAGCTTTCAAGTTACCGGCTGCTTTTACCTTGATTTCAGTAGGGACTAGCAATTCTAGGGCTGAAATGATCCAAATGATTCTAGTGGAGGTGTGTGGAGTTTAAAAACACAGTGGAGCACTTTATTGCCACATGACATCACAAGGTGGAACAAAATGTCAGCCTAAATATGCAGGTTTTGTGTGTTAAACATGTGTGAATGAAACAAAACACAAATCGAGCTATGTTTGTGATAAGGAAACAACATTATAACATAGATCAGAAAATTGTGCAGTATGAGCCTGTAATTGTGCATTGTATTTTGGTTTAGTAGATCTATAATAATAGCTTTGCCCAGTTTTTTCAAGTTATGTATTCAGAAATAAGCTTGAAATGGGCCTTGTCTTGGCCTTACAGCTGCACTGTGTCATTTTAGAATGTTATATTTCTGTGCTTTCCTAAACATAAATACCTCACCTGCTGTGTACTCCGTCTTGGTGAAGCGAGGCGTCTGATCATTGATGTCCTCCAGAACAATGCGGACCTCCAGCAGACTGGGGTCCCGGGCAGGGTCCAGGCTTCGGGGTCTGGACGCTCTGGCTCCTCTGGGAGGCGTCCAGCTCTTGTTACTGGAGGCTTTGACGATAATGGAGAAGGCTGCAGTTTCCTCTCTGTCCAAATCCCTGGTCAGCCTCAGCTCTCCGTCCAGACTCAAGGCAAAGTTTCCATCCGTGTTTTTCCCTGAAACAAAAAGGGAATAATGCAGCTTATGATAAAGCATTATATCTATCAACATTCCTTAGGCTGCAATTTTCTATGGCAATGCTTACGCTACTGAAGTTAGGCTCCAGTCTGGGCTTCAAATTCAATAACACTTTATTTATCCCCAAGGGGACTATTCATTCTGGGCTTTTACCACCCTCTGAATGTATCCACAGATTTCAGAATGATGAGAAATTAGACCCGTTGCCATAGTGATTAACAACAAACTAATATATCCTGGGAATGGAAACTATTTGTTAAAATATTGCATAGAACAGGAAGCTGAAAAAAATCCATGAATAAAACTGACTTAGCTAAAAATAAACTTTAAACTTGTGCCATCAAACAAGTACCTCCTAAATAACATAAGTCTCTCGTTAGAATTAGACAGCTATTGTTTTTTTCCAAGTAGTCAGAGATACAGTATCTATGGAAGAAAAAAAAAGAAAAAAAAAAACTGGACCAGAAACACATTGATCACAGGTTCCAAATTACACAGGCTTTTGTATGTGTGCATTAGGACGTCTAAAATGTATTTGTCTTTCTGTTCCTGTTTAATGCCTCCATGGTAACTGTAACCCCAGCACAAAGGAAAGTGACGTCACTGAAAACAATCAATATATTTAGGAAAAAAATGTTTTGTTTTGTTTGTTAGTAACTACATTATGCTCCTATACAAATCAGATTACAATTGTAAAGATACAATATAGACGTCACTGGAGAGTTTAAGTGCAAGTCTCCATAGAAAGAAGCACGGGTGAAAAACACTAATATTTAATTTAAATACATAGTCATTTGTCAAGGGTATTTTATGTTTTTTTTAATTAATACAGATGTACCAACACGTTCACATATGTTGTTTACATAGTTTCAAGGTTTCATAAACACAGGAAAGAGGCACATTTAAACCAAAGTGTAATGATTAAGTTTAGAAATTCTCAGAACTGATTGAAATGCATCTCGTTTCAGAGGTGGTGCAGAGACTGCTTATTAGAGCTACGGTTTAAAAGATTAAAGAGCTGTTTTAACAAATAAATCCCTCCAATTTGAGAGAATATTTATTTTTATTTTAACTACAAGAAAAACAACTTTTATCTCTATCTAAATGACAAAGTTTACCTGCAATAAAGTAGTAGACAATAGCATTGGATCCCTCGTCTGCGTCCACAGCACTGGTCACTTGTCCCACGATGGTGCCGAGAGGGGAGTGTTCAGGCACTTTCAGGGTTTGGTAAGGCGCACCACCACCCTACAATACAAAACAATACAATTCAATATATTACAATTATTATAACAGGAATAAACATCTGAAACATGTCTCTTACTCACTGGTGGTTTGAGGAAGACAGGTTCATTGTCATCAATATCCAACAGCGCCACCTGCAGAGGCTGTGTGGTTTCGTAAGGCACTGGCTGACCCATGTCCCGGGCCACAATGATAAGCTGTAGAAAATATGAACTTAATCATTTGTTTCAATGGACAAATGTAGATCTTAAATACACTGAAATGATTAGACTCTAAATTCTAAACTAAAAAGGTCCATTGCTAGTTTTCTTCTCATATCAAGTAAAAAACTACCTTTTTCCCCATTTTATGTTAAATATGACTTGCTCCAATTGCAAATTTTATTTCTAGAGTAGTAAAAATGGACTCAAATCAAGATATTTAATACTTAATGGGTCTGTACATGATTCTTTCCCATGTATTGTTTTGCCCCAGCACCAGTACTGTATATTGTATAAGCTAAGCATCTCTGGAGCACGCTGTCTGCATCTAACAGGCTCTATTCACGTTTACCAGAAGACGTTGGAAACATGCGGATGATGATTTCCAGTGCAGTTACGACACTCGGCATGTGATAAAACTGTGGATTCAGCAGCAGCGTCTTCACAACCTGCCAGAGCTTTCCATGGGGGGCGTGACTCTTGTATCTTTTCTTTTTTTATTAAATTAGACAAATATAATACACAAATGAATAGGCAATTTATAAAAGAAAAAAATAAAAATTACAGTGACATCTACATGAAGAAAACCGGGTCATTTTGTGGATTTTGTCAGAGTTACTATCGCCAACAGAGCCCAAAGGAATTCATCATCCACACGTTTCCAAACATCTGCCGGTTTTGTGACGCAAGTGTGAATAGAGCCCATTAGGAAGCATTTCATTGTCCCATAATCAGGAAGTGTATTTTAGCACGCTAGTTGTTGCTTTACCGTCACGGCAAAACTCAGCTCTTTTGTGAAGTGCTTTTAAACTCATTGCTGTGAATATTTAGGATGCTTGGAACACATAAGAGAAGTGAGGAATAACAGTTTCAGTTGAAGTAGTTCTGTTTTTTTTTTCCACTCAAGCCATGTTTAGCTTGTTCAAGGTTGTGTTCTTGTAGTGTGAGTCCTGTGGCGTACGCTGAGCAGGGCCTGTTTCTCGCGGTCCAGTTTGACAGTAGTGGTGATCACTCCTGTCATGGCGTCGATGCGGAAGTTCTCCCAGTCTCTGTTCCCGGCTCCAGTTTGCAGGAAGCCATAGCGCACTTCTCCATTCACCCCCTCATCTGCGTCTGTGGCATGGACCTCGTACACGGGCAGGCCTGGAGGCTGCTCCTGGATCAGCACATTAAATAATAGGGATTTTTACAATAGCTGATATAGACTTAGACTTAGACAAACTTTGTTGATCCACAAGGGAAATTATTTGGGCACAAGTAGCTCACGCATCACAATGTGTTATAATAACAAAGAGGAAAAAAATGTCAATGGTAATAATAAATTCAAAATAAGTTGCAAATACTATTTCCTTCCTGATGTTAGTAGACTATTATTTTAAATTTGCCAATATTTGCACTGTCAAGGATAATATAAGAGAACCTTTTTCCCACATTTCATTTGTTTATACAGTTTGTTCAGATGGCTAAGTATCAATAGTTATAAAAAATGTGAAACAGTTTCCAATTGTTAGATAGTATTACTCAATGTATACTGTATTTCAGGTCTTAAGGTATTAAAAGAAAAAAATGGACAATGACAATAGCAGGTAACTAAAAATAAACCCACAAATTTGAAAAGAATAGATTAGAAAATGTCAACTAAAAGTAATTTCCTGTCCTGACAATGTACAACTGAGAGCCGACACCTCAACATTTCATCTATGGTGTTTGTAATCAGAAAACACAGTGTATGAACCTTTTTGGGGTTAGTAAGATTGTAGTATTATAGCCTTACCTCCGAGATGTGAATGATGGTACCATTGGCCGGCCGCACAAACACAGGTCTGTTGTCATTGACGTCGATCACGGTGATGATGAGGGTGGCAGTGCCCCACAGCGGAGGTCTGCCCTGATCTGTGGCCACGACTGTCAGGTTAAAGTGTTCGGAGGAGAGAAGCATGCGGCGCGAGCGGATCAGACCAGTGTTTGGGTCCAAAGCAAAGGCATCTAAAACAGAAAAGACAGAGGTGTTAGGGCTGAATCTGGGGGAACATATGCAATTGTGATTTTTGCATTTTTTTCTGTGTGTAATTAAATTCTGCCTATTGTAATTTATGTTTTAAAATCTGGATGCAGACACTTTTTTGCAATTGAGATGTTTTGGCTCCCATTCATTTTCAGTTCAGCTTAGATCACACTTGGACAAATGAGGAATTACACCGTCTTGATACAGACATAATGTTACAATTGCAGCCTTTTGGGATGAGTTTATAACAACCATTCATATTGTGATTGTGATTAGATTGTTGTGACGCAAACATTAGGCACACACATGCTTCATTTAGAATAATATGACAAAATACCTATATTCCAGTGTTTAAATTAAAAGTTCTCCTGTCTGATCCAAGCAGTGAGTTCAAGAATCACATTTGTTTTACTGCAGTGAGACTTGAGGGCCTGAAGATTATGAGCATCCAGACTGTTTATGGCTCTTTTTATACCCACACATCTTCTGAAATGTTGCCAATTAACATAATTATTTGGCAACCGCTTCTTCAGATATATGGCTGTCATCAACTTTTACAAAATGGTAAAATTTTGTAAATCATCTCTCTGATTATCTTATGTTGACATCAGATTAATTTATGGGTTCTGTGTTATTTATAATAGTCACAAAAGATACTAAAATCAAGTTAATTCACTTTTTACCGACAACAATTTAGTAATTTCAAGCATCATATCAGGTTTTAACATCTTAGCCTAATTATGCTTTTAAAGAAATTAGGATTTTAAATAGGTTAAGGTTAGCATTAATCTATTTTAAATGACTCTGGACTAAACCAGAATAAGACCAGGACTAAACCAGAACTAAACTGGGTTCAAACTAGGACCAAACCTTGAAAAGTGTGAACGCAGTCTCAAAAACATCACGCCAACATTATATTACAGAATTACTATGGTGTTTTTATGTATTCATATTATTCACAGTGACCTTTTTGCCTTGTGTAGACGCCTGTACCTGTGTTTGCTCCCAGCATGGTGTAGAGTATGGCTCCGTTGTCGCCTTCGTCCAGGTCGGTGGCTTTGATGGTGATAACGGAGGTCCAGCTGGGCTCATTCTCAAACACACTGGTGTTGTAGACGCGCTCAGAGAAACGGGGCTGGTAGTCGTTTATGTCCAGGACTGTGATCAGGACCTATCAGAGCGCACATTCAAAGAGCCCGAAGTGATTAATAATGCTAGGATCATCGCATACTATAACACAGAGACACATGATTCATTCTTCAGTCTTTTTGGTATTATCACAACAAACATGTCGCTGCTGTTGTTCAAAAGACCAACAACTATCTTCAAGCAAGCAGAAATAAGTAACAGTAATAATCTTCACAAACTCCAATAAGGTATTTATCACATATCGAATCTGCATGTAGTCTATAAGTTTAAGTTTAAGGTCACGGTGCACTTCTTTGTCCTTTCCTTCAATTATGTTGTTACAACCTGTCAGGGGCAGAGGTGCAAAGAACGTCTCCAGATCCTAAGTCAGGCTTGGTCTACATTACCTGGATGACTTGACCTATTGTGCATGTTTTGGGTTGATGGGGTAAACCGGAGATGCAAACTCTGCCTAGATGCAAACTCTGCACAGCCTAGGAGTCAAACCCACAACCTTCCTTCTGTGAGCTGGATTAGGGAGAACTAGCCACTCATTGGGTAGTAAAATAGGTAATGCATAAGTAATATTTAATTGATGTAACTGACTTTGTAATTAGCCATATGTTTATTAAACTCACATATCATTGTCCATGGAGTGTGTATAACAGTCCCATTTTTTCCAATAATTTTCTCCCAGGTGACGTTGTAGGCAAGGATTGAAAGTCATGAGTCCATTGTGCGGATTTGTTTGATAATTAGTGTCAAAAGTCTCATTGCAGGTGCCTCTTTTTTCAACCAGTATTTTGCGACCAGAATAATCTCAAACAGATATGTATCAAGTTTACTTAAACCTTCTGGGGGTATACAAAAAAATAAAGTAAAAAAATACAGCTCAACTCGAAGGCACAGCACTGAATACATTAGTTCAACCTTTTCTCAGAAGTTAGTTATTTCTGGGCATGACCAGAATATATGGCCCTGGTTCGCCCTGACAGTTCCACACTCTCTCCAGCAGGGGCACTGAGTAGCCAAAATCTTTGACTTGTACTGTCCATCCATCCATCCATCCATCCATCCATCCATCCATCTTCTCCCACTTAATCCGGCTGGGTCGCGGGGGCAGCTTGCTGCCCAATACTCATAGCACCTGACCCCCCCTATGAACCCCTCTGCAGGTGGTGAGCCCACAGGAGGGTGGACAACATGGTCCTTGATGTTAGTTCATAGGGGTGCGGGCATGTTTTGGGTTGATGGGGGAAACCGGAGTACCCGGAGGAAACCCATCCAGACACGGGGAGGAACATGCAAACTCCACACAGAAAGGCCCGGGCGACCCGGGGATCGAACCCGCAACCTTCTTGCTGTGAGGCCTGAGTGTTGCCACTCAGCCACCGTGCCGTGACTTGTACTGGTGTGATAAAAAAGCGGACCAACAAAAATCTCTCCAGGTGAGTGAATTAGTAGTATGGCTTTGAGGATCTATATGCTTTTGATCAAAAAACTGCAGCTTTGGGCAACTGGTGTAAAACAGTTTTATGCAGTTTTAATTTAAAGTTTCCAGTGTATTATGCATTGAACTGTAAAATGTAGTATAATAATACACAATCCATTCTGTCTTGTCCTTGGATAGCCTTAATATCCATAGCGCTCCATAAGCTCATACCTGCACAGAGTTCTCCCTGCGGTTGCTGGGGCTGCCTCCAGGATTGTCCCGGGCAACAGCGGTCAGAGTGTAATGGTCCTTAGTCTCTCTGTCCAGCGGAGAGAGGATGTAGATCTCGCCCTATCGCACAAACAGGAGGGGAGCGATTAGGAAGGAAGTGCCAGCAGCGTCAGGGAGGGGCCCTTTTATCAACACAGACAGACTGGGTGTCTATGTATCACAATGAGAAGCAACTGGGTAAATGTTTAGGCTACACTCCAGAGCTTCGGTACTTGCACAAAACAATCTCGGTGAGTGAAGTGCAAGATATGTTACATGACACAAGATGTATTCCCGCTGACATTTGAGGGATTTGCAGAAGTACCAACTCGAGTGTGCTTTCAGCTGTACAAATATAACCAAACTGAAATACAGACTGAAAAGCAAGATTAGAAAAGGGCTAAATTCACTTTCTCCCTCCTCCATAACCCACATTTCCTATGCAGTAGAACCATAAGCCACCTTAGCCTTTCCATTCACTCCTCTTTTCACAACGGCGTTTATAATCTCATCAAAATGCAAAAGTTTATCTAGTCAACAATGTTTCCTCACTTTTCAAACTAATACTGTGTCTGTTTTGGTGTCTCCTGGTTAAAGGGCCTGGTTATGCTATTTCTGAATTATGTTATGATGTTTCCTCATCAGAAATCAGAATTGTGTTTTGTTTCATTCACACATGTTTAACAAAGAAACTCTGCATATTTAGTTCTTCTCTCAAACTGAAAACACTCTGTTCCTCCTTGTGATGTCAAGTGGTTTTTGAAACTCCACATCACTAAACTTCACTAGAATAATTTGGATACTTGCAGATCTAGACTTTCCAATATCTACTGAACTAAAGGTAAAAGGAGCTGTTAACTTGAAAACCATCGCTTCATGACATCACAAGACGGAACAGAGCATTTTGAGCTTTGACAGAGTATCCCCAGGTTTGACTACCCCAAATTTAAGACTTTTTAAAGACCGTTTGAAGACCACTTAAATGAAAATCAAGAACAAAATCGCACCCATTATGTGGACGAAAATCACCAGATCCAATTCTAATAATGATTATTATAAACTCTCATTCAAAACTCATTTATAGTTGTATGCAGTGCTTGTAAAATGGCCAAAAAATCATGTATAACATTCTAACAAGACAAACTAAGCTTTCACATTGTCTTGTCTCACACTGCACTGCAGCCCAGGTCAGTATACAAAAAATAGGCTAATGAAATTTAAAACCTTGGTGAAAAAAATAAGACTTGGACAACATAATTTTAAGGCCTTAATTTAGGAACATGAAATTTAAGACCTTTTTAAGACTTTTAAGACCCTGCAGCTATCCTGTTTGAAAATGTAGACAATCCAGTAATGCAGGATTAGTAAAAAACAACTCCAGGTTTGTTTTTGAGGAGGAAACAACATTCTAACATAACTTAAGGCTCACAAGGGTCAATGCATACCCCTTAAGTACCTATAGTATGAAGTATTAGAATATATTTGTACTTACAGTAGTGGGTCTGATCCCAAACTTGCCCTCTCCATCCACCAGACTGTATTCAAGCACAGCAAACAGGCCTGAATCTGCATCTGTGGCCTGGACCCGAACTACGGTGGCCCCTAAGTTCACATTTTCAAAAACTGGCTCCTTCAACACAATGAAACATACAAGTCAACTGAAATAGCAGGGTTTATTCAAATATTCAAATCAAACTGTTTATTTCTTTACTGCGTACATGATAAGCAGGCTGTAGAAAGATTGGATTATTGTCGTTGACGTCTACAATGCTCAGATAAACTGGGAGCTCAGCAATTCGGGGAGGGCTGCCGTGGTCCTGGGCTCTGATGGTGAAATTCAGCCAATGGACTTGCTCATAGTCCACTGTCTGGTTGGCCATAATTTTACCTACAATATAAACATGATACATAATTTTAGTAGCAATGTTGTTTTTTATTCTTCTTAGAATGTTTTACATTTTTTATTCTATTTAGTAGTTTCTAGCTTATTAAAAGTATATATTAATATTTTAGTTAAAGGTTTATTTGTTTTTAAAAGGCCCAATTCTACATATTCATCTTAAAGGTGCTCTATGTAACTCGCTGGTAAGGGTATGTCACTTGCTTGTCTCCATGGAAATGTCAGTGCTTTGCTGGAGCGTTGCACAGTACTGCATATCTTCCTTTTTGCAATTCCAGATTTTTTTTAGAATGTATAAAATGTACAGGTTACAGTTTCTGCCTCAAGTGGAGGAGTTCAAGTATCTCGGGGTCTTGTTCACGAATGAGGGGAGGATGGAGCGTGAGATTGACAGGCGAATCGGTGCAGCGTCGTCAGTGATGCGGTCGCTGTATCGGACCATTGTGGTGAAGAGGGAGCTGAGCCGAAAGGCAAAGGTACTACGGTCATGAGCTCTGTGTAATGACCGAAAGGACGAGATTGTGGATACAAGCGGCTGAAATGAGTTTCCTCCGCAGAGTGGCCAGGCGCTCCCTTAGAGATAGGGTGAGGAGCTCAGTCACAGGGGAGGAGCTTGGAGTAGAGTTGCTGCTCCTCCATGTCAAGAGGAGCAGCTGAGGTGGCTCGGGCATCTGGTCCGGATGCCTTCTGGATGGTGTTCCGGGCATGTCCCACGGGAAGGAGGCCCCGGGGAAGACTCAGGACACACTGGAGGGACTATGTCTCTGGGCTGGCCGGGGAACGTCTCGGGGTCCCCCTGGTGGAGCTGAAGGAAGTCTGGGAGGCTGCTGCCCCCATGACCCGCCCCCGGATGAAGAGGGATGTATGGAAATGTACAGTGAAAAATTGTTCTTATGTCATATGCCATACTGTGGTACATTCTAGGAAAAGCAATATCATCTCCATGGAACAACCAAGTGGCAAACCCACCACCAAACAAGTTACATAGTGCATCTTTAATATTATACTTTCAGTCTACTGCTGCTGTTCTTGTACTTTTCTTTTGACACACTGAAGTTAGCAATCTTTGGGACAATTTAAGGCTCTATCTTATCCTATAACATGGCCCTAGTGGCACATTTAAATACCTGTAGAGGGGTCCTCCAGCCGGACATAATCTCCTCGGGGCAGGTGCAGGAGCTGGTAGATCACCTGTCCATTGGGGCCTTTGTCTGGGTCCACAGCAGACACGGAGAGGAGGGTGGTCCCAGGCTGAGCTCCCTCTAAGATCTTCTCTGTGAAGTTAGTCACTCCAAATGGACGGAAACGGGGAGCATTGTCATTCACATCCAATACATTGACCGTCAGCCTCGCTAAAATGACAAGAGCCAAATAAGTAGATAAGTTTTAAGTTTGGTGGTCATTCTCCAACGGGCTTCTACATCTCCAGCCACACAGTGAAAGGGTCCACACCTATTCAATCAACACATTCAAATTTTCTACAACTCACCCTTGTGTCATAGATGATGATGTTTTTATATTTTTGCTTTATACTGTAGATGCTGTAAATGTGCTATATAAATAAACTTGACATTGATTTTGTTATAGCAAAAGAAAATTCAATTCTGCCAACTGGACAAAAGTTTCGAATCCAGTTGACAGAACTGAGTTTTCTTTGCTGTGGACGCAATCTGGACGATTGAGGATTACACAGAGATCTTTGACTTTGATAAATAACCATACAACAGCTTGCCCTTATGCAACAGATAACCTTATGTCATGTAAAATCACCATTCATCATCTATTCTAAGCCAATTGTAATAGACAAATCTGTATGTTTGAGCCTTAATCAACTCTTACTATTTTGCTACTTATTTTGAAATTTTAATTTTTGTATTTTTGCTCTTTGTTATTATATTCTAATGTGTGAGCTACTGTCCAAGTAATTCCCCCTGTGGATGAATAAACTTTGGACATAATTGTCTTGTATGTTTGTGTTAATTATTGACTTACCATTTGGGACACTACCGGACTTGTCTATAACTTCACTGGCGTTATCATGGACAGACACAATTATTTCAAATGTAGCAACCAACTCCCTGTTGAGTGGGTTTCGCACAAAGACGGCACCTGAAATACAAAAATACAACATATGTTACCATCAAGTGAGAGAGAAGAGTGGAAAAATGAAACACTTTGAAATACCTTCACCTTAATTAGCCTTAACAGAGCATGAACAAAGACATATTTCATAGTGAACAAACAGTATATTAGGAATGATTCAGGTTTAGCAGCAACTTAATTAATACCCTAACTCCTCACCCTAACCCCTTAATTAAGTAGTTAAGGTGTAGTTATTATAAAGGAGTTAGCACAGTACCAACTGCTTTAAACCAGGACTAAATCAGACAGAGACACAAGGTCTTTTTGCAGTATACTATATATGAACTTAGGACTTCAGGTTTAAGTGTAAAGTAACTTTGTCTAAAACTTTTACTTTTGTACACGACCAGGCAACAAAAATATATCCAGATTGACTGAGCGCTGTGTCTCACCAGTGTGCAAATCAATGCCAAAAGAGTCTTGGAGGCCACCAACTGGGTTGTTCCCATCATCCTTTGCTTCGACGGAGATGATGTAATATTCCAGTCTGGGGTGGAGATCTGGGTCCTCTGCTGTTAATGTTGCAACTACTACACCCGGTGGCGTAGATTCATTCACATTTATAATAGTGAACGGCTCAATAAAACGCGGCCTAGAATCATTCACGTCGTCCAGGAGCACTGTGAGGGTGGCTGTCCCGGTCAGTGGGGGGGTACCGCGGTCCGTCGCCATGACAACGAGGCGGTAGGACCCTCTCTCTTCCCGGTCCAGAGTGGAGTTTCCAACCAGGACCGCCCCGGAGATGGAGTCGACCACAAAGCGATCCTGGGCTCCGCTCTCCAGGCGATAAGAGAGCCAGCCATTAGCGCCCGAGTCAGCGTCTGTGGCCGAGAGCTGAGTGACAACCACACCTGTAAGAGACACGCAGTAGTACACACAAATTTATTTTTATAATCTACCTCAGTATAGGCAACAATGTTGGCTAAAGTGTGCATTGTGTCTCCATGGTAACTGATTAGCATTTTTCCAATACACATACATGTAGAACACTCCCAACATGTTGTCACTGCAAACTATCAAACCCTCTAAATTTATATTTAGTGCTAGTACTATACTGTTTTTGGTGTAATTGTATCATTTATACTAGTAATACAAAATGCAAGTTAGAAGTCACAATAAAAAAGCATGTTTTTCATTGTGTTGTACATAAAAAACTTCAAGGCAAGCACACTCCATCAGAAAGGTTACACAGTCCCCTATTAAACAAAAAGAAAGAGAATGACTCTCTGACCTGTGGGGCTGTTCTCAGGGAGTCTCACGCTGAAGCTGGAGGGGTTGAAGACTGGAGGGTTGTCGTTTTGGTCCAGGATGGTCACAGACAGAGGGACACTGCTGTTTAAACCGCCAATGTCCTCAGCCACAATGAACAGCTCAACCCGGGGCTCCAGAAACGCCTCGCGGTCCAAGTTTGCCCCCGCACGAACCAGTATCACTCCTGTCAGAACATTAGACTTAAGGACTCAGCTCTTGCAAAAATTGGTACAAAATCATATTTAGATTTCTGTGTTATCAAGGAAGTGTTTTTTCACTCATCAAATAGTTTCAAGGTTCTGGCCTTGTCAAAACAGGATAAATGCAAATTAAATACAAACACAATTTTTAGCAATTGATTTGACCAATGATCATGACTTTATTTGATTTAAGGCTCTAATATATGTTTTATTGTGAAAATAAAGCAAAAATAATTCTCTTTCCAATGTAAATAAATGAATGAAAAGTTATTCTGAATAATAATGTAGCATAACAAAACTAACATACAATAATAGTTAGCTCAGTATACAAACATGTTACATGTTACCTGTGTCTGGGTTGACAGTGAAGAGGTCCACCCTGGCTCCAGTCAGATTGTATCTGACCACAGCGTTTTGGTTGATGTCCTTATCCTCCGCCAGGATGGGTCCATTCAACACTGTCACTGTGCTGCCTGAAATACACAAAGTCTGCTTTTCAGATGGGATAACTCTTTTTTTTCTTGATTTTTATGAGAAAACATTAAGGAAATTATGTTATATAAATATTTTTAGATACATGCACACTGCCACACTGCAACAATTTCTTCTCTTTATCATGTTTACTAAGTCCGAAGGATGGATGTTTCCTATTTTTAAACAATGATAAATGTTAATCAATCCTTCAAATCATAATCTGTTTAAGAGTTTAAGAGTTAAGAGTTTAAGAGTTCAAACAGATCCAGGAAGTAGAGTAGACCGTGACACAGACTTGTTCAAACCACACATCTTAGCTGTGTATACATGTAAATCGAGCAGAGCAGACAGAGAGAGTCTAGTTTGTAGTAGTTTGTGTGAGCGGTACCTGGTGCAGAGTTCTCAGTGATTTCTGCTCTGTAGCTCGTACGACTGAATAAAGGCCTGTTATCATTTTCATCCAGGATCGTGATCACCATTGTGTCTGAGTCCTGAAGGACGACATAGGACATTGGACTATTAGACATTAGATTAACTTGTAAATTATAATATTAATGCAAATCCAACATGCATTATTCTAAAACCGTGTATGTGAGCCTGGCGAGTTCAGATTAGCTTTGTGTCAATAAACACCCAAAGTACAACATCTATGTAGGATTTGGCAGATACATTTTTAAAAACGGTTTCCTTAAAGTTAGTAACCAAATAATGATAGTGACAGTGTAAGGACAAAGTCAGCTAAAGGAAACACAGTTACACTTTTGTAGACTATTAGATTCTTTTTACAACTTTCTAGTTCATCAGTTTGACACCTTCTCCACAAGTTAAACTAACATGGTCTTTAATTTTACAGAGTAAGCAGAGACTGTTTATGTAACACTATGGTCTATTGCTAGATTAATTTGCAATATTTTCACATGACTAAAGTTGCACCAAGTGACTTTGTGGAGATGTTCACAATAAGAATGCATTTATTTTAGCAATAAAACACTTGTTACTGACTATATGGAAAATAAATTGGTTTACTGCCATACTGTGAAATATTTCTAGCCAAGCATTAAGCATTTCATACGCAGGTGTTTTTTCAAGTTCTTAGCCAATCTGTAAAAACTGAAAAAAAAATTCTATGTACTTGAGGTAGTCTCAAACATTTCCCTCTAACATAACAGAAAAAACTTGTTATCCTTCTTGTAAATAGTTCCTCTTTTCGACCAGAACAAATTACCACTTGAATGTTTAGAAAGAAAGTGTTAAAGTTGCATCACGTGTGGCAGTATTGTACCCTGCGAGCGATGCGCGGGTTCTCAGGATTATCTTTGACAGTGATGGTCAGTCTGTACTCAGCCACTCGCTCTCGGTCCAGAGGTCTGTTCACATGTACCACACCAGTCTGAAACACAAACATGTAAATAGATGGATATGTGACTGGTATAAAGATGACATTTATGTGAAATTACAGTGTATTTCATTTACAATTGGCCTTAGGGACACCCGAGCACACCTGATCTTAGACCACAGCTTTGTAATAATAAATGTTTTTTATTTAAGTTCAGAAATGTACATTAACTATATATTAAAATACTCACATGTAAGAGGGATATGCAGTATAATTACAAATGGCACGGACTGAACTGAGACTATATTACTATATAATCACACGTTTTTATGACATTCACGCTCATTTGCTATTAATGTGTTCAGGTTTCTGGTAATTTTGAGAAATGTTGGCCATTGAAAAAACTATTTTGTACTGATTTGTTCATTTCTATAGCAACTGTGCTAATTTCTCATCTCTATGATCTCCATGGATAAGCAGGTAAAAGAAATCAGTATTTCGGCATTTGATATTATGATAGGAGAATCTGCAGTGACCCTGGGGTCAGACTGCTCGCAGTGCAGTCCGGTGGAGCCGGTGGAGGTGCCGTAGCGCTCTGGATTAATTCCATTGGGATTCTATTTTTGCCTGACGCCAGAGTCCACCACAGCCTTTTCCCTTACAAAATAAATAGTTATTTCATGAACAGGTGCTCTTAGGATGCAGCTTCAGGCGGTGACACAACAGAACAGCACAAGTGTCACTCTGCAACAAAGTCTGAGTCAATGGTGTGAGGTGCAACTTTTTAGTTAAAGTTCTGACCATTAAAAAATAAGTTAATAATGAAAATAACTAAAAGTAAATAAGATGATCTTACAGTGTCATTGATGTAGAAAGCCCCATCCACATTGCCGGCGGTGATGTTGTACGTGAGGAGTGCATTTCGTCCACTGTCTGCATCTGTGGCTCGGACTCTGGCCACTGAGTAGTGAACAGGAGCGGCCTCACTCACACTGGTGTTATAGGGCAGGTTCAGGATCACTGGGTCATTGTCATTGATGTCAAGAACCAAGACACCGACCACCACCTGGAAAAAAGACACAATTTCTAAGCAAAAAGCTACAAAATTAAAAGTATACATTGATGACTTCAGGCCAAAATGTCTTGTAAAAGGTGCAATTTTTAACATGACCAGTTGTCAAGCAAAATCTGGTGAAAATGGCTTTATTATATTGAGTATGGCTTCTACGTCCGAATGTATTAGAACTTTTAGACTTTGGTATTTAAAAAAACATAGAAGAAAGAACCTACTACTCCTACACTTAATACATTATTTATTATTAATCTGTCATCACAGTTACGCTTACCTCTTTTGTATTTGTGGACCTGATTGTCCCATGAGGGCAATTTGTCCTCTATAAATCAGAAGTATGTAGCTGAAAGCCTACTGAGTGTTTTGACATTATTAAGTGATGAACGTGAGCGGTGTAAGCCCTTGTTGTTGAGTATAAACAGTACATGTACGCACAGAGCTGTTTCTGGAGGGCGTTCCCAGGTCGCGGGCTGTCACTGTGATGTTGTAAAATCCAGTGGTCTCTCGGTCCAGTTCCACATCCTTCCTCACTCTGAGCTCCCCCTCCACCGGAGACACCATGAACTCATCTGACAAAGGCACACAGGCTTATCATAAAGACATCATGCTTTTTTTAGGGTATTTAGTACTGAACAAAAACATATATAGCTCATGAGTTTACATACTGAATTGTTGTGCAGCACTACCTTTGATGTTGAACTGTATATATATCTACAAAACTTAGTTCAAATATGAATTATATAAAAACTAAAGAAAATATCTGTAGATGTTATCTGGCAACCATGCAAATAGTGGTGTAAAATTTGCTTTATTACCACTTCCTTTAGCCATGGGCAGTAAATTTATCAGGAAGTGTTGCTAAGATACTAGCTGTTTCTTGGCATGAGTTTAATCTTCGTTATAAACAAGGAAGCATTCACAAGACAAAAAGATATAAAAAGACTATAGTTCACGTTTTCTAGTAGAGAGAAGACAGGAATTCTGAAACAATATTGATAAACAAAATCAGAACATTAATATTTTCTTTGTTTCTTTGTAGACAAGATATTAAAACAAAACAATAGCAGAATAGCAAATTATATTCAACATTTTTTTCCCATTTTTTTCCTATTTTAAGTATATGTGAGTTTCAGTTTCCTTTTATATGCAACATTTTGAGGAGTTTCACATATTTTGTTCAAATTGTTCTATGGCAATTTTCTGTCTTCTGAAACCCAGGGATAGTGCTCGACCCATAGAGCAATATTGTCCCCTGGTGTGAAATAAATTGTGAAAATTATTGTAACTCAACCCCCCAGCACATACTTTGATAATCTCCTGCTGTGATGCTGTACTCAATTTTTCCATTGAGTCCGGAGTCTTCGTCTGTCGCTTTGACAGTCCAGACTCGGGGTCCCGGCTGCCCCTCCGTCACCTCGAAAGGCCCCTCGTAGGGTCTGGGGAAAGTGGGCGTCACATCGTTTATGTCCAGTACGTTCACCAAAACCTGGAGGGGAAGGCAGTTTGTCAGCCATTGTAAAGAGTGGACGTAAACAACAGCAGTATGCTTCACTTGTAATTGGGAATTTAACTGTTAAAACGGTTAATCTGGTGGTTAATGGGAGAGCGTCTTTACATAATGAGCACACAGTCTTAAGCATATCCACAATAATACTTTTCAATCAAGGATAATAATATCTACTAATAAAATAGGATTAGTTTAGTTCAAAAAATCAATATACAACTACCTTGTAAAGCAAAAACCTGTAGTATTGTATTTGGTTGGGAACCTATGCACTTACATTTACTTTTACCAAGCCTATTTTGTTGTTGTTGTTTATTTTATTATAAGATATGATACAGTAAAGTGTGGAAGCCCCCATACCGTGGTGCTGGAGGTGAGCCGCAGTCTGAGTATTGGACACTGGTCTGTGGCAGTGACGACCAGAGTGTAGTGTCCATTACTGATCTCATAATCCAGAGGCTTCACTGCTGTGATCCTTCCCTGAATGAGACACAAACCAGAACTTAACATCTGTGAATACTTTTGTTTTCTTTGCTGCAATTAAATATTTTATGGCTTATCACATTTTCCCACATGTTCACATACTTTTACTTGTATTGAGTATAGTTCTTCTAGTCATGCGATTGTAATTAACTACATTAAAATCATAGTACAAGTACCAACTGTCAGTGCACAGTTGTCTCTATATCTCAAACACAGAAAAGCAGCACATTGCCTGCTTTGACTGGTTAGAGCTCAAATAATAAGCAGATTGTGGTTTAAAACAAATTCAGATTAAACAGGTTTTATATAAAAGATGCATCTAAAATTGTGTAACTTGTACTTTGAGTAGTATTTTAATGTACCGTAATCTTTATATTTTCACTTAAAACCAAATGTGGCAGCAGTACATTCTCTTGTAACTGAGAAAATTTTTAACCATATATAACTACTTTTACTGCAAATGTTCAGTACTCTTTCCACCATTGCTCCTTCTCCTCAGCACATCCAAAGGCCAAAGGTGTTTAGTTTTTAGACTTGTTTCTCACCGAGATGCTGTTGATGCTGAAGGTCTGGATGAGGTTGCCCTGGGTGATGGCGTATCTCAGTGTCCCGTTCAGGCCCTCGTCCGGATCAATGGCCGTTACCGTGGCAATGGTGGCCCCCACGGTTTCGGGTCCCTCACTCAGGACAGTCTCGTACTCCTCCTCCGGAAACTCAGGGGCGTTATCGTTCTCATCGATAATGCGCACGTAGATGGTGGTTGAAGTCTGCAAGTAAGAATAAAGACTTCTAAGTTCTACATCTACTTATCATTAAAGTTGCACTATGTAACTTTTAAGTGGAGGGTCTGCCACCTGCTTGTGTCCATAGAGATGCAGCTGTTGTGTCTTAAATGTTCCAGAGTATCCCACAGTTTGGAATTAAAAGGATCCAGCTCCACAGAGACATGCAGGTGTTGGCACCTGCCTAAGTTTGTTACCAGTGACACTGAAGGATTAGTCAAAAGCAAAGAACAAATTTCCCTTTGGGGACAATAAATTGTACCTTACTTCATTATCATTCTAGTTTTATTATGATTCTATTTGCAAGAACTGTTGTTAAAATTGTAATTTGTGAGCTACTGTGTCCAAGTAATTTCCCTTGTGGATCAATAACATTTGTCTTTATAACACTAATCCAATTAAAATATGAATGACTGAATGTGTGTTTATTTCAGTAGCATAAAAAGAAATACTGTACGTGCACGATATGCATACATAGTTTTACATGCCTCAAAACAAAAACAACCAAAAAAGTGTAGGCCGAAGGCACGGCTTATTACGCCTACCCATTTTACAGCTACGCTATTTTTCAGATGCACGTAATCTCCATTCATATATTTGTTACAAGTGAAAAATAGAGTTACACCTCATATCCATAAAACCATTCTATAAAAACATAAAAGTACCTGGCCATTTACCCAATACCTCCTGAGAAACTGTTTTTACTTTTAAACCACAAAGGAGTCACTTCCTCGTATATGTAATGTACTGAAACTACTCTCAATTCAAATGACATAAAGAGTAGAATATGGTAAAATCCTGTAAGTCCAGTTCAACCAGGTTCCCCTCGCGACTGGACTGTAGAATGGGGCTGTTAAAAATTAAGATATGCATCAAGGAAAGAAAAAAACAAAACAATAACAGAACAGCAAAATAGAAAGTCAAAGGTGTTTGTCAAAGTTGCACTGATACAACAGTCGCAATAAAAACATATTAAGCAATAAGTTATAGTAAATAAAACCAAGCTCCCATTCTCACCACAAAGAACACTTATCACATGTATGGCTCTTATTACGTCTTTAAAGCTTTTGGATATTTCTTGATTTTGTATTACTTAACTTAAAACATACACACTTAAATAAATTATAAGAAATTCCTGTAAATGTTTCACTTGTTTCAGATTAATTAACAGCGACACATTACGGAAAAAGGCATTTATTTGGCTACAGTTCATTTCGGGGAGTAAGAGTAACTTAATTTAGACCTAATAAAACTGAGAAAACAGCTTTATTTGTCGTCTTTGGTTACATTGCATCACTGTACGTGTTAAAATGGCTCTTTATTAGATCCAGATGTACAGGCTTCACTTGATGGCCGCTGTGGGAGTAAAGAGAGAGAGGCGGGGGCGGGGACTGTCAGTGCGAGTATCACGTTGCTTTACGCACCAAAGTTACAAGGGAGTCTGGCTAAGTTAAAGCCAAAGTGACAGACGATTGACATCCAGTGGGCTGCTCCCTTTAAACCAAACTTTAACCAAAGAGTTTTTACTTTTTCGCTTGTCTGGTAGTTTTCTTTACTTTTCAGCGAGTTGTTTTTTTTTCTCCCCAAAACTTAACCATGACGCGTTGGAGAGCTGTTTGCGCTGGGAAAGACGTGATGTTGTTCTGCGCGCTACTGGTGAACATAGCGAAAGGTAAGTGCGCTTTTTCTGATGCGCAGGGCGACCCTCCGGTCTCTACGGGCGTGTGAAGACTTGTGGACATTTTATACCTGGCGACACGATGATGTCCCGGTTCACACAGGGAGAATTACGGGTTCCACGTCAGTGACAGGAAAGAAACACGCACCATATTAGCAGAATAATCACTCGAGTAAGAAGAATTGGTTTATAGTTTGAGTCTAGACTTTTACGTGAGCTAAACTTGGGCTTACGATGTTTTCTCGGACTCTGTGTATTGTAAAGCCAAACAGCTGCGCAGTCGTGTTCTTGCTGGGCGTCAGTCTTGTTAAAATAGACTTTATGGGTTTTAGATCTCGTTAGACGATGTTGTTGTTTTGAACATCTGGCGTAAAGCTGTTCCAGCCCCTCCCAAATAAGTGCGTTGCTTAATCCCACGTTTTCGAGTCATGTTACCCTGTTTTCCCCCCAAGTTTGTCATAACAACTATTACAAAGTGTATTTTTACCGCAAACTTTCATAAACACTTCAAGTTTTTCACTCTATAGACTACATCACCAATTCAGCGTTTTGGGAAGTTGTTAAAATAGTACATTTGTTTTAAAAAATCGATACTCAGACTAGTTTAACAAGTATCGATACTAAAAAAAACCCACAAACAGCACAGAATAGGACTTTCCTGAATAGTTTTAAAATAGTCTTCATTACCATAAATTGCGAAATACAGGGACTTTTACGCACACGTTCATGCGCCAAAATGGTTATTGACAAACGCATCAGATTGCGCAGTGATTTCCAGAGTTTTTAGCCTCTCTGTTGAATCTTGTCTCGTTGTCTGAGTTTTGGCGCTGCGGGGTAAGTGCGCTGAGGAGTGAGCAGGGACAGCTGTTGCTCCAGGCTTCACATCAAACGCCATTTAAAACCTGCAGAGGTGATCACTTTTCACTCGGATTCAGTCCATTTAGATTAGCTCGCACGATAAACTTAAAGGCAACATGCTGACACACATTTTGAGACAACTACTCGGCCTTCTACTATCTGTGCCAAAAGTGACTCTACTCAGTAATGTTATTTAAATGAGCAAACAGAAGGCAAATGAAGACCACATGACTTGGCAAAGCTTTGGTCTGAAGTGGCTAATCTTTTATTTGCTCACACCCACTATTAACACTACTGCCGCTAAAATGAGAATAACTTGAGGCAACCCAGGCAACATTTTAACTTTAATCTGTCTTTAACAAGCATGGTGTAAAATATATATGGCAAAAGAAACGATAGACCTAAGATAGTGACTTAAATAGTTAAATAGAGCCACTGTGAAAACTACAAACTGCAACCTAACGCTGAGAATAATTAATTTTATTACAGACACAGACATGCAACTGACCAGCAGAAGAAAAAGTTAAGAAGTTAAGACTAAATACAGACATCAGTATCACTATTTATCTATTTATAGGCTTATACACATCTATGAAAGTGAATGCATATCCATTGCATCCCTGGAGTCATATCACATCTCTTTTGTTTAACTTGTTCCTTCCTCCAAATAATGACAAGAACATCTGTTGCTCCAGTGCCAATGCCAACACTGTACTTATCTAAGCATAACTGAACACACATTGTAATCGGTGCCTTTTCCTTGTTTGTCCTGATAAGTGCATTATCAACTTTTAGGCCTGTCCTCATTTAGACTTCCAAAATCAACATGTGTTTCGGAGGTAGAACTTGTGTAGAAACGTTTGAGGAGTGTTGGTGGACATAAGAAGTGGAAATAAGCAGGATGTGGCTACTCACTTTGTTCATTTGATAACTTTTTGATAACTTTGTAGAACTTGGCACCAGACACCGAGCCACTGTCTCCAATTAAAAATCATTTAAAGGGTCTAAAAATGGTTTCCTCAGTGGAGCAGAGCAGTGAGAACAGAGCACTCAGGCGCAGTTGCTGTCATATGTTTTTGCTGAACTTGCAAACAGTTGTGTTGGTGACACACGGGAACAATAGTGGAGGAGGGGGAGCTCCAGAGTTCTGGGGACCTTTTCTCTGCATTATTAGTTGGAGTGTGGTGGTGGGTGACATTAACAAGCAAATGACAAATAAGTGGCCTTCACTGCAGTGGAGAAGTAACAGTCAAGGTTATGCCAATGAAAGTTGTGTCTTTAACCCTGTAATATTATTAGGTTTTTAACTTGGTGCACTCCCGATGTAAACTCCCGATTGTGGCCTTACCGGCTTGTCAAAGCCTGATCCCCTCAGATCTCAGAAGCTCAGCAGGGCCGGGCCTGGTTAGTACTTGGATGGGAGATCACTGGGAATTCCAGGTGCCACAGTGCGGCCAGTGGCAAAAAAAAAACAAAAAACAAACTGTTGTTGTGTCCTTAGGCAAGACACTTCACCCACATTGCCTAGTATGAAAGTGATGCATGGCAGGACTCCCTTGAAAAAGAGATTAGTAAAACATAAAAAAAAACATTACCAATGCAACGCTTTGTAAAGTTAGATTGGCTGTTACATTTTTGTTAATTTTCAACATACTATAAAATATAAATATAACCACAAGGGGGCAAGGTGACAGTCCTTATAGCCAAGAAGCCAAGATAAATGGGGAATATCTTGCATAATTTGTTGTCATAGCCTGGGAAAATGTACAGACAATATGTATTTAATATTTATTTAAACCTTCTGCAAAATAATCTTAATAAACAAAATTATTTTCTTCCCTATGTGCACTAAACTACTGTTACTGAAAGGACAACTTTTCTCTTATATCATACGCTGCCAATGGCAATATATACCTGCTAGGTCAACAAATAATTCAGTGGATTCAGTTAATTTTGATACCATCAAACTCAATTTTCAATACCACAATCAAAATAAAACCACATGTTTCATACAATAGAATGTAATTGTAATTGCATGTCATTTTGTGCATAATTCGAGTCAATTGTGGCACAAAAGAATCAAGCATTTTTCTCACACAAATTGCATCAGTGCAAAAAACCCATGTTTCATGCAAAAGGATATTTCAGTGGCCACACTATTGCTCAAGTCATGTTGTAATCATATTGTAAACGTGCATCGCTTCACAACAGCTTGTTCTTGTGTATTTTGTGAATTTTTCAGAAAGAGGAACCAAGATTGAACATTTAAAAACTCAGAGACTCATTTTATAGCAGTGTGCAAAAGAGAGTTAGTTTTAAACCCACTGACCTGTAACATTAACCTCAATACTACATCCTTTTCACTCAATCTTGTGCTTTGTATTTCCTGTTGTTCAAGATGCCGTTTGCATTTTATTTTAAAGCTGAAGACCTGAAGTGAAACTGCTGTTGTGATTCAGTGTAAGGGGCCAGTGAAGGGGCCCTCTGACTGGTTTTATTAGCACGAAATGATGCCAAATAAAGATGTATTATCTAGGGGTTTTTCTACGATTTCCCCTAAAACTATTCTATATGTACAGTAGTGCTAATACACATGAGCTGCAGTAAATAAATTAAACACTTAATGAGTCATAGAAGTTATTTATTCAACCTTCTAAAGCTCAAATCGAATCCTAGTAAAGAAAAATAAAATAAAAATAAAAATGGTTTCCCAATAGTGCAAAGAAAAAGCACTAATATTGACCCCCAAAAATAATTCTTCCATCTATCATATATTGAAAGATAAGTCGATATAGTAATTATCTTAACAGGCCTGTTTCCACATTTGTTGAAGTTCCACATGATGGAAAAAGTCGTGAATTAATCAAAATCAATTAGTTTTCAAATTGTTCTTCTATGCGCAATAATATCAACAGAGTAAAAGCACAAGATTAGCTGCTTTTTGAATGTGTTGAATATGGACACATTTAGATGATTTATGCTTTATTTTTCACATTTCCACTCACTAACTATGATTGATTTGGCCAACAAAACAAACCAACATGGCATCAGAATAAAAATCAATTATAGAGTTGATATTTCAACAAAATCCAACTGACTAGTGACATGTGACTTGTTGGACCAAAAGCTGTACAGTCTAAAATAGAAATTAGTGTTGTCACAATACTAGAATTTCAAAGTAGATTTTGGTACTAATGGAAACACTCACACCTCAATACGAGAATGATAATTAAAACCATTCATTTTTGGTTAATGGACCTTAATTTTCAACTCAAAATTATAGCAGTTTCTTGAATATTATCATGTGATCTAATATTATATGACCAGTCAAAAGTTTGTATACGCTTTTTCATATGCATTTCCACTCTATTTCCATGATTTTTACATTATAGATTTTCATTGGAAGGTAACAAAACTATGAATGAATACATATGGAATGTAACAAATAAAAATATGCACTCAAAATAACTTAAAACTTGTTTTAGATTTTTTAAAAATGCCACCCTTTGCTTGGATCCCAATTTCTTGACCCTCATCATGAAGCTCATCAAGAGAAGGGTTTGGAGCACTGTCAACAAAGCAAAGAGTGGCTTCTTTGAGGAATTTGCATATCAAATATATTATGAAAAAATTGTTATTTAACTTTTTTTCTTTGCTACACATCTTATTTCATGTATTAGATGACTTACATATGCATATAAATGTAGAACATAGTAAACATAAAGGAAAAGAAAGACTGAATGACTGTGGGTGTAGTTCTAACTTAAAACTATCCAGGAAAGAACAAATTCTGTGCATTTAGTATGATTTATTTACAATATTATAATAAGTATCTATGTTTGATACCAGTTTTAGTATCGATTAGTATCTATGTGCTGATACTTTTGACAACCCTTTTAGAAATCTACCAGCTTTTGGCTAGTTGCCTGTTGTTATCATCAACCCCTGAGTCCATGACACCCAATGACACTTGTATTTCCATTATCTTTATACAATGAGATGCTTATTCAAGTTTCCTGACACCAACACAGGTAGTTCATGTTCATCGAGCCCTGATTATTTCCATTACAACAAGAGGAACAGTGCCAAAAGGGTCAGCCAAAATGTAGCGTAAATATATTTCATGCAACAATGTTTTAATGAATTCACACTGGATACACCTCATGCCCAAGTGAGAGATCTGTCAGAGGAAAACGTGTCCCAAACAGGTGGCAGCGGGCCTTAAAACAAAAGAGACACTGTGCCCAAACCCGGAGGGGCTGGGGGATCCTGGGAGGAGAAACCTAGATGTGTAATGGAGCCAAAACACAGATGTCTGCTGACTGAAATGAGAAGTCTGTCCATGAAGAAGATGGCAAGGGCTTATTTTACCTGCTGCTTCTGCAGCAACCACATCAAAAAGAGCTGGCACCAGTTCTGTCGCTGTAGGCCAGAAAAACACACAGCTCAGGAGGTAGTTTTACAAAGATGTACAAGACAAGCATTTTTTCCAGGCTGCATCAGTGGAACAAGACAATATGAAGGCAAGCCCTGTGCTAATAAGCGTCAGGTATCAACAACAGAAAAATTACCACCACTGACAAAGATCGGAGTTGTACAAAATGCTGTAACCCCACCAAAAAGAGAAACAAATCTTTATGGCTTACCAGATTATATATAAATGAAAATACATATTTACTCTACCTAGTTCAGAACTGATTTGAGTTTGAGATTTGAGGTTTTTTGCACACATATTCAAGTTTTTATTTACCTTATTTTTAATGCATGGCCATATTTATATTTTCTTAATCTCAGTTTATGCTTTCTATTATTATTCATCCAAATAGATCACACATTAACTTTTTGGCATATGTTCACTGGAAAGTAAAGTATAAGAAAAAGACTCATATAGTGTGCACCAGCTTCTGCCCAAACAGACTGAAACTCAAACATCTGTGGAGTAAAAGTCCTAAAAGAGAAAATGCACTTAGTATATTTCACAGGAATTAAAACAGTCGTATATAGTGGTTTTGGCATTTGCTGGTAGTAAGCTAAAACTGTAGTAACAGCTGCCTGGTGCCTGCCAATCTGGGCCAAGCAAATCTCCTGAGCATTGTTAGCTTGAGTTCTGATTTTAACACATTGTCCAGTCTGTCCAGTATAGGGAGACAAACAAATCCTTATGTTGATCAATTGTGACATTTTCTCTTCAGTTTCGTCATTATCAAAAATATTTCAAGCATTAATTTCATGAACATAGACTTTTAATCAGTGCAGTTTAACACAAAAATAGTCCCATTTCAGTCTGGACTTTGCTCCAAATCACATGTTTTACTGACAGTGGATTGGCTCTAGTTTTAAAGATGCATTGTGTAACCTTTCTGATGGAGGGTCGCTCAAATGCTTTTCTCCATTGCTTTGTCTGGAATGTTTCACAGTATTAAACCTTTTTACCTTTAGATGAAAACCAGACCAGGTTACGGGTCAGATCTGTGGAGAGGCAGCCCCAGTCACAGTCAGAATGCCTATTTTTCTTGGTTCTTTTGAACTCTAAAACTATAAAATTGAACACATGTAAAGTAGAGCTATTTAATGTCACACTGTGGAACCTTCTAAGCAAAGCAATGACATATCTATAGAAAGAAGCAGGTGACGGACCCTCCACCATAAAAGTTACACAATGCACCTTTAAGGCCCCAAACTTAGGCCTATCATGATAATTACTTTATCAACTTATCATTCAATATATGAAAGCTGGAACAACCATTTTTTCTGTACTAAGTTTTGAGCTGTTACGTGTGGTTAAATAACTTCTATCACTCATTATAGATACAAACTAAATACTAACATATTATTCTGCTATTTGTCTCTTGCACATCTTGTTCTCTTACCAATATTGTACATTTAGATCTTGACAGACTTACCCAATCTGATCATTGCCACTGTGAAATGATAGAATCTGATTTAAAAATAATAATTTATAAAAAATATTATTACATGCACAGTCCTAGTTCTGTCCATAGTTCACAAATGACCACACCACATTGAATTCTGGTTATACAACACTCACTGCAATGCATGTGAATGGACAAACAAGGACCACTGAGCTATTTCTTCCACTACAGTCCACACAAGACGCCTATGGCCAAAGGAAGGGTGTGTGAGGGATAATGGGACGAGAGCTTATCCCCCTATTGTCCCGGTGCAAATGCAGGAATAACCATTGACCGGGGGGGCAGTAGTTTCACTCAATCACCCACTCTGGTCCCCTATAACACAATAGGCAGTGACACTTAGACAGGATGCTTCGATATAAACATATACAAACTCAGGGCTAATCAAAAAGTGAAGGCCGTGGGTCGGTCAGCGTCTCTGTTTCCCTTTCACTGGAATGTAAACCAAATGTCAGAAGATCGTGTTGACATTAAGATGGACAGGGCACTTCCTTCTTTGTGCTCTGATGTAGTTCAAACTGTTACATAGTTGGCACGGATGGAGAAGAGGCTAGATTTACTGTATGTTTTCTTGCTTGTAATAGGTAATAGGTAATAAGCAGCAATATAGAAATAATGCAAAAAAAATGTTTCAGGAATAGTTTTTCTATAGTCTTTCTATTATCATTCTATTATTAGACCACTTTTTAAGATAAAAAACCCTCTTATTTGGTTCTGAAAATTTCATTTGATTGTCTAAGAAAATCATTGTTGTATCAAAATTAGTATTGAGTATTGATCAAGCATTTTCCTTAGCACTGAAATGAAACATGTATTTTAGTATTGTGACACCATCTGGATATTATATCATATCAAATTAGATTTTCAAAAATGTAGTTTTCCCTTGCAGGTTTACAGTAAATATGCGCTGGGCTGTAGTTCTGCTTTTGTACTGGTGTAATTAAATGTTAACAATGCAATATTGCTTCACAAATTGCTTCAAAATCTCAACCACTCTGAATTTCACCTATGTAGTTGAGTAGTTGCACAAAGAAGTCTGTCTCAAGATAAATTCAAATGGAATCAAATGCAATGTATATTTTGCCATCTCTGTAGTCTACTTGCTTAAAGGTGCACTATGTAACTTTTCTGTAACTCACATGTTATTGTCTTATAGTCCCTGTGGTGATGTTATTGATATCCCTTGAATGTGATAAAAATTGCACCAGAGACACCAAAAATATGTGGAGATTGACTGTGGTCATTCTACAAGTGCATATTTTTCAAGGGAATTTTGAGTAATGTAATACCAGATTACGTTTAAAGTCGGACTGTAATTAGGTAGCAGACCCTACACCAGAAAAGTTATAGAGTGCAAGAAAGTAAATCATGAAAAAATCTATAGAGTCATGTTAGTTGTCAGCAGCTGGAGTGTTTTCCATTGAGTTTCAGTGACAGGAGAAGATGGAGAAGCAGTGGGGGCTTTGTTCGCGTGCCGCTTTAAGTCAGGAAGGAAGTTGACTCCTTAAATCCTGCTCTGGCCACTGCTCTTCTGAGCACATCATTTACAACTGTGCTGCCAGTGGAACCGGGCACACTCGCATGCATACTTCCTCAGTACACCCACACACATGTACTGTACTTAAAATGGAAAATATTCAAAAAGCTGATTTAACACCTACTCTAGCCACTACTGCCTCATCTATTATTAATACTGACAATAAGAACCTTTCTATTAATGAAAATTATTTAAAGTACCAACTGAACACTTCTCACGTAACTACAATTCACACTATTTACCGGAAGTGACACTTTTGATACTACTACTACCTCCCCTCGCTTCCTTCAACCATTACTACACTTATTATAAAAGTAGTTTCCTATATGACTAAAGGGTGCTCCACACTAGAGGATCTTTTGGTCTTAAACTATTTTTAAACGTGCAACAAAATGCGCAAACCACAGACATGAGGAGAATCTTATGAGACTAAAAATCTTAATCGCAAAGACTGCGGCGGAATCTGCATAAAACAGGCTGTAAAGCTGTGAGCGCGATCACGTCAGCTGTTTCCTGTCTACAGTAAAACTACTCACTCTGAGACTCTGAAGTGTTCAAAGATCAGAGCTCTGCACTTCTAGTTTAGATACACGTCAAAACTGTGTTATTATTATTTGTGAAATGTGGTGCAATACTTCAGATACAGGATTTGTAAAGCATAAATGACTGGCGATAAAGTCCACAGGAAGTAGAGTCAGTATCACTAATCTGCAACTTTACGCTCTGTGGACATAAACAAACCTATGCAAGGAACAACTTTGGCCTTTTAACTTTCAAAGAACGCTTCAAAATGGATTGATAGTACAGTTTTGTGGGCTGGATGTCATTATTTGTAGAGGACAATTTCTATGGATAATGTGGATCAGATGCTGCACTTTAAATTTACCACTTTATGGGAGGTGAGTTACAAAGTCTTTATTTTCACTATATTCTGAGTTTGTATCTCTGTGTCCGTCACTCCTCTGCCCCTGACGCTCTGGTTTATCGGCTGTTACTGTCGCGTTGCTGATGTTTGGTGGTTACGATCTGACACTGACACCACAAACATGAGGAGCAGCGGCTTCAAAATCGCACACGGAGAAAAAAGTCGGGTCACACATCCCCGAACTCAGGGAGAAGAAATCGCAGCCAGAATCGGGCAAATTCTCCTGTAGTGTGTGGCGGCCTTTAGTCAAGCCAAGTCATTAGGGGTCATGAACTTGTTAAGACATATTATGCAAAATATCACTAAGGCAACAGTTCACAGAATACTCCTTATAAACAACTAGGGCGTGTTTCTTTCACTGAAGTTATGGCAAAGGGTAGAGTTCAATTTCATGTTTAAGAGTTTAGGTAGAAGACGTTTCGCCGCTCATCTACGCTGCTTCAGTTCTGGTCAGAATGCCGGGGACACTGACTTATATCTGCCTGCAACTCTTGTCCAGTTTACAAATTGAACTCTATCCTTTGCCGTGGATTCTACCTGGACGAATGAGAGATTCTACACACATTTCAGTGAAGTTAGTTCATTCCTTCAGAAAGACAGAACCGGAGCTGTGTCAGAGCTGAAAAAGCTACTCGGTTAAGTGGTGAGTTTGGTCCTGGGCAGTTTATAAGGCTCAAGCAGGTACTACAACTACTACAACCACTACAAGTACTGCAAGTACTGCAAGTACTACAGCTACTACAACCATTACAACTACTACAACCACTACAAGTACTACAACTACTACAACTACTACAACCACTACAAGTACTGCAAGTACTACAAGTACTACAGCTACTACAACTACTACAATCACTATAACTACTACAACCACTACAAGTACTACAACCACTACAAGTACTACAAGTATTACAACTACTACAACCACTACAACTACTACAATCACGATAACTATTACAACTACTACAACCACTACAACTACTACAACTACTACAACTACTACAATCACTATAACTACTACAACTACTACGACCACTACAGCCTCTACAACCACTACAACCACAACAAGTACTATAACTACTACAACTACTATAACCACTACAGATACCACAACTACTACAACCACTACAAGTACTACAAGTACTACAACCACTACAAGTACTACAAGTACTACAACTACTACAACCTCTACAACCACTACAACCACAACAACTACTATAACTACTACAACTACTACACATGTGTCAAACATGCGGCCCGGGGGCCAGATCCGGCCCTCCAAGACCCTTAATCTGGCCCTCGGCTGATTTTTCTATTAAAATACTTAAAATTTTCATATTTTTCTGTTAATTTTCTGCACTGTTTAGCATAGCAGCGTCTCCGGCATTTCTGTACGTTGCGACTCCCACCAGAGCAGCACAAATGAAGACTTTCCTCTTTCCAAACGCTCTTAAAGGACGATCGTTTTGACTGTCGACCGTGACCCTCATCAGCAAAATGTCAAAAAATGAGAAAAGCAGATGCTGAGTTCAGGATTTCCCAAGAAAAATAGTCTAATTCTTATTTGTTGACAGAGGTGAATGGGAAATCTGTGCTCAGTGTGTTTGGAACAAGTGGCGTTGCTCGAGGAATATAATCTTAAACACCACTACGAGACACGGAGAAAAATACAATAACTTGAAGAGAGAACTGAGTTTTCTGATCCGGCCCTTTTGGGATCAAAGTAGGCTGCATACGGCCCCCGGACCAAAATGAGTTTGACACCCCTGAACTACTATAACAACTATAACCACTACAACTACTACAATTACTACAGCTACTACAAGTACTTCAACCACTACAACTACTACAACCACTACAACCAATACAACTACTACAAATACAACTACTATAGCTACTAAACCACTTCTGTACTCTACTGTAGTCATGGCGTGTTACCAGTGGAATACAGACGCACACAAACACACACTCTTCCTCCTTCCTTTACACTCTCACGTTATTGACTCTCTTTAAATCATACTGCAGAGACCAAGAAAAGTCTTAATATATGATTCAAAGTGGTGCTTGTTGAGATTTTAAGGTGCTGTGTCTGGAATGTTCCACAGTATGACATTAATCTGAGCTGTCTTGCATTTATTCAGGTATTTTTACTGTTCAAAAACATATGCATTCTTATTGTGAGCAGAGTGACCACAACTCAGATCTGACCTGTGAGCTGGCATGATGGTGAAACCCGCTTTCTGCTGCTTTTGCTTCTTTCGTGTTCATGAGATATAGTTTTAGAGGTTTAATGCTCTACCAAGGAACATTCTAGACAGGCTTTATATGCAAGTAGTTGAAAAAGTAAGTGAGCAGTACAGATATTCCTAGTAATGAGTTTCTAAGCACTTTTCACAACATTTAGAGACCAGAGCCGAGTTTTGCTGTATTTTTAAATATATTTGATCATTCTAGCAAGCATTTTTGAATCCTTATTTATCTTCTAACTCTACTGAACTTTGCTGTTACAACACAGTAATTTCCCCACTGAGGAAGGATAAGGATTATTTTCTCTTTTTATTGTGGTTTTGTTCATGGCATCTTATTTTAGCTGCACTGGAGAGCCTAAGGATAGACTTGTTATTAAAATGAAACAATCTTTCACAGGTTACATTTCACAATTCATTTTGCAATGCCTCATTTCACTACAGCAAAAGCCAAAACAGGATGTGGTCGACGGAGATGTAACTGTTTTGTAAAATCCTTTCGCAGCTGTCCTTATGGTTTCCTGAGTGTACAAAAGTATTGTATCATATTAAAAAAATAAGAAAAAATAAAGAGTTAACCAAAATATAGAACCTAGAAAGAAACTATGCACTCAAGGATGCTATACAATAAATGGGAGAAAATATTTTAGAATGCTTCAGATCTTTATCAGAAGTGGTAAAAAACTATGTGGTGATAACTTCTAGAGACTAGAAACTACTAATACTATTACTACTGTTTTGTATCATTGTGGTATTGAAATCAGTATTAAGTAACAAGCTTTTTTCGTGGCAAAGTACTTAAGATTCAAATACCTACAATGCCAGTCATGTAGTCCAAGCACTACTACTACTACTACTGCAACTACTACTTGTACTACTACTACTGCTGCTACGACTACTGTAGCTATTACTACTACTGCTATTACTACTGCTGCTATAGGTACAATTACTTCTCCCAATATTCCACGTCCATTACTATCATATTGCCAAAATATTTGAGTAAAATTACATACATTCAGTGTCTGTGTAAAAGCAAGTATATATCTCTATATAAATAATATAAATATTTGAGCCTCCAGTCTTCATGCAGCTGTTAGACTATCCCACATTTCTCTTCCACAAATCTTGAGACAATTGAAATCCATTGTAACCATTTGTCTGTCTCCTGAGTCACTGGTCTGAAAGCAGTAAATGAGCCGCTCGTAACCACTGCATGAGACTGAGCTAAAATAGAAACAGGAATAACGCATGGGACATTTTATTCTGGAACAGGATTTGGAGACAGAGAAATGCTATAATTAGATGGGTTTACATTGAGAACTCTAACCATACGCTGCAGTTTTCCATATTAAAGCAACGCTATACAACATTGTGGGATCTGTAAATGAATGAGAAATATGCAGCATATCTGCGTGACAACTGATCTATACAACATAAACAATCAACCGAAGTTGGGATTTAAAGGTGCATTGTACAACTTAATTGTTAGAGGGTTTGCCAACTGCTTGAAGGTGTTACTGCTTTATCTGGAATGTTCCACAGTATAACATTATCTTATCCATCCCCGTGAAGACAGGTGGCACCTCCAGGTCAAGTTAGCGGTCAAGTCTAAAGAGAATCGAGCCTATTCACAGCTAAAATATACAAATTTAACATTTTTAAAGAGGCCAAACAAAAGCCATATTTGCAAGAAAAGGCAGAGCAACAAATCCAAACTAAATTCCAAACTGCTAATGAAAATACACAGTTTGATTTAACATAATTTCCTGTTTTGTCTTCTTTCTTTAGCCAATACAGAGCTGGCCAATGGTCACACCATACTGGGGGTCAGTGCCCCGCACATGTACTACACCTGTCCAGAGGGGGCAACAGTGAAGCTGGTCTGTAACCAAAGAGGAGCCATGAAATACCCCAAGGACAAGCTCCACCACACCTGGTTCTTCACCCAGCAGAGCGACCAGCACTGCTCCAGCCACACCAGGCCCAGAAACATCGGACACAAGCTCCCTCCAGGGGTCCACGTGGGCGCCACTCCGGAGAACTTCTGGCTGACTCTGGAGAATGTGACCATTTCAGATCAGGGCCGATACTGCTGCATGGCACTGGATGTACAAGAGAAACCCGACCATAAAAAAGTACCACTCCAGAGTTCACACAGCCACATGGTACTAGCAATCACACCAAGTAAGTACATGGAGATATATCAGGTTAGATACATGTGAAATTTTGGGGCAGTGCTGCTCTAGTCTACAGTCTAAAATGGCATCGATCTTAAGCGTCTTTAATTAGTATTTTAATTGAAATGTTAAGAGCCAAGTCTTTTTCATGTATGCATGTTTTTATATCATTATATTTAAGTTATAGAGGTGAGACACAGTTTGAAGAAAGTTTTTCTGTAACCAAAGTAGAGCTGCAGTCAACTTAAGTCATGTCCTGCCAGTCAATTTGTGACTATAAAAGAGGAATGACAAAACCTCTCAAATACTATTATATGTATCTATAATCTGACTAAGACTATACAGGCACAGTTCATGCAAAAACAACTTGGAAACTAAATTTATAAAGAAAAGTCTCAAACTGAAAAAATACCTTGCTGTTGCTGTTGTTGGCCCATATAGATCCTTAAAATCATATCAACTAAACGACTAAAGAACTACAGCCCTAAAGGAGGATATATTGGCAAGATTACTCAACACTTATGCAGAGTAATGCTACTATTCACAACACTAATGCAATAATCCTGTTAAACTGCACTGAAACCTTTGACTGAGACATAAACGAATTCCCCTCGGGATCAATAAAGTATCTCTCTCCCTCTCCCTCTCTAATCTGATAGTATTACAGAGAGGCAGATCAACAGTAAATAGCTCACCTTTGAATTATTAATGAGTACCGACTGTGGTACAGGTGAATGTTTTGGACATTTGTATACTCCTGTGTGGGTAACTGCTGTTGAGGCTTGGCTTTATAACCGGATCAGCTATTGGGAAATGTGCAGTCTAAACTTCTAAACTTGCTGAGAGGTTAGACTTTAAACAATTAGTCAGCATCCTGTTCCCTGATCCCTCCATATTCATGTTTGTGGTGGTAGATTTTCTTTATTGTAACATAAAGAAACAATGGCTTCTTTTTGTCTTTGTCCGCAGGGAGAAATGGCTCTGTGTGCACATATGTGGACGCCACTCCGCCTGGAGGTCAGTCCCTGTAATTACGCCTTAAAGCGGATACATCCACACATTCTGTTTGATTTGTTTACACTGCGTCTTCCCTCCACAGGCACGGTGCCAGTGGCTTTGGCTGTGACTGCCTGTGTTCTGGCTCTGCTTTCACTGCCTCTGATTCTGATACTGGTTTACAAACAACGAAACAGCGGCCATTCAAGCAGACGTGAGTATTACTGATCATAATACTACAGTGGAAATGTAGACTGTTTGGTGCAATATGGACCTGTTCTGGAGGAGAGACAGGTGGAGACCTGCTGACTTGATAGTTGAGTTGATATTGCTTTGCCTGAAATGTTCTGCACTGTGGCAATAAACATGTTTACGTCCATGGAGACAAGCAGATGATACCATCAGGCCAAGTTATAGGTTAAATTTGTGAAGAGGCAAGCCCAATAAGTCACCGTAATAATGGGTGATTTTCCAAAGCATTCAGCAATAAACACCTGTAACTGAACAAAAAGAAAAATAGATTTAGATGAATGCCATGCTATGACTTTTCCATGCTAATCAATTTAATATGGTTGTTGTAAGTCGACCTTGGGTGTCCAGAAATGCGCCTAATAAATAAAATGTATTATTATTATTAATCTATATCATGCCTATGGAGCTAAGCATGTGGACTAACAGAAAAGTTACAAAGTGCAGATTTAAGTGCTTTCTGGCTACACAATTATAACTGCACTGAGGTAGACTTCAGTCATTTTTAGAAACCAAGTGGTAGCCCGCACCCCTATGAACTAACATCAAGGACCATGTTGTCCACCCTCCTGTGGGCTCACCACCTGCAGAGGGGTTCATAGGGGGGGTCAGGTGCTATGAGTATTGGGCAGCACGCTGCCCCCGCGACCTAGCCGGATTAAGCGGGAGAAGATGGATGGATGGATGGAAGTGGTAGCAAAACTAATAGTAGTAGTTTTCGTAGTAGTAATAATAGTACAAGCTGACAAGTCTCAAAAGTCAAAGCAGTTTAAGTTGTTCTATATTCAAACAGCAGTAGCAGTAGTAGCTCTAGCTGTAGTAGCAGTAGTACTACTAGCAGTCGTCGTAGTAGTAGTAGTAGCAGTAGCAGTATAATGCACATAACGGATTTGTCTTCTTGCCTTTACATTTGTTGCTGCACTTTCCCATCTATAAGCAGTAGCAAGAGTAGATGATCATAATTCAGTCATCTCTTCATGTTAAGGGTCAAGCTTATATCCTCCCGCTGTGTTTCCCAGTGGTGTTTTTGAGTCACTTGTTTCCTGGTCAGGAGTTGAACTGTTCCTCTTTGTTTCATTCACTCACAATGGGCCGTTTCCCCTTTCCTCCCTCCGCAGGTGCTCAGGAGCTCGTGAGGATGGACAGGTGAGATTTCCCACACTACACAATGCACAGCTGCTCATTCATATTAAAGGGACTGTACCAGATTTGTTTTCATGTAACTACAATGCGTTTCCCTACAGATAATTTGTAAACGCAGCTCTTAGGGTTTGCTGTCTGCATCTAATTGTAAAGCATTTTACTATCCACAAAGCAGGAAGTGTACTGTTAGCATGCTAGTTGTTGTTAGCAGGGGTGTGATAGCAAAAACTCTGGCCTCTGAAAGCTGTGAAACATGCTTATAAATTTGATGAATAATTAGGATGCTTGGAATGCCTTAAAAAAGTGAGCTCAGGTCCATTGCAAAGTGTTTAAAATTAACTAGTTTTTTCACATTTTTAACAGTGAAATCAGGTACAGCTCCTTTAATAAAGAATTTAACCATTATATTCACAATCAAAATACAATAAATACTTTTAAAAGCAATTTTAGACACTGTATAAAGGAAGATTTACAACAAAAAATGTCAGCACATCTCCAAATCAGATTTTGGAGTAGAGACTGCATGTGCCATTACCTACTACAGTATGAGTTGCAAATGGATTCACTGAATAGCTTGTTGCATAAAACATATCTAAAACTTGAAAAATTACACCAAAATGAATGCAGCCCTGAAGCCTATTTCTTTCACAGTAAACTGCTGGCCTAAGCTGTCATTTTATTACCATTTTAAATAACATAGCGCTTTTCAATTGAATTTCCCTTCATAGTGATTTTTCCACAGTATTTTCTGTGTAAAATGTGGAATATTTCATGGCACTATTAATTTTGGGCTTACTGTACAAGATAAATGACCTCCAAACATTCAGTAACTTGAATGCCAGTTTGTCCAGGTTTGGGAGTGGCACAAAGGGTAGACATTTTTACACCTTCTAACTGCATTACTATTAGGATTTATGTTGCTTTTAAATCTTCAGCTGTGTTTGTTTTACTAATCATTTTCTTTTTCCCATTTCCTATTCCCAGTGAAGCTCAAGGACATGAAAACCCAGTGTTTCTTGGTGGATCTCCTCAGGTTAAAACCAGAACTGTGTCTCAGATCATGACCAGGCAGTCCTCCGAGACGGGGCACCACCTGCTGTCTGACCCCGGTACACCCCTCTCTCCGGCAGGACATGTGGACGTGTTCTTCCCAGCGGAAGGTAATGCACAACAACTTAATACAATTAGGTAGACTGGTTTAGACCCAATATTTAATACTCAGTACTCATAAAGATGCACTATGTAACTTTTCTGGCGAGCCAACCCAATGGAGATGTTTTTCCTGGAACACCCCGCAGTTCGGCATTAAAGTTTTCAATCTCCATGGAAACTAACATGTGGCTTTACACAGAAAGTGGCAGATCAAATCAGTGGAAAGGCTCAGTGTTAGAGTATGTAAATAATGATAAATGATTTTTTCAGGAATGAGCACACATTTGACAATAATCCTGAGCTGTTTAGTGTGTCGCATGTATTATGCCAGATGCCCTGCCAGATCCTCTTCATTCATCCATGTTTAAGAATTGCACCAATACAGTAGCTATAGTTATATTTGTGGCTTGATTATAATATAGCATACTGTAGTCTAGTGGGAGAAAGTGGCAGAGTGGTTAGCATCGTAGGACCATTTATTTAATGTTGTGTTAAACAGCACAAATCTATGACGACCTTGTTAGGCTAGGGCTCAAAACTACATTATTGCACCAAATTTAATTAATTGATAGTTGGTATTTTGCTTATATCGGGCATGTATGGGTCACGTAGGCAAATATCTTGTCACTGCCATTTTAAACTTTGCAGATCTACAGTTTTCAACAATTGTAACTTTCTCAAAAATTGGGGCTCTCACTTCTGAGCAAAATAGTCTGAAATATCTTTGTTTTGGAGTGAAGATGCATTGCTATATCCATCTCTTGCCCTGGAAGCAATAGTTCAATCAATGTGAAAGGCATTTGAACTACTACAAACAATGGTGTTGTAGCTAAAAATATGTTTTAAGATGCCATTGGTGCTGGAGGTCAGAGAATAGGACTGTGCGGAGTGATTGAACTTTGAGACACGACTGAAGGCACAGCGGTGTCATAAAAGTGAAAGCTATTTTGATTTTAAATATATTCCCTTTTTAACTTTGTTTTGGTGCAGTGCCTAATGTTCCTTGATGACAAATTAATGACTGCGAGGCTTATTAGCAAGTTCTGCCATAATTTAAAATGGAAATTGTTATCAGCTTGTTCCCATACTAAAATTAAAACACATTAGTAAGACGCAGGCCAACCAAGCGTCTGTCATTTGCATTGTAGATTTTTGGTATTCACATGCAACTGCAAAACACGTCCATTATTTCAAAACGAACACAGTTTTTGGTAAAAATCTGATGCAACAGCAGTAACTTTGCCTCCTTGTGAGTCAAGTAGTAACTTCCAGGATGCGGTGCAAGCTTTGGAGGAGGGTTTGTTAATGTAATGTGCAGAGAGGACATAGACGACAGCTGGTTCAGACCTCAGATATTAAGGAGTAAATTTCCCATATGAACACTACAAACGTTCCCCTGCAAGTCTCCAGGTCTCCGCCCAGTAAAAATGTTTAGCTGGTATAATTTGAAATATTATTCAGCATTTCTAAGTTTGAAACATTGCCTTAGTTATATCCAGTTCTTAGTTATATGACTTTCAAACTATCAGAGAGAAACGTTTCACTTTTGACCTGATATATTTGATTTTTGCTGCATAGTCTTTGTATGGTACTAAATATATCTGCTCATTCAAATGCATCTATTGATTCATATATCTTAGAAAAGCATGCACTCTTATGGTGAGTGGGGTTGTCTCTCTACAGATCTGATGTGTAACGGCCTAGTGTCAGCTGCTAGTCTCCATGGAGATAGATATGTCATATTGTGGAACATTGTAGGCAAAGCAGTAACATTTCCCTGCAGACCCTTGACCAGAAAAGCTACATAGTCCACCCGTAATCAGAATCATTTGACCTTTTTTGTAACTTTTACTTAAGTAACAATGTGATGAGTGTCCATCTAAGAATAAAAGTGGCACAAATTGGCTATTCTTATTCATAAACAATTCCCCAGCCAACCACAATGTAATCTGACATACTGTAACTATCCTGTTTAATTCATCTTTAAGGCTCTCGTTAAAGTAATATTGAAGCATTAATTCTAGCGAATTTCAATCCCAGTTTTATTTTCTAGAGGGGCACGTTACAGACATACCAGGCATTCTTCACTAGTGCCATGTTTCCTGCTTTTTAAAAGGCCAAAGACTTCACATTACTTTCTTCTCTGAACACAAAATATTCAGAACTGGCTGATTCCTTGGAACGCTAACTTGCAAAAAAATGTCTTTCACTACCTCTTAGTGGTTCAGCTATGTTTTGTAAAACTGTACATTTGGGTTTCATTTGTACTGTTTATTTTTCTGTTTTAAATGAGACACTTCAGTATTTTTGTGTTATTTGGTATAATGACCTTTATGTGACGGGAATTTGACTTTTAACCAGTTCCCTATTATTGTCAGTCTCACAAATCAAACATTAGCCACTTTTGTTCTGCTTTTAAATACGTTATCCAATCTTACAAAAATATGAGAAATGAATCGTCCATATGAATCCTGAGGTTTGTTCACCTTTGCTCCTTCAGTGCCCCCCATTTAGTTATCATAATTTAGCCTGTGCGAAACTCCTGTTAATTTTTGCTTTTTTTTATTTAACTTTTTACATATAAACATAACTTACTTGTTGTTTTGGAGCTATATAAAATTAGAATATGACATATACTGTACATAAAAACTACAAACAGATCTGGCAAACAGTGATATTTATATTTCTTGGTGATTTTTCTTCACTTTTGGGATAAATCTCTAGTCATTTTTTTTGCAATACTTCCATCTGAACCCCAGAAATCTTCTGATTGAATCCTATAATATAATTTTGGGATTATACAGGCAGTGTAATTCCTGTTTAACAAACTTCCACTTGTCAATGGCCTTCACTTATTCATATGCTTTACTCTACAACCACCTCTGCTGCAGTTCACATTATGAATACATATTATATTATCGTCACCTGTCAATGTTTACAAAGTTAAGCTTGATACGTGTAATAATATCTAATAGAAACCTTGCATGTGTTTCTTTTCCAGATCCAATCCCAGAGTCTCCAGACTTTCTCTAAACTGTGGATGGGAACCTGCCCTTATAGATCTCCGCACTGTTGGACTGTTGTCTGTACAGTGTCTGGACTGCAGGAGATTATGTAAAAACTCATTCCAGCTGCAACAACAGCCAGCGGCTAAAACAGGAATCTCTGCTTTTGGAGCTGCGTGCACTGTGGACACGAAGCCAAAGACATGCGGTCAAACTGATGTCTGCTATCTGTAAATCTGGTGATGTTTGCTGCAATAACATTATATGGTTTTATTGGCTGCTTTCTCACCTATTCACTTTCCAACTTGTAAAATACACTGTTCGTCTAATCCTAATACAATTGTTTATTAGGAATGCAGTAAGAAAAAGCAAGCGTAATCCTGCTGTCAACAGAAATACTTACAGATGTCGAGTAAATTAGATTATGCCATGACGATAAAGAGACAAAAAGCTTTCTAATAATCTGCTTGTTCATTTTGTTTTATATGACAAGGGTAAAAACCTGCTTTTTGGCCAAATGACTGAAGTGCTCCAATACACACACACACACACACACACACACACATACACACACACACACACACACACACACACACACACACACACACACACACACACACACACACACACACACACACACACACAGCAATTCAAAGATGCAAGCTTGCAATATGCAATATGTTTTTTGAGTTAACATGGACCAAGGAAATGAATATGGTAGGACTGATCTAGTGCCCCAATGAACATACAACATTCAAAGATTCAACCTCACTGAAAAATATGGAAGTTACAGGTTTTATTTGACACAGGCCAAGGAAATGAATATGGTAGGACTCAGAATGTGTTGGCATAAAGGGTTTTTCTTCATGTTAGTCATAGCAAAGTTCTACGTGTTCAACTTGCTCCGAGTGCCATTCACACTGAGGTTTGTGGTGCATTTTAGATGTGGTGCATTTTAGAGCTGACCTCTTTCCTCTGCTACCTCACTTGCTGTCAGCTGCACCACTGCTGTACTCCTCTTCCTTCCTGGATTCTCAAAAATGCAGCAATATAAATGTGCATAAAACTGTAGCTTGTCATGACTGTTTTTGTAAATATGTTTATGCATATCTTATAAACATTTAATCTAGCCTGGAGTAATTAGAGATGTGTTCATCTGAAAGAAATCATTATTGCAATCAAAATAATATGGGGGTTGTGTTTTTGTAAATACGAAAGGTGTATGTATACCTTTTAATTTTTCCTAAATTTATAAAGTCAGAGTATGCAATTTTTTAGCCAGAAAAGACTAAAATAATATAATGTATATAGATTTTTTTCATTTTGTTTGTGTTTATTGCACTTAAAAATGTAGAAAACCACGTGTCCTTACTGAGTGAAGGCCTCCTGCTTGTTTCCATGGAAATGTTGATCCTTTGGCTATAATCTTACACAGTATAGCATTAAACTTATCTGTTGCCATGGAGAATGTTCCAAAGTACGGTTTTAACTTTCTATTTCCATGGACTCATGCAGGTGACAGGCCACCTCCAGAAAGTTACATACTGAACCTTTAAAGAAACCAAAAATGAGAGATGTTGTTTTATGGGCTGTGCCTAAACTTCTGCAGATCCACTGTATTTTATTGAACTTTATGTGAGGCCAAAGTCAGCTCTAAATGTGTAGCATGAACAGATGACAGGGTATGGTGCTAGGTGCATCATTCATATGTTAAATATTATAATAGTTGTGTTCAGTCAAATGTATATGTGAGTGTATTTAGGACGATTGTTGTGGATGTTTGACTATTTTTGCTACTTACAAAAGTTATGTACAAAGCTTGTTATGACTGATGATGTTTGTTCAAATATAAATGTTCGGCATGTTGCATTTAAATGGTCCTTACTGCGGTTTGTACAATAAATCTGCACCTTTTCACCAGAGCATTGTATTTACACTCAGACCATATTGTTTATTGGAGTGGCAGGCCTCCCTCTCTCTGCACAAGGACGAGCTGTACCTGGACCAGGGGACCCATTACAGACAAACAAGGCTGTTCCACTCGGGAAGCATGGCAGTGAGGAAACTAAAGGATAAAACCAACCAGTTTGATAGAAAGAGACAAGAGCTGCGTCAGACTGTCTCATCTCCAAAACTGTAAGCTACCCAAAAGTACTTGAGCCTTTTAAATACCAAGTGAGCCTCAACAAATTAATTATGACTAATCTAAATAAATAACAAAAATAAACTAATTCAATAAAAATACTTTCACCCCATTTGGCTTAAATGCGCACTGAGGGTCCGTCACCATAGCTGTTACCATAGAGATGTCTTCGATTTTTCTAGAATGTTCCACAGTATGACATTAACCTTATCTATCTTCACGGAGGCAAGCAGGGGATGTCGCCAGAACCAGTTAGAGGTCAGATCTGTGGAGAGGCGACCCTGTCCACAGTAAGAATGTATAGTTTTCAGTGTATTTTCTTTGCAGTAAACATATCTGTCATTGAATAACTGCAGGATGGGTATGTTTAAGGCCATACTAGAAAACATTCTAGGCAATAACATCTCCATGGAGACAAGCAGGGGACAGGCCCTCCACCGGAAAAGTTACATAGTGCACCTTTAAATGACAACCTACTTAATAAACAGAAGGTTGCACAAGGAAAAAAGTTAATCACTTTTAATTTAGATTTAACTAATCCTTCCCTGAACAGTGCAAATGCAGGGATTACTACATTCATTTGTAAATCTAAAGTTCTTAACCACTCTGCACTGTGAATGCTTGTGTAAGCCCTGTTAATAAAAGTTCTTCACTCTAAAATCCACGCGCCTAGCAATAGCACAATGGCAACAGTCCAGGGTGTATACGGCCCCAGGCTCAAATTGTCTCTGACTGACTGAAAAAAGCAGGAAACATGTCAGAAGGAAAATTTGAGTTCTTTCTGTCATCTCTGACTCACTCAACACTTAAAAACAACTCCTGGCAATAAGCAGCACGGAAAAACTTCACAAGTAGCATCCATTTATGTGGATATAGAAGTGATAAAGCAGCCATAAGAAGTCATGATGCTGTTTGTGTCTGTCCTAAGTCTGGATAAATGAAGAGGGTTGGGCATCTGATATAAACAAAACCTCAAATAATATTTTAATCATATTTATTCAACTTAAGTGGTCCATATTAGGCTATTTTCTGATCTATGTTATAATGTTTCCTCTTCAAAAACATACCTGGAGTTGTGTTTTGCTTCATTCACACATGTTTAACACACAAATGCTGTATATTTGTATATAATGCTTCTTCTCTCAAACTGAAAACACCTTGTTCCACCTTGTGATGTCATGTGGTAATACAGGAAGCACTCCATGTGTGTTTTTAAACTCCATACGCCTACACTAGAAACATTTGGATGATTTAAGCCCTGGAATTGACCATCTCTACTGAACTAAAAGTAAAAGGTAGCTACTAGAAAACTACCACTGCATGAATTAAATTTTGAATGAAACAAACTGTGTGAATGAAACAAAACACAACTCCAGATATGTTTTTGAGGAGTTAACTGGATTATAACATGGCCTAAAGCTCTAATAAATATACACTATGTAACATTCATTTGCTTTTGCCACAGTATGGCTGTATAACTAGATGTGTAAATTAATAAATGCAAGCCAGAAATATTTAATGCCATACTGTGAAACATTCCAAGCAAAGCAAAAACAGCCAGACTCCCCCACCAGAAAAGTTACATAATGCAAATACATTCCTTTGGGAAGACAAAATTATACTACACCAAATGAATACAGATAATACTCCACTTTAGCCACGTGATAGGTAAAAATCTTCCAGCTAACTTAGTCCTAGCTCCTGATCTGGAGATGGACCTGGCAGACTGCCCCAGCGGCACTGAAGAATGGGTCAAATGCAGAGGATTAATTTCGACTGATGGGGCATCAATCAAAGTCTACCTTAACCTCTCATTACACTTTTACTATTTTTCCCGCTTATTTTCATAACAATAGCTGGCGACAGTTGTTTAGTCATAATATGTAGTTAGATGTTTCTTACTGATAGCGGTGGGTTTCCGTCGTCCTCCACAGTGACCGTGAGGAAGTATTCTTCTTTGCGTTCCCGATCCGGAGGGGCGGGGCGTGTCACCATCTCCCCGGTAACACGGTCCATGCGGAAAGTCAGGTCCTGGTTTCCGGAGGTGATGTAATAAAACAACATGGCGTTTGGCCCGATGTCCCGATCAGTGGCAATCACACGGAGAACAGACGTGCCACCTCCAACGTTCTGAAAATACAGTAACATTAATGCTGGGTTAGAATATATAATGGTCAAATAGCAAAAATGCAAGTTTTTAATATGCTTCATTAGACAGGACAATAAACTCATTGTCAGATTTAAAGTATCCTGACTTATCGTTCAATATATAATAGCTGGACCAATATATTTTTGTGCTCAGTATTTATCATGTGTACATTTTTCCTTTGCGATAATGGGAGGATTTTTGTTATTTTAATTGTAATATAATATGATTTAAGCTGTAGAGGGTTTAACATAGTATTTTTGCTCAAATTATTAAGCATCTTTACAGTCTAAATATTGATTGACTAATGTCCCACCTCGCTGATGCTGACGTTGTAGCCCCTCTGGCTCTGGATCACTGGAGCATTGTCGTTCACGTCCAGGATGTTGATGGTGAGAGAGTGGTCTGTGTACCTGGGAGGGGCGCCATTGTCTGTGGCCCTCACCTGCAATGACATTATACAAAAAGGTGGCAAATTGTTCACTATAGACTTTGGGATTGTGTTATTACCTCAAAGAATTTTCAGTTAGCCTAATGTTTAACCAGTGGAGATTTGAAGATGCCAAATACTAAATTAAGTGTAGACTGATCATGTACTGACCTTTAGTAGGTAGCGATCCACTGACTCTCTGTCCAAAAAGGCGTTGACATAGACCTCTCCATACGTGTGGTTGACCGTCTTTATTTTAAACACGTCCTGCATATTCCCAGCCACCAGAGTAAAGTTCACCTGTGAGACAAGACATAAGGAGGGGGAATTTTGGCCAGGCATGATCAGTCTAGCATACTGTAAACATAAAGGAATAGGCTTTGCTCAGGGCAGATTATTTTATATCCTTTCCAGGCATACGATAGTCAGTCAGACAGTCAGTATAGGAAGTGTGGTTATTCTAATATGGCACAACTGACTTTAACATTAAGTTACATTCATTGATCATTGATACAATAGTCTGAAATAGTGTTCTTTGATACATACTTTCTATTATGTTCATACAGTTTATATCATAAGCCATGTTCATACACTGTTCAAAGGAAAAACGGAACTGAAAATCAATATTAGGACTAAATATGTTTGTTTTTGCCATACCTCCCAGCCCAACACTGAGCTGAGAACAATATTCTTTCACCTCTTTTTCAAAGTTCACAAGCATTATTTCACTGGGGATTGTATGACGTCTGAAATGATTCACACACAGTAAATTCACTGTAGCTCTGCATTTGGCTTAAGAAAGAAAACATGCTTGCTCTTGCATAATGTGAAATTTAAGTTATTTGAGTTTCTTACCAGGCCATTCAAACCAGCATCTCTGTCTCTGGCCAAAACCACAGCCACTTTCCTGCCCATGGGCGTGTCTTCAAAGATGTCCACAGACGTGTCTGACGTGATGTCAAACTCTGGGCTGTTGTCGTTTTCATCCAGGATTGTAATAGAAACCTACGAGAATAAAAGATTCAAAAACATCTACTCTGAAATGTCCTTAAAGCTACCATCCATAATTAGATTGGCCAACCCACCCGTTTTATTCTCACATAAACCACCAGATGTTATCTACATGACTGAAGTCTGATAGTCTGCCAGTTTTAGCCTGACAGAAGAAGACCAGAGAGCACAGGTGAGTCTAAACAAAGGGCAGGTGAGGAGGGGGGACAGGTTTCACATCTGCCATTTATTAGTTTAAAAAAATCAATAAATTTACTGTTGGTAGCTTTAAAACTATACTCAGCTACACTTTATTTTTACAGGAGGAAAAACAGAAGTAACTAACTGTAAATGGTTTTCAGTGGGTCAAGGTTATTCCTCACTTACCTCCTGCATTTCATATTCACCACAATTAGTTTACCAGAACCTTTCACACTTAGAGACAAGTGTGAAAGTTTACCAGAACCTTTCACACTTAGAGACAAGTGTGAAGTTTTGCTGTGAGAGGTAGGCTAACCACTAGCATACCAATGCATACTTCCTGTTTCTTGAACAACTGTTGTCTTTCTATGCAGACAACAGATTTATTTTGACCTCATGAGCTCCTTATATAGCTGTAAGGGAGCAAGACAGATTTTGCTCAAATACAGATTTTGCTCAAATACATTTTGGGTATAGGTTCTTTACATTTTGTGTTTATTTATTAAGATTCCCATTCCCTATACTTGAGGGCCAGCCATGGAAGGATGGATGGAACTTATCATTTCATATATAGACATATCTTAACTGAGCATTTCTTGCAATAACACTTAAAACTATGCATCATACTTAACATTATAGAAGATAAGTTGTAGAAAACATATTCTTACCTTCTGTAAATCCATGAAGCATGAATGAAAAATTAATGCTGTTAAGTTTTCTATGAAGGCAAACATAGCATATACAATACAGTGAAGCATATGTATTATAAAAACTATTGAAAATTCATGTATTTTAAAAATCACGCACCACAGTTGAGTCCTTTTTAGGTCCTCCATCATCTGCTACAACTGTCAAAGTGTATGTGTCTCCCTTCTCTCTGTCCAGCAGCCCTGTCACTGTGATTCGACCCTACAAATATACAAAATATTAGCGCATTTTCTCAGAATTATTTTATTCAAGATCACACATTTCCCCAAAAGTTAAAAGGCAGAATTGAACAGCAAAAAGAACAAGAAAAGTCAGTATTTCTAATATAAAACTTCAAAGTAACAGGCTCTTTGATCATCTTACAGCCACCAACAAGGGAGCCAAAATCACTGAGCACTGAGGAGGTGTTATCCAGTTACACTGTTGGTAATAGAAGGAGCAGAAACGATGGACTCTGAAGCTACAAAATCAGATGTATATTTTAACTGCATTCCCTGTAGCAAGTGCCAAAATGCAAATGTAAGTAGCAAAATACCAAGTAAATTATTAATATGTCATTTAAGTCAAAACTGCCTCCTTAATGCATAAATATCATCTTATATTTTTAATTGTGGGTGGAACAAGTCACAAATACCATAAAACCAGATTAGATATAAGAAGAGCTCCACCAGAAGAAAGAAGAAAACAAGACGCAGTTAATTTTTAATAATCGACATATACCATACGAAATTTCCTTTTTTCCTTTTAATGATTTGCACTAGGGCTGAACTATTTGCAAAAAAATATCTAATTGTGATTTTTCTGATAAGCATTGCGATTTTCTTTCCAGAAGAATTGAAAAAAGACTGAAATATAAACTGACAAACCAATACAAGAATCACATTTCAGAACATGTGTACTTGATGTGAGGCCCATTTTTGGTGTTACTGACTGTCCAGACTTTTAGTAACATTCATAGGGCATGTTAAAATGTCTGTAATTAAAAGAGTTACACAAAAAAATATGTGATGCTTGTGAAAAGGCTTCATTACAATTGTTGCGGAATTGGTTTCTTTTTGAAAATAAAATGCTACAAAGACTTGTCACACTACAGCACAGCAAAAAGGCATTACACCCCCAAACGTCAAGTACAGATCAAAACTACAGGGTTAGCAGTTTCAGTGCAGAATAAGAAAGGATATTTTGTTTGTGGAGAAAATGAGAATGATGATGCTTGAAAACTGCAGCCATTACGATAAAGTATGGCCATTTAAATTGTGATTTTGACTGTGATTAACCATGCATCCTAATCCTAATCATCCTAATTTGCACAACCAGTTTTATTTTCCATGTTGCATATTTTGTATTTAGAATTAGTTAAAAAGTAAAAAAAAATATATATATATATATACATACATATATATATATATATATATATATATATATATATATATATATATATTTATTTTTTATTTTTTTTTATGCATGCCTTGTGTTTTATCTTTATTACTCCTTGTTTCTTGTTGCACCAAAGGTACATTCCTATTTTGATAACTGAGAATGACAAAATTTTCTGAATCTGATGCTTCTATTATATCATTGTTTTCTATCCAATTTTCATGACTTGTTTTCAGCAAAAGCCTCACACATTAGTTTCACACCAAATTATTATGATTATGCCACTCAGTAGCAGCCTAATGTTGTGTAAAATGGTCTCAGATTAGTGATAAATAATACAATTGGTTTGAAGTTTGGATCAGAAATTGCAACATGTGTAAAATCTGTAAAATCAGTAGATTTTTTGCACACAAATCCAGAACTGTCGTAACTGTAAAAGAAAAATGCTGAAAAGTTAAAAAAAAAAAACACAGTAGCAGTCATTTAATAATAGTTGGTGAGTCATTTTTTTCATGCACATTTTCAAGGGCAAAGTTGGATTATTAACTTTTTTAAATCATACAAACAGTCTACCTTTGTAATTTCATAATTGTCTGTTGTTTTATGCTGAATCTTCAACCTTTTCTTTCCTTTAAATTTCTACTGTGATGGAACCGTTATGTAAATATTACTATAACATGTCATTTAGTTCCTGCAATCATCAACATACAACCTACTATCAACTATGTAATTAATAGAACATGACTGGGTTAGGGTTATACCAACAAAAAGATAAAAATAAACTCAATATTTCTTGTTGATTCTTATAATAATAATACTCAAATGATAGCACTCCATCAGAAATGTGCTAAAACATGTCAATGTTTTGGTTAAGGTTCAAGTATTGCACAAAAAAAGGATAAATGTAAAACAAAAATTGCAGAAATGTAGCTCATATCCTTGAATACACCACTTGTTTCTTTTCATCTTATATTTAATTGCAGAGAGTAAACTAATATCTTACATTTTTATTACTATTTTTATTTTTTGTGGACTTTTCTTTCCTGTTTTGACACTCACTGTTACGCTGTCGATCCTGAAGAGGGCCAGGGCCACAGGGGAGGTGTCCGGGTCGAAGCGGTATGTCAGCTGGTTCAGATTGTCCGCAGACTGGGCTTGTACTTGGACCACCTCTGTTCCAGTGGCGATGTTTTCCCTCAACGAAGCTTCGTAACCCGCCGAAAAGAACGCCACGGCCTCGTCAGCCTCATTCAGCAGAGTGACGTAAACAGTGCAGTAGCCTTTGTGAAACGGGGGGGCCTGATCAGTCGCAGAGATGTTCATTAAATAAGTGGTTTTGGTCTCGTAGTCCAGGTACTCCACTGTGGTGACCAGACCAGTACTAGAGTCCACCTGGAACTTTCTGTCAGCTCCGGACACGATGTCATAGGCGACTGCTCCTCCATCACCTGAAAAACGAGATATACAACATAATCAACATACAGTAAAGCGGTACGGATGCAAATATATCACAATCAGATGGAAATCACTATTTGCAATTATCAAAGTGTTTAGATGTTGTGAAATCCATGGGATTCCTGTATTAGTTTATCAGTTCATACTTTTCTCAAATTTTAATGCTCAATGTAATTGCACATTTATTTACAATGTGCACTTTTAGAAATGTTTGTGTTTATTGTACAACTCAAAATAAATCAAATTATACAAAAAATACAAAGAAAATGAAATATAATGATAATATAGCCAATTACATACAAATATTAAATACAAATTTGTCTTTTTAAGTGTGGAGTCAATAGCAGTGACCTAGTTCAGTTTTGCATAACCAAATACAGCTGAGTTGTATAATTTCTTCTTGCTCTGTTTTCATGTTTTGGAAATAACTGGCCGTAGACTAAATGCGTCACACAAAGGGGGAAAAAATCATAAAACAGGAAGCAAGAAGAGGAAGTCTGACAAGTGCAGCAGAAGTGTTAAAGCCAAGCTGAATGTCATGTATGTTTGAAAACATGTTTTTGATGCTTTAGACCGCAAGTCAAGATTAGCAAGATTTATTATTTATATAATATATGATACTGTAACTAAAACATGCTAGTAATACATTATTTCAAATAATTACATTTCTGCACCTTTGTGTTTAATTTTGTGGTCCATTCACAAATTTGTGTGATATCTGAACATCAACTGTGACATTTACAGGTGCATTTTAGCACATTTCTGATGGGCTGCTGTCATTGTATGAATGTTGTCAACATTCATACATGGTGAATAGAGCCATAACCCATAAAGGATGTCAGCAAACAAGGGAAGAGTAGTTTCTAAAATTCCCCCCTTTAAAGCTGGACTTAGTTAACTCAGAGTAGGATAAATCCTAGTCACTCAAGCCAGTACCATCAAATTGAAAAAGTCTTCTGGATGGGAGCTAAAATGTCTTGATTGCAAACACAGTGTCCGGATGATTGCCACTGAAACCTGAAACCTTCACTGAACCAGTCCTGGATGAATGTGGGATTACACCATCTCATTTCCAACAACTACTGAGAGATTCATTTTTGTCAATATCACCCTCCGCCAGATTTAATAACAGTCCAGCTGAGTGATTTTAACTTCTCTAATGTGACGGTAAACTGACCCGTGTCGGGGTCGGTGGCTCGGACCACGATGACGGAGGTGCCGATGCCCGCGGTCTCCCTGAGGCTCAGCCGGTTGTACTGCTGCTGTGTGAACACTGGCACTTCATCATTGGCATCGTCCACATAAATGATCACCTGCAACAAATGAAACATGTACTATGTAACTATGTTCATCACCTGCTCGTCTCCAAAGAGATGTTATTGTCTGGAATGTTCCACAGTATGGCATTATATTTAACTATCTCACATTGCTTCAATTACAGATGTTTTAATACCAAAAATAAACCTTGAAAAACATTTACAAACATTATTACTATCTTTATGATCATTATATTATTATCACTTTCGGACAAAGCAACAACATCTCCAAGGCAACAAGCAAGGGGGCGCACTCTGCTACTGTTACTAACACTTTCAACAGTTGTTTGTGATACTGACATAAGAAAACCCCAAACCCAAAGAGTCTGAGAGAGAATCCACAACTTCCTTAAATAAACAATAGACATTTTAGTTTGTGCGTCTGTCTTACCCTGACGGAGCTCCGCATGCTGCCCTCATCACTGTTAAACGCCTCCACCTCCAGCACATGGGAGCTGCTGGTCTCTCGGTCCAAAGCCCTGCGCCCTCGTGTGATCAGTCCAGTCTGGTTATTTATGCTGAACCACCCGTTACTGTTCCCTGGAACACAAAGAATCAGTAACCATTTTTGCCAAATATATACATTAACGTGCATACAACAGGTTAGACTACAGGTAATTTCATTAAAACATAATTGACATCATTATATTTAAGATTTTTGTAAGATTATTAAGCTTTTACTATTTTATTTTATTTATTCATTCAAGTTTATAATTTTGTTAGTTGAACACAGGCAGCAGATATGACAGACATAGATGTATTGTTATCTATAGCGACTATAAAGTAAACAGGGGCCAAACTTGCCTAAATTACACAATAGTTAAGATGAAATGAATAAAAATAGACAACAATGCCTCTATGTTGCAACTTGACTGATGTAAGACTATAAATATTCACAACCGGTTCTTTCTCCCCAAATCAAGTAGTTTTTGGTAATGTTCTTACCATTGAGGATTCTGTACAAGACTCGGCCATTCTCTCCCTGGTCTGCATCTGTGGCTTGTACCTGTACACACAATGACACATTTATTAGAAAAAAAACATACGAAAAATATATTTTAAAAACAATTTGACAAACATAGTATATCTATGGCTTTCAAAGGGAGGGCCATAGAAAAGTATTATACCTTTCAATGGGCAAAGGTCCTCAAAATGTCACATACTGTAGGAAGCTGAAACTCCATAAAAACAACACATTGAAAGTCCTGATTTAATACTGGTTTTAATCTAGTTTAATTCTGATTTAAAAGTGCAATAGATCTGACATGGTGTAGTACTACTTTAGATCTTATAAGCCAGAGGTTCTGTCCAGTTCCTCCACTGATTTCACTGTATTCATGGAAGTTTGGTTGTATCCCAGGGTTACTTTTGTTATGACATTACAGTAATTTAAATGCGAATTGCCATCACCATAAATCAACAAATAAAAGTGAATACAATGCCTCTGTAACCCAAGGTGACAACTGTAAACAACTATTTCCTTGTATAACACTTGTGAGTTGTGAGGTGTTAAAGATTGAGTTTAAAAGTTGTTAACTCATCAACACACACCAGGATTTGTGTTTTGTTTCATTCACACATGTTTGAGCAATCCTGCTTATTAGTCTGTCTACATCTCCAAAGCTCAAAATGCTCTGTTCCACCTTGTGATGTCATGAAGTTTTGAAGTTAACAGCATAAAAATTGTATGGACACACTAGCCTACAAATATCAGTGTTTGAAACTGCACTTTGGCTGGTTTGTTTTTAGCAGGCCAAAAATGTTATGACCCCAAATTAGCTTAAATCAGAGGTCTCCAACCTTTTTCCTCTGGTGAGCTACTTTAACAAAAGAAAAATCCCAGAGAGCTACTAGTTTTAGCAGTCACAAGTAACTGAGTAAATAAAAAAGCCACAGCGAGGCTTACATAGGATGCAGTTAGATGTCTAGATAACAAACTATTCTCCATGTATTAGTGTGCAAATTTAGGCATCAAACTTATACATTTACAATGGAAATAGGCATTTAATCAATCACATTTGGTTATTCAGCATAATATGTCAAATTCAGATATCCTTTGGAGAGCTACTTGGAATAAACATATTACGCCCCCCTTTTATGTTGATCCAAATGAAATAATAATATGGTCCAATTAAAAAAGCAAAAACCATTCGCTGTGGCATTGTTTCGATAAGCTTCTGCAATGTCACAAGATTTATTTCCATTCAGTGTTGCATTAATTTTTCACCAAGATCTCACATTGATGATGGTCGAGTCTGAGCCTTCCCCAGCACATCCCAAAGATTCTCAATGCGGTTAAGGTCTGGACTTTGTGGAGGCCAATCCACGTGTGAAAATGATTCCTCATGCTCCCTGAACCACTCTTTCACAATTTGAGCCAATGAATCCTGGCATTGGCATCTTGCAATATGCCCATCAGGGAATAAAACATCCATTGATGGAATAACCTGGTCCATCAGTATATTCAGGTTCAGCTGACCTCATTCTTTGAGCACACACTGTTGCTGAACATAGACCCAACCAACTGCAGCAACCTCGTACCGATTTGCTTAGTTAAATCCAGGCAGCGACTTTTGTTTGGCCAGGCAGTGTATTTATGCTGAACAGGAAAAACATGACCCCTTACATCAGGGGTGTCCAAACCTTTTTTTATCAAGGGCCACATATTGAAACACAGACCAGTGTGAGGACCATAGACTGGTGGTCAAAACAGTGAGTAATTCAAATCTGTGCATTTATAACAGGTTTGAATGACTCTCCAGACCTTTGTTCAGGCTTAGACCCTCAAAAGGACACACTAAATTTGCTTGATCAAGGTAGATTTCAAAAACATGCAGTAAAAAATACTACTTGCGGTCATATGGGCCAATTCACTTGGAAGTCTGAGGGCCAAAAAAAATGGTCTGACATTTGGCGCCCGGGCCACAGTTTGGACATGCCTGCCTTACATGTATTTACTCTAATTTAGATACATCAGAATGATAATTGCACACAATAACAGTATAGTTAAGTATAGCGCCAGTAATTATCCAATTTCTCGTAAAATCATGTAGCTCTAATTTCACAGACTGCCTTTTTATTCATTGCTTCTTGTAGATTTGCACTTCTGAGCACTTCCTTGTTGCTCTAGAGCGGTTGCCACAGTAACCCCGGTTCTGTTTGGAAGAGAATTTTCAATGGCACAGTCCTGGCTCTACTGTCCACTGGCAAACAACCAAGAAAAAGAGAAAAAACTGCAAAAAAAACTTGATTTGGACAAAGAACTAGGCGTCCCAGACCACTACTGATAAATAGTGCAGTACGCTGGGCAGAGGCTGACTTGTCGGTGTCATAGAGTGGTATGTCCAGGGAGAGAAACAGCTTCTGGCACTGGAAGAGTCCACACTGCACTGGGGACCAAAACCAAACCTGTGGCTATGCTTTCAAAGTGAATATTCAGTAACCAGCAGCGTAGAAGCACCAGTCTGCAAGTGTGGTCAGGTAGGACACTGTGAAATATATGCACAAGAATCAGCCGATCTCCAGGGGCTTTCTTGGTGAAGTGTAAGAATTTCTATAACCTTTGTAATGCTAGGTGAGGTCAACTTTATATTCCATACTTACTTCCACAACATGCAGGTAAAGCTACTTATTCTGTAACTAAAGTGCACTGAAAGTAAACAAAAATGTACCAATTTAATACACCAAAAGCTTCATTAAAGCTTCATTAAACATCACACTGTTATCAGAAAAAAATTTCACATCCTGGCAATAACTATAGCAAATATACATAAACTCTTTTTGACACATTCTAGATAGGAGGCAAAAGTTGAAATGAAATAAAAAGAAAATCCAGGAAAAATACATTTGTGAGCACATGGTATTTTAATGTAGCCGTGCTGTTTTGCATGATTATAGGGCCTATAGTACTGTACAGATGTTATTACGTTGTTACATCGTCAAAAACATCAACTTCCATTCAAACATTTTTGTAACCCTGTATTTTTAGTCTGTCTACATCTCCAATAATCAAAATGCTCTGTGTTCCACCTTGTGATGTCATGAAGTGTTAGTTAAGTGGATGTTAACGGCTCCTTTTACCTTTTGTCCAATAGAGATGGGTAATTCCAGGGCTGAAATGATCCAAATGCTTCTAGACAAAGTGTATGGAGTTGAAAAACATGGTGGAGCACTTCCTGTATTACCACATGATATTACAAAAAGTAATATCACACAAAAAGTGCAAAAAGTGTTTTCTTAATTTAAAACTTAGCTTAAATATGTAAGGTTTGTGTATGCTTTTGATGAGAACATTATAGCATAGATCAGAAAATTGAATAATATGGGCCCTTTAATAAATATGAGGGTTGCACAATTTTGATTTAAAAAATAAACATTCAATTTGCAATCAGGATTCAGCTCACCTTTGAGACACAAGAGTCCAATACATTTCAGAACATTTTTGTACATATCTCAACCTCAGACAGGTCATTATGTTGTTTGCAGAGGGTATTATGTTATTTATTTGTGTCAATTCATAAAGAGATTCACGGTAAGTACGCTAATATCGTTTCATTCATTTCAGTTACATTTCTCTAACAATAAAGAACTGACAATACCATAAATGAGAGATTATCGTCTTACAATATTATCTAACTATCACAGGTATTGGACAAACATAATGAAAACACGTTCAAACGAATTGTGACACCATGAATTGTGAAGTATTTCGAACGTAATTAAAAACCCCATAATACAGTAGCCCGTGAGCCTCTCTTAGCCTGTTCCTCTGTCCTGCTCCCCCCATTTAAAGTAAAGGGGCCTAACTTCAGTCTCATTAGCTTTATAAAGAGATGTGAAGAGGGGAGGAGAGGGGAGGGGGGCTGGAGACAAGAGCGTGGGGGGTCAGATCGCAGTGATGAATGGGGTATTACACGCCAGACTGAACCATTTAGGACAAAAAGGGGGGTGCACAAACTTTAAACCAAAGTTAGTGAAGAAGATATTGCAACGACAAACATACAAAATAAGGATTGGACTATTGTTCTCTATGCCCGCTGACGAATAGGGTAAAAGTTTAGCTTGAGTTGAGTTTAAACAAAAGAAAATACCTTGCATCAGTGGTCCATTACACCCCCTGCACCCCTTTTACTGCCCCTGTCCTCTCTTGGTTCTCAGCTTCTGGGAAAGTAGCACTTTAAGGGGGGAAAACAAGTGTGGACTGGAGCCACCAAGCAAGTCTGACTCAAGTTACTGGAACAGAGCAAGGTGCAAACTGTTGGAGTGAGTATGAACTTCTCAATGTGGTTTTAGTGGTTATGTTATTACAGTGTTTGTGAATGCCTAAAATAAGAAAGTAAGTTACTCAGATGGAAATTATACTGCTTAAATGTCCAAAACCCTCAAGGGAGAGTGTGCATTTTGTGTCTATGGAAACCTGTTTGTTTACCATCACTTTAATGGTTGCCTATGGACATTTTAGCAATAGAAAAAAGTTATGAGACCGTGACAAACACATAACATAACTAGTAAGATACAAACTGTGCTTGATGTTTTAATTTCTAATCATTTTCACCATTGTTCAAGAGATGTGTAGTTTCACCCCAGGAGTAGAAGAAGTGTATTTGCAATGTTGATGTACTATTATCAATACTGATTTGTCTGTAAAGTCTTGTTGATTTCTGCTTTTGTTTTTGTGGGTATTTTAGTTCGTTTATAATTATGCACATTACTTTGTTCATCAAACCTAGCACCAACTAATGGAGGTTCACTACTTCTTGTGTCTGGTTAGTTTTGGTTTAAAAGGTCTAACATAGAATAGAGTAGTACTTTTATAGTTTAGTTTTAGCCTACATTTTAAAACTACTTCAAAATAGATGTTTTTTGAAGCACCATGGCAACAGAAGGATTCATTAACTGTATTTGATAGTTTAGTTGTATCCAAAGACTACTTTTGTCAAACATTACAGTAATTTAAACATGAATGGTCATCATACAATGCCCCTGTAACCTTCATACTGTATATTAATCAATTTCTATAATAATTTCTCTATAGTGATAACTCTTAGGTTCATGTAGATTTTCAGTTTCTATTCAACGGAAATTTCCTATAAACTCTGACAAGCAGGTGCCTGTAGCTAAGCTCAGGTTCAAGAACACCATGTCTAAAGTTTTTTCTACCCTGTGTGGGTGTTATTTTTAATTTGTTTATTTGTGTCCCCCAAAATGGTAAGAAAATTAAAAAATAAGCAAAATAACTGTCACGACCAACAAGTGACTGAAAAATTATGTAGTATTGATTTTTTTGTTTGACCTTAATTTAACCCGAATAGATGCACTGAGATTGTGACTCTCCTTTTACAGGCGAGGCCATGCCCTTAATAGGACCTCAAAGTGCATGTTCAAGTGTTGAAAACAGCTCTGCTATGGACAGGGAACAAAATGAACCATACACTAAATCCTATACCACATCTACAGAAATAACACACTCTGATAAACCAGAGCGGGCATAAGTGTTTCAGATATTACTGACAGACTGAAAAGACTTCTAAAGGTGCACTGGATAAGTTTATAGGTTGGGGCCTGGAATGTTCCACCATGTGGCTTTAAACTTGTCTATATCTTGCATTTATCAATTTATAGATGTTTATTGCTCAGAAATGCCATTAAAAAGATCAAACATAAAATAAAAAGACTCAACAGACCTGACGTGTAACCACATGGTCTGGTGGCACCACCTGCATGTCTCCAAATACTATTGGCATTGGTATGCTAGTGGCCATCCCGGGTGTCAAAGCCTGCTCTCGTCAGATCTCAGGAGCTAAGCAAGGCTGGGCCTGGGTAGTACCTGGATGGGAGACCACTGGGAATTTTAAAAAAAGAAAACTGGTGTTGTGCCCTTAGGCAAGGCACTTCACCCACATTGCCTAGTATGAAAGTGGAGTGTAAAGTCATACTGTGGCACATTCCAGGCAGAGCAATAACATCTCCATGGAAACAAACAGGTGACGAAACCCCATTAGAAAGGTTTCAGGGCTTCGAGGGCTAGTTTTCAATTGGGGTTATTTTTACCCCCAATAAATTCAAAAGGGCTCTCGATATGCTGTGTCCTTACATGACAGCTAAATGTGAGACTTTAATGAGCAATGTAGCTGATAGATATGAAGACAACAGGAAGTAGTTTAGATCTCAGGCATAGACCAAGTGCGTCTAATCACACTATCTGCTCTATAGAGTGGTCTATGGACTGGACTGAATCTGTGTGTGTGTGTGTGTGGAAGTCGCTGACTAATGAACTGCCTCTCTAACGAGCCATCCCCGCTCCACTGGCCTTTTCACAGCTTTCCTGGCATTTGGTCTTAAAAATAATTTCACGTCCCAATGTGTTCCCCTTAAACCGATAAGCCATGCTTTGTCTGCGCTGAATTAAGGACGATGACATTTACAAATGTTACTGTGCTGAAGATGGGGGCGCGCAAAATGAGAAGGGGGATAATTGGAGACCAGCTAGAAGAGGTGGGAGTAGTGTATTTTACAAGGGCCATTTTAATAAACCCAATTTGTTTTACGTTGAGGAAAGCCTGTCAAGCATTTACTGTTGTGTAGACCTTGATTTAATAACTACATAATTGCTGCAAATGCCAAACACTCGACACATCTGCATAAAGAGGCAGTGGTCCAGGGCATACTGTACATGTGTATATGAATATTAATCTCAAATATGCTTACTCTGCTTGGTAAGGCCACTGACTCACAACAAAAGACACCCCACCCCCATCAACATCAGATTTGAAGAATAAATAACCTGTACTCAGAAAATTGGGTATGGTTCCAGTTGGAATTCTACTTTAACATTGCGGTAATAGTCAATTCAATAAAAAAAAAATCTAGTAATTCGTGTCATACGGTTTAGATAGAAGAACATAACAAGGTTTCCCCTGCAGCTTTAAAGAATGGCTCAAATGGACAAATCACTGTTTCAGTGACTGATTTTTTGGTCAAATCAACCATTTTTGTAAAGCCCTATGCTGCTATGCTGTAAATAACCGTTCTATTAAAACGTCAAAATAGTATAGTCACTTTAGTCTTTCTAATAATCTGAGGAAGGATGGCTTGACTGCACGGGGGTAGCAATAAGTCAAACAAATATATATCTATAGGTGTACTGCGTGACTTTAATAGTGGAGGGTAATGTTACTGCTTTAACATATCTATTGAGCATTTTTGTAATTATGCTTGTCTATACTGCAAAAAATTATATAAATACACCATTTATCTGACCTGACCTGGTGGAGCCATTTTCTTGTCTCAAAAAAACCCAAACATTTCAAATTTCAATTATCTAAAGTAAATACATGTCCTTTTCCTAGGTCTCCAGGCAACATGAACACTACTGACCCGGGCACCAACATCACTTTCCCCACTGGGATAGACAACTCCACCCTGACCACGATGTCTAGCCTCCTCCACACCTCTGTAGCTTCCTCTTTCTCACCCTCCTCTACCCCTCCCTCTGTCTCTCCCTCCTCCACCCCTCCCTCTGTCCCGTTCCCTCCGTCTTACTCTTCCGACATTCACGACCCGGAGTTAACCATCATGATTGTTCTGGGCCTGTCTCTGTTTCTGGCCGGAGTAGCAGCCTTCGTCGTGGTTTGCCAGCCGTCCAAGCGAGATGGGGATTCCGAAAGCGACAACTACGAGGATAGTTTCCGGAGCAGGAGCAAGTCGGGAGAGCCCCAGCTCAAAAACTGGAAGAGGTTCGGTTCCTATCGCAGATCGTACAATGCTTCGTTCAGGCGGCCGCCCCATAGAAGACCAGAGAGTGGGAAACTGACACAACCGAAGGCAACGCAATGTCTACAGCAAGATGACAACAAGGAGACAAAACATACAACGCCGTGCATTTGTGATTATGTGACTGAAATTTGACTGGGATTAAAAGGCAACGTCAAGTTTATCATTCAATCTTTAAGCCTAGATTTGCAAATCAACCATAATCAGACTTGACAATCTGGCTACATGCATCCATACCATAAATATCATTCAAATAGAAGGGTGCCTTGGGAAATTTTAATTACACTGAACTGATCTTCACTCCCCGAACGCATCAATTCACCCGTACACCAGACTAATTATGATTCTCTTTTCAATATTGGCTATTGTAGACTCTTTCAATTTTGCACAATGTCTTTCATAAACACATATGATAAATGCTCGATAGCAGCCAGATATAACCCAGGTGAGAAAAGGACAGAATAGAAAAGGAGATTTTTCATTACACTTAACTGTGGTCAGAAGCTGCAATCACAAGTTAATTTCTATATTTTTGTATAATCTTTCTTGTCAAATATTACATCTTTGGGAATCTGAGCAGGAGATGTTAACACAAAAATTCATCAAATATCTGTAGCTTGAATTATTCTAACAGCTACAAGTTATCAAAAACACGTACAGTGACACATTTGTAGGCCTGTCAAGATAATCACTCTATCACCTTATCTTTTTGGGGGACAGTATTTATCATAGCCACTTTTTCCTTGTAGTAGTAGGGAAATTTGTGCTATTTTTCTGTATTACAATAAGATTATAGTTGTAGAAGACTGAATAAATAACTTTTATGACTCATTATAGATACCAACTAACTACTAAAGTGTCATTCTGCTATTTATTTATTGCAGCTAGTATATTTAACAATATGGTCCATTTAGGATATAGTTAGTGGCACAATTTTGTATCAATATAAACATTCATTTGTATCAATATATCACCATATAAAATGTGTTACTGTGACAGGCCTACACATTTGCACTGAGTTAAATGTAGTTTGTAGTTTATTTGTATATTTTAGTTACTGCATAAGCACAAGTCATGCATCCTGAGCCAAACTACTTGTATTCCTTATTTGTGTTTAGTTTTTCCTCAGTTGTGATGGTGCGTTTGCATAGATACCTGCAGGATGCTCGTCCCTGTGGGCACAGTCTCGAGCACACTGGTCTCGTAGCTGTTTTGGAGGAAGATGGGTCTGTTGTCATTGACGTCCTGCACCTCCACGAACACTGTGGCTGTCCCCGTCCTTCTGCTGCCGGCGGGACCATTGTCTTTGAGAGAAAAATACAAGTTTAAATGATTTGAGTCAATTAAGTACCACTTTTTAATAACTGCACCTAATTAACTTAATAAAGCATGAACAAAGACTTTAAAATGAACAGTTTATTGACTTAGTAACTGCTTAATGGTACTGTACCTTATTTTTAAAGTCTTTAAAATGAGAAAAACAATTAGAGACCAGAGCAGAATTTTGTCATGGCTCTAAAGCTAACAACATCTAGCACACTAACAGTGCACTTCCTGATTATGGGCCAATAAAATGCCTTCTAATTAGATGGATGTGTGTTCTGGAGCAAGACACTTTTTGCTGAAATATGTGGTAAAAATAGGGAACATGCCCTTTAATTAATACCCTATGTCCAAACCCCTTTATTAAGTTACTAAACCTGAATCATTTTTAATAAACTATTAATTCATTATGAATTTAATTAGGCTAATTAAGGTGTAGTTGTTACAAAGTGTAACGTGAAATTATTATGTGACTTAAAACAAGGGCTTGACATAAACTATGTAAATTGTAAATAGGAAAAAAAAGAAAGTTATAACAAGTGAATAGTATAATTCTTTCACAGCATGGATTTAGTTTTTTGTTCAGTAAACTTTGTAAATAAAATAAGAATGACAAAAAAAATAAGAAAAAGTTAAAAATGTATGAAAGTTGAATCATGTTTTTTTTTAATCCAACCATGTTTTGCTTTATTAACCTCGTTCTTTCTTCTTTTCTGTCCCACTGTGTTTCTTCATAAATTGGTCTGTCGAATTAATTTCAACTTTTACAGTGTCTGACATATTGTGAATAAAACATGGTATAAAAGTTGTCTGACTGCACTCTGCATTTACATACATAAAAAAAAAGAAATCGTCATTACATTATGGGCATCTGTGCTGCTACATATTATCATAAAACTGTGGTGCATTTTCCAAATTAAGTCATAGCTTAAAATGAGACAATCCCCTAAACAGTGTTGATGTCTTTGTCTGCTGAAAATGGGCCACTAATTCTGTCTCTTCGCACAGTTTTATGCACAATCTGAGCTCGCTGTCGCCTCCAAAACAGGAAAACCTCAGACTTTTTGTTCTTTCTTTTAAAAAAAGGAACAAAGGCAGTTGAGCAATGTTCTGAAATCACACTGAAATAAGAAGCCCAATGTTGTTTCTATCATCGCAACGAGGAGGGCTTTGAAGATGGCAAAACAAATGAGCAAACAAGACATATTATGATAAATACAAAGTGTGGACAGTGAAATGAATCTCAAAACACAGAATAAATGAGTTTTGTCTTGGAACTCACCGATGGCTTCAATGATCAGAGTGTACGAAGCCTGAGTCTCTCTGTCCAGTCCAACCACAGTCCGGACTATACCATCCCTGAAGCCAACGCTAAATTTGCCGTCCTGATTCCCACCTGCAATGTAAGCAAAAAAAATTAATACTAATACTTACAATAAATGGATGCAGAACACTGTATGCAAATAAGTAAATGTACAAGAAGGAAACACAAAATAGGGTAAAAAGACATGCACTAATGTTAAACTAAAAATAAATAAATAAACTGGAATGAAAATACCATTTCTGCTATTTTAATTAATATTAAAAAGACAATAAGATGAAGCAAAAAAGTAACAGAACAAAAAAAATCACTATTGCAAATTAGAAACATGCAATATCAGAAATCATCAAGATCATATTTCAAGATATATTTTTCTACTGTGTATACTTCCAGCAACATTCAGTACACAGTTGTAGCCCTATAATTTCCTACAAATATGCATCATTATTTTAATCAAGACATCCAACTGTGTTTTCTAACTCTCTTTTAAGACTGTAGCAGTGATTACTTCATTTAGAGTACGTTTTATCAACCCTTATGCATTTCTTTGGCATTTCATTTTTAGTTTTTTAGTCCTATTTATGATGCTCTTTAGCTCTAATCTGGTCCTATCTAGTCCTGATTTGATTTTTCTTGATACATGGTGTTGGAAAATCACAGCGAAGTCTGACCTGTGATGAAGTAACTGAGTTCGGCGTTGAGCCCGGTGTCATTGTCAGTGCAGAAGAGGCGGGCGACCACGTGGTCTCTGGGCACACTCTCCTTCAGGGAAACATTGTACAGGCGCGGGTTGAAGGTGGGCGTCTCATCGTTCACATCCAGGACTGACACACGGACAGGGACAGACAGGGGCAGACGGGGCGAGGACACATGACAGGTGTGCATGAGGACAAAAACAATGGCAAAGCAAATCTATAAACTGTATTCAATAGTACAATCTCTATACAGTCTTACAGTATACTTGTTTTGTTGTTATTTATCACACCATATTGAAGTTAAAGGTTGTACAGTGTTTAAAAAGTTTGTTTGTAGAACGTATTAGACAACAGAGGTATGCAGACACTGAAAGATGTGTGCACAAAAACATATTTAAGGCAAGTCATAAGGTGCAGAGTAAAGATTTTCAGACATACGATTGCTAAAGCTGTATATTTTAATGCAGAATTTACACCTGAATGGCAGCACTGAGGTTTGCACATTTTCCAGTGATTCATTTAATTTGAGCTTGAGTTTCATGTTATGCAAGCCATAACTCTATTACAAAAACAAAAGACAAAACAATGCCCAAAAGGAGTAGGCATAAACATGTCTACCTTCTCATCTTTATATTATAACGACATTCTATCAACAAACATCTGGGATGATTTGAAGGGCTTGTTATGCTGGATGCCCTTACGGAAACACAACCAGCTATATACTGTATGACTGGAGAGCCCAAAGCAACTGAAGTGTTATACCAGCAACACAAAATTAATATATACCCTGGGTAAGTTTTAAACCAGCTACCCTCCCTGTGGGCTATCACTCTACTGGAGCCACTGGAGAATATATAAAATTATATGACATTTGTGCTGCTGCTCACCTGACACAGTGAGAGTGGAGGTGGAGGTGCGGGGGAACTTTCCGGCGTCATAGGCGATGATCCGGAGCTGGTACTGTCCGATCTGCTCCCGATCCAGGACAGCAGTGGAGCTCAGGACTCCTGTACTCGTGTTTAAGAAGAAGTCCAGACGTGGCATTCCCATCTGCAGCGCCATGGTGATCAGACCATTCCTGTCCTCATCAGGATCCTCCACTTGGACCTACGCAAGAGGGAGTATATATATATGTAAATACACCAAAGACTCTAAGATGTTGTTGTTAATGTTGTTTTTTATGTGATTTAAACCTTGACTGAGCACTTGTATTACTGGAAAAAGACTTGAAACCACAATGATTTAAATTTCAACACATAATAATAATAATCATACTTTGTTTAATATTATTATATGATCTTTTCCTCATCGTGATCTCAGTCACCTCTCAATATTTTAATTTACCGTACCTTATAAACAGAGGAACCTATGGGCAGGCCCTCCGGTACTTCAGCCACAAAAGGCAGATTGAGAAAGGTGGGGTCGTTGTCATTCAGATCCTGCAGATTGACAAAAACTGTGGTGCTTGAAGTGGCCTGCAGTGGAGGGGTGCCACCTAAAGGGGGAGACAGAGGGACACATAAGTGAATGTCTCTCATGGTCAGGTGAGTTTATTAGAGCAATAAAAAGTTTCATGGTCAACATAAAACTTGTGGGATTGGGTTGGGAAAGGAACTAATAGGTGAGGACTGGTACCTTCCCCATTTTGAAAAACATATTTTTCTTAGCTTATGTTTCATACACCAACCATAAAATAATTACTACTATTAGGTATAACAATGAATTTGAGAAGTTAATTTGAGACTTACTTGAGATGGCTTAAAAACCAAGAGAAACGGAAAATCTATTGTGATCTACAGTGGTTAGTATCTAAAAAAATATGTCCAATGTGATAAACAATCAACAGATGGTACACGTGGGAAGTGAGAAGACAACTATTTAATTGCACCTCAAATGTGCACTATGCATCTTTTCTGGAGGAGAGTCCATCACCTGCTTGTCTTTATTGTTATTGTTTTTATTATTGTGAATATGTTATTGTTTTGCCTGGAATGCTACACAGCATAGCAGTAAAAGTATAAAGCATTTATTTCCTTAGAGATGTTGCCAGAATCCCTTGAAAAACTTGCATTTTTTTCTGTGAGTGGGCACACCTGTCCACAGATCTGACCTGCAACTTTGCCTGGTGGTGCAATGCCTTTCTGTATAACAGATATATAAATAGAGGCGTAAAATGTCCTGTTCCCCACTTCTTCTACTTCTCTGATCAGACTTCACACTACAATAGGTGTATTATTAGGTGAGTATAAAGTAGTTAGGCTTAATCTCTGTGTATATAGTTTTTCAGGCACATTTGCACAGTGGAAACACACCAATCCCCCTTTTTGCCTAAACACACAGTACTTACGGTCGGCTGCAGATATGATAATTGTCCTCATGAGGGCAGCGTCTCTGGGGTTGGAGCTCTCGCGATCCAGGGTGACTCCACTGGTGCGGATCTTCCCATTGTTCCTGTTGATGGTGTAGAATGGGTTTTCAGGACTGATGCTGTACACCACTGTCCCATTATCGCCATTGTCAGGGTCGTATGCAAGCACCTGGACAGAAGAAGAAAAAAAGAGACACGTGAGATCGGGATGGGCTATAAGACAAAAAAGAGTCTATTTTTAAATTATCCCCATAACATTATTTTTAGATATTCGCATATAGATGTTTTTAAGGCATTTGAGTTGTAAGTATCAGACAAATAACTATAAAATAAACTGTAAAATATATAGCACTTTTCCATCTTCAAGGCTCTCACAGCACTTTACATCAAGGAACCACTCACCCACTCAGACACACATACATAGACCAGTGTGCACAGACAGAAGTGAGGTGGGTTAAGTGTCATGCTCAAGGATGCAACAAAAGTATTTATCTGTGGGAGCTGGAATTGCACCACCAACCTGCAGGTCAGTGGATCTGACTGCTCGACCAATGATGTAATAATATGATCAAAAATATTTTGATGATCTCTAAATCAAATATATCTGTGATTTTTAATCTATAATCTTTAATCTTAGTCTGAAGGATACGCCTGCATTCACACTTGCACTCACTGGTCCCAATTTGGTCCTGAAATAGACTTAGTTTGGTTCTGTTCAAGTCCAGGTTTAATTAAGGTCACGTACAAGTTCTGTGTTTTAGTCACAGTTTTGATGAGTCACACACACATGTAATAACGTGTGCAAACTGTGTGCTTGACTTTTTAGTAATAGTTAGGCATGCATGCATCTCAGAATACATTTTGTAGCAGATATTAGTGCAGATATTTTAGCAGATATTTGTGGTTTAGACATTACTTTAATTGACTGTGATCAATAGCCCAATATAGCACAGCAAAGGTTTAGTGTGAAGTCCGCGTCCCAGCACCAACCCCATCATGGAGCTCATTCTTAAGTCTTCTTACACGTATAATCTCATATTGGTATGTGCACAATGCTTTAGACTGATTTAGTTTAATCCACTTTTAGTAACAGTTATACATGCATATGTTTCAGAATATGCATTGTAGAGAACCAAACTACAGAGCAGGGAAGCGTTTGACCAGATATTTGCTTTTCAGTTTTGATTCACTTACGACAGATTGTGCCACCCTGATAAATACATTTATGTGCTATTACAGATGAGTCACATAGTAATGCACAGTAATGTTACGGGTGAAGTCAGTAGTCCAGTCCCAGCCCTCAGCGTCGTCATGGCTCTTGTTCGAAAGTCACTCTTGTATCCATCAGATAGAGAGAAAAATGGCCCTGTCTCTCCTCTGTCACAAAGTGCCGATGGATAACGAATGTATGAGGCCCCCAGCTCGGCTAAAACACAGGGAGATTTTTAAAGAGCTGATCAATTATTCATTTGGCTGACTGAAAATTGCTGGAAACTGCTTAATTGGTCATTAGAGGAACAAAGGTTTTGCAGGTATTTAAAAATTAAGGGACATGTTAGGCAGAAGTCTAGCGGGCGCATTGATCGCAAAGACAGAGGTATGTGATATAAGGAGTTCCACCAAAGCCAAGCCAAATAATCAATGGCAGCTACAGAACAGAGCACATTAAAAGATGGATGGGGAATATATCAAGTTTTTTCTATTGAACTGTAGCCCATAGCAAAGGAACTATTGGCTAAAACATATCCTATACTATAAACAGTGTAATGTAGTAAAGTAGCCTGCAGTTGCATGAAGGTACTTAAACTTGGGAAGCTAGTCTGGAGAACTGATAGCAATGCGTATTTTTCACATGCTAAAGTGTCATGCATACGACATTATATGGTGATTATACAAAAATTATTATTGAATCATACATAGGACAGACATAATATACATAATAGGGCAGAATTTGACATTTTCTCAGTAGCTTTTAAGTGGTCAGGACAGAACTAGGCTAAAAGCACACAGTAATATTAAAGAAATTCTGTCTGGGAGCCAAAATACACACTTCCTCAATACTTCAAAAGGTCCTGTCTAGTTAACGTAACATTATCAACAAAAAACTATCATACCGCCTCACATAGAATAAACCTGAATGCAATGTGTAGTCTCATACATTATATTAGGGCTGCATGATATTAGATAAAGATATTTGATAACTATATGTTGTACTGTAAACTATTTCACTGCAAGATTTTAATTCTGACACAGTAAGTTAAGCAAAATTAAAACAAAAACTTATACCAAGACCAAACAGGGTTAAAGGAAAAAGCAAAACAATGTATTATGGACATGGGCCATTTTTCATCGCTGGTCAGCAGGGGTGCAAAGACTCCCCCCAAAAATATATAAAAAAAACATGCACATACTTGGGCCAATCATGCTGAAATTTGAATCACTAACAGTGTGATGTTGGGCGTCGGATGGCATGTGCACCGGGGCGAGGGTCATCATCCTCTCAAGTGGCAATAATAGTTGCTTGTCCTCCTTCTGAAGAGTATCAGTGAGCTTTGCAATTCCAAGTCCTTTTCTTTGCCAATCCTTTCTTGAGTCTTTATCTTGCAGTCCAAAAGAAAGCTTATTTGGACCTGATCTGCGAGCTTGGCCCTTGTACACTCAAACGGTTCTTGGAGCGCCTTGACCAGAGCACTGTCCTTCAGGGGAGTAAGTTCCTGGACCAGACTTCTTTCCTCAGGGTTTGAGGAGTCCTGGATGTTGGGGGACACTACTTGGGTCTCCTCTGGCTCTTGTGCGCCCCCTGTTGGTGTGGAGCAGAGCAGAACCTCCATGTTGTAGAGGTGGGCGTCATCTTTTAATGTATAGAAGTACCAGGGCTTTGTTGAGAAAGTAGTCCAGCTGTCTGTTTGTGTGCATATTCACCAGTGTGTTGAGAAGTTACGAGCCAAAACTGGTCTCACATTTTGTGTAGAAAGTGACATCAGCTCCATGATGATCAAATCTATCCAGTGCTAATCCAAAATGATTAGCACTGCTAGAAATGAACTATTCACCTGACTATTAATAAAAGAATGCTATTATATATGCGTATATTAGGGGTGTAACGATATCCAAGTCTCACAATACAATATTGTGCCGGTATGAGCCTCATGGTACAATATTTATTGCAATATCGTGGGAAAGCTCATGATTTGGTGGGGAGGCTCACGATATTACAGTATTATACATAATAACAAGACTGACATTATAAAATGCTTTGACCAGTCATTTGGTACATTTATTGTCATTAGGGATGTAACGATATCCAAATCTCTCTGTACGATATTTTCACCATATACAGCATGATATGGTATGATATTTATTGCAATATTTTGTGGAGGCTCACAAATGCCAAAGGGGTGGGTGTGTTTAGTATTTCAATATTTCCACAGGCAGATAATATTTACAATTTTGAGAGAAAGTTACCCTCTCTTAGAGTATTACTACATGACATCACCAGGTGAAACACAGTGTTTTCAGTTTGAGCAAAGAACTCAGCCTAAATATGAAGGATTTGTGTGTTTAAAATGTGTGAATAAACCAAAACACAACTCTAGGTATGTCTTTGATAAGGATAAGGAACAACAGTATAACATAGATCAGAAAATAGCATAATATGGACCCTTTATAGGAAGAAAAAACAAATCTGATTGCACGAACATGTTTGGTTTTGGCCTGAGACGTGATGGAGGGTGTGGGAACCAGACTGCTCCCTCTGTATAAAAAATACAGAAATACCATTCTGGATTCACCAGGCAAAAGAAAGTCATTATTTTGAGTAAAAAAAGTTTGCAGTGTTACAAACATACAGTCTGTTGTCTAAACTGTCTGTTGTAAAATGATTGAATAAACTACTACTACTTAGTGTTTTGCCTCAGAAATCAGTATTGACCATTGAACTTTTTCCTTCGAATCTAAATCAAGTTTGACATTTTTGTATTGTGAGAACACTCCTACCAGTAATAATTTCTCTCAACAATGTAGCAAGCCATGTTTGTTTTTAGAAAGGTAACGGCAAAAATTTCAAGAAAGTTAGCCAGGGTCAAGGAAAACTTATTTATTTATTAGACGCCTTGTATATATTCATGGTTATCCCAAAATAATACAGGAGTGGACAAAAACATGGCAGGTGAAGGTCTAGTTTTGATTTAGTCTTAAGCACTTGTTATCTGTCTGAGACATGATGCAAAATATTCTTTCACTACTGAGCAAGATATGCTGATGGCCAAACTTAACAGGCAATGTGAGTCGATGAAGTGTATTGCTCAAGGATACACCATCGTTAGACAGTAATGCCAGTAGCTTTGATTGCATCTTGTTTACTAAATGAACTGCTGCCAGCTCAACTTCTGGAGTTACTTAGCTTTAAATATAACAATTAACAGCTGCTAGCATTTATATGTATTTTCAACATTTTTGGGAAAAGATATATTATTTTGATTGAAATTGTCAATAACTATGGCAGTGGTCCAATTTTTTTATCATTCTGAAACCCACAGAGCACACTCTACAAACCCAACCATTTTGAAAAATTACCCAAGCTTGAAACTGTCACAGAAAGCACAGACTACTGAACCCCTTTAGGCTGGATTGGGTATTTTACATTTGAATCTTAAAGAGGGGTGCTACATTTCTATGGGGTATTAATGTCTAACACCTAACATATTTAAATCACCATCTAACATCCCCTTCAGAGAGCTATCACAATTTCAACTGGCATACATTCCCCTCATGAAACTACTACACACTGCATCAGGTTTGTGAAGTATTGTTTTGTGTCATGTTTTTTATATATTTATGGAAAATTACCATAGTTGTCTTAGAAAGGACCATATTACTAAACAATAAGGGGGTTAAAATAGCTGTGACCGCTACAATGGTTAAAACTAACGTATTAATAATGTAATATGCCAATAATTAAAATTTAAAAAGCTAAAAAATATGCATAAAGTTGTTTAAAATTAAAATAAACCTGCTGTGTATTTTAAAAAAGAATATTTGTCCAAGAATTGAACCTATGAAATAACCATGATATAAAGATAATATTTTACCCTAAGTGTGCTTAACATTGTGGTAGTTTGAGTCTGTTTCAGTCTTCAGAGCTCCTCCTTGGTGCAGATGCATATACACTTAAGTGATGCATAGTGATTGTGACCGTTCACGGGTGAGATTGCAAAATTACTCACACAAGCATGGATGACAAATAAAACCTCTTCCAGTATGTTTTGAGAAGGACACAATATAACATTGCAGAAAGCTCAAAAAATCGATTTTGCATAATGTCCCGCTTTAAAGTCACATTCATATTTTTTTCTATTGCTGTCTTCAGATCACTGGATGGTTACAGATGGTGTAGACCTGTGTGTGTACAATGGAAATGCCTGCAGTGGGGTAGAGGAGCTTGGAGATTCAAGAGAGCTGATCCCTGCTCCGGGCACGGCAAACAAATTCACCGGCTCACTGAACAGCTCCAGGTAGGACGCAGCGGGATGCCTCTTGTCTCCATGGAAACGCAGGACAGGACCGGGGCTAGACTTGGGGCAATTACAGGTCTGCAAGGCTGGGTGGGCCAATTTATTGAAAAACTGGTCCGAGGGGGGCATCTAGTGTCTGTGCACTGGGGGTGAACGGTCACAATCACTATGCATCACTTAAGTGTATATGCATCTGCACCAAGGAGGGGCCCTGAACACTGAAACAGACTCAAACTACCACAATGTTAGGCACACTTAGGGTAAAGTATTATCTTTTATGTCATAGTTACTTCGTAGGTTCAAGTATTGCACAAATATTCTTTTTTAGACTACACAGCCAGTTTATTTTGATTTTAAACAACTCTGTATGCATATTTTTAGCTTGTTTTAACCATTATAGTGGTTTTAGCTTATGAATTTTGTTTTCTCTGTATCGCTCTGAGATTCTTTATGAAAATTACATTATAACCATGTACCTATAAGTGATCTTATGCTTTTTTCTTGGGCACTTGATGAGTCTGGAAAGTTGTACATGGGGTCTGATCATTGTTTAATGTAAATTTTACTGTTTTACCAAATGTTCCTGATGTATTTTTGACTCCTGTGACCCTGACCCGTGGGACTACAGATGGAAATTGGCGTGTTTACATTCATGCATTTTGTCTGTTCATTAACATGCATTGTCCCAATCAAATAAACAAATACATTAAATTAAATTTAACTTTTAAATTCTGACTGCTGTTTTTACTTTAAATAGTCTCTGTTTTCTTTGTAATGTCTCAGTAATGTGTAGTGTCTGTTGCTGTCTAACTGAATGTTATCTGCCTTAAGACCCTAGATTAAATTTAGCCTTCGTGCTAAAACAAATGTTGTATTTCAACTGAGTGCACACCTATCACTTATTTTAACACATCAGTCCTCGCTAGATCACTATGACTTCTTTCAAAGTATTACAAAAATCTGGAAAAAAGTTTCTGAATGGACTGAGAACATTGGGTGATTTTTTGCCTTTCTTTGTGAGACATGATTTTAAATTCTCCAACTCTGTAGTAAGGAACATCTTGCACTGTGTAGACGAAAGGCAAATAATCTAGTCCGTCGTGGTGGGCTTGCTGTGTTGAAATGAAGCGTCACAGTCACTATGCATTACTAATGTATGCATTGGCTTTAGGAAGACTCTTAAGATAGCAGATTGAAACCGCCCTAATGTTTAGCACCTATTAGCAATCCTTCTCCTCTTTCTTTCCTTTACAATTTCTGCACTGGGTTTCTTAAAATGTGCTCTTCGTTCCTTTTCTGGCTGGAAGCTGAATAATTGTCTATGCATATGACTGCGGGCTACATTTTAATTAGCAATTGGACCCCCTTAATTAGACTCACTGACGTCTCCTTAATTAATGGACAATCAAAGCTTAATTAACAACAGCACAAAGCCAAAGACACCAGCAGGACAACAAGAGAGTTTGGGAGAAAATGACTGTGTTTATTCTGTGATGACCTATGCAATTATGTCAAATGAGAAGCCATATACATTTAACCTTCATAGACTACTTAAAATTGGCTCATTTCTAGGCCATCTTTAGAATGGTGATCATTATAAATCATGCATATAGTTTTAGCAAACGTTTGAATTCAATTTGGTACGTTTAACATTACACAAACCCTATTACTATATTAATGGTACATATTTAAAGGTCCTATATTAAGCAAAAGTGACTCTTGTGAGCATTAGGTCATGTTATTATGTTGTTACTTCCTCAGAAACAGACCTGGAGTTCTGTTTTGTTTCACTGATGCATTTGAATAACCCTTTATTAATAGTATGTTTACAACTCTCAAGCTCAAAATGCCACCTTGTGATGTCATGAAGCATATTTTTTCAGAGTACAGCTACATTTTTATTTATGTTAGTGTGGTTATGTTTTGATCAGAACTTCTAGGGCTGGATTATCCAAATGATTCTAGTGAAGATTTATGGTGTCAGTCCGGCAGTTCCTGTAAGAACTCAGTCTAAATATGCAAGTTTTGTGTGTTAAACTAAACACAACTCCAGGAATGTTTTTGATGGGGAAACAACATTATAATATAGATCAGAAAATAGCGTAATATGGGCCCCTTGAAGAATTTGCGATGCATAAATTTCAACAGTAGTCGACTTACCGATATAACATCAGTGTTTATAGGACTCTTTTCCACCACGTTGGCGTAGTACGGCTCATCTGGCCACTTGGGGGCATTGTCATTTATGTCCAAGACTGTAATGTTTACCTGCACAAAAGAAGAAGATAAATATGTTATTCTTACATATCTTAACCTCCTATGTAACGTCACTACTCCACTAAGAATATTTAAATTGTTTAGTTGTTTCTGGGAATACAGCTCTAAAACTCAACTTCCCTAGCAATTGTGTAATTTCATTTGCAATTTAAATCAAGACAAAATTGTTAAAAGTGTTGAATATGCAGACTATGTAACGAAATTCTCAGCATATATTCTGCAATGTATGCTATAACTGTTTGGCCATAGAAATTCCCATTGAAGCTCGGTCATTAGCGGAGAGATGCTAATGAGAATGGACAGGCCAAACGCTGGTGATTGACAGATGAGTTACCGTGGCGATGCCCGTTTTCTGCTGAGGTCCGACTCCACCGTCCACCGCTCGTACGATCAGAATATACTCCGCCTTTAACTCACGGTCCAGGAGGGCAGTGGTCGTAATCTCACCTGACAAAAAACAGAAGAAAGTACTTTATTAATATTCCTAAGTGGTGTTAAGGAATTGTCTTTATAGGGTTAATAATGTATGTCCTCCATTCTGCTATTGCTCTCTATTCAAGCTTGGGAGTGACCGCTTTGGGATCGCCATGGAAAATGTATTGCATTGGCTTGAATGTTCCACAGTATGGCTTTAAACATATCTTACATTTGCTACACATTTGCTATACATATGCATTTGCTCTACAGGTGTTTTTATTGCATTCTGTTAAGTCACCTCCTTGTCTCAGTAAGGCTAAATAAGTCTAATGCCATACTGTGAAACCTTCCAAGCAAAGCAATAACATCCACATGGAGACAACCAAGTGGTGGACCATCTATGAAAAAAGTTATGTACTGTACTGTGAAGGGATAGAGAAAAATAGTAAGTACTATACAATGCAGTACACAATTTATGAGCCAGTTTCTCAAACCTACAAGAGCCTGGTGGGGAACTCAAACCTAGCACCTTATTTTTAGCAACCACGAGGAATTCTGTTTTCGACCACAATTTTAATATAATCAGTGTTGTTTAGTTTGGTCTTTAGTAACTTTCTTTTTCTTATAACTGGTTTCCTTCTGTTTTAAGTATTTATTTTTGATTTAAAAAGAGCGTGTTCATATTACTACTGGGGATAAAGTACCAACATATACAACCAGTTTAGCACAAACCTACCGAAGTCTGTCCAATAGTGACGAATATACATTAAAATATGCGTGTATATCTTGGCATGTGCATTTCCATAGCAGCACAGTGCTCCACAGACCTGAGCGTGAGTTGAGACGGAACTGAGTGGAGCCCTCCAGGGAGTAGATGAGTGAGGCCTGGCCAAACTCCCTCGAGGCGTCCAAATCAGTCGCATTCACCAGCAGCACTGTCGCCCCTGAGTGAGAGGGAAAGAGAAAGAGGAGAAGGGGAGATGGGAGGAGAGGGAGAGAGAGGGGGAGAGAGGGAGGGACAAAGGGGGAGAGGGTGGAGAAAGTTATAACTTTCACTATGAGAAGAAAGGAATGAACAACAGGGGCTGAACCTTAAGAGAAAGGGGAAAAAACTCAGCAAAAATGATCTTTATATTCCAGAAAGGTTCATTTTCTTTCTTTCTTTCTTCTTCTTGTCTGTAGTCATCGTGCCAAAGTATAAATCAGCTGGCAAGACACGTCACAGCAGCATCACATGACTCACCTGATGATGACTACAGACAAGTAGTCGAATAAACAAACTGGTCATTATCGTTACATCATTATCTTATGCTATCATTTGGATTAAACTGGATTTATACAGGGCTTTTCTACCTTCTAGGCACCCAAAGCGCTTCACATCAAGGAACTGCTTCACACACACACTCATACGCCAATGTATGCAGAGGGGGGTAGGTGTCTTGCCCAAGGACACAAGTAAGAAAGTATTCATCTGCGCAAGTGAGTTTCAGAGGACAAGCACTCTATCAAGTGAGCTACTTCTAATTAGGAAGAAGTACATTTGGACATTCATGCAACTGCTATTTATTTATTTATTATATACTCAACAAAAATATAAACGCAACACTTTTGTTTTTGCTCCCATTTGTCATGAGATGGACTCAAAGATCTAAAATTCATTCCAGATACACAATATTACCATTTCTCTCAAACATTGTTCACAAATCTGTCTAAATGTGTGATAGTGAGCACTTTTGCTTTGCTGAGATAATCCATCCCACCTCACAGGTGTGCCACATCAAGATGCTCATCAGACACCGTGATTAGTGCATAGGTGTACCTTAGACTGTCCACAATAAAAGGCCACCCTGAAATGGGCAGTTGTTGCTTTATTGGGGGTCTGGGGACTCAGAACCAGTCAGTATCTGGTGTGACCACCATTTGCCTCATGCAGTGCAACACATCTTCTTCGCATAGAGTTTATCAGATTGTCAATTGTGGCCTGTGGAATGTTGGTCCACTCCTCTTCAATGGCTGTGCGAAGTTGCTGGATATTAGTGGGAACTGGTACGCGCTGTCGTATACGCCGGTCAAGCACATCCCAAACATGCTCAATGGGTGACATGTCCGGTGAGTATGCTGGCCATGCAAGAACTGGGACATTTTCAGCTTCCAAGAATTGTGTACAGATCCTTGCAACATGGGGCCGTGCATTATCTTGCTGAAACATGAGGTGATGTTCATGGATGTATGGCACAACAATGGGCCTCAGGATCTCATCACGGTATCTCTGTGCATTCAAAATGCCATCAATAAAATGCACCTGTGTTCTTCGTCCATAACAGATGCCTGCCCATACCATAACCCCACCACCACCATGGGCCACTCGATCCACAACATTGACATCAGCAAAGCGCTCACCCACACGACGCCACACACGCTGTCTGCCATCTGCCCTGAACAATGTAAACCGAGATTCATCCGTGAAGAGAACACCTCTCCAACGTGCCAGATGCCATCGAATGTGGGCATTTGCCCACTCAAGTCTGTTACGGCGACAATCTGGAGTCAGGTTAAGACCCCGATGAGGACGATGAGCATGCAGTTGAGCTTCCCTGAGACGGTTTCTGACAGTTTGTGCAGAAATTCTTTGGTTATGCAAACCAATTGTTTCAGCAGCTGTCTGAGTAGCTGGTCTCAGACGACCTTGGAGGTGAACCTGCTGGATGTGGAGGTCCTGGGCTGGTGTGGTTACACGTGGTCTGCGGTTGTGAGGCCGGTTGGATGTATTGCCATATTCTCTGAAACGCCTTTGGAGACGGCTTATGGTGAAGAAATGAACATTCAATGCCCGAGCAACAGATCTGGTTGACATTCCTGCTGTCAGCATGCCAATTGCACGCTCCCTCAATGCTTGCGCCATCTGTGGCATTTTGCTGTGTGACAAAACTGCACATTTCAGAGTGGCCTTTTATTGTGGGCAGTCTAAGGTACACCTGTGCACTAATCATGGTGTCTGATGAGCATCTTGATGTGGCACACCTGTGAGGTGGGATGGATTATCTCAGCAAAGCAAAAGTGCTCACTATCACAAATTTAGACAGATTTGTGAACAATGTTTGAGAGAAATGGTAATATTGTGTATCTGGAATGAATTTTAGATCTTTGAGTCCATCTCATGACAAATGGGAGCAAAAACAAAAGTGTTGCGTTTATATTTTTGTTGAGTGTACAATTATAGAAAAAGCCTAAAACAGTAACTATGATCATGGGAAGAGGTGGCAAAACGAACAACTTACACTACGAGGAGAGAACTGAACGACTGAGAAATGTAAGAGAAAAAAAAAAGAAGAATACAAGTAATACAAAGTAAATTTGGATTCCCAACTCAATAATCAGATGTTATTACTGCAACCAGAAAAACGGTTGAGGATTAAGTATCGCACAAAAGGTCACAACAGCGCAGGGACATCGGCTCAAACCCATGAAATATTATGCTGCAAGTTGCAACTTTCACTGTGAGAGGAGCAAAAATAAATGGAAAGACTGGGCCATGAGACACAGAAAATGGAAAAAATACAAGGCAAAAAGATTATTATCTCAATTTTGATGTTGTGGGGAGATGGATAAAAGTAAAAACTGACTGTTTCTTTCAAATGAGTAATAATTATCCAAATAGCCTGAATCAGAAACTATGATAATAGTCAGTTACACAATTTGATATAAAGCAAGTTTATCTCCATCTTGCATAATTCACAAATGGCAGTTTACAGTCACCAATTCACAATATTTGACTCCAACAGAGAGTTCAAAAGTACAATGATAATACGTACAAAGTGTTACCAGTCAAACAACCAATTAGTCGTGCAACTTTTTAATGAAGCTCAGGTTGAAGTAGTGTACAGAAGTTCAAAACAGTGCAGGGACTTTGCTTAGACTCTTAAATGGTTATGCTGCAGTACTTTTTATTAAATGTTCTTGCAGCTTTTTGACAGCTTTCTTATGTGAGAGATATACTTTCTATTGTAATTTCTCCTACATTTAAAACAATATAACACTTTATTCTCTCATAGCTTACTAATCAATAATAAATGTTAAAATTGATACCTAAATGTGCATGTACAAATACACACAAAGAAGGATGAAATAATTATGAGTAACCATATTCAGCACAGGCCAATTCATTAACAGCTAAGTGCTGATTAAGGTATTAACTAAGTAGTTACTAAACCTGAATCATAATTTATTTGTTCATTAGTTTCACTCACACATGTTTGCGTAACCTTTTATTATTAGTCTGTCAACATTTTTAAAGCTCAAAATGCTCTGTTCATATTAACAGCTCCTTTTACCTTTTGTTCAGTAGAGATGGGCAATTCCAGGACTGAAATTATCCAAATGATTCTAGTGAAGGTGTGTGGAGTTTAAAAACACAGTGGAGCACTTCCTATATTACTATATAACATCACAAGGTGGAATAATGGTTTCTGTTTGAGAGAAGAACTGTTAAACATGAGTGAATGAAACAAAACACAACAAGTATGTTTTTGATGAGCAAACAACATTATAACAGATGGGAAAATCACATAATATGGGCCTTTTAAGAGTGCAAAGGAATTTAACGCTCACTAAAAATTGGGGGGAAACGGACACGGTACAATGAAATACTGTTTTTATGTGATTGTTTGAAGCATAAACTACCCATTGTGACACCTGAGCATTTAGATTTTACAAATATAGCGATGTCCAAAGCTGTCTTATTTTTCCGCTATAGAGACGTGCCACGGACAAACCAAAACACATCAGGCCAATTTCTTCACCGCCCCCATCCACTGCGGCTCTGATGGCATTGCAGCGAGTGGGTTTACGGATTAGTGGATTATCAGCTTGTTTGGCATAGCCTCTTCTTGGCACAGCGCTGATCAATAACCAAGTGGGCACGGAGAATACAAGATATGACAAGCTAAAGAGAGCAGCTAAGAGAGGCGAGCCCGAAGCTAAGCCCTGCAGCCCGGATCCCTCTGTCCCCATAGCCTCCTTCTAAAACCCAGCTAAGGTCCAAGCTGCTCAGCCTTTTCTGTGAGAGACATTTTGAGTAGCCAGTTCTGTCGGATCTCCAAAAGAACAGGGCGGTCAGATATGTAATTTTCCTCCAGAGCCTTGAAATTAATCTATTGTTTGGGATAAAACAGTTACCGAAATGCATAAGAATGAATGCAAGCACCAGTTTTTGCTTTGTAGTTGCTGGATCTGCATTCTGGGGCTGTGCAGTTAAAAACATTATGCAAAACCAAAACAAGTCGAGCAGTAGGAAGGAATAATACAGAGAAATAACCCCCAAAGAAGCCATTTCTTTTTGTCGTAAAGTATAAAGAGTGATTTATGGGCACTACAATGAGATTGGAGTGTATATAAATTGCAGGCTCATTGTTGAAAATTCAATGTAGAAACTTAACTACAACCCCGAAAGAGTAAAATGACTCACCCGCGTTAATGTTTTCGGGGATTCTCACAATGTAGGATGGTTGGCTGAAGGTAGGTGGGTTGTCATTCTCATCCTAAAAACAAAATAAACAGCACCAGTTGTAAGTGATATGCAAATGTGTCAAAGATAACAGTCTCCTATGGGTGCTACATTGTTGGATTTATACATCTGTTTTTAAGCTCTTTTCTGTGAGGTGGGAGAAATAAGACATTGTTTTCTAGTGACTTGTTATGGATGAAGGAGCTGTGTTGTAAATTTAAACGGTATAATTCCCTAATAAATGGGATTTGCTGAGACTTAAACGAAATATAGTTAAGGGGTAAATACCTGTCTAAGCATCTCACAAGGCAACAGTCGAGCAAAAACATTTGTTGCTTTCATTCACACATGTTTAACACACAAGCATATTTAGGTTTATTAAGTTCTTCTCTCAAACCAAATACACTCGTTTCCACCTTGTGATGTCATGCGGTTATACCAAAAGTGCTCCACTGTGTTTTTAAAATCCATACATACACTTTCATTAGAACCATATGGATAATTTCAACCCTAGAATTGCCAATCTCCTCTGAATGAAAGATAAATGGCAGCTGTTAACGTGAACATTTCTACTTCATGGTATTTACAAGGTGGAACAGAGCATTTTGAGCTTTGGAGATGTGGAGAGACTAATACCGCAGGGTTAGTCAAACATGTGTGAATGAAACAAAACACAACAGCGGGAAGGTTTTTGAGGAGGAACCAACAGCATTGTACCAAGGCTTAAAAGTTCATTTTGCCAATATTGCCCACCTCTTGAGAAATCCCAAAATATTTTAATAGTAATCATCAAGAGGCCCTAAAAAGACTAGAATGAATTGCCTCACAATGTATTTTAAAGCATCCTTTTGCATTTGTCTTTTCACATTCACCTCCCACTCATCTGGTGTGTGGCTGTTCACTGATCCCCACTGTGTTTACGCTGTGACACGTTAGCACTTAAACCCCAGTCAAGTGCCTATTATCTCTCTGGTTTTACACTGGTGCAAGGTTTTTGTGTCTCTGTAACAGTGCTGGAGACTGATAAAGCCCTGCGGAGCCACTTATAACAATATGGCGGACAGCAAAGAAGGCACATGTCTCCCTCTCGGCCTCCACGTTTCAGCATACAACTCATTCTTTTACACAATATTACTCCCTAAAGTGGGATACAGATAGATATATATGGGCCCAAAATACCCCAGCAGGATGCATTCATTGCGTGTGGTGCTGTGTCTCATTGATGAATAGTGGGTTCGGAGTATAATGGGCAGATAACAGGGGACATAGGTCTACGATTTGTGTAATCTGGCTCCTCATTACTGGTACCGTTTTTGTACTATTTGCATTAACACACGGAAGGTCAACAGTCTGCTAATGTTAATGGAAATTAAGGTGCACATTTAAATGGACAAAATACAAATCATGTTGTATGTTAAAATATCATATATCTTAATCATTATTGATCATAATTTAATACAAAGTGAAGCTTAGTAGCAGAAAAAACACACATTGCACTGACAGCAATGCGGAAATATGTCCAGTAAAATTACCCAAATGAAATGGTATTGTTAAAATGATAAAAATAAATACATTTACACCATTGTATTGTATTAAAATGGTTGCACAACTTGCATAGGTCTTGTGGGACATTGTTTATTAAAGGTTCACTATGACATTTTCTATTACCTGCCTGTCAAACACTCAAACACCAATGCAACACAATGTGGAAGAGCATTTTGAGCTGGAGATATAAACAGATTAATAATAAAGGATTCCTCAAACCTGTGTTAATGAAACAAAACACAACTCCAGGTATGCTTTTGATGAGGTAACAATATTCTAACATGCTTAAAGCTCCCAGGAATCCGTTTTGTATAATGTAGGAACCTAAATGCTAAACTGTGAAACAACCCAGACAAAGCAATGACGTCTCCATGAAACAAACAGCTGCCAGACCCCTAAACAGTTGCATATTGCATGTTTTCTTAAACAAAATAGAGAATACTACATTTTTCCTTTTCAATAATGTGTGACTGGTATATTTCCCCTTTTCAGTAAACAATACATATTAATAACAGGATATTATTTACTTACATTTACATGTGGCTTCAGGTTTACACTGCTGCTGGTTTATCATAATAAAGTGTGATATGTAATGTAATGGAGATGTATTGGCTGTAGCGTGCATGCCGGGCAGGCTGAGACCATTCTAAAACTGGGATATAGAAATAACCCATATTTTATTTTTGTGGGTTTCTTCAATATTTTTGCTAGGTTTCAACAACACTGGACATTCATTCCTTATGCTTCTTTGTATGTTTGATACTGTATTTTCTGAGCATCTTTTCCCTTCTGAGGTCACCATAACATAATGTCTGCCAAGTCCATCATAAATGGCTGATGATTTTTACTGAAGTTTTTACTCTATTCTAAAGCCAGAAGTGGTTTGTATAATACATTTCATTACAATCACTTTTCTATACAGTCACTTTATCAAAATGAAATTGTACTTCTAGTAGTTTACCGTTTACTTGAACTATAGATTACACTATAGAATGATACAGCTCTTGCTTCTTTTAGTTAATACTTTGAATAAACTTCCCACCTCTGCCTTCAAGGGCCCATATTACACTGTTTATCTGATCTATTTTATAATGTTGTTTCCTCATCAAAAACAAACCTGGAGTTGTGCTTTGTTACATTCACACGTGCACAAACTTTGCATATTTAGGCTGAAACAAAATGAAACAAAAACCACCTCCAGGTATGTTTTTGATAAGGTAACAGCATTATAACAGTTTAAAGCTCGCAAGAATCCATTTTCTGTAATATAGGACCTTTAAACAAATTATTCTGCTCACACAAGCACACAAAGCAAACAATATTTGTACATCACCAGACAAAATACATGCTTTAATGCAGCTCACTTGATCCCATCTCCTTTTACATTTTTACGCATGTTACCTACGACTTTTAATGCACATTATTACCAGTGATAACAGCGAACTGTAGACACGTAGGCTATACTAACTATGTGTCTTTTGTATTGTGTCTTGTGAACCCAGGACGATTGGATGTAATCATGACTGGATCAGATAACAGCAGAAAAATGAAAAAGCTTTATGTATAGTAAATATAAAAGAGTGGGTCATGGGAACACGAGCTCATGCCTTTGTTTGTACAAAGACAGTTCCATATACAAAGATGATACGATTTTAAGATTAATGTTTACTCAAAGAAATGTACTGTGTTTGTGTTACCTAAAAAATAGCCACATACATAGGTGTTCAGGTACAATTTGTAGTTTATAATAAAATGAGATAGATAATGTTTTTACTAATCATCTTCTACTGTTCTGTTACCACTATTATTGACTTTAAATTACTACATATGATAATCCAATTCAGAAGCAGAATGAGGCTCACATCTCAGAGTCTCTCACCTGAGTTTCCAGTTTCAATGCTGACATCCAGTTTGTGTAAAGCTAAAAGCACCTTCAGATCTGAATCCTCACTACCTAAATCCTAGGATGTGCAGGCAAAAATCATGAATCAGTGCTAGTGCAGCCACTGCAGCTCAGTGAGTGAATTCTGGAGATTCTGAACTTTCACATTGTTTGCGTGCCCTGTATATGCAAGTTACATCATTGGCATCCCAGATTCAGTTGGGATTAGGGCCCAAGCAATATATCGGTTGGCTGATATTATCGGCCGATATGTGCACTTTGAAGCATATCGGCTATCGAACTATACCTTGCCGATATGGGCCGATAGTCCACATGGGCATGATTTACCTTGTTATAAAGCTTAGACTCTCTATATTATGCCCATTTAATCCAATTTACAGACAGATAAATGTCCTGATATGCGGCGCCACATCAATATTTATCTGCAGAGTCATTTGTCTGTGTATGTGACGTCCTTCTGACCCCTGAACACACCCTCATGTGCATTTGTTTACACCCGCAGCCATAGATCCATGTGCACAACACTGAGATTATATTCATTTTATGGACGATCAGTTTGAGTCTGAATTAAAAGGACATTTATTAGTGAAGACTTGTGATCTGAGAGGAGCCTCAATGAGCGGTAAGCGTTGGAAATGGTCGGTTTTTAAGTTAGTTTTGGTTTCATTGGTTAGCATTAGCTGCTGTAGCTCCCACACATAAACAGGCTGTTTTCTCTTCTATTAGCAACTATAAAGTGACTATAGTGGCCGTGTATATGTTACTGGACATGCACTGATGTGTAAATGAGCAGTGAATAGAAGTGTAAATTATCGGCATTTAGCATCTCATTAATTACCACGGCGCACTTGCATTTACTGCTAAAAGCTAATAGCTGTAGTTTACAGTACTTTCTTTACTGGCTAGAATATCATACAAATATGCCATTAGGCCGACCTGCTGTCTTTAAATATGACGTAAAGAGGCAGAATAACAATAAATGTCGCCTAAATAAACCCAATTGAAAATCCAATAGAGCCAAACTTAAGTTTTATAAACAATTGAAGATTTACAGTGAATTGTTTTCATCATAAATATATCGGTGATTATATCAGCAGCTCCATCTTCCATAATCGGTATCATATCGGCTGCAACAAAATCCATATCGGTCGGGCCCTAGTTGTGATTGTAGAAACCTTTTTTTAAAACAGTAAGAGCACAGGATACATTCTTTCAGTAACTAATTGCCCAAGCCTCAAATGAGTCTGAACCAGTGTCGCTGTGTCTCAAACTGCCCCGACTTTGCACAGGAGTTAAAATAAGACATTTGGTGATAAGACTGACAAAAGCGAGCGAACAGCATGTGCAGATATCAGCCCAGAGTGTGATAAACCTCCAAACAAAGCTGTGCTCAGACATGGATCACAAGGCACTCATAATAACTGGTGCAGGAAATATTCAGACCTGTGCTAGGTGCAGGCAGAGACATGTGGTAGTATTTATATTTTACCTGAAGCAGAGGATATTACTGATGTGGGTAAAGATGTAGAAACTACTGTAAGATACGTTCTTGTGTCAATCAAAACTGTGCATTTTATATTTATTTATAACATACATCACTGTACATAGGGCAAAATACCATTCAGTTCTACAAGAATAAAATTACTATTCCTCACTAAAGACGCATTATGCAACTTTTTAGAAGGGTCAGTCATCTGCTTTTTTACATAGACATGTTATGTATAAATATAGGCCTATATATCTTGCATTTTTTCATTATAGATGTGTAAATTATTCAAAAATATAAATCTATTTTTTTTTGCTGTGAGTGGGGCTGTCACAGATTCTCCACAGATCTGACTTATACCTTGGCCTATTGGTGCCAAGTGTTGGTCTCCATGGAGCTAAATTTAACACAATACTATGAAATGTTCCACTTAAACCAATAAAAACTCCACAGGGGCAATGATATATTTAAAAAACACAAAAGTTGTGTGAGTGAGTGTTGGTGGTGGTCGGAGGGACTGTTGGTGCCGCTTGGCTTGGCAGCCGCACCTCCGTCAGTCTGCCCCAGGGCAACTGTGGCTACAACAGTAGCTTACCACCACCGGGTATGGAGTGGAAGAAAAAAAATGCCCTGTAAATTGCTGTGTAAAGTGCTTTGGGGACACGTGTCTCTGTAAAGCGCTATATAAATAAACCTTACCTTACCTTAAACCTTACCTAAAAAGAAGTTAAATTAGTTAAAATATAGCCACAAAATATGAGGAATAACTGAACTGCTTTACTGCTTTATATTGTACGTCTGGTCACACTTCATTGTGATTGGTTAAATCAACCTGTCACTCACTCAGAGCACAACAGAGACTGACCAATGGGAGGTGTGGTGATAAAAGGTAGAAAAAAACTGAAAATTAAACAGAAAATCACCATCTCATATTCACAGGATCTGATCACAGTTTAATTTCATATTGTCAAACTATCAGCCATCATGTATTTGTACTTTGTGTGTATTTTTGTTCTATTGTTCAGTACTTACAATGATTTCCACAACGACCAGTACGGAGTTGTTGAGAGGCGGGTTTCCTCCGTCTTTGGCCATGACTGTGATGTGAATGACCCCACCTGGAATCTGCTCATAGTCCAGAGGCTTCATCACACTGATCACTGCAACAGAAATGTACAGCTATTTTAAAAGTCAATAAATTAATTTAGTGCATGCACGAAAAACTTATCTCCACCAAGCCCCCTTTTCTCCCATTTACTGTGTCCTTGAAATCCCGCCAAAGCATCTCTAATTGAGTTTCTTGCTTTTACAGAAAGTATGAGTTGTTCTAAGTGATTTTTCAAGGTTTTTGCAATTTTAGTGGATTCACAAGTGTCACTTCACATTAAAGGAAGACCAATCAGAAATGACCAATACAAATAAGGCATGGTTTCTGTAAGAAAGTTTTTCTATGAGAGGTTAGACAATTCTTTAATTAAATTTATCTAGAAGAAATATAGTGAGTTTTCAACCAGCTGTAGTTTGAATCCAGAGGAAGCTATGGCAATTTATTCAAGACGTAGTTTGAGATTCATTGTAGTTTTAATCTTTAAAACCTAATAAAATCATTAATAGTAAAAAAAAAAACAAAAAAAAAAACACAGTAGAACAGTCAGGGGAAAGATATATCTTAAAAATAAAGGTCCTGTACTCAATTTTGATTTGCTAGCTCTGCCTGTCTAGTCTTATTTCACATGGGATCTGTTGAACCATCTGAGAAACAACTGATTTGGGGAAGTTACAGGTATGAACTGCTTTAACCATGTAAACTGACAGTCTACCTATTAAATTTACAAAATGATCATCACAGACAGTTGCTTTCTTAAGGCCGCTACACTATAGGATCCATCCATCCATCCATCCATCTTCTCCCGCTTAATCCGGCTGGGTCGCGGGGGCAGCGTGCTGCCCAATACTCATAGCACCTGACCCCCCCTATGAACCCCTCTGCAGGTGGTGAGCCCACAGGAGGCACTATAGGATTTTTTGGTCAATTTTTAAACGCGCGACAAAATGTGCACACCACAGACACGAGGAGAAACTCATGAGACTTAAAATCTCCGGTCGCACAGACTGCAGCGGGTCTGCGAACCACAGGATATAAAGCTGTGAGCGGGATTACGTCTCCTGTTTCCGGTCTACAGTGAAACGAGCCACTTTGAGAGTCTTAAGTGTTCAAAAGGGCAGAGCTCTGCACTTTTAGTTTAGATACAAGTGAAAACTGCGTTATTATTATTTGTGAAATGTGGTGCAATACTTCAGGTACATGATTTTTGAAGCACAAAAGATTGGCGAAAAAGTCCACAGCAAGTAGAGTTTTGATCACTAATCTGCAGCCTCACTGTGCGCTGTGTGGGTGTAAACAAATACACGTGAGGAACCATTGCCTTTTTACTTTCAAAAAACACCTCAAACTGGATTAATAGCGTGGTTTTATGGATTGGATGTCATTCTTTGCAGAGGACAATTTCTATGCATAATGTGGATGATGCTGCATTTTATATTTACAACTTTACAAGAGGTGAGTAATAAAGTCTTTATTTTAGCTATATCCTGAATTTGTATGTTGCGTCTCTGTGTCCGTCACTCCTCTGCCCCTGACGCTCTGTTTTAACGGCTGTTACTGTCGCGTTATTGATGTTTGGTGATTACGATCTGACAGTGACACCACACATGAGGAGCGCAGCAGCTTCAAAATCGCACACGGAGACAAGAAGTCAGGTCATGCTTCCCCGAACTCAGGAAGAAAAAAATCACTGCTAAAATCGGATGATTTCTCCTGTAGTGTGTGGCGGCCTTTAGAGTTCTCATCCGTTTAAAATTCATAAAAGATACAGTTTTACTCATGGTGCAAAAGATGTTTTAAAGGAAGCAATACTTAGCATATTAGCAAGTCACATACTGTACAGAGTATCTTGATTCTCAACAGTCTAATGGCTATAATTGTACACATAATCCTACGGGGGTGCACAATTTGCTCAAACAATAGAATTGCAATTTTTCTGACAAACACTCAGATTGAGATTAGATGTGAAATCGCACTGCACACTGAAACAGCTCCAGGAACATTTGACAAAGAGCCTGATAAACAAATACAAGAATCCCATGCTTTTCAGAACATGTTTGTAGAGGTGTAAAGTACAGATGCAACAAGATTCAAGACATTCTGTAATCAAAATGCAGCCCTACTACGCCATAGTAAAGCAAAGTTCTATGATCCAAGTAAGTTTTCAAAGTTGGTTTACAGAGTTATGTCCTACCATTCAAAAACTGTGTTCATTAGCGTGAAACCTTACCTGCAAAGCCCTCCACCATGATGATGCTGAAGTAACTAGGGAAAGCCGAGATTGAAGTCATGGTGTACGTCAAGAAGTTGTTTGGTGGAGAGTCGTCATCGGTGGCCTGTGGGTGGTCAGACATTTTGATGGTTAGACTTTTATTTTACACCTTTCTGACATGCCAAAATCCATAGAGAGATAGAAAGTTTTAAGTGGGGCAGATGTTGCTTGTTGTATGAAGTGTATAATACAAAGTAGTCCTTTTAGAGTATGTGTGGTGATGCCCGGTTGCTGTCAGGGTTTGATGGAGTGTTATCGGACAGTTTAAAGCACGTGTCTGGCTATTAGCTGCGCTACCGTCAGTATTGGAGGAACACCAACTGCGCTGAGACAGGCTAACGCAGACAGAGGACATATGATGCTAAGGCTAATCCACAACGCCATCAAAACAATGACACCCACTCATTATTTAGGAACTGGCAGCAACTTCAAGATTAATGTCCTGGCATCACTAGAGAGCTGGACAGTTTGTCAAAAATACTGAAAGTGCACATGGCAGGTTTTCATGTTTGTTCTAATTATTGCTTGGTTTGGTAGGATAGTTCATGTGGTAAATATGTATCATAGTTTTACCGCAATTAAGTGGTCATTTGTATGAAGCAAAGTACAAAAATACAGTTCCAATCATAGACTGTATAAAAGTTACATATTAGGAACAGGAATTTATTTACAGACAAAATAGTGACATTTTAAGACCAAAACATAATCGATATATAATGATACATTGCAATAAATGATAATACTGAAACTACTTTATGTCTGACACAAAAATAATAAACCAAGAGAAAATAAACTTTTAAATAAACATCATTAAAATGTCTGGGCTGCAACAAGTAAATAACAGAATCAATATGAATCAATAATAATTAACCATAGAAGTAACTTATTCAACCCTATACAGCTCAAATCTAATCTTATTGCAAAGAAACTGTTCATACAAATTACAAAATATAAATAAAATAAAAATTAAAGTTGCATAACGTAACTGTTTGGCTTTTCTGGGCTATGCTTGTTTCTATGGATGTTTCACTGCTCTGCCTGGAGTGTTCCACAGTCCGACTTGCAGAATATCTTACATTTATTAATTTATTGCTCAAAAATACCTTGAAAACAGGTATTCTGGCAGTGAGGAGGCATGTCTCTACACAGATCTGAGCCGTAACTTGGTCTGGTTTGGTCTCCAGGAAGATGGAAAGGTTTAATATCATACTGTGACGCAATAACACCTCCATGGAGAGAAGCATTTGATGGACCCTCAACCACAGAAGTTACACAATGCATTTTTAATAACAACAAAAAACATAAAATGAAGGCAAATGCTTTCATAAAATATAATTATGTTAAATACCGGTAAATATGTTATATGAGTACTCTAACCTGTTATCTGCACTTTAAGTTTAATCACTCTATAAATAAAGTAAAAGAGTTCAGTCAGCAATACTGTTCATGTGTGTGTGTGTGTGTGTATGTGTGTGTGTGTATTTCCATTGTGCTGTCGGCTTAAATCAAACTTCAACAAACTGTGTTATTTGAGACAGTTGTTCAGGAAGGTGAGAGAAACTGGGCCAGAAAAATCAAATAGATGAGTGGCAAAAGAGGTAAAGAAAATCAAACTCAGAGGAGATTGAAAAGGGTTTATGAAGAGGATTTAGTTAGAAAGCACAAATAGTGGGGAAGCAGGTGAGAGTCTAGAAAGAATTGGTTGTTGAAAGAAAAAAAGAGACGACTGATCAAGAAAAACTTTCAAAACATCTGACCCATGTGTAACAAATGTGTGATGCACTGTAGTATTAGACACTTGCCAGACTCAATATGATGTTTTTTGTTTTTTTACTGAACTCAGCCATTTGATTTTTCGGCTTTTTAATTTTAATTATTTTCTTATACTGATTCCTCTTGCATAAGGTCAAATATAATAAAAAGTTGCACAAGAATCACCAGTCACCATCCACAACTGTATTTTTGAGAGATACCGACCACTGCAGACTGGGAGATGCTCTGACCAAGTCACCACAATTAATTTACTAATTGTCAAAAATCTGTTGCCCATTTTTGCTTCTTAAAAGTGAACAATGTAACTTTTGGTCAGGCATTAAGTTGTCTCCATGGACATGTCATTGGTTTGCCTCGAATTTCCATAGATTTCCATATTTATTCAATTACAAGTGTGTGTTTTTATTGCTAAAATATACCATTCAATAGTGTAGTCACTTCTTCACAAATATGGCCTGTAACTTGGTCACCTGCTTTCATCCATAGAGGTAGTTTAATGCCATTTTGTAGAACATTAAAGGCAATTTCCCTACGTGGACAATAAAGGCTAACCTTAAATCTTAAATCTTAACCTTGAGATTAAAAAATAAAATAAAAAGTTAACTTGGTTCCTAAGACTCCACCTGCCACCGTTTCTGCCTGCGGTGGAATGGGGCATTTTTATTTTAACAATTTCCAAAATCAGTTAATTTATTAAAAAATTTCACTTTTGCCCATGTATCATCTTCAAACACTTCATCTGTTATTGCACGAATACACATTTTTAAGACCAATTTATTGTTTAGGGGGATACATTGGACAATGAAAACACTGCTTTAACTGTCAGCTGTCACAGTGTAATCCATGATAAGTATATGCACAGTGTTTTCTTCTTCTCTTCTTGTCTTCTTGTTCCTGTCATCGTGTAGAAAACTGAACTTCAAGGCCTATTGCTGTCACACACAGCAGGCTTTCTCATTGCTCCCGGCCGCTGTATTAATACCAGTTTAGGGTTACCGCAGACTAATCTAACAGAGGGAGCCGAGCGTTCAGGCCACTCATCAGCTCCAAACGTCACAATGTACAGGACAGGGCTGCACCTATACCCCCAAGAGGTACGCAATAGTTCCTCTGCCCGGGGAGCAATCACAGGAAACGCACAGTCATTAGTTACTATTGTACCGGTGTGCTCTAGCTTTTGTATGGCAGTGACTGATGGCCCACGCACAAGGCTGGCCAGTTCCTCCAGGATAAAGTGCACACAAACATATAACCTCACAATTACAGTAACATCGACAAAGAAAGTGAAAGAAACTCCATCAAAGTACAATGTCTGCTTTATTGTTGTGGGCTTTGAAACTAATACAGGCAAGTCTACTGCCCGAGAAAAGTTTGTGTTGATTGCTTAAAAAGGCCGAATAAGGTGACGATTTCCTTTTATTGTGGCATAGAAAATTATGTGGGGTAGTGAATTTTGCAGGTCTTTAGGTGGTTTTGGTTCTCTGGGTGCAATGGGCTGCCTCACAGTGTCCAGAAAGTCTCAGGTCAAACAGGTGGACTGGTGAATATAAATGACCAACAGCGAATAAATGTAAGTTTGAGAGGGACTCTTGAGGTGTTGGTTTTGCATTGGGTAAATACATACTAACTCTACAAAGTATTCATGGGCTTCAGCCTCCAGTTTATAGACACCATGAGGACATTTTATTATTCACAAGCCATAATATTTTAGGTAAGACAGCAATATTAGTGAATTTATATAGTAGACAGCGCTTCACTAAACCAGAATATATATTATCAACCAAAATAAATGTACTGTATTTTCTGGATTATAAATTGCACCAGCCAAAAAATGCATAATGAAGCAGAAAAAACACATCACACAAGTCGCACTGGACTATAAGTTACATTTTCTGGGGATATTTATTTTATAAAATCAGAGACCTTATCAGAAACATGACATAACAAGTTTACCAAACTCTCGATCTCACTCTAAATCACTAAATCCATTGTATTCTTCATCCTCGGTCTCACTTCTGAGCAACTCCGCCAACTCCAGCTAAATCCAGTTTTTATTTGTTTTTGTTTTCTTCATTGCAGTTAGAGTGTCTTCCGCTTTTCGCCAGTCCCTCACAAGTTTCTCGCTCACACCAAACTTTCTTACTGCTGCTCGACTACCGTATTCGGCTGCATGTTTCACTACTGCAGCTTGTAACCTGCAGAGTATGATTAACAGTTTATTGGTAAAAATAAGTTCTGATCCTAAATGAACATTAGTCTTAAGGACCCGTATGCTTTAAATGCAAGGTGAGTGCGTAAATGACGAGAAGAAATGTTTCAAACTTCAGGAGCCGGACATCCACTCACACCTGATCGATACACCTATCCCCGCCCCCAGGAGAGCCTGAAATCTGTTGAAATCCTAAAAGACACTGACATGAAACCAGATAAGACTCTTTCTGCAGGAGACATTAAACCTGACAGGACAGTGGCTTTTTCTGCAGGAAACATGCGCAGTAGAGCGTGAAGTGACAGTGGTACAGGAGTAATAGGAGTAGTGAATACTGGGAAACAAGCCTAGAGTGCACTCTGGTGGCTATCAGTGTGAAAGCAAATATGTGAAATTATATATTTTAATATAAATCGCACCTGAGTATAAGCAGGACCACCCAAACCATGAAAAAACGACTTATAGTCCGAAAAATACTGTAAAATTGTATTACAACATTTAATAGGTGATTCCTTGACTTGCACATAATGTAAATATAGTGCATCACTAATGGTTATAACTTGTCCACAATTGACTAGACCAGAGGAAATCTATGTATCTCCACTTTAACATCTACAGTAATAGTATCAGAACCCAAAATCTATTCAGCCAAATGAGCAATAGTGCTGTGAGGTGATAAAACTACAATTCAATTTATTTTTGAAGTTTGTTTCGAATTGAAAGCTTAACTCATCACCCACCATTATTGAACCTTGATTCATTGCTAAACATTTTGAGAAAAGTCTTGCCTTTGGTCCAAGTAGCCCCCGTACACTGTATCTGTAACTAGTTTCAATACAAATGTCAGTATTGATTAGTATCAGGGTTTCCAGTTTGAAAAAACTATCACAACAACATTACACTCACCCTGACTCGGGCCACCGGTATGATGGCCTCCTCGTTCTCCCTGAGCGATCCCACGTACATCTCCTTCTGAAAGAGCGGAGCGTTGTCGTTTATGTCCAGGACGTTGATTCGGATGCGTCCCGTGGTCACCTCTCCTCCTCCGTCTCGAGCCAAAACGGTCAAAGTGAAACGCCTCATTAGTTCATAGTCCAGCGCGGCCTGCAGAGTCACCCAGCCAGACTCTGGGTCCAGGGAGAAACTAGAGGAGTAAATAAGAGGCAGGCATTAATTGTTGTTTAGTGATCTTTGTAGGGTTGTCTCGATAGAAAATAAAGGCTTTAAAGCTGAGCTGTGTAACTTGTCTGGTGCGTTTGCCTGGGATGATCCATTTATAGCTGAAAAATATCTTGAATAACATGCATTCTTGCTTTGAATGGGTTCGCATCTCCACAGATCTGACCTGTAATATATTTATTTGCCTCCATGGGTATATATAGCTTATACTGTGGTACATTCTAAGCAAAACAGCAGAGACAAGCAGGTAGCATCCTCTTCACTAGAGAAGTTGCATAGGGTTTCCTCCAAATAAAAACAATAATACATTAAAAAAATCTAACTAAAAACAAAACAAAAAATAATCCTTTACAATCAGAGTACCAATAGATCTGTAATTAGCTTGGTTCTCTTCTCTGAATATGCTTCAGGAACAATGAATTCATTTATTATTTTAAAATTTGTGCCTAATAGTCTAAGATGAGATTTTCCTTTTTAAACCACTTCAAAGCAAATACTTTCTACAACAAAAATACTATAAGTATTTTACCATAGCTGGCATATCATTTAAATAAAGCAGTAACTAAGTGATTTTGCAGAGTTGTACAAATGATCAACACTAACTTGAGCTACTTTCGTCATAGTGTTCCTGTCTAGCTGTAATTGTTGTACAAGGTTATTACCCACATTAGCTCAACACTGTGTCCTGCTTTCTCTCTGCACCATTTCCCTCCTAATTAAATTTAACTTTTCCTCTGCACAAACTTTCATTCCAACTACAACTGAATAATATTATTTTTTAAAGTTATGTTAACCAGGGTGAGGCGTCTGCAGCCCCGGGGTCGCTCCGTTTCTCTTCCTTTAAATAGGAAAGGCAACTGGCAACTTACCAACAAAACATGTTTTCTTTTTAAATGTTGCCGTATCAATCCATCTCATAAAAAGTGTTATCATTTTATTTACTGCAATTTATCATTTTCAGTATTTTTAAATGTTTTTTTGATTCTTTGACAAAGTTTAAGCTTATACGCCGGAGAAGCTGCGAAGGTTAAATTAATTACAACTAAAAATGTATTATGTAACGGTGTCTACATATACAGTAGTGGTTTCATAAATTCTCCACAGGCTTCAGACACCACACAGCCCCAGCTGTCTGAAGTGAAACTTAAACAAATAGACCACGGCTCTTGTATTTACAGTTACATGTAAAAGAGACATAGGGCGCTTACTGATCTGGATCATCACTGAAGTAGTAGCGCACGACCCCAAAAGTCCCGTCATCACCATCTGTAGCCTGCACACACAAGACAAACAAGTTTTAATTGAAAGAAAAAAAAAAGAACTACCTGAAATGTAAGTTTCTGGTTTTGAGTACCCTGATGATCTGTATTATTATCTGTAGGAAATACAACACTCAAACACTTTACCTGTAGGTGTATAAAAAATAAAGCACCAATCAGTCATCATAGTTCAATAAATACAATTTGAAATAAAAAATAGTTAGATAAAGTTTGTGAATGTGGTTCCTGTTAATATGAATCACTGACAAGACTTTGTAAATGTCTTATTCTCAAGGAGCTAATTGTACATTGTTTAAAGCTTGTTCAACAAATTAGTTCACTATTTGATTTGATTAAATTTAATTGTAGTGGAACAAAATTAAAAATTTAGCTCAACATATGTCACAACACTAACTCAAAAATAAAAACAGGGCAAAGTTTTGAAAAAGTATAGTAGGCCTAGTACAGTATAGCACATTTTTAGCCTTAATTTGTTTGTTTTATAAATGTGTGATCTTAAGTGTCATGACCTGTCAGTGGCTGAAGACCTTCAGATGATCAGTGTCATCAGATTGTCAGAGGATGCACTTCTCACTTTAACACCTGTCCACAGTGCACTGCTGAGGTGTGACTGTGTTTAAAAAGGCAAATGATTTTTTTTCTTTTTTTTTTTCACAACAGCTTCAGAAATAAGTGTAATTATTGAGCCCCAAAGAAGTGAAAGTTGTCAGATGAAAGGACTTTAAATCATACAAATTAGAAGGGCAAATTTGTAGACCTAATTCTTGGCAAATAATGATTACCGGTAAGGCCAATTTTGTACAATTTTGGTTTGGATATTTCTTCCACTAACAGTGAATCACCCAGAGTTATTTATATTACGTACATTGGAAATTATTTCATAATTACACAACCTATAGAAAGTACCAGGAAAACCAGTCTGGATCTCAGGTTCTTGGTTACCGGGCCAGTCAGAACCACACACTGAGAAAATTTTAAAAAGACATATGGGTTTGAAACAGTTGGTCTCCCCAATTTCAGATAGGCATAACTGACAGCAACAAATCATAGAAATGCATGGTCTGTTTCTGTCAAAACAAATATGAGGGGTTAAAAAGGGCGGAAAAAATTACACAGGACAGCTAAACATCTATTCCTGCAATATCTTAAAAAATCGTATTAAAGTTAGGTAAAAGAAGTAATATATTATAGACATTTAAGTGACAGAAATTAGTGGCTGTGGTTGGACTGTCCCAAGTTAGTGTGGCTACTTGTCACGCTCTCTGGTCTGATTCTGGACCCTTGTGCATTCAAACAGAAAGTAGGAGGGACTGGCTGGTCTAAAACTATATAGATTCATAGCAAAAGAAAGTTTCAAATCTGTCAACTGGACAATTTTTTTTGTCCAGTTGGCAGATCTTTCTTTTGCTGTGGATCCTACCTGGAAGACTGAGGGATAATTCAGTATACACTATATAGATTGTACTATAATTGTACTTAATTATGCAGTTCACAAACTAAAATGTCTCGTTTTAGAGAACACATTTTCTAGAACAAATCTACACCCCAGTTTGAGACCCTCTCTCTCACTCTGTCTATCTATCCTTCCCCTCTTTCCTTTCCTCTTCTCTTTTGTCACTCTCCTTTACTTTAGATGCAATTGGCTGAACATGCTAAAATTATTATGCAATATGTGTCTTGGTAAAGTCAAAGTCTCTCTCTTTCTCTGTCTCCTATCCCTGTCCCTGTCCTTTTATCTCTCCTTCTCTCTTTACTCTCTCTCCCACTCCATCTCCCTCTGTCTTCCCTCTCCTCTTTTCTCTGTGTCCCTCTCTTAACCTCACCCTCTCCTTCCCTCTTTTTCTCTCTGTGTGTAGTGTGGGTCTGATGGATCGTGGCTGGAGAGGCAGTTGTAATAGAGTTTCACTTGAGTGGCTCTACAGTGTGTGGACGTGTCTGAGGCGCGCTCTGTCACCCCCGCACTGGTCACTGTGATTCACTCCTGCCCCACAATCCACCTTATTACCCCCCTTCACCTCCTGCATTTGTGTTCTTCATCAATACTGTATGTAAGACAGTGACAAAAAACACATCTACATGAGACTTTCTATAGACCTATTGTATTATTGTGTTTCTTTACATTGGTACCGTATTTTTTGGACTATAAGTAACACTTTTTTTCAGGGTTTGGGTGCGACTTATATATTACAATTTCACACTGACAGTCCATAGACCAAATATATGAACTGTATATATGAATCAAAAATGAAAAAACATGTTATCAATTTTTTCATTTTGGTTTTAGAGACAAATAATAAAGAAAAGAGTTATTTTTTCGTTTTCTTATTTTTGGTTCTATATTAAAAAACAAATTAACAAATGATACACGGATTGTTTTTTATTGGGTCGTTTTTATTACTATAACTTCTATAACTTGCGCTTCAAGATGAAATGTTGGTTTTTGGTCTCTAATTTTATAAAATAAATTTCCCCCAAAAAGTGCAACATGTTTTTTCTTCCTCATTATGCTTCTCTTGGCTGGTGCGACTTATACTCCAGAGCGACTTATAGTCCGATAAAATATGGTATATAATGTGAAAAGTGCTTTATAAATAAATACTTACTTGGTATAAGAATGGAACAAACCTAAATGAAAAGTGTGTACAGGTAGTATAACAATGAATTATCAAATTTTCCAATAAATATTTTGTTTATTTATATCAGACAAACCTGCGGCAAGAATATGGTCATATTTTTAGCACTTTTCCACCTTTAAGGCACTCAAAACACTTTACATCAAGGACCCACTCACTCATTTATACATCAGTGTACACAGACACTGGGAGCGAAGTGGGTTAAGTGCCCTGCCCAAGGACACAACTACAGCATTCATCTGTGGGAGCTGGAATCGCACCACTAACCTTCAGATCAGTGGACAAACACCCCAACAATAAAGCTCCTGTCACCCACAAATTTGTTACGCAAACTCTAAAACATGGCAAGTGGAGAGTTTATTCTCAACACAAAATACAAAAAAGAAAAAGTTTGAGTAAGTGCCATAGTTTGAAGGATCAAATTTAAAAACAATAATAAATAAAAATCAAACTGTAACTGTAATTGTTGTACAAGGTTATTACCCACATTAGCTGAACACTGTGTCCTGCTTTCTCTCTGCACCATTTCCCTCCTAATTAAATTCAACTTTTCCTCAGCACAAACTTTCATTCCAACTACAAATGAATAATATTATTTTTTAAAGTTTTATGTTAACCAGGGTGAGGCGCCTGTAGTCCTGGGGTCGCTCCATCTCTCCTTCCATCTCCCTCCATCTGCCGGCGGTCCGCTGAGGGAAGTTTAAAGTCTTTGGCGAGCAGTTGGCAAAGTGACTTGGCCACACTGTCATGCCGATTGTTTGTAAGAATGAATGATTGGTAGAAGAGGGGAGATGCTTATCGCGTTTCTTTATTTTCCCTCTCCCCCTTTCTGTCTGTCTGGCTGTATAAATATATAGGGAGAATGCTATAGCAGCGTCGGCCATATTAGCTCCCTGTCACTGCCTGTCACGCTAACACCCCCAGCGCTATCATTGGAGCACTTATGGGCCTGTCAGTCACCTGGGACAGAGGGGGGAGCGAGGGGGAGGCACCCGAGGGTGGGGGGAAAGTGTGCCGAAGGGAGATATGTAGAGAACGGGGAGACAGGGGAGGAGCTGAGGATGAGAGAAGACAGAAGGAAAGAGCCGTATGATAAAGGGAGCAGTGTGAGGAATGCAAAAGAGCTGCAGTTCAGAAACAGGACAGAAAGCGCTTAAAGGTGCTCTTCCTGACTTTTACTCACTTAAAAACTTGAAAAACATGTGTCCAAGCTTATTATTCACTCCCATTAGGAATTCAGAACATCATAATTATTACTGCGATGAGTTTATAGGAGCGTTTCACAACTTTCAGAGGCCAGAGTGGAGTGGTGCTGTCACAATAACGCGACAAGCATTATTGCAAACAACAACAATGCTAATCGTGTGCGACACTCAGACAATAAAATGCTCAAAATGCCTCAGAATAAAATGCAGACAGCACACAGATGACTTATTTGGATCTTGAGCTGCTTATACAAGATATCAATACTAAGGCAAGGCTAATTCTGCTACAATACAATAAGGAAAAAAAATCAGATACAGGGGTTTTAAGCTTTGTTTTATAAAGATCCTTAATATATGGTTAGATATAACATAAATGCAAATTAATAGATAGACCAATTACTGCAAAGTGCACTTAAAGCCGCACAATGCACCCTCTGGATATTACAATAAACAATTGACCCCAAAATCGAATAGCGCCAATACTGCTTTTTTGGTCAATAGGTTAAGGTACTTTATTGCACATTGACCCATACTTTAATGCCACTGGGGCAAATTGTGTTCAATATTCTGTCTTTAATGGACTTTTACAATGAAAGGAGACAAATTTATCAATAATAATCATTGTACTAATATAATAGTCCAATATTTATCAAGACATTATTCAGTATTCATACTTGGTGTTGATGTTATGCAAAATATCAGTTGGAGAAAAGCTACATTCCCTGACAAAACTTGTAAAAAGTGCAATTAATTTCTGTCTCTTAAAAAGAATAACATCACAAAAGAATCATGGTCTTTGTAGTTCCAACTCCTTTGCTTTTATCTACTTTTTTTGTAGCTTCAGACAAAAACAACATAATATTATACTTTTTGCTATCACTGGTAGATATAGTGTTGATTTTCCTGCTCTAGCTTTAGTATGAAGAATCCAATATGTTCTTTGTCATTCGGGTGAAGAATACAAAAAGAGCAATGCACTGCCGCACAGAGGACTGACAGTAAAAGATGAGGTCACCGAGACACGACAGATGAAAACGCAAAGGTTAATACCAGCACCTGACTGGAGTCCCAATCACATCACAAGTATTTATCGTCAGCAGAGGGGCAGGATGTTCTATGGTTCAGTTGACACAAAGCGGGGGCCATTTGGACATTTAAACGTGCATCGATTGACCATCCAGGGCGCTGCGGTGTGTGTGAAATTACAGACCTGGGCTAAACTGGCTGTGCTAATGTGGCGAAAGAACAGGAGAATGGAAAACATTGAAAGCAGCAGCCGTTGGTCCATCTGTGAGAGCCACTGTCCAAACTGTCCATGAATACGTAGGCATTTAGGAGGTGCAGGGGAAGCAGTTGGGCTGCATCAAATTATTATTTTAGTCGCCAACTAGTCAGTGATTCTTTTTTCAATTAGTCAACTAGTAAAATTGGTTTTGCTTTGCATATTGAGATATTTAAGTGCATTCTTTTACTTTTGAATTGTACAAAAAACAATAGCTGGATTAGAGTATAGTCCGTGCAGAATAAATATAGTCGATTTTGTTAATATTTGCACCTAAAATGGGCTATAGAGACATTTTCAATTCCCAAAACAGGACAACAGTACATGAGTGTTCACATGGGACGAGAATTACCTGAGGAACTCTGAGTTTGCAGAATTACAGGAGGTACAATTTTTTACAGATATTTTTACAGACATGGACAATTCACACGGGATTAAAAACAGAAGATGACATTCATAATTTTACAGTTTACCAGGGGACCCTAGGTAAAATTAATCCCATGCGAAACAGGGTGTATGCCTACAGTTTATTCTTAATGAAATAGATTTTTTGATTTAATAATGCTGCTGTTTAACGATAACCAGTATATAGTTAAATGTTCCAGCATGTCTTCAGATTCAAATTCTCACATGGGGTTTTTCTGTGAGGAGTTTGCACATTCAAGGTACTCAAATTTTCCCCATCAACATAAAACAGATTACTAATTCTCCAGCTAAGTACCAACCATGGACCTATATCTCGAGATCTGGAGAAGGCTCCTGATAGGATTCCCCAGCAGTATTGAACAATAATACTCGTGATTTTCTTTCCAAATAAACCACTGCATCTGCATATCTGCCTCCCTCCTCCTCAGTTCCACACTTGATGCATACAGATTTGTTGAGCTGTCATCTGAAAACCAACAACGATGTCTATTATGTCTATTATGTGGACAAGACATAGTGTATTTATATGTAATATACACAATAATATTGCCAATGAAAAGACTATGAATAAGTGACTCTAAATTGGACAGTTCTTCACATGCAGGATTGACATAACTAAGGCCCACAAGTTTTGTCTGAAAAAGAAAATACAACCTTCAAAGCAAACGTTCCACAGTTTTAGCAAGAATTAAATGCGCTGTACCATCCAAAGTCATTACTCAGTATACTGTGAATTCTGAGCATCTTAATTTTTCAGTGAAGTTAGTTTATAACCACTTTTTACAACTTTCAGAGGCCAAACCGTGACAGTTTTTCTGTGACATTAAACCTAACAACTATCATGCTAATGCATGCTTCCTGATTGTCTGACCATAAAAGAGACAGTGGACTTATTTTGACTAAGAGCTGTTTCTGCAAAATTTTGCTCAGACACAAAATCGAGCACAAGATTTTAAATAAATAAAGAGTGGCAGCATAATCTGTTGCTAGGCGATAGCCAATGTGTTCTGTGTCTTTATTCCCAATGCTAAAAAGCGCTGGTATCTGCGCTCTTATCTGAACCAGCCTAAGTTGATAAGGAGTTTCTACAAAGACTGGGTGCACCACTGATTGCCAATATAAAGTCCACAAACCCCTGGGTCCTCAGGCAGTAACTACAAAAGAGAAATTATTTCTCAGTTGACCAGTTTGGTTAAATGATGTGTTTCTTCCCATCAGAGGAGGTGAAGCCGCCAGCGATTGTAGCTCGTGGGTGCATGGCAGTATGTGTATGGTACTATGTGTATGTGTATAGGTGTGTGTGTGTGCATCTATAAGTGTGTGTGCGTGTGTGTGGTTCCTGTGAGAGGAGGCTCATTTGTGCCTGTGCTAATGCAACTGTGACAGGCTGATATAAGCGCTACGTGCATATCCGGTATAGCTTAGTATGCACAGTTAGTCAAACCAAACCAATCATTACACCATAAGAAAGTACAAAACATTTAATACGCTCTGCACAGGCAACACATAATAGAAAATGGATAGATTATAACTCATCTTATGTGGAACAATGTATAAATTAGATAAGATCATATAAAAAATCTATTAAAATAGTCACAGAAATAGTTCACTGATGTTTAAAGCCACATAAAACTATTTCTGCCTGAAAGTTGTTTGAGCAGAGGTGCACAACTCATACAAACAATAAAACACAAGACAACAGGAGATGCCAGATCCAACTGTTTAGTTATCTTCTTAAAAGTGGCATAGTTTGTGTAAACCAGTTCAATTTACCAAAAATGCATTTCCAAACTCATCTTTCACTATCAGTGCATCAATAAATGGACTGATGCGTTCTGAGTAATAAGTTGTGCTCTTCTTTGTCTTTGAATACAGTTTGTTAGAGCAATGGTCTGAGATGAGACAAATACCTTCCCTAAAGCTTATATAAACAAACATTCAAACATTATGAGATGTTTTGTTATTAAATCAAATGATCTGCCTGAGTCTCGAGTGATATCCAGAACCAATGCTCCATGTGCATGCATACAATATAGTATTTTTACATGGTTTCATACAGTTACTATACATTATATTAAATGTGTAAAAAAAATTGATAGCGCCTTCTGATTCAAGTTCATTTTATTCAGTCCTATTATTTACTATCTAAAGTATCTAGTATTATCACACTTTGCTTTGTGGAGAGGGATGAGACGAGAGCTTCACCTCACAGCACATTTTAATTGGAGGGAAAATACTATAATGCTTACATACTATACTTTTTGGCTTTCTTCTACTGCTGCTATTTTTACTTTCTAATGCACCACTACAATTTCCTCATTGATGGAGAAATAAAGGTTTTGTTATCTTAAATTAGAACATATTTAATAAGCATTGACTAAGCTTGCAGTCCATTTGAGACTTGAGTATGCAGCCCTACTGTTTACTCTCTAAACTTGTATTATCACAATTGCTTTTTAGAGAGGAAGGAGATGAGAGCCTCACCTCACAGCGACAGACAGAATGTGTGTAACTCCACAGGACTACTGCAGATTATCAGCACAGCCATCTCTGCCTGCACCGGAGAGGTTAAGGCTGCACCAGCTTTTCTATCTCGACTGAGCTGGAATTTGAATTGATTGACTCCTAAAATTGCTTTTTCTGTAGAAGCTTTGAGAGGCGTGGAAAAGGAAACCAATTACTGGCTGTCAAAACAGAGATGACCCATGGACCAGCCCTCTATGTTTCACCTAAATACAGCCGAAGAAGGGAGACAGAGCCAGAAAACACAAAAGGAGCACTGAAGATGTCCAGAGTGAGACAATGATGAAGACACGCCTGTCAGGTTGTCTCTCTCAGCTTCGGTTAGCTGCCCTCCTGAGGCTGCTTCAAAGGTCCAATGCCTCACTTACATTTGAACAGCACACGCTACACATCAGATCCACTATAAGGGATACAAACGAGGTACAAAGAGGACATATATGAATGGGTTACTATACAGCAATAATGTAGATGACTTGGGCACGTAATGGTAAATACATAGGCGACTGTATTTTATTCTAATTCTGATGTATTTTGTTGTAATATGTCTACTGGGGTATTTGTTTACCTTGAACAGTGGCTCAGACTTTTCACAAAAAGTGCCATTAGATTGGATCTACATCAGATAAAAGAGTATTGAAGGTAAAGGGCAAATTCAGGTAATAAAATGACAACACCAAAGCATTTGGATGGAGATTTTTCACGCTCTGTGGTCCGATTTGAGCAGAATGTAGAAGAGCTTGGGTGGTCAGGTAAGGGGTGGCTCAGTTGCACTTGCCTCTTTTGCACTTACCCCATTGTCTAGATCTAAAGAATTACTGAGATAAACAATCTGTGTAATTTGCAGATTTTCTATTTGACATTTATAATGCAAATACAGCACAATCAATACAGAAAACAGCTTCCTACCCTCCATCTGAGAGTGACTTCACTATAGAGTCTCAAAACAACCAAAAATGTGTGTAAAATACTGATAGTAAAATATGGTCACAGATTGCATGTCTCTTGCCTCAGTGAATAAGTGGTCCACATTCCTTTAATATGAAGAGTAGCTCCCTTTGCAACCATTTAAGCATTCTTTAGCTCTGGTCCAGCTTACTGACGCTTAGTGGAGTGACTAACATAAAGTATTGCCTATGAGTTGCATAATATAATTCCTGTATATTTTGCAATTGTGGGGGTTTGCAAAGACTGAAACCAACTTAATATAGTCATTTGTTTTATACAATTGTTTACATTTTCTTAAGCATTACATTTGAAGACAAAATTTAATCATAATAGCACTGACATAGTGGATTTTTTTGGAAATTCATGTAAATCTGTATTGAAGGCAATTCATTCAGCATGAACTGTTTTGTTTTGTTTTTTTGTTTTGTTTTTTTGCTAAACAGAAACTTTATATGACTTTTTAGGGTCATAAATCTGCAAATATTAACTGTATTTATAAACATACTGACTACTCTAAAAAGTCAGTGTAAATTATGTACACACCAACATTTTCAAGTAGTCTGAAAATACTACAATATAACTAAAATTTAGAGAATACATTACAATACATTAGCATTCATAATACATATTCCCTTACATTTGAGTCCTTGTTTTAGCGTTATTGAAAGTAACTTGCCCAGTAGACATGTCCATTCATAATTAGATGCCCAGTGTTTGTTACTGAAAATTCAATCTATAGTTAGTGATGCATATTCTCTGCATTATTGCACCATAGATTTACACTGCTGCTGTTTACTGTAGAGCTTACAGTGCAAATCTATCTGGAATTTATACCCATAGTTACAGGGCATTCTCTGCACATGATTCTGTAAATAATTAAATTCCTGTACACCTCGGCACTGTCGGCTAAACGTACATTTCTACAAGCAATCAAGTTCAACAAGCGAAGGTCGTTAGCGAATGCCTTTTAGCAAATAGGTCCTGATCTTCGATCTTTGATTATAAATGGTATTAAAAAAAAGTCTAGATGTAACCTGTGTATTACAAGAGGTTTTTCAAGATTCCCTCTTAAAGTCATACAGAGGTAAATTTGTTTCTCTACAGTGGCTGCAGGAAATATTTGTAAAGGGTTGTAAATCTGTGTGCATCTTGGGACAGTCCAAGTTGTAGTCCAACCAAAGCCCATATTACTGGACTTCAGATGACATCACATCAGTCTATAAAGTTTAGTACAGATGGAGGCTAAAATTAATATTGTCCTACTGGAAGATGTTTGTATAACTTCAATTATCTATACTGAGGATATCAAGGTTGTTTGGTTAATAGATAATTGTGATAATTCAAGTCACAATATAATCAAAAGAACCAAAACAAAATAATGAATGAATAATTATAAAAAATAAGCCAGTTAAAGCCACTCCAAAACTGTAAACTAATATGTACATGTAAAGTGCTTTTTAACTGGCTGCTTCAATTCACTTTAATTTGTCATTCACAAAGTTTGATTTCACAAAGCCGGTTAATTACTTCAGAAATTAGATGTGAATGGAACAAAAGGGTTTCATTTCTGTTTGGACTTTGTAACTCAGTAATTGTAAAAAAAAAAAAAAAAAAAAAAAAAAAAAAATTTAATAATGAATTAATAATGAGTAATAATTATACAACCATGATGTTTCTTCCCACAATAATCATGAAACTAAATTTTGGAGTGATATCCCTAATCTTTACACTATCTAATATTGTACTTTAAATATGATAGTCTATATTATAATTTAGAGGCTATTTTTGTTTTCAGTTCACAACATTGTACTGTCTTTTAGCAAGATAATGGAGACTGTCACAAAAAAAATATTTCAATCCATGCAGTATGTAGTATTTAAAGATACCAAAGTGATTATGTGTGTCTGATCCACCCTGTGAGGTCATGAGGGAATAAAGTCCCTCTGTTATTTTAAACTCCACACACTTCACTAGAATAATATGGATAATTTCAGCCCTGGAATTGCCAATCTCTATTAAACAAAAGGTAGACATCACAAGGTGGAACAGAGCATTTTGATCTTTGGGGATGTAGACAGACTAATAATGGACCTTTTTCACAAGGGCAGGAAGTGGCCGCGATGTTGTGTGGCACGACTTCCGGTCAATGCTTTTCTCTGGCAAAATACCTGTGGAAAAGTGACACATATTTTTCTCCAGCTTCATAAATCTGTCTATCCCCAAATCTTCATCCAACAAGGCCGACAAAGAGCATATTTTGTCCCTGAAGAATTTCTCCACAACGATCAAGGTAAGGAAGACGAAAACTTAAGGCAAACAACGACTGGCATTAGTGAACTACTCCTGAGCAAAAGTAATGTTATGGTCATGAATAAAATATAAATAACTTGTTAACTCAGAATGATTCTACAATTAAAATAAAAAATCGATTTCATGACGTTGAGCATAGACTGATAGATTTGTGCAGATTAAATGCTAGACATGTAATATGTGAAAATCTGTAGCATTCAAACTGCAAAAATCTATGCATCTATGCTAATATATCTACATCACAAAATATATTTTTACTTTTAATAGAATCAGTCTACAAGTTACTTATATTTTATTCATTACCATAGTGTTAGTTTTGCTCAGGAGTAGTTCACTAATGCTAGTTGTTGCCTTAAGTTTTCGTCTTTTTTACCTTGATAGTAGTGGAGGAATTCTTCATGGACTAGAATTCTTTGTCGACCTTGATGGCGTAGGCAGATTTATGAAGCTGGTGAAATATCTGCAACACTTTTTCAAAGGTATTTTGCCATAGAAAAGCATTGACCGATAGTGACTTTTACGCTACATCGCGGCACTTTCGGCCCTTGTGAAAAAGGTTACTCAAACATGTCTGAATTAATCAAAACAACTCCAGGTTTTTGATGAGGTAACAGTATTATAACATGGCTTAAAGCTCATAAGAGTCAATTTTGCTTAATATAGGACCTTTAAGTAATCATCTGTGTCTGAGTGTCTATTCGGAGAGGGACACTTTCTACCACATCTTAAGGTAATGGACATTTTAACTTCACCACTCAACAACGTATGGTTTCTGGAAAAGGCTCTCATAATATTTTATAATAGGCATCTTTACTGAAATTTGTGACAGCTTAAAAGGCAAATTCAAACATTTTTATTCAAGTGCCGCATAATAAGCCCTGCTGTGAGAGTTAAAGACAGAAGAGCGGCGAAAGAAAGAATAAAGCAGGACTATATAGAGACTGGAATTGTGGACATAAGCTCCAGCTACAGTCTGTTGTCAGTGAATGGGTTTAATGCAGAGCTCTGAGTCTCTGGCAGCTCCACTTTGCAGACAGAGCCCAGGTCCACCCCCTTGTTTTTATCTGTCCATGTCCTCACAATGAAGGCTGCAGATTGGCACAAGAACAGGCCGTGGTTAGGAATGATAAAGAGCGGAGTACACTACAGAGGAACAGGGGTACTGGACAAAAGGCAGCAGATACAAGCAGGAATTACAGCTTGTTCCCACTGGAGTTAGGCTCACAAGTGAAGAGTTTGTGGAGAATACAATGCAGCCAAAGTTTCCCCATGGTTTTACAAACTCTTCCAATCACTGTGGTAAATTGCACCAGATTTGAAAATGCAAAGACATATGTAAAATCTTCTTTAATCTAAGAGATAAAGGTCCTGTACCCGGTTTTTACATTGTATTTAAAGGGGAACTCTGGCACGTTTGAAGCTGAAGTCCATTGCTAGAGGTGGTCGAGTACTGTCAGAAGCCAAAAAGCGGCACAGATCAGTGTTGCCTCGGCGGAGATCTCGCTGTGGCAGTGAGCCTGTCAAGGCAAAAGCTAGCGTAGTGAACTGGGCAAGTTCTTTCACATAAAATGCCAATTTGCACAGAAGAAGCTTAACACCACTTTCTAACCCATCTTACAACAGCCACGAGTCTAACAAACAAAACACTATGTCTGGCTCACTCATTAGTGTCTGGAAACGTTATAAAACAACTTTATAAGCAGCCTTAGCCTTACCTTGTTGGTTTCCCACTGCACATGTGAAAGCCCAAAAGACTCGTGTGTGTGTTACATTTTTGTATGAAAAGCGCTTTATAAATAAAGCTCGATTGATTGATTGATTGATATAAATTCATCCTGGTGAATAATTAGCATGCTCCAAATGCATAAGTTAAGTGAGGAATAACTTTGGACCACTACAATAAAACAGTAAAACAGTCAAATTTAGGTGCCTTTAATGTAGATTTTGTATAGTTGTTCCATTCTGTTGAAAATATATTCAGGTTATAACATCTATATTAAACATTTTCTTTTTCATTGCATTTTACGTTGCAAAGCGAGGGAAATGGAGGCAAGCTACATTTTACAACATAATCACATTTTCTTTTTGAAGCTACAAAAAATTGCATATTGAATATATTGAAAATTCCAAAATATGCAAAAAGAGTAATAAAAAGGTAAAATGAACAAAACCGTGCAGTGAAATCTTCCAAAATAGGGTACTGAATGAAATTTCTTGTCTCATTTGATTATGCATTCGCTTTTTTGGCATTTCAGCACATCTCCGTGGGTTGCAAAAATTGAATTTGATTATGGTCATCTGGGAAAAAAACAAAAAAAAACTGAAGGGACATTAACTTTTGCTAATATCACTCACCCCGTAAAATAAAATGATTAGTGCTGTCTTAGGAATAGTACGCTCCAACAGCACTTTCACAACTTTTTTAGTGAATTAGATTGTTTTGTATTAGAGTCAACAAAGCATTCAATTCTGCAACACCTAAACTAAATGCCATAGCTTGTTTACACTGTTAGTCATTTTTCCCACACATTAACGTTTTTTTTCTACCACTACAATTACGCTTATGGACTTTTTTCAGTAGTCAACCTTTATACTGAATTTGGTCTAATTGGCATTTAGAGTGACATCATGGGGGTGTCCTACATGTATATCTAATGGGGGGATGTATTTAAGAAGCTACTATTGTGAAACACATTAGCAAACACTGCCAAAAAAGAGACACAAATTGATTTTTAAAACACATTTTTAGGAGTGATCAATCAAGCGTTCCTGATACTGGTAAAGTGTTTGATTTTTAACAAAAATGCTAAGTGTGAGTAAGTGAAAAACTCTTGATTAATGCTAGCTAGTCTGTGAGTGTAATTTTCTGAGAGAAAGACGTTTTTAAGCACACAAATCATCTCTCCTGCTGCAGTTCCAAAAGAAGTCAACTCTTTCTGGTCAGACTGAATTAAAATTAAGCACAGATTACATTTTTACAAAGCCTCAGACAGAGCAGAGCCTACAGTTAGCAACACACGCCCAGGGAATATTGATGGCATCAGCTGCAAAGTATCACTATTTACATGTTTAATCCGAACCAGATGCTTTGTCTTGCCACAGACAGCAGACAAATTACACACACAAAATAAGAAGTTTAAATATCTATTAAATATCATCATTATCTTGGACTCATTCTTTCTCCTTGTGTCCAAAATATGATGAACCAGCATTGTATGAAAGAGAGGAGGGGAGAGCTGGACCTCCCGCTCTTTATTACAATAATGAATTATAATTACTGTTGTGACTATTATCCCATAAAGGCCTGTCTAAACAGTGAATCCTCCAACTCGTGATTTATAACCTTCGGCTACAAGCATTTATCATGGAGCCTTATAACACACAGCATCAGCACACGAAAACACCGCGAGGTTCAGCTGGACTAAATCAAGTTCATATGTTTCTCACTAAAGTACCCGTTTACTTATTTTTGTTAGGATATATAGTTTTTTGCAGGAAATCTATAAATATTTTATACAAACAAAAGCTACAATACATTTAAATAAGCTCTTAATAACAACAGTGCAGCTACAAGTGTTCAGCTTCTCATTGTAAAATTCCATCCATCCATCCATCTTCTCCCGCTTAATCCGGCTGGGTCGCGGGGGCAGCTTGCTGCCCAATACTCATAGCACCTGACCCCCCCTATGAACCCCTCTGCAGGTGGTGAGCCCACAGGAGGGTGAACAACATGGTCCTTGATGTTAGTTCATAGGGGTGCGGGCATGTTTTAGGTTGATGGGGGAAACCGGAGTACCCGGAGGAAACCCATCCAGACACGGGGAGGAACATGCAAACTCCACACAGAAAGGCCCGGGTGACCCGGGGATCGAACCCGCAACCTTCTTGCTGTGAGGCCTGAGTGTTGCCACTCAGCCACCGTGCCGCCTCATTGTAAAATTGTAAAAAATAAAAAAAAAATAAAAAAAATCGAAGTATTTAATTTGTCATTTTGATGTACAACAGACATAAAGCAAATGGGGGCCTATAGCTAGAATAAAAATATGTTGTTGGGGGTATGGAGAACCAACATAAAAGAATCCTGTGTAGACCACAGAAACGCCACAATCACACAGTTGCACACACATGCATAGTTAATGCTTTTATTCATGGCTTTCAGCCTCCAGTTATATGCAACATTTTGAAGACTTGTTCCCACTCAAAAATATAATATTTAGCTTTAAATCACTATGGCATCATTCCTGTTTTTTCATCATTCTGAAACCGGTGAATAGGTGGGACAGTGGGACTTGTTGGGTTAGTCTCTCACTGGTGAACTGTATGTTACATCACTGCATTTTTCCCAATAGGGTTGCACAATATGTCCCAAAAATATTGATATTGCACCATTGATACTTTGCATTGACATCTCGCTGGGAGTGTTCTACATGTATGTCTATGGTGGAATGCTTCTGCAGTTTCCATTGAAACATTAGCAAATTCTGCTTAAATTTTTAAGAAAAATACAAAATGGATTTAAACAACACATTTTCTGGCCTGTGACCGTTCTGAGTGTTGATGGACGTGTTTAGGTGTTTGAAGATCACCAAAAAAAGGTGAGAGTGACTAAATGAACAGTTGACTAATGCTATCGTCTGACTAATGTTGTTTGAGAGAGACTTGTTTAGGTACACACATCAGCTAACCTGTTGTAGTTCCAGCTACTGCAGGGGTTTATGGTCAGATAATGTTCAAATAAAACTCAGATTAAAGTCTAACTTGAGTAGCAGCGCTTCACACAGAGCAGAGCCTGTATGTGTCCTGTATCCTTTCCTGGTGTCCTGTTTAGCTCTGGGATATGATTTGGGATATGCATTGGCAAAGGTTTCTATCCTCTTAGAGTTTATTTACACAGCACTATTACATATAAATACACATAATAAGCATAAAGCTTACATCTGTTTGAAAACAAACCTTGATTGCATTCAGCACATTCCCACCTACCTCCATGAGTCAATACAAAACTGCGATCTTCAGGTTGTATAGAATAAATTACCATTCAAGTCTGTTAATTGTGACGAATAACTGCATAAGGGCTATTTTCTATTGTGATGTAAATGACGTATTATAATGTAAGTGTTTGACAAGCCTCCACTGGTGATTTTGACTGTTTGATTTGCTTGGTGTCAGATGTCCTTTTATTGCACTTCACTTGAAAACGTCAGCTTGTCTAAATAACATGGCCTTTCCCTATTACCGCACTGTTAGGCTGAGAGCTGCCTCATAATCCTCAGAGCTATTCAACAGATGGCTCAAAATTGTATTATACCAATAAAGCCGAAGGTGTGTGTGTTTTTTTACGACTAATTTTCCAAGATGTTAAAGTCATTTACAGTTAATATACAGTGACACATGCTCACATAATTATATCAATATTGTGTTACGGAGAACAGCAGTGATGAGAGGCAAATCCCAGTAGGTAGAAGAATTACAGTACAAATATAGCTGACACAATTGCAGAGTTAAAAGTATAGATGAGTGTTTAGCTATGATGTAATGGCAAAAAATCTGAACTTATAGAAATATCTGGATGTCTGAAATTGCAATAAATGAACAATGAAACTACTTTATGCCACTGACACGATAACAATAAAATAACAATAATGCAGATTACTCCCTGTAAGGCATTTTTAAATAAACTGTATAATTAAAATGCCTGATCTACACCAAGTAAACAGCAGAATGAACCAATAATTAGCCATAGAAGTTATTTATTCTACCTCTACAGCTCAAATCGTACTTTTCTTACATAAAATGGCAAAAATCTCCCCACTTTTGGGAAGAAATTATACACACGATAAATATTGAGCACGAAAATATATCATTCGAGCTTTCAAATATTGAACAATAAGTATTTATCATGACAGGTCCAAGAGCACTTTTGTTTAAAAAGACATTAAAGATTATTTCACACATATTCCCTGATGTAGATTTGGTTCGGACCAGCTCTTGGCCTGGTTGAATCCTGGTTTAGTTCTGGTTTAGGTCTGGGATTAGTCCTAGTCTGATCCAAACTTTGATGTAGTGCTAATGCAAGTGTCTAACCATCTGAAAGTGTGAAAATACCGTATTTTCCAGACTATAAGCCACTACTTTTTTCCCAGGCGGGGAAAACCATGCAGCTTTTACAAAGGTGAGGCTATTCTGTGGATTTTTCTTCCACCGCTAGGGGCGCTCTAACCGGAATTTCAAAAACAAGATAGATGGAAAATTAATGCAAAGAAGAATACGCTACTTTTTATTTAGCAGATATAACACGTACGACAAATTACTAACTGGTAATTATTTTCAAATCCTCGCCCCTTCATCATGAAAAGCACACAAAGGAGTTTGTATGATGCAACTTTTAAGTTGAAGACATCGATCTTGCTCCAGGAAGGAAACCGTGCTGTAGAGCCCTGCACCCGCGGGACCCGCGGGACCCAACACAAAACAATGCGGCGTGGGACACATTCTGAAAGCTTATTGCGGGCGGGAGTGCAACCGCACGACACGGGAGTGGGCAGGAGCGGGACTGAAGAATGCAGGAGCGGGACTGAAAATTGTGTCCCGCAGACCTCTACCGTGCTGCTGCTGTAAGCTCGGCGTCAATGGTTTCAGCGAAGATGATTAAAGTGACTTGTGGTTTCACTGCACAGGAGAAATGAAGGTCATCAATTACCGGTTCTTTTCTGTTTTGACCTCGTTTTAATCAGCACAGTTGCTGCCGTGTTAAAAGGCACTGTTCGGAAAGAATCTGTTCAGGTACATAAATGTACATTTACAGTACAAAATCATTCTGTATATGCAGTAAATATATCATTTTTCAACATAGATATCAGCGGCTTATAGCCCGGTTGCGGCTTGTATGACTTTTTATATACAGGTGCACTCTATAGTCCGGAAAATACAGTACTTCTGTTTTTTTGTAGTTACAGTGGTCCAAACTTATTCCTCACTTTTCTTTTTTTCATGTATTTATTTATTTATTTATTTAAATTTTGAAATGAAGCAAGCGAAAACAAATGAAGGCAAAAGCAAAACAAAAGCCCTCCTACACCCCAGCCCTCTCTCCACGCTCATTCCTCCCTTTTCTAATGCATTTTCAGCACCTTGATTATTCACAGAGATGAGTTTATAAGCAATTTTCTAAATCTTCTGAGGCCACAGCAGGATCCTAAGAATCTGTAATAGCAACATAATAAACTACGCAGTCCTAATAACAGTTACCACACAATTATAGCATACTATCCATGCCATCAATTTCAAAGTTTTAATATCCGGATGTCCATTTGGCTGGACTGTGTCAAGGACATGTCCCAGCTTTGATTTGCAAATGATCCTTGTGATAAATCCCCTGATCTAAAGCCATCAGCAACAAAAGGGCACCACAAAAGGTAAATTAACCTTGTAAGGCAATCTGGACCTGCATGTTTATAGTATAGAGCCGCTCATCAAATTAGGTTTTATTTCCACTATTACGGCTAAGTACGCGGGCTGTAATAAATTGTGTGTCACTGTGAAATAATTATCTCCGTGTGCATGTTTCACTGCAGTAAAAAAGCAAGAGCAGTTTATCAATAAAGCAGCAAGATGTTTATGTAATCCTTTATACCTAAGCTAATTGAGCTAATGCATGTGAATCCCCTGTTGCCATGCACGCAGTTGGATAGTGTAGCTAGCGTTGGGTTAATATGCATGGCTCATCTGATCACATCTTATGTACAGTGTTAGTCAATGCATTACTCAGACCTTCCCAGTGGACATTCACACAGGCAGTGCACTGTTTAATATTTATGGTGCCGCATTACTTATCATTATAAATATTTATTGTGATTTACTCTTTTGTCTGGGTCCTTTTTCTGTCTTCACACCCAGGAGAAGCAGCTCGTATCGCGGCCATCGCTCTGGTTGACTCTCATGGGCCCCACTGAATTTGCCGTCTGTTTATTTCTTATTTATTTTATGTCCTTGGGTATTGTTTTTTGCACTTTCTCTGTTTTACCGTTAGATTGCTAATGGTTTTCGACTGTTCTCATGGATTTACTCCTTATTTCAGTTTGTGCCTCAGTGCCCACACTTACCGGACACTGTGGATCTCTTTGGATTAGTGTGCGTTGGAATAAAGATCTGCTAAAATAGGATTAGGACCAGTGTATTATTTAAACTATCTTGGTGTTCTGGCTTGATTTCAGGGTGTTCACACTTGCACACATACTACCTAAAAATTGGGTCTAAACCTAGACCTAAACCAGGACTAGACCAGAATTAAACCAGGACTCAAAACAAGACCACAAGACATTCCAGTCACATGTAAAATGTCAAATAATGTTTAAATAAACAAACAAACACACATCTTGTTGAATCGAAAGAAGATGGTGAACAATACAAAACTAACATCTTCTGTATAACAATCATAGCTACAACTGACTGATTTACTTGTGCTAGTCCCAAACTCTTTAAAATGCACCATATGTATTTAAAAAATCCTATTCCATATTCCACATAAAAAGATCAGTGCATGTAATGAATAACATTTGGATGGGTCTTTGTTTTAGGAAATAAAATAGTAGCATTTAATCATAATCAAGAAAAAAGTCTGGTCTCACAGATGGTATGTACTCAATCCAATTGTAACAACGCACGTTGTAAAATGTGTATTTTGGTGAGAACTCATACCCTCCCATACCCTCCCTCAAATAAACCTCTAGCACAATGTTTATCAACATCGTCTTTCTCAGGTACTCTCTATGTTTTGTCTCTCACTTCTTTTTGTATGTTTCTTAAGGACATCCCAGTCACATTGGGTGAGCCAGATGCATTGTTTTGAGTGTTTTAGCATAAGTGCTAGTTTTCAACACCTTGCTATCCAAAAACATTCTTAAGGATGAAGAAAATACTACAATTTTTTAAAAACACAATTCACCTCTTTTTAAAGTCTGAAACCATTCTACCTCTGCTATAAGTATTCACACCACTGATTGAGAAACACAGCTTTAGCATACAAATCTCCAGTCTAGACAGTGGACACATATCTTTCTTTTAGTGTGCCATTCTGTTGAACAGCAGCCTTCGGGATTGTGCTGTGGGCTGCTCAGTTCGGCAAAGGGCCAACAGCACACAGACTTATGGGGAATTAGACCGCCCCACAATCTCCATTTCATGAGCACCCAGTCCATAAACACTATTGATTTTCACACTGTGCGTTTGCCCCTTATATCCACTGAACTGTGTGTGGTCGGCCGCAGCCAATGCCAGTAATGAATAATAATGCAAAAAGAGGGTCAAAGCCATTTCCCCTCAATCAGGTTAAAGAACTGGTCTCCTCTCAGGACAGATAGTGAGAGCTGAAGTACAGTTTACAGAGAAAAGGCAAGAACAATTCACCTGAATCAAAGACAGGCAGGATGTTTTGTATTAACACAGTGTGGATGATTTCTATTGAACCATATTGATATTTAGGGCAAGATTTTACATCAAATCAAATCAAACTCCAATTAAAGCCCAAAAATCTATCTACTCAATCTGCTCAATCTACTGTCTATCTTTACGTGTCCTTATATCCCCCCCCTAAAATGTAGACGGACTATGAAATCTGATTTTCCTTTGGGTATAGCTTACGATTTATAGAAAGAGTAGCTGAGATAGTGAAAGCAAAAACTACAGAGCCTCAGCTTTACAGAGAGTCCAGCCATTTGTCTGTATTCTAAAGGGTTCAGAAACAGATTCAGTTTGAACTGTGGGTCATTTTAGTCAAGAATTGTAGGAAAAACACCCTTCATCACATGGGGTAAGTTTAGAAGTCCTGAAGTGCGCTATTTTTGCAATGGCAAGTCCATTGCATAAACCAAATTAATGCAAACGGTGAATTAAAAAAATTACATTTACTATCACTTTTCCTCACCGGGCACTGAAACACCTGACATCAAAGAAACCTCCACTCATTCACACACACATTCAATCACCAGTATCTGCAGTGTAAAAAGACACAGATCAGTGGTGCTGCCCAATGTGTTTCAATATTCTCCTAAACCAGCACAGACAACTAAAAACTGGACATTTAAAACAGCCACATATCTAGACAACATGATCTCTTAAGGCTCAAATGTTTATACCAATCCACAATACATCACCTGTCAGACTAATCATTCAGATGCATTGTTCCCTAAAGTACACTCTCTTTTGCACTATTTTAAACTACAACCATGTGTCTGTGTACTCACCAGTATCCGGACCAGTGAGGTTCCCACAGGCGTGTTTTCGGGGAGGCTGATGTTGTACAGAGGGCTGCTGAAGATGGGCCTGTTGTCATTCTCATTGATCAGATCGATGAAAACTCGAGCAAAACCCACGTGGTCTGACAAAGACTCATTGGCAAACAGCTGTGAAAGGTTTAAAATAATAAAAACATATGAATACAACTCTATTATTACAAAAAAAGACAATGGCTCCTTCCTTCAGACACAAATATGAGGCAGTCCCGCCAAAAACCTGAACAGAACTGAAGGAGCCACTTGGTTGAGCGCTAAAATGTCCAAATCTTGACAGAATCAAATTTTCTTTTACTATTACCGCATTTACTTTAAAATGGCAACAATCCTAAATATCTACACCTGATATGTTGCTTATGTTTAACTGTTGTTTTATGAAATATGTCATTTTGTATGTTAATCCATTATAAAGTGGGTTTTAACTTTTGAACATAGTAAATAACGGTAATTCATATCTTGGATGTAGTTTTTAATGATGCACTATGTAACTTTTCTGGTGCTGAGACCGCCACCTTCTTGTCTCCCTGGAGATGTTATTGCTTTGCCTGAATGTTCCACAGTATCGCACTTAAATTATATATTTTCATAGAGATAAGCAGGTGACGTCAAAGGGCCAAGTTAGATCTTTGAGTCATGAAAACCTTGATAACTGAATAAATAATAGATATGTTTAATTCTATCTATCTATGATGTTTTCAAGCGAAGCACGAACCTCCAAAGAGAAAAGCACTTGAAAAATTATGGAGTGTTCCTTTAAATACATTATGAAGACTAATCCCTATTACACAGCCTCCTCTAAATAAACTAAAGCAGAGGTAAAGTGAGGAGACAAAACACCAGTTTCCCTGTTCAAACACATCTGGGGCTGGAGCAAGTGATATCGCCTCAGTCCAGTTTAACCGTCTGTGCAAACAAATAAAACAAGCTACAAGAACTAAACATAATGAGCTACTTTAAGTTTAGGACAGTCTGGGCCACAAATCAGTACTGGCCAGAGGTTACTGAATGTAGCATAGGTCTGTGTTAGCTGTAATGGGCTGAAGCTATAGGAGAGTGAATATACAAAAGCACTACAAGCTCTGTGTATTTTAGATTGGGTTAGACACCACCTGCAGTTCAACTCATGATGACCCTGCTTTAATATAAGGTTAATAGTGATGAATTGATGTTGTGTTTTTCAAAAGAGATAATAATGGGATCAGAAATGTCAAAGTCATATGCATTTTGATAAGCATGGCTATTTAGAATAATATGATTTGTTGAGGATAGTCACTGTAGTTGTTTCGCTATTTGAGGTAGACAAATTATAATTTTACTCTTTATTTACTATTACTATTTACTGTGTTTTTTTTTTTTACTCGATACACTTTCACCAGGATCATTTGGATAATTTCAGCCCACCTCTATTAAAGTAAATGTAAAAGGAAGCTGTCAACTTGAGAACTATTGCCTCATGACATCACAAGCTGAATCAGAGTATTTTGAGGTTTGGAAATGTGGACAGCCTAATAGTATTACTCAAATATGTGTGAATTAACCAAAAGTCATCTCCAGGCATGTTTGTGACTATGGAAAAGCATTATAACATCATTTTTTTCTAATACAGAACCTTTAAAACACAATAAAAGCCTACAGCTATGTGCCCTGTGCTCACCATAGACAGACGTGTGTGGTAAACGTTAGACTCACAGAAAAGCTGAAGCTGCGGATGGTCTCGTAGTCGAGCGGTTTGGCCACCCTCACACGGATGTCTGCGCGGCCCTGCACAGCTGTAGGCGAGATGGTGAAGTACTCTGAATTGTTCCCTGTCAGAAACACCTGGAACATGCTGTTCACCCCCTGCACAAAGAGATAAGACACACATTGCTTTAGGAAAAAGGAGAGCTGATAAGAGGCTCTTTGTACAATTATAGTGTCAGATTTAGAGAAGATGCACAAACCAAGTTTTGCAAATTTAATGAGACTTTAAGTTTGTTCTGTTTTAGTGAGTGATTTTGTTTGTCTTCTTCTATAGGTTTCAGGATAATGAAGATTAAGACTGCTATTATAGCAATTAACAATATAAAACTAAATATAAAAAATAAAGTGATGTTGCCAAAATATTGTCTATAACAGGAAGCTGAAACCCATGAATACAGTAGCTACATCGTCCAAGTAGGTTATAGTTTTGCTGAGGTTGGTTTATTCAACATTATAGGTACATATATAATTTTATCACTACAATTTTATATATGTTTTTTATAGATCTATATCACAGTAGAATATCTTACTATTGCAATATAGGACTTCAAAATTTGCAAAACTAAATGAGCATTGTATAGTCTTGTGTTTATCTTGTATTTCAATACACAAATAATGAGGTGTCCAACTGTTATTTTTAGCCAGCCACATCTGCAGCATGTTTTTCATAAATCTATATCACACTGGGATATTTAACCATTCCAATATAGGGCTTCCAAAATGCAAAAGTGGTAAAAAATAATAATATAATTTAATTTAGATCTGGTATTGTCTGAGCCTAGTGTAAAACTTCCAATATATTGTGTTTTACCTATAACACCATTTGAGTTTTTCTTTATTTTAATGTGGAAAACCTGCAATAACTAAGTCATTTATGTATTATACCCGTGTTAAAATATGTATAATGTTTAAGTCAAGAGATTACATTCTTGTTGACTCACAGTGTTAGATTTGAGGCTGGTGAAGCAGTTTGATGCTTCATGAACTGCACTGTGGCCCATTCAGCCCTTATCAGTGTGTAAATGTGTTTTTCATATCGAGGTATCTTGCTGCACCACTTCCTCTGCCTGCTCCTTGTACAGAGTATGCACCTTAATAAAGCTGTGTAAAAAAAACTCTTATCGCGTCATCACTGTATTGTACTGTGATCTATGACCTTTACTGTATATGTACCCACAGAGAGCATAATACACTCCCCGCGCATTTTAACCATTATAAAGATAACTGCTGTGCAACAGTGTAACACATGCATTATGGCTCAGTTTTCCTGGTGGTCCTTAAAAATGCAATGTAACTTTTCTGCTGGGTTCAGCTACCTGCTTGTTTCCATGGAGATCTTACATTAAGTCAAATAAAGGTGTTTGTAGCTCTCAAAAACGCCTTCAAAACTAAATTATTAATGTTAAGTAGTGGTCCCTCCGCCAAATGTTTGTTGACCTTTTAACTGTGGCTTTGCTTATTTCATATTGTCTAAATTAAACTAAAACTCATCTAAAATTAATAATTTATTCATCCAGTTTTGCAACACAGACTTGTATTACCTAACACAGTCAATATAAAGGTACAATATAATACATATTGTACCTTTTTCCATTAAGATCATGAATCCCAAATATCTTTTATCTTCGGTGTCTTTTAAATACAGTTTCTTACAAATATAATGAGACTTATCAAAAGTCCAACAGTTGTTTTTAACCAAATCAGGAAGCCCCAGACTTATCCTATGCATATACAATTAAACTGTACAACTGAATTTATTACAAAATAATCTGTTTCTCCTCATTTATAGTCATCAAACGATATACTGGAGTGTACTGGACTTGTCTGATTAGCCATAAGCCACTGAAGACAGAGGAACATGTGCTTTGTTTTCAGTTTTGGAGACGAGAAATGATTTGATCTTCAGTGACAGCCGTGACTATCTCCTCTATACAGATGTGAGCCGTCTGGAATTTATTTACTTTAGAGTGTAAAAAACATGCCACATTTGTCATCAGGACATTTGGGTGGGTCTGGACATCTGGAAAGCTTTCTGCCATTGTCACTAATGCCAACTATTGCTGATCAAATCCTACGCAATTTTGTAAGGAAAAAGTGGGTTCTAGGTGTCTACATTTAAGTAACTTTTTTTTTTATGAAGGTATGAAGTAAGGTTTAGCTAAACACTGTAAATAAAATTATACATGTTGATGGTTACACGGTGGAGCTGTAAATGTTTAAAAATGTATACAGCTTGTTATTAGGTCTAAAAATTGATTTTTTTTTTAATGATGTTGCACACATAGTATATCAGTATCAACATGTTGTTTTGAGGATGCATAATTCAAATATAGAGTTTATAACAAATAAATGTATTGAACGACCACCCACTCGTATTTCAAAGCAGTTGATAGGTTTGGGCATTGATTAAAAGTGTCTTTTAGAAGAGCATTACAGTCTCAGTAAACCATTATCTCAACTTAAGCCCAGAAACCCTCCTCAGCTGAAATCTCCGTCTTAAGGCTGGACTCTCACATGTGCTGGGGACAGGAGCAGAAGACGGACGCGCCGGTCGATTGGCATTATGCTGCCGGCCCAAATAGCCCCTTGTTTTTGTTTTCATCTGTGGGAGAACCATTGCGGCTGATGACTCCTATTTAAAAGACCATCCAATATGCAGGGATGTCACCTCAAACTGCCCATAAACGTAATTGCCCGTCCATTTGCCACTGCCTTTAGAAGCCCCCAATAAAAGCAGCCTGTCAGGCGCAGCTGCCACAAAAGTTTAGTGACAAGTTCCTCCAGCGAAAAGTTTTATAGATGCCCGCGGTGCCCAAGCAAATATGGGAGAAGTGACAAGAGAGAGAGAGGTAACAACCACTTGTGTCATATTGTAAAAAATGAAACGTCTGCCTATAATCCCTTACACTTGGAGAGGCGAGATTACGGCACGGGTGAGGCAGAGTGTGAATGATTGTGTATATCAGTTCTGACATGCAGGTTTAAGGGATCAAAACAAGCAATACAACTGGGGCTAAACAAAAGGGGGCTCATATTTTATTTCTCAAAACAAATGTATTCCTCCGGCGACAGATAAAGTCATATTAGAAGGGTGGGAAATGAAACAGGCATTTGCTCAAGCTAAAAATGTAACTTCTAATTTTAGCAGTGTTTGGTTAAAAATGCATCTAGATCTGCAACTACAACACTACTGCTGCTTTGACTATACTTCTACTACTTCTTTCTACAACTACAACTTTTTTCCATCTCAGATAGTATCCAAAAATGTTATGCTATACTGTTGACTCAAGCAGTTATTTGGAGTCCTGAAATAAATCCATAAATACTCCTCCTCCTCCTCCTCCTACTACTACTACTACATCCTAACCCATAGTAGAAAAAAAGTTCTTTGTCGCCGTTAACTCCAGCAGTTTGTTATTTGCAATCACAAATATTGCTAGGGACTCCTTTTACAACAGTTCCTACTTACTACAACTACTGTTACACTACCCATAGTGAGAGCAACTAATAAAACTACATTAAGTTACAGAAAAATCAACATTGAGGAATTAGTGGATATAAGATAGTTGCATTATTTGAGTGCTATGGGTGAAAGTTGGACGTTTTTTGCCATATCCCAAAGGATACGAGACAGCAGGTTTAGTTTAGTTTAGTTTAGTTTATTAAGATCCCCATTAGCTACTGAAATATCAGTAGCTATTCTTCCTGGGTTCTCCTCAAATTCTTTACATATATTTTTATATAATACATAAATCACACACACACAACCACAAGACATGAAAGCTCAATGTGTAGTAAAAAAGTAGTAACCAAAATAAATAAATAAACCGATAACAATTCAAACAAATAATATCAATAACAATAATACCTACATAAACAGTAACTAATCATTGTGTGAAAAGGAACCGTTTTAACTTTTTTTGAAACAACTTTTTGTTATTTTAAAACTAAAATACTGGTAATGCTTCCATGTAACCAGGGCTCGATAACCCACTGTACGCTGCATTTGATTGGTTTTGCACAAAGGAAGAACACCACTTATATTTTGGCTTTGATGGGTTATATTTGTGGGTGTCTGAAAAAAAGTGAATTTGTTATAAATTATTTCTGGGTTTTGGTTAAAGTTATATTTCTAATAAATGTTAATAAATGGTATTTGAGTCTGCATTTTACAGTCAACCAGGTGAGGTGTCTTACTTGATAGAAACCAACATACACATTCTCACCCTCCCCAAATGAAAACATCAGCCCTCCACTGTCCTTAGTGCTCCTGTTATCTGCCCAACCCTCTCTCTTTCTCTTACCCCCCTCATACCAACTATTTCTCTCGCTCTTACCTCCTCCTTCTCTCATTCTCTCTCCATCTTTCTTCCTTTCTTACCGCCTCTCTCCATGTTTCTCTCACCCACGTCTCTCTCTTACCCTGTCTTTCTCCCTCTTCCTCTCTGCGCTGCTGTCTACTTTGGACTTTCTGCTCCACCAATTACTCAGACGGGTACTTTTGCTCTGTAGACGAATCCTTCCCATTTTCTTGTGGGGGGACTGTGCTCTCCATCGCTGCATGTGCTACCTTTTCTCTCAGCACTTGACTCACGGTTATCTGTCAAATTCACCCGGGCCGCCGCTGTGCCTGAATCAATCCGACTTGACTAGCTTTCGGCTTATCTGCACGCCGGGTGATTGATTTTCCTCGTTAGGTATAATTTGATGCTCTATCCCATCTCTTCCAGAGCAAATTAAATTGTAGTTGAGTCCATGTGTGAGTGTGCTATGTGTGGGAGAGGCTGCGTGACAGTGACAAACTCAAGTGTGTGTTAGCTTTGCAGCGTAGTGTCTCAATGGGAGGTAGACACGGGTAATGGGAAGTAGTGGGCATGCTAACGCGCTAGAACAGGTAGGGCACGCCGGTTAATACATGCTAAAGTGGGGGGTTAACACAGAGATTACGCCCTTTGCAGAGATTGTCATGAAGTTGTATGCACTTATTAAAACACATTTTGAAGTGCGGTACATTTCTGAAGAAAATATAGATGATAAACCACATTGAAATGAATTTATAACACAGACACAATTACCCTAAAGTAGAATTATCTCCCAAAAAGTATTGTAAAAGTATGTAACATGAACTGTAATAGATATAAAGCAGAATGAAACACTTCAGTAGTTAGTCTGTATCTGCTCAAATCTAATTCCTGACCAGTATTAAGAAAAAGTCCCCACGATAAATATTGACACAGAAGAATTATTGTTCTTTTTAATATGTATTGAACGATAAGTCAATATAATAATTATTTGGACAAGCCTACCAAGTTGTATGCACATATTAAGTTATATATGATCTTCTGGTGTTGATTATGTAATAATTAAAAGTTAGTTTGTATTCAGAGACTTTGGGAATACATTGATTTTAATCCTTCTTAATCCCTATAGTTTGAATATTCCATTGAAGTGATGCTTTTTTATGTAAATAATCTAGTTTCGGCATTTGGTATTTGTTACACAGAAACCTTTTTACAATATATTTAATTGTTCATGAATTTATCTATTTAATATATTTCTAAAAATCAATTTAGTCATTATTTTCAATCTGCTTTATGTCTTGAGGGAGCAGTTTCCTTTCCTGTCTGCTTGACCTGGCTTACAAGGACAGAAATGGTTTTGTGTGACGGCACAAATAGAGACATATTGTCAATACAGAACCTTGTGTCCACGGTTCTTTTATATTATCAGTGAATAGTAAAGCATTGTTGTTGAATAGTCTATTATTTTCAAAATCATACTACTAAATGTTTAAATGTCAAACAGCAATGCAAAACAAATTCTAAATAGGGTAGTCTACTTAAATAATGCAGTAAAATAGCAAATAAATGACTTCTTTCACTCCCAACAGCATAAATCTTTCCATACTACAAGAAAATACACAAAAATCACTAGAAATGCAAAGAAAATGTACACACAATAAATATCAGTCAGTGTTTTAGATATGCAATAATAATAGGAGTTACTTATTCAACACTAAAGCTCAAATCTTGCCACAAAATTATTTTTAAAATGTCTTAAATATTATTTTTTCTTTCACTGAAGAATAAGTTGATAAAGTATAGCCTATACTATATTAACATTGTGACAGTCCTAGTTACTAATTATGCAGTTGTTCTTTCAAGCTCTATTTTCACCAGTATGTCTTTCCTATGCATGAGTAAGATTTCAAGTTTTTTAATAGTGAAACAAGCATTATTTTTTGTCCCAACTAGAATTTCCTTCATACTGTAGTTTATGTAAACCTTTATGTTTCTGTCCCACCTTTGCCACCGCACTACTGTACAGTTATAACATGTCAAAACTCACCTCGTCTTTATCTTCTGCCTGGATGAAGAGGGGCAGAGCGAATCCAACCTGTGCCAGCTCTGTGATGGTGACCCTATACTCCGAGCTGTTGAACTTTGGGGCGTTGTCATTTTCGTCAATGAGCAGGACAGTGAAATTGGTCCGGACCGTCGCGTCTGACAACGTACGGTCGTCCTGCCGCTCCGTAGCCTATAGGGGGAGCCACACAGACAGATAAAGGACAAGGAATGCATTTGATTGTTTTGAAAAATGTCATTTCGCAGTGCGGCCAGTCACCAGGTATTTAGAGCTGTTCATTTATTGGATCAAAAGGTGGACGGACTCAAAGCAATCACAGAAATACGCTCAAATATGGGGCCAAGAAAAGGGCGAGAAGACCTCTTTTCCACACCTCTACACAATGAGATTTAGAAGAAAGACACAATTACATAGACTTTTCAACTTCTGTCCATAGATTGAAGAAGTATCAGAAAATGGTTGAGAAGATAGGAATGGGTGTAGTCTTTATTGATAGAGGACTGTCGCTTGCTATATAGAATAATAGGCTGAAATGACGCACTGAATTCTGGGTAATAATCGCGACGCTTTAGCTGCTCTTGTCCCGTCACTGCCGAATCATTTGACCTCCACCTTCACACGCGGCGCCGCTATCTAAGCCACTTGAAGTTGAGAAATTAGTTGTATTACTATGGCAAACCACAATCAATAGCGTAGCAGCACCTATAAGCACAAGCTGGAGAGAGACGAGACAAAACGCACAAGAAAATCTATATCTTATAAATACATTTTGGGTGCCATTTTTTTTGTTTTTCAGTACTTGCACTTATTCAACTTTTCTGCTTTGCAATTATCGATTTCAATTAATATGAGGTCAGAATATGTTATCAGTTTGCTGTAAACACAATCCGACTTGGTAAACATGAGCCTTTTTATGTGCTACAATTAAAGCTCAAAGTCCAAATCGCTACCTTCAAGAAGTTGGCAGAGAAGAAGAAAGACAATGCAAAACAGTGAAACAGAAATAAAACTATATGGATTTCAAATAAAAATATATTGGAGAAAAAACTGCAGTATTGCATTTAGTAACTATTAATTTAGCAAACAGATGGCACTGGCGACAAATGAAGAGAAAAATAATCTGTTGTTTAATTCAAAATAAAAAATGCTAATGGGCAAAACATGAATGACTGAAGTTGAAAGAGCAGATCAAAACCTCATTAGATTAAAAATGAGATAGTATCATTAAATGCATGTCATTTTTCAGGTTTTTGTTAAAGTAAATAGTCAGAGTGCTGTAAAATATATATGTTTAATATGTTCCAATCATGTCTGAGTTTGCACAATGGAGCTCAATTATTCAGCCTAAATCCAATCTGGTTCCAGAAGTAATAGATATAGACAAAAAATGTATTATTAACAGTTTAAATGACATGACAAAGGCTAACCAGCAATAACTAATGTTCCTAATGTGGTTATTTTAAGTCCAAAAAAACTAATTTAAAACTTAAAATTCAATTAAATGTTTGTATAATATTAAATCATTTCAGAAACAGATATTAAAGAAAGTCATACGTCTTTTTTGGAAAGTCTATGCCGAAAAAGAATGAGAAATTCAGTTTTGCAACCAAGCAGTGGGCAGTCCCATTAAACAATCATGGCTATAGTCTCAAATTGAAAACTTTTCTGGAATTATGTTACAAATAAAAACTAAAAATATATGATTTTGGGGACAAGAGTAGGCCTACATACTTCATACTTGACGTAGCATCAAAATCCACAATGTACCCCAGTGGCCTTACACTGAAAAACTGACTTTTTGATCACAAATCTTTCCACTTTGAGTAGCTCTTAGAAATCCATTTCACGCACCCTCTCACACCCTGCGGGGACCACCGGGTGTACAATAGTTTGGAGAAAAAAAACAGAACAGAAATACAGTGGCTGAGTGGACAGAGGTTTTGTGATGGGGATGAGAAACCAGGACTGACATGCTAAAGAGCAGTGGGACAGATACGGCCCAGCGGCTGATGCACTACCCAGAGCAGAGGAACAGTAAATCCTCCTTTTTATCTGTGGCCTCCTCCAGGACTCTGACAGATCTGATGGTCCCTACGCCATGACAGGGACTCACAAACACAGCAGCTCTCTCAAAATGGGCTTTAATAGTGAAGACCAGGTTTGTTCCACAGGTTTTCAATGTGTCATGTACCTCTGCTGTAAAAAACGCCTCAACTGTCGAGCAGAGTGGTGCTGAGAGGAAAGAGACGCCTTATCCTGGTATAAAATAATGCTTAAAGGCACTATGTAACTTTTCTGGTGAAGGCTCTGTCACCTATAGTTGTATCCATGGAGATGTAATGATTTTGCCTTGTCCCACGGCATTAAACTTCTACATGGAGACAAGCAGCTGATGCCACCAGCTGTATCCATGGAGACAGAAGTGTTTTACCTATACTGTCCCGCAGTACAGCATTAAAGTTCTCAAACTCCATAAAGACAAACAGGTGACACTGACAGGCCAAGTCAGATCTGTGTGAAGGCGACCCCCATCTCACAGAATGTTTTCAAGGTGTTTTTTAGAGATAAAAACCTGTAGTTGATATAAATGGTGTTAGGTTTAATGCTATAGTGTGGAACATTCCAAGTAAAGCCATCATAGCTCGTGATTATTCTGGTCACAATATAAGTAAATAAAATAGACTAAGACAATTTTAGATGCAAAAAATATGTTTTGTTTTGTGTTTTTTCAGAGTAATCTATACTCCAAAAAATGAGTATTAAGTAACCATTTATATCATAATAACTTTACTCTGTTATCCATAAATTTCATAAAGTTACACTATATTTGCTTGATGAAGGTAGATGTCAAAAACATGCAGTAAAAAGTACAACTTGCAGTAGTATGGGCCAATTCACCTGGAAGCCTGAGGGCCAAAACAATTGGCCTGAGGGACACATTCAGTCCCCGGGCCATAGTTTGGACATGCCTGTACTAGACTGATACTGATCTATTGTTCATTCTGAATGAAATAAGTAAATTAATGAAGTTAGTTTCATCTCACAACACACGCTGCACTAAAATCTGATATCGTGACATCCTTATTGGATTGTATTGCCAAGCCCATACTTAGTTTCTATAGCATTTTCTATATCTCTGTCTTCTTTTGTGAGTACTGCAGTAGACAGCAGCCTTTCCTCACCTCCACAGTGAGAGTGAATCCAGCCGAATACAGCGGGTTTTCTCTGTCCAGCTGTCCATTCACTGTCAGGTCTCCACTGAGGAAGTCCAGGGCAAAAACATGGTTGGTGTTCCCTGCATAGAGAGAGAGAGAGAGAGAGAGAGACAGAGACAAGAAACAAACGTCAAAGGGACACGCAAAAATGGCATTGTGGATAATTCAACATATGCGCCAGGGGAAGCAAAGTGAGAAACGCGCAAGTCTGGTATGAGAGAAATATGGTGTCGGGATTTCATGTAATATTGATACAGTTTTCGCTGCTCACCTGCCTAGCGCTCACCCACCACCTCCGACCTCCGCGGCCCGTTGTTTTATCTGCCACAGCCGGAGACCTCCTTCCGGGGAGTGACTTTCTGCCAGCTCACACTATTGTCCTCACTGTTTTTGCTGAATATGCAGGGTTAGTGTTGGTTCAAACAAATAAAGTACTGTTGCTAAACTTTATCTTTTTAAATCTGACTATTTGGAAACTTTTTTTCTAGACACATTTAACAAAACACACCATGAATAGGCCTGGATGTTTTTTTTTTTAATTTTTTACTATGTGAGGTAAAATGTGAGTAAAATCTTATATTAATCAATCAATAGTACGAATTAAACACTAAAACTTAAATAATGGTAGAACAGGGAGGACATCCGATGTAAAAAACTTGAAGCATGTGATTTAATGTGTCAATCACAGAGATGAAAATTTCAAGGATGTTGATATTTTCAATCACTCGTTAATGGGTTAGTGGGACACAGCTAGAATGTAAAGTGGAGGACATCCTGGATAATGGTCTATTAATTGCATGGCTAACGGTGACAGGCCAGACCGATCAATTCCACATCTATTCAGAGAGGCCTGCGGGATACATGACTATGGTTGGTTGGGATCTGAATGTTGGGGAATGTTGATTTCATAATGATCAAATATTGCATAATGTGTTAGTCAGATCGTGGGCAAGGATTATAAATTAAGACTCTAATGGCCCAAAAAAAAGGGTTCCAGTTTTGTTTAGATGGTGATTTTTAAGAGATTAAAGGCCATTACACACTAGAGGATTTTTTGGTCTTAAACGATTTTTAAACGTGCGGCAAAATGTGCACACTACAGACACGAGGAGATTCTTATGAGACTAAAAATTTCTGATCACAAAGACTGCAGCAGGATATGTCTGCGGACCACAGGATATAAAGTTGTGAGAGCAATCGCGTCAGCTGTTTCCTGTCTACATTAAAACCATTTGCTCTGAGACTCTTAAGTGTTCAAAAGATCAGAGCTCTGCACTTCTAGTTTAGATACAAGTCAAAACTGTGTTATTATTATTTGTGCAATGTGGTGCAATACTTTAGATACATGATTTTTAAATGCATAAAAGATTGGAGATAAAGTCAACCGGAAGTAGAGTCACTATCGCTAATCTGCGGCTTTACGGTCTGTGGACATAAACAAACACATGTGAGGAACAACTTTCGCCTTTTTACTTTCAATGAACGCTTCAAAATGGATTAACAGTGCAGTTTTATTGTGAGCTGCATGTCATTATTTGCAGAGGACAATTTCTATGGATAATGCTGCACTTTAAATGTACCACTTTATGGGAGGTGAGTAATAAAGTCTTTATTTTCGCTATATCCCGAGTTTGTATCTCTGTTTCACTCCTCTGCCCCTGACGCTCTGGTTTATTGGCTCTTACTGTAGCGTTGCTGATGTTTGGCGGTTACAATCGGACAGTGACACCACAAACATGAGGAGCAGCGGCTTCACACACAAAGACAAAAAGCCGGGTCACACCTTCCCGAACTCGGGGAGAAGAAATTGCAGCCAAAATTGGGCAAATTCTCCTGTAGTGTGTGGCAGCCTTAGAACTGATTGCAAATTTTAATGCTAGTTTAGAAGTTAACTATAAAATATAATATTCTTAACACCACTGAATGCGCCACATATAATAAATAGGTGGTGGTGGTTAGGTTGAGTCATCTTAAAGTACATATTACAGGTTTTCATTTTAATTATTACTTGTCTTGTAATTGAGGATTGTGATATAGTCAAATGGGATTTAGGGCAAAAAACTTGAAAAATACAAAAATACAGGAAGCAATAAAAACAGATTACCTCTACCTTTGTCGTAAACCCATCCAAAACACAGGGACAATTTATACCTAAAAAGTGACGAAATAACTAGTCAAGAATTTTAGTTGTGTTAGCTATGTATTTTTTTGTGTGTGAAATGAATAGTCCAACCACAGGGACTTACAGTTACAGAATGATACTCGGCCGTAATATGATTTCCGGACTGACTTTCACAATACACATATTAATATTATACAGTAAAATATGCCTAGTACACTTGACTTGACTGGTATATTAAATTAAAACCTGAATGTGAATATTAGTGTCTTTATCATAAATAGCTTTTTAATAACACCTAGGCTGGCTCACTACACTCTTTACATGCACTGGTGAATCCCATTAACTTTACTACAGTCAGTGATCTCATTCAAAGACGTGCATTTCAAATTATAGCACAGCACCGTGCTCATTAGCAGGTTCAAAAGCTGTGTGTTCTATATTCACTTCAATTACACAGGTTAAAATACTAGACCAAGAGACACTTAAGTCTTCTGTTCATAACATTTAATCCTACTATTGTGTTTGAATATCCCCCCTCTGGTAATACATTACAGTATTCCCTGTTTTAGATTCTTCTTTGGAGCTGCTGGCTGCTAAATGAAGCTTGCATAAAAGACAACAATAAATTACAGTGTGGAGAAATGGAGGAGGTCACCTTTTAAATATACTGTGTTTATCTAAAGAAAGAGCAAGATTATTAGAGAGTTTATTCAAATCTACAAGACCAGTGGGAGAAAGCCTGACGGAAAACCTTTATTCAACATGTGCAATTCCTTAAGATAGCTTAGTAGTAGATGTTTTTGGAATGTGCACTCCAAGCAAAATATGACAACCTTTCTTTCATTAGCAGAAATAATATTGCTTAATTACCTGCTACCATATTGCACCATTATTGGCACAGGACTTATGTGTAATTGTGCAAAAAATATAATAGACTATCACATTACAAAAATAAAAAAAGAATTAAAAATCACAATATTTACCGTGAATGTGCTTGGAGGTCAGTAGAGTGACAAAACATTATTTAAAAATGTTTAAAATAAATTTGGTCTCATGTAAACAATACTATAACTTTCCCTGCATTTACAGCACAATGTTCAGGGGAATGATGAGCCTTGTTTTCTGAGACCTGCCCAGGCCCTGCACAATCTCCAAATGGAACAGTTCATACCAGTGACATTATCACAACCATTTACACTGCTCTTGGTAAGCAAAACTGCTACACGACTGTATGAGGCCACTACCAGCCAAAATCAGCACAAAACATTTACTCCCAGTCCTCCTCTCTCTCCTCTCTCCCAGAGAGGAGACAAACATATGACATAATAGTTTAACTCAGCCTCAGTCACTTCCTCATGTTTAGACTTGCTCAGAGCAGGGGCGGGGCCCGTCTCCTCCTGCACACTACACTCACTTCTGCAAAAGTGAAACTAACACAGTCACTCAGACAGAGCGGAGACATGGCGCAGAGAGCTCTAAACCAGGAAACCATAACTTGTTCCGTCTGTTTGGATTTGCTGAAGGATCCAGTGACTCTCCCCTGTGGACACAGCTACTGCAGGGACTGTATCCAAACCAACTGGGACCAAGAACAAAGGTACATCTGTCCTCAATGCAGAGAGAGCTTTGTCCCCAGGCCTGTCCTGGTCAAGAGCACAGTGTTAGCCAATATAGTGGAGGAGTTCAAGAATACAGGGCTCACAGCGCCTCCTGCAGACCACTGCTATGCTGGACCTGGAGATGTGAGTTGTGATTTGTGCACTGGGAGGAAGCTGAAGGCTGTCAGCTCCTGTCTGCAGTGTCTGGTTTCTTACTGCGAGACTCACCTCCAGCCTCATCGTGATGTGGCAGTGCTACAGAAACACCAGCTGGTGGCGCCCTCTGACAAACTCCAGGAAAACCTCTGCTCTGAACACAACGAGATGAAGAAGTTGTTCTGCCACACAGATCAGCAGATCATCTGTTACCTCTGCTCTGTGGACCAACACAAGGGCCACGACACAGTGTCCTCTGCAGCAGAGAGGGCCCAGAGACAGGCACAGCTGCAGGACAACAAGTCCCTGCTGCTCCAGAGTCTCCAGCACAAAGAGACAGACCTGAAGAAGCTCCAACAGGACGCCCAGGACATCAGCCTCTCTGCCCAGAGAGCACTGCAGCAAACTGGGGACATGTTCACTCAGGTGGTCCTTCTCCTGGAGGAAAGACGCTCTGAAATGGAGCAGAAGATCCAGTCTGAACACAAGACCAAACTGAGTCAAGTCCAAGAGCTCCAAGACCAACTGCAGAGGGACATCTGTGATCTGAAGAGAATCATCTCTGAGCTGGACACACTGTCCCTCATTCCAGATCATAACCAGTTTATACTGCACTGTCCCCCACTGTCCACACTCACAAAGGGGACAGAGTCCAGGGTCCAGACCGGACTAAGGGGGAACTTTGAGGGCATGACCAGAGCTGCGTTAATGCTCAGAGACAAACTGCAACTCACTCTGAGAGAGTTTAGACTGACTGAACCTGAGCCATGCACCAGAGAGGACTTCATGAGATACGCACAGGACATTACACTGGACCCAAACACAGTACACAAACAACTGTTTCTGTCTGATGGAAACAGAAGAGTCACATCTATACAAGAAGAACAGGTGTATCCTGCTCACGCAGAGAGGTTTGCTGAAAGGTGGCAGGCCATGAGCAGAGAGACTCTGACAGGCCGTTGTTACTGGGAGGTGGAGTGGAGCGGGTTCTGGAGGGTTCGTGTAGCAGTGTCCTACAGGGACATTAGGAGAAAAGGGACGACAGAAGAATGTGGATTTGGGGAAAATGATGCATCTTGGGCATTAGACTGCAATAAAAACAGATACTCATTTTGGTTCAATAATGTTGAGTCTGAGGTCTTGGGTCCTCTTTCGTCCAGAATCGGGGTTTACCTGGACCACAGTGCAGGGGCTCTGTCCTTTTACAGTGTTACGGGTCAGAGCATGAGCCTCCTCCACAGAGTCCACACTAACTTCACTCAGCCTCTGTTCGCTGGAGTCTGGATTTTTTCTGTCAGAGGCACTGCCCATTTCATTAAACTCAAATAAAATGGCTGTTCTCCTAAATTTAGTAGGGAATTGATGAAAAAAAAACATTTATGTCAAAGTAATAACAACATTAACCCAGTGACAAATTGCAGGTGTTTTAATATATTGTCTATTAGCTTACTATACTATTTGATACACAATGATGTTTAAATATACAAGTCTATTTTATCATGATTTTACTCTTATATTTAATAACTATTATACTAGAATTACCCATTTCATTCTAATTCCAACCCCAAGCAGGTCAGATAGGAGAAAACATGCTGAATGCTGGATCTGTTATTGCTGTAAATATGGGGCCAAAACAGCAGCCGGTAGAGACAGGTTCATGGGAATACACAAACATCCAGTAGAGCAGGAGCATCATTTTATGACATTTTCTACATAACAATATCTGAAATCTGTTTACCATTAACCAGAGTATGTTTGTATATGCTTTTCAATGTGTATTCTTACAAGTACAAGTGTGTACAAGTAAAAAATATTACAATAAAAAATCACTATCATTATGGAGTCACTTCAGTCTGTGTCCAACATTCAGATATAGATATAAGATTGGCCTATACAATGTAAATTTTGTAATTACGTTTTAGATATATGTCTTTCTTTTGTATAGTTTAATGCTTATTTTTTTAACATAATTTTGTTTTAATATCGCAAGTATGGCTGCAGCTAGCAGTTGAATTTTATTAGTACATTGAGATTTTCTAAATGGATACAAATAAAAGTTGAATATGTCAACTAAGACTTCTCGATAAAAATATTGAGAAAGTGTATTTGGATTTCCATTGTATTTGATATAAAAGGTCTTTTTGCGTGTGTTTTAAAATATGTAGAGACTAGATGACAATATCATGATCAAAATATACAATTATTTTAGTGGTCGACCAGTCACAATTCAAAGATTAATCATTGCAGCACTTATAAGGTACATCCTGCTGCTCCTTGTGGGAATTAGTGGCTCCTTCATACAGTTTACAGAAATAGCTGGGGTCTAGACTCTGCAGAGAAACCGGTTCAGATGAAGTCTACAGTGGACAACCTCAGGGTCAACAGATTAACCTGCAGTGCGTGTACTCTCTCCTCGCTCACGGCTCTATTATGGACCGGACCGCGGCAGGAATGAAGAGGAGGGAAGCTGCGGTCCAGAGATCACAGGGGGGCATCAGGGGGAGCGGGGGGCCCACAGAGAGGCACCAGCCCGGGGTAATTAGCCTGGGCTGGGGCCAAGAGGTGGGAAGAACGAATAGCGCTGATCATAACTGACTAAAATATTCTAAAATATTCAGGGAAGTTAAGTTCAAAGCAGGAGATTGAATATGGCATTGTTCTTATATTGCTCTATATATGGTATGTGCTGAGAAAATTAGAGCCATATTGTGCAAAATCGACCTTTCAGAGCTTTTAACAATGATATCATCACCTTCTTACTCATTTAGAGTGATTTGAGCATGTTTGAACAGTCAGAATTATTCCCATTTTCACCTCCACCGGTTAATGCCCACTGCTCTATACTTACTTCGCTCTGCAATTTTATTTCCTTAAATGATGATGCATAAAATAAAAAAAAAATGCTGGTTGCCTGTGTGATCTGCAGCTATAGGAGGGGGTGACAGCTGGGTAAACTTTTGTGGTGATAAAGCAATGTACAGTAAAGGGGCAGGCGGGACTCAGCTCCTAACACCTCTTTGGGCATTGGAATTTAAAATTTAATTAGTGGATTTGTTTCTTTTATTAAGTTGTTTTGAATCACTATAGCAATTTTAATTTATTACGACGCAATGATACAGCTAAAACCTTGAACAGTCTTCCTGAATATGTCTCTACTTTGACTCTGTTAAAATCCAGGCTCAAAACGGTTCTGTTTAGCCGTGCATATGACTGAAAGGTTTTTATTTTTCATTCCGCACTCTTCTCTTCTCTAATTTAGTCTCTCTCTCTCTTTTTAATTTTATGGTTATTATTTATGTTTTAATTTGTTTGTATTGTGATTTTAATGTATTTTTTATTCTGTAAAGCACTTTGAATTACTTTGTGTACGAACTGTGCATGGACATTTGAGGATTTAGTTATTCTTTCAAAAAAGACATTTGAAAAGTTTAGCCACGCAACACGTAGTATTAGAAGCAGGAGGTTCAATTAAACAAAGTGAAATGAGACGTATGAATAAACGAATGCCAGTACATTTTCTGTAATAGATCCTTATGTATCTAATATAGCGTTGCTCGAGGTTTGTTTATGTAATTAGTTTCTGTATTTACAAACCAATCATATCAGATTTACTCTCAGGCGAAATAAATAAATAATATATTAAATAAATGTGATTATTTCAAAGTTGATGGGTAAAAGTGATTCCTATATTTGAAGGAGTGGTTGTATAAAGACCTAAAGGCAATTTGTTTCATTCATTAAGTTAACAACAGAAAGTTTATTTATTTTACTTTATTAAATTGTTGGAGTGTGTGGGAGAAAGATTTGTGTTTCTACTTCACTGCAAAAAATATATATTAGATTTACAAATTTGCCAACCAAAGATGTTAAAGTTACACTCTGTAACTTTTAGAAGGTTTTATACCTGCTTGTCTCCATGGAGATGTGGTTGTTGCTTTGTCTGGAATGTTTTACAATATTACAAGGAAAAGATCTGTCTTGCATTTAATCAAGTACGGATGTTTTAATGCCCATAAATACCTTGAAAAACATGGATTCTTATGGGCAGTGATTGCCTCTCCACAGTCTGGACCTGTAACTTGGCTTAGTGGTGCCACCTTTTTCACTCTGTGGTGATTGTTAAGTGTAATGCCATACTGTGGAACATTCAGCAAGAACATATGAAAGTTACATATATACACCTTTATCAAGTTTGCATGTCCTGTGTTCTTTCAGCAAGTCTAATTTCACAGGGATGTCCTCCCTCTATGCATTGCCATACTATATTATTGTAAACATGTACTGTATGATGGGGAAAAGTAAAAAAAAAACAAAAAAAAAAAAACTACATAAGAACTCATTGAATGGTTAATATCTGCAAATTGAGTGATTTATTTGAGATACGTATTTAGTATTTTGCCAGAGCACACCTCTGCAGTGTCACGGTGCAGCACTAATAGTCTCAATTGTCTCATTATGGCTGATATTGACGTGGTGGCAGTGGGCAGAGACGCCGCGGGGCTCAGACAGCGCACTCCGGGCTTCCTGCTTCAGAAATGGTTTGTCAGCTTCAGTGCCTGACCAGAGCAGCTGCATGTAAACCACACAAATGGGGATTCTCCTGCTCCAAAAGACAGTGATATTTGTTACAACAGTTTTCTCAAAGTTAACATACTCACAAACTAAAACGCCAGGATTATATCATATTATAAATTAGCTCAGAAATATGCAAAAATATGCATCCTTAAGAGTAGGTGCTCCTCTCCAACCTATGACTTTTCCTGTTTGTCTCCATGAAGATAGATAAGAGGAATGGCATTCTCAAAGCCTTTGTTCACACCATATTCAGCGGTGTTAAGCTACTAATGTTGTCAGTCTGCCCTGGGGTAGAGTAATGGAATTTAGTCAGCAAATATGTGCCATCAGCCCCTCATACTAGGCAAGGCGGGGGAACTGTCTTGCCTAAGGACACAACAACAGAACTCAGTCCAAGTGGGAATCAGTCCTCCGACCTGTGGGTTAGTGGAATGAATACTCTAACCACTAAGCCACTGCTGCCCCACTAACCATATTATTTTGTGTACCAAGAGAAAAAAACACATGTTAAGACTATTTTGAATAATCACACACACACGCACACACACATGCACAAGTGAGGGGGTGGGGGAATACAACCCAAAAGCTCCAGAGGTCCAAAGGCTGGTGACACACAGCTCCATGGATCCACAGCCCTCCCCACACAGTCCTCCCTATCAGGCCTCTCCTGACAGGGCACAGTGAGTGGGCGTCCCGTGGAGAGGAATGTAATCATATTCTAATGTCTGATAAAGACTCCCCAGAGCTCGGCCGGGGCAGTGGCAAGATCCCACAGGTCAGAGCAGTGTTCTCGACCAACAAATGAGTATAAAGACACCACGCAGTTTGTTTGTGGTGCTGCTCATGTGAAGGCATGTATAATTGGTCTGAGCAGAGACTGTCAGAGCGCTATGTGGCTAACTGAGGTTAATTCTGTGATGTGGGACTCCGGGGCATTATACACACACTGGCATTAGCGCCTGTACTGGACTGGAAAATGAGAAACCACAACATGTTTTTTCTAGTGAATGGACACAAGTGCATCTACCAACACTGCTTTGACTTATAGAGGGAGTCTAGAGGCTCCACGAGGTAATAGGAATATTAAAACAGTAATTTGATGGGACAGACAAACATAATAATTCAGGCTTCACGAAGAATGAAGTGAGGGCTCATTAGAAGGATAATCTCCTCAAATGCTCTCAGAGACTGGAGTAAGAGAGAAAGAGAATTGTGTGCTTATTATGCAGAGCGGCCCAAACATGGCGCATTTATCTGATGAAGCCAGTGGAGTGTGCGACAAGTGTCTGACAATGACTTTGTGCGCGCTGAGGACACCACCAGGACTTGTCTAAGTGTAATGGGCATGACTAAAGCGTGACAACTGTTTCTGTTAGTGACAACACCAGGGGGGCGCTGGAACACAGTAATGTGATATGGCGCTGCGCCAGGCTGCCGTCTGCAGGCGAAGATCTGTGGACTTTAGTAAATGTACATAAATGAGTGTCACTCTTAAGGCTCCCACCCACAGGCTCACGTTAATGATGAGCTTTAGTTGAATCCTCTCTCACATCTGTGCATTACACCTCTGTTAGACAGGCTCTGCACTCATGTGTTCTGTTTGGGACGCTCTGATAATGGCCCTGTGGGTGTCTTGCCATTGGCAGACAAGCCGCATTTCATGAATACTCAATGAATGAACCAGTTTTATCAAAAGTTTTCTTTCAAAAAGCTTCAAGGACAAAATTTAAGACAATTTTCTGGAAAATAAGGGAATCCCACTTTTGCTCTTAAAATCATGATGCTTCACCAGTCTAAATACCAAATACATTACAGCATCAACAAGGCTATGTAAGACAAGCCATTTATGTCAAACTGAGTACTAAAGCTATGCATTATTTATCCCATTGTCTTCTAAGGTATATGCATATGAGCACTAAAGTATAATTTGAGAGAAAGGCAGCACATTGTAAGGCTCTGCACACTCGCACTTTGTAGGCGATGTTTGCTGTTACAGTATTTTGACCTGATTTGTTCACAGTTGTGCGACTAAACCAAAAGTGCTGTTCCTGCAAATTGTGGACAAAACAACAGCTGTTCGTGAGATGCAGGCAAAAAGGAAATCCATTCTGACATCTGGCAACATGCTGCTTCACAAATGAGTGGGACAATGTATAAAACCAAGACTGTTCATCAGCACAGGTAATTTAGTTAGAAGGAAAAATCAACATTACTTTAAAGTGCTGTGACAATGAAACCAAAACCCTTCAGTCATTCCAGTTCACCTATGATAGATTAATTATTTATTAATTAATCATTGTATTTATATAGCGCCTTTCATGACACCCAAAGCGCTTTACAGTTCATTATTCATTCACTCCATACCTGGTGGTGGTAAGCTACTATTGTAGCCACAGCTGCCCTGGGGCAGACTGACGGAAGCGAGGCTGCCAACCTGCGCCATCGGCCCCTCCGACCACCACCAACACTCACGCACACACCACTTTCATACTAGGCAATGTGGGTGAAGTGTCTTGCCTAAGGACACAACGTGTCTGGCGCCCCACTGTGGCACCTGGAATTCCCAGTGGTCTCCCATCCAAGTACTAACCAGGCCCGGCCCTGCTGAGCTTCTGAGATCTGACGGGATCAGGCTTTGACGAGCCGGTGTGGCCACAGATCAGCTGGGGACTGAGACAATGTAAGAAATTCTTAGCCAAGTGTGCAGGTGGTCGTCTAGAAAACTATTTGATCTGTATCTGATTTTGCCCTATATATTATATAAGGAGCTCCTGAGGTTAAAATCTGTTGCATGATGTCTGCAACTAATTTAAAAGCATTTTATTGTCAGATAATCAGGAAGTGCGCATTAGCATGTAAGATGTTATCAGCTTTACCGTCACTACAAAACAGCGTAATGTTCTCTGAATACGGTAAATAAAAACAAAACAAAAAACACTTACAAAATCATCGTGGTGCAAAAGGTAAGTGAATAATAACTTTGGATCACTGTAAACGTAAAATGAGCTAGTTGTGATGTCCATGTTTTTAAGACAAGCAGACGCAGTGAGTTTAAACAACAAAAGGAACATATATGCAAAATCAGATCTATAACATGACTAAGTTGAGCCTAAACCTGAGTAAACCTGCTTCCAGACTGCTCAGACTTTGGGATTGTGTTGTGCGCAGCCTGCCGTGGACTATCTGCTTTTGGGGGAGAGATTACACAGTCTGAGCTGGAGGAGGGCTTCAGAGCGTCTAATTGAAAATCTACAGAAATCCCAGCGTCACAATAAAAGTCCCCCGGAGAATAACAGGTATTAAGCTTGTCCATATTACAGCAGCTGATCTGGGGAGGGACCAGAGGAAGGGACTGGGGGATAGAGAGATATGGGAATTTCCGACTAAAGAAGTAATCGTCTTTTCTTATCTGTAAATCCAGGCGAGAAATAGTGGCAGTACCTGTCCGACCTGCACCCGGCCACCTCCGAGACAGTGCATCGGTCTTCTACGGGACCTATGAACTACACGGGACAGGGGCAGTAGGAAAGATATCTATATTGTGTCTGTGGAAGCCAGCAGCAGAATAGAATGAGATTTCTATAGAAAAAGCTATATTAAAGTTATTATCTTTTATCAATTTAGACAATTAATCTGCTTTGGTTGTTTCAAATTACAATCCAATAATGTAATTTGTTCTTTTAGTTTAATGTTTGAAAATGTGATGAAAAAGGAAAATTCCCAGTGGAGAAAAACACAGCAGGAAAAGGCGGAATATAGGAGATTTGTTGAGCTGGCGTGAAATAAAAGATACAAGCAAAGTCATAGATAAACAACAGACAGATAGTTTCGAGGGACATCCATTTTTTTCACAGGTTGAATGGACTTAAGGTTCAGTTCTATACAAAGAAACACTTATCTTGAACAGAACAGCAGATTAAGAAAGGAGCACAATGTAACTTTTCTGGTGGAGAGTCTGCCACTGCCACTGCTTTGTCTATAATGTTCCACAGCATGGTATTAATGTATTCATCTAGCATTTATACAATTATATGTTTTATTGCTAGAATTGCTTTGAAAAACATGCATTCTTACTGTGAGCGGGGTCACATCTCCACAGATCTGATGTGTACACTGCAAAAAAGCTTGGCCAAAATGTAAGATATAAACACTTAAATCTATCAGAAAATGACTTAAAAGCAGTGAAATTAACTGTCCATGTAGCAAGATTTTACTTGACAAGTTATCTTAAAATAAACTACCTCTAGACTAGAATTAAGCAGTCTCAAAACTAGTAAGTAGATGATAGAGCTAAAAACAAAATGAATAACCTGATATACGTTTTAAAATCTTGGCAGATCTGAGAAATGTACAGTGTAATTTTTGGCCTTAGTGCAAATTACTTGTCTCCATAGAGACTGGTAAATTTAATGTGTTGAACATTTCACAGAAAGCAATAACATCTTCACAGGGAAAAGCAGGTTAGCACTTACAATAGATCAGGTATATACTGTATGTGACTTTGATTACATTTACTTCTATTAAGATCTATGTAAAAAGTAAAAGTAAAAAGCAATTTTCATTCACACCACATCAGGACGAATGTAATACTAACTTGCCTTAAGTTCTAATCATTCAAAAAGTGACTAAAACCACTTGTATCTTATATGAAACATACAGTATTTTTAAATGGCAAATTCTATGTCTAAGCCCTTAACAATCTAGGCTACAGCAACTATATTGTCCTACTACCCTGAGGTAATCCTTTGGCACAGTAACCTACAACAATTAGAGTCCATTACAAGTCCATTCAATATGTCAAACAGAGACCGCCGTCATGGCAACAGGATATATGACTCCAGTGTGCACATTTAGGTTTCCCGTCCAAACACTCACAGGACACCTGATCTAGTTTTACTGCAGCTACACAGGCTCTACCTGTCCATTTAATCTACTTTGTGTAAACTCGTCACAGTAGACTGAGCAATAAAATACATGTTTTTCATGATTAAAAAGGCTATTAATTATGAACAAAGAAAGTGCCCTGCTTTAGTGACAATCCCACTTATATATTTTATGATATGTTGTATTGTTTTGGATGCAAATAATCTATTATCCATATCATCCATAGAGTTTGGCAGCATAATTTAAAACATTAAATAAATGTATAAGTTTAACTGTTTTCTCCTTTTTTGCATATCTCATTATTTCGGCCAGACTAACGTAGGAAACTACATTAATGTAGGAAGCTAGTCATAGAGTAACTTGAAAGGTTTTTACTCTGGATGCCCTTAAACAACAGATCATATCTGGGTGTGTTTTGGACAGGGAGATAGGAGAAGAGGCTCAAAATATAATCCAGATTATGATCAAAATGATGTTATAAATGTAATTTTAGCAACTTCTGTGTAGTCAGGACAGTAAAAAGTTTAGACAAAATGTAAAACACTGAAGACGTTACTGGTCATTGGACGCATCAGACTTTGAGTTAAACTACCTCTACGTTATAGTGCTGCACAACTACCACAACAAAACTATCAACGTTCCTACTTTGCTTTGTACACAGCAGTCCCATATCTGCGCTTTGATTGGACGAGGGAGAGGAAATCCTCATCTGAAGTCCCACAATCATTAGCATAAATCACAGTTGCAATTAAAAGCTCGTTTATCTTAATTACTGAACTAATGAGACGCGTCCCGCAGGAGTGAGTGAGGATCTCCGAGGACAGAGACAGAGGAGTGGAGCCACACTTAAAACATGCACACCCCGTGCGCATCTGCCCCCTGCTGTGGACAGACGGAAGGGACACACGGGCCAGGAAACAGGGCTCAGCGTTCAAACACATGGGAGGTCCTTGTTAACTACGTGTGGCTTTGGCAATAGGCAAGAGTAAATGTACAAACTGTATTTAGAAGCTATGAGATGGTGCACAATGTCCCCGGGATTAGGCTAGAGCACAAATGTGATCTCTGTACCAGCCTCATGAGATTCCAAGTTATGACAAGTTGCTGAAAGTAGAGTTAGGTGGAAAAAAAATCTGATCCATCAAAATTTTCATTATTATAATTAGTTGTATTTGCATTGTATTAAAAATCGGAGTACCGTAATTTCATGAACTTAAAAGATTTCTAATCAGTGGCATTTAACATTTGTGACTTGAAAACAGGAATTTCTCTTTGAACATAAATCACACATCCTAAGCTTTTTGTTGACAAATCAACTTGATTTAAATTTAAAATAAAACACATAAATAAACAAATAAAAACAAGCTTAAAAATACTATAGATAACCACCCACAGTTAGGGGAACCCAGAAGCGTCTAGAATCGTACCACAAAGAACAAAAGCCTCCATCCTAACTTGGCATGGTACAACCACCACTGCTAATTTGTTTCACGTGTGTCTCAAATGTGGGAAACCTCTCTGAAAATTCTCATATAACTTCAATACAAAATACAGGACTTCTTTTACCTGGAAAAAATAAGATTTAGTGCTTCAATTGTTGATTCAGCAGAAATCTGTGCTGTTTTTCAGTCCTCCGTGTTGTTGTTTTTTCTTTTTTCCTTCTAAACCATTATGTTTGTTTGTACTGAAATGGCGCACGTTTCTCTGATTGGCCAATCCACCTGTCGATCATACCCTCTGGAATCGGGGCTCGAGGCTCACTCCCGCTCACTAACTCACTCTCGTCTTTGTAATGTTTTGTCAAAGTATGTGCTTGACTGGCCAGGTAAAGGCAGAATGATATTGGCAAAAATAAAGGATATATATTTGTGGATTATCCTGAGGACTGTAAATGTTCAAATATCTAAACAAAAGGTGAATAGGCAGAAATATCTCTTTATATCCTATATTTTATACAGTGCAGGTGTGTGTTGCTTTATGTATATATTCAGTCGTTTTTTGCAGCCTTTTGATATGCTTTTATAATACTATCTACTTGATATTCTGTTTTTCATATCTCTGAAACAACAATTGCAATATGATTCATTTTTCAATATATCTCCATCTCCACCCACAGTGTCTTGTCTGAAACACGCAGCAGCTCGTACCACAGCGCCCCCTCCCTCCTCTGTGCTGGCTCTGCTGCACCCTTCAGCTCCCATTATCTGTCAAACTTATAATGATTGTATCAGGCTACGGGCCCATCTCCATGAGGGCTTAGTGCAGTGCTATAACTCCTGATATTGCACTGACTGGGAATACATCGCACCACCTAATTAATGTCTTTTTAATGCTCTTCTCCTCTAGAGCCTAACTCAGCCCTTCAACTTTGCAACAAACAGTGCACACAACAACACCACATGTGGCAGACGGTAAGTAAGACAAAGTGAACCAGGGGCCTGTGAAGAAGCATGTCCCCTACAAACGCAGACGCCAACATGTGATCGCTCCACTGCACCTTTAAAGTGCATGACAGGTTAGGCCAGTTCTTCAAACCCTGGTACAAGGATTCCTCTACAGTTCAAATATGTATCAAGACATCATATTTTCTGAATTTAGAGTCAATTTAATCCACTTTTTGAGCTAGGGTTAGGGTTAGGGTTAGTTATGTGGTGGCAGTAGCTCAGTTGGTAGGGGGTTTGTCCACTGATCTGAAGGTTGGTGGTTCAAATCCCACTCTTGGCATAAACATCATTGGTTGAACAGTCAGATCCACTGGCCCCTAGTGTCTGTGTACACTGGTGTGAGCATTTTTAACAGAGGAGTAGATGATTTATGTAAAACACTTGCGTCCTGAAGGTGAAAAGCGCTATATAAAAATGTTACCATTTACCATGACCATAGTATAATCCTGTTTTGTTTATTTATTTATTATTGTCCCCATTAGTTCTACCTGAAGGTCAGATGATCTTCCTATTTTAGACCTGGTTTAGCCCTAACTTGAAGAGAGACCTTGAAGAGTCCAGTTATAGACCTGGCTTAGATCTGGTGGTACTAATTCGAAAGGTCAAATAGTTCCCGAGTTGGTACTTGGTGTGAAAAGTGGGAGGCTTAGACAGGCTTAGACTTGTTTCACTAAAAGTTAATACAACTATATTTTAGACTTAACTAAGGATTTGCCTCTTTTTTCTAGTTTTTAATTTTGCAAACATTTAAACCTTTAAAATGCACCATGTGTCCAGTCAGACTCCTCCGCTCGGCTCCGGGGTCAGACATCGACAGCAGATGGCACAACAATGGATATTTTCATCACCAAATTTCCCACACTGACCAGGATTCCCGGGCCACGCCAGCCGTGCGGTCCAGCTGGCAGCTCCGGAGGCTTGTGTCCTTCCATCAAGTCCGGGTCAGTCCAGATGGGGGCGCTCAAGAGTTTAAACTGCATATGACAAGTTTTTATGTTTCTCCAATTACTTGGTTTGGAAGATAGTATTTGTGGTAAATATTTAGCATAGTTTTACATCAGTTAAGTAGCAATTTGTGGAAAAATATTGGGAAGAAAAGTACAAAAATAGAGTAAGTAGGGCAACACCTTTTCATATGTCATCAACACAAAAATTTTTATCCAAAATGAAGGGATAATTTACACAGAAGGAAGGCATTTTTCTGTCAGTTTAATCTAAGTTAAACAAAAGACAACTGTTATTTTTTTAATTGTTATTTTTATTAGTTTGATCATAACAATTATGTGATTTTTGGTCCTTTTTAACTTTATGGTTGCTGGGCATGGGTTATGGGATTACCTCTATATATGTGATCTGCTTCCCATTTCCAATCCGGAAGCAATATGATAGACTTCACTAGAATTAAAATAAAAATTGGGCAAGATTTTTAGTCAAATCTCTGTTCCTGAGTGAAAAGAGTAAGCTAACCTGTCATATGCACTTTAAAGAAGCATAATCCTTCTCGCAAGCTTTATTTGACTGATAATGTAGAGGCTGCAGGATCTGTGAGGAGTGCGTCCCGCGGGGCGTCAGTGATAATTGTGCTACAAATAAACAGCCCAGGGGGGTATTAGAGCAGCATTACAGCGACTTGGACTGCAAACTGTTTATGAGCTTTATCTTAATCGAAATATACTCCAATGTGAGCCAAACTTTAATGAGTTAAAGAACTGTTGCTGGCACTGGTATCTGAGTCACTTTAAGTTGTTTTGGTTAAGTTGTTTTTATTCTAACAGTAACACTGAAACTTAGAGGTTTTTTTTTTTTTTTTACTTTTTACTTGGTGGTAAAAGTGTTGATTTAGATGTTGAGGGAGACTGTACTAACGACCTTGTCAAATAAAACTTCAAAAACATTTCTAGTTGTTGAATCTAGCCTCTAGTGTGCCTGCCTTAGGGTTTGAGAAGGGTTTTCCGGCTACTTTCTGGCATCACTCAACAACAAAGTTTTGTGTCATACTTTTGTTCCAAGATATAATTTTGGTAAACAATACAATATAGTTTTAATACTGTAAAGACAAGATAGAGCAGCCTTTCCACTTTTCTACTGGCAAATCATTTTTAAATTATTACATGATCTTTTGAGTTATTCTTATATGCTGAGATTACATTTGATTTTTTAATAATGCCTTCAATGCCAGTCATATTGAAACAGTGAAAGGAATTATTTTGGACACATTTCTGCAATTCCAACTCATATTATAACCTTTAAGAGTTTGTCGGGTGCTACATTTACACTTACAGTCATGGTCAGTGTCAGTTAATCCATGTATTTTTAGAGTAACAAAGTACAATGGATTTTAAAATGCTTCTTCTAATATTTAAAGGTGCATTGTCTAACTTTTTGGTTTGGTTGAGGTGCTTGTTTCTATGGATATGTCACTGCTCTGTCTGGAATGTTCCACAGTATGACATTAAACAGCTCTACCTTATATTTATTCAATTACAAGTGGTTTTATAACTCAAAAATATCTAGAAAAACAGGCATTCTGACTGTGAGTGGAGCTGCCTCTCCACAGATCTGACCTGTAACTTGGTGTGGTTTGGTCTCAGTGAAGATAGAAAGGTTTAATGGCATACTGTGGAATATTCCAGATAAAGTAATAACATAACATGACACGATGCATCTTTGACCTTTTCTCTTTCATTTTTGTCTTTGTGTTAACAGAAAGAAATCAGACTACTCACATCAGATGTAACTATTAACATGGCATTTCAATAACTGGATAACTTCCAAAATCGGATGATAATGACCAGTTTATTGCTCATAAACACGGCCATTGCAAACTTTCTTTCTCTAATGTTGACAGCACAGGGCACATGATGAAAAACTGCGGCGAATATAAGCTGACTTTGGCATAACTGCACCAAACAGTGATTAATCGCTTATGGGCAGAGCTCTTTCCCATTCAGTGAGTGTCTGTATTGACCGTAGTGATGAAGACGAGCCCTGTCTATTATTGCAGTGGGATTATGATAAGCAGCGGTCGATGGCTTTCTGTGTGTGGGGAGAATGTAGGATTGATCGGGAGACACACCTGAGATGATCCTGTAGGCGATGGGTCTCGGACGGCCAAGATCCTGGTCAATGGCTGTAATCTTCCGTACCACGTAACCCTGCCCACAACAAACACAAACAGCACAGGTTTTAGCACAGTGTAACCTTTCAACATCTATTATGAACGATGCTGATGGTTCAAGTGAGTGACTGTAAACCATCTGTAAAAGACCCCTGTTTACTGCTCTTGACGCAGGAAGTGCTCACCATTACTTATTATTATTTATTATTATGCAGATAAAGAGAATATGGCTAGAATGACATGAAAATACCAGTTTATCTTCGATACCAAGTAACCTGTAAGAGAGTAGAACTACAATGTATTTTTTTTTTATTTCAGTTTTCAACATCACGCAATTTTGCATTAAATTTGTGAGAAGATTTAGGGAGCAATCTTGTTTATCTCCTTATACGACAGGTTGTTAAATTTCTGGAAAACAAAATAAAATCATTACATCTTACCATTTTAAAAGTTTTATTTATTTTTATTTGATTTGATCAGTAATAACATTTAGCATGATAATTTATAGTTTTTAGAGACATCTGGTGGCAATATTGTAAATAGCGACAATAATACACCTTGCACGAGTCTGTTATCATTAATATTGGCCATCCACAAAGTAAATCCTATGATTTTGATCTAGATACATTTAAATGATGATATTTAGTGAGTGTAGTAAAACAGTGAGTACTAAGATGTAATAAGTAATTGTAATTTCATTTAATACACCTTTAATGCATCTTTGGTGAAGATTTCTCTGCTATTTTCCAAGCTCTCTGGAGCTCCTGTCCAATTCATATATTTAAATTGAAAAATTCCTTCAAACTCCCTTAAAAAATGGCCATTACTTAATTTCCATTGTATTTAAAATTTCTATAAAGCATCTTTGAGAATCTAAAAATTCACTACATGAGTATCATTATGTTTTATGTGCTATCACAGCTACCAGTATATTGTATAAGCAACTCTTGAACACAAAATAAGTTAGCTGCATGGAGTATTAGAAGGCCTTTATTGTCCAGTACTCAGGAAGAGTGTCTTGTTGTGTGTGTCTTTAGCGTCATGTCAAAACCGTGCACTGGTCACTGAGAGTTGTGAAAAATGTTGTTCTGTTATTCACATTTTTAAAACAATAAAAAAAAGAAACAACACGTTTAATTCATTCATTATGAGGGCACTGCACAATCCTACAAAAGCACATTAGTTAAACTGTACACCCCACACTCCCATATTGACTACAGAGTTTTGAGTGAAGTGGAAAGCACTGACACATGTGTCACTTCCTTGTTCCACGAGGAGCTGAGGGCGTGCAGTGACAGAGAGAGTGTCAACCGCTCTCAAGGCTCACCACATATTTACATGGAAAACTCCAGCTCTGGTCCTGTCATAGGTCATCCCTCTGAGGTGTGATCACAGCCCTGTGCTTCTCTGCTCAAGCAACTAGGAGGAACTAAAGCAAAGTCTCTTCTAGTTTGTGTTGTGAATTGTCAAACGATAATGTACACCATCTTTAATGCATGAATATCAAAGTAAAAGTTTAAAGGCTATGTCAAATCTCCACACTGATCTCTGAGCAGTGAAAGCGCTTATAAGTGAGTAATTAGGAGATTCAGAAAGTATAAGGTAAGTAAGGAATAATAATTGGACTACAACAAACTAGTTATGTTTTTCACATTTTTGAAGATAGTAAAAAAAAAAAAAAAAAACAGAGCATGGAGCATAAGCAGGACTTTACAAACTGTACATTCTAACAGAGGAACTAGTACCAGATCTGTACCACTGCTGAACAAGAGTAACCAAGACCAAGACTGGACCAGGCAAGTGCTAGACTAAGTCAGAAATAACAAGGTTTAAACCAGGACAAAACCACACACAAAGCAGGACATAGAAAAACAGACATTCTGACTGAGCAGGGTTGCCTCTCCGCAGATATGACCAGTAAGGCTTGTTGGTTTCAGTTGGTCTGATTTATCTTCCATGATGATAGAAAAGTTTAATGCCATATACCAATGCCAAAACTGTGAAACATTTCAGACAAAGCAATAACATCTCCAAGGAGAAAAGCAGGTGATGGACAATCTACCAGAAAAGTTACACAATGCACCTTTAAACCAGACTAAACAAGTAATAAACAAGATAAAATTCAGATGTGAAAACAACAAGAACAACCAAGCTACAACAGGATACACATGTGACTAACAAATACATCTTAGAAATACTAAATTGTGATTTGCACTTCTCAAAATCTCATTAGGTTAAAATAGCAGAAATCAAAACTTTGGAGCATTCTCCATGGAGATAGATGAGCCTTAAGCCATATAGTGGAAAACTATGGCCAAGGGAATAAGATTTTCATGGAAACAAACAGGAGGAGGTCCCCCTTCAGGCCAAATGAGTCTGTTTTGGGAAGATGCAAATCCACTCACAGTAAGAACGCATGTTTCACTAAGTTTTTAGATGCATTAAAAACAATCAAATAGAAAAAAAAAAAAAAAAAAAAAAAAAAACATGCTTATATTTTAATATATAATTTGGCAAAAACGTTACATGGTGGGGCTTTAAAGGTGAATTGTGTAATTTTTCTGGTGGAAGGCCTGCGAAATTGTTTTCTTCATGCCACTGCTTTGTCTGAGATGTTTTATTAATCCAATTAAACCTTTCTGTCATCATGGAGACCAAACTAGGCCAAGATACTAGTCAGATCTGTGGAGTGGCGACCCCGTTCACAGTCAATGCATGTTTTTCTAGGTATTTTTGAGCAATAAAACCATCTGTAATTGAATATTTCTGAGATAGATTTGTTTAAAGTCATACTGTGGAACATTTTAAGCAGAGCAATGACATGACAGACCCCCATACCAAAAGGTTGCACAGTGCACCTTTAACTAAATCTGTTCTTGAACACAAAACCCCTTCTATACCAGTGGATGTACCCTGCCTCATATAGCTTAAGGACAAGCGCTTTTTTGGTGCATTCTCTGTGTTTTTAGCTGTTCTAAGTGTGGATCTGAGCTGCTCTCTGACGTTTAAGCTCCTTCTAGGACAAACACAATTTGGCTGTCAGATGAATGAGGAGAAATGGGCCGGGGGTGGGGGTAAGGATATAGTGCTATGCTACGTGTGTGCTCTGGCGGGTGGATTGTATTGTTGATTGGACATATTGCACTGCTATGGACAGCTTCACAATATTGCACACATACTTCAGCCTCAGTGCCTCCTCTTTCTCTTTATTTCGGTCGCTAAATCTTTCCCGCCCACCCGAATACTCATGTCTATGTGTTTTTGCGATGCTGTGAATTGGTATCTCTAAAAGGTTCGTAATTGATTTTGTTATAATCGGTCACTGACAGGAGATGCAGGAGCAGAAGCAGAGCAACATGGCATAGGTACAATTTGCAGGATCAATAGAAGGTGGTGCCTGTAGTGAGAATATGTAGGCAGATGGAATTAAAGTTGTCTAAAAAAAATCAATATCCACATACGAATCAATACAAAAACTGTGAAACTAGATACTCCATTGTAGGTATCAATACTTTGAACATAATTACACTTTTATTCCAAAATGACACCACGATGTAAGATATGGGATTGGCAATGTGACAAAAATATACCTTTTTATCATACTATTAGCTCACAATTTGAGATTAGATTTGATTTTCTTTTTGAAATGTTTTCTTGATTCATTTACTGAACAAAAACAATGTAGGCTTTTAATCATTGCCATTTCATACAAAAATTCTAAACGATTCCTCCAAAGTCTGAACTACTCCAAACCACATACTTTTAAAACAGAATATTGGCAGTAGACAGATTTGGATTATTTTTTTTTTAATTAGAAATGACCAGAATTTCATTAATTTGACAGCCCATGGTCAAATAATTAGACAAACTATTCTACGATGAAGGTTATGGTTACTAAAGGTGTTCTACCTGATCTTTTAAGCCTTTGAAAAACAGAACTAGTTCATTTTAAAATGTTTGCAGTGGTCCAACGTTATTCCTCACTTACCTTATGCATTATGAGCATCCTAATTATTCACCAGTGGCAAAAACTGTCGTGTCCTTAGGCAAGACACTTCACCCACATTGCCTAGTATGAAAGTGAGGTGTGCATGGCAGGACTCCCTTGAAAAAGAGATTAGTGATCTCAGTGGGACTTTCCTGGGTAAATAAAGGTTAAAAAAACAAAAAACACTTTAAGCACTTTTCTCAGAGACCAGAGTGGAGTTTTGCTAGCACTGTACAGTTAACAACAACTAGCATGCTAACATGCACTTCCTGATATTCAGAAAATAAAACACTTCATACTTAGATGCCAACAGGACGCACCGGACATATTTTGATGGACTTTAAATGGAAATAGTAAAGGAGACAGGTAGGACTTTGTGCCTCATCTTCATCAAAAAGGTTTTTTTTACACCATAATATGAACATTTTTTCTTAAGACTTTGACATTTTAGTCTGTGTTTCTGTGTTGCCACATCATGGCAACACAGAAACAGGACTATTGGATATAAAGCGAGAGGATTTTAATATGGCCACCGTGTCGGATTGAAAATTCTCAGTGGATCAGAGAAATCTCACAAAGCACAAAGCACTTTTTTCCATTTGACTTTTTTCAGCTGTCATTCTGCAGTGATGTTGAAATGTAGACTGACTGGCACAGCGGGAGAGCCCTGAAACAAAAAGAAAATACTAAAGGAAATATAAAAGCTCTGATGATGTACTAACAACTCCAAGTCCAAACAGAAAGACAGACCTGAGAGAGTGATTTTCTGCAGCTTTAGATCACAATATTTTAGATACATATTTGAGTTGGTTTGTTGTAGCTTTTATTTTTCTGGTTTATTCAAGAGTGAATTTCAAACTGATTTTAATTATACAGTACAGGCTGTCCTTCCAGTTGCAACCTGCTATAGGCTTGAAGTAAAGGTGCACAATGCAACTTTTTTCTGGTGGGGGGTTCAGCACCTGCTTGTCTCCATGGATATGTTATTGCTTTGTCTAGAATGTTTCACAGTAAAGCATTAAACTTGTGCACACCACCTGCAGACCAAGTTACTGGTTAGATCTGCACAGAGACCACCCTGCCCATAGCGAGAATCCAGGTATATTTCTCAGCAATAAAACTACTGTTATTGAATAAATGCAAGATAACTTTAATGTCATACTGTGGAACATTCTAGGCAAGTGCTATAGCATATCCATGGAGACACCAGGTGGTTTCATAGAGCGTCTTCAAAATTCATTTTAAGTAAATTTAGGATGCCTTTTATTATAAAGTTAATAACTTTAGTTTGCTGATTACATTTGGCTTTTAGAATTGTACAAATATTGGGTTCTTTCATGTGACAAAAGGAATAAAAAGAGCAACCGTTTTTCTCCTGAACTGCACAAAAAGAGAACATTGTCAGTAAGTACAGCCTCACAAAAGCTCTTAGCTCTGTGTTTACCAGTGCTTCTGTCCAGCAAATGTGTCAAATCCTCCATTGATTTGTTTGTTTGTGCATTTAGAGCTTTGGTTCCAACACTTGCTATTTGAATACACCGATTGAATGAGTCCATTTCTTTCCTGTGTATTCTGTTCATTTGGAGCGCGCCTGTTTCCTCTTTCCGTGTTGTGACCTTCGCGCTGACAGCTGATGAATCAGAGAGTCAGGGAGACACTGGCACGGGCTTCGTCACGGCCCGTTAATATGCATGCAAATGTAGCACTTGACATTTCTACTATAGCGCTCGCGGTTCGGGACATGGGGGCAGAGCGGGTGGGGGGTTGGGACACAATGTAAACGAAGGAAGAGCAGGAGAGATATGGGAATGGACAGGATTAAGCCCCAGTGAGTAATTGACATGGCATATGAGAGAAAACATCAATAGCTGGACCATTAGCCACCTGGGACGGAGTAGTGTAGTACTGGGAGCAAACTGAGCATGTGCAAACTGAACTGAAGTAATGTCCCAAAGGTATGTCTTATTACAGTGTTAATATTAGAAGTGTTGACAGATGTTTTCTATTTGCAGTTCACGCTTATTTCATTCTATATTAACTTTTTTAATTAACTATCACTGTACAGTAATTAAAGAATCCAATCCACTTTATTTCTATAGAACATTTTATAAACAAAGACTGTAATTATCAAAAAAGCGACATATTATGCTTGTGTCTGCCATATAGTTATGATCTCTGATTATTGGTGGATCATTATGTTAAAATTTGCACATTTTAATACACAATATTTATCTAAAATGACTTAATAAAAGAAATAAGTTGTGACAGAAAATTGCATAGCTGCGCATCACACTACCAAGCAACGGATTTTGTTTTCATTTGTACCAAATTGAACACAACGATGTGTAACACAGATTAAGAAAATAAAATTGTAGAACAAAGTAGACTGGGTATACTGGGGACAGTGAAAATGGGAGTTGATCGGCAAATAAGACATTAAACATTGGTCAAACATGCACAAATCACTCAAAATACAACTTCGAGACTGTAAATGATGAGGGGAAACACTTATAAGACTGTAAAAAGCTCTAAAAGATCAATGTTGCATAATAGGTCCACTTTAAAAGCATGTGGTATTTTTTCAAGCAAGATAACACAGTCCAAACCAGACATCTGATCTTGATTGGTGGTAAATGTATCTCTACCTTGGCATCTCTACATACACAGATACACAGATACACAGATACATAGGACGGATTAAACCCCAGTCAGTATTTGACAAGGCATATGAGAGAAAACCATTAGTCACCTGGAACAGAGTATAGCGGAGTAGTGTGACCAAACTGAGCATGTGCAAACTGAACCCACTGAGCTAAGGTCACAAAGCTCCAACACTAAGTACTTCAGTGGATTAGAGATGTCAGAGGAGGATTTTTAAAAGCAAAGTCTGAGTCCGATGGGCCCCAAATGCTCACTATGTAAAAATGCACTGTCTATAGGAAGAGTGTACTCGGGGAACACATTTGGTTTGGCATATGGCATTGCACTTAATATTAATAGCCACTTATAATAATAATAGTGCTATAGCCTTATTTTTTGTTATACTTGCACAGTGTTAGATTTAAGTATATTTTCTTAATTCATTCAAGCTAGATATTTATATAGTCTTGAGTGCCTATTTCTGTTCTATTCCCCTTTGTGGGACAAATAAATGTTATCTTGTCTTCTTAAAATTGTAGTGCTGACGTAACATGAAATCAGACTATTAAATTGCAGTTACATGTTAAAAGTGGCTGTATAGGTAAATGTATTTAATTGTTTATTGACTACATTGATCACAGAGAGCTGTAAACTGAAATGCCCTTTTGGATGAATAAAGTTATTGATTTATTGACTGACTGAATGTTTTCTGCAACAAGACAAGACAAGAGTGTTCATTGAGAATTCACTGTAAATGTGAGAAAATATCCATCTTGGGCAGTATTTCATTTGTGCAGATTTCAGTAATTTTGTATGTTAAAGGTGCATTCACACTTGATTAGAGCCCTCTTTAAGTCCTGATGTAGAGTTTGGTCCTGGCCTTAGTTCTAGTCCTGGTTTAGACCCAGCCTAAGTTTAGTTCTAGTTTTGGCTAGTTCCAGCTAAATCCCAATTTGATGTGGTGATTTTGTAAGTGTAAACTGACCCTAAGAATGACACTAGAGCTGAAAACATTCATTAGGGGCCATTCAGGAAGTTCTTTTCTGTCCATACATAGTCACTACACTCATATAAGACATATCTCATGTTTACATTAGCATGCTGCTTAACATATTATGTGCAACTATTTTATTTTTTACCATCAGTGTATACAAAAATCTGACCATGATCTGATTTCTGGAGTTATCAGATTATTGAAATGTCATGTAAACAGTTGAATCTGATGTGAGTCATTTTGGTTTCTTGTGATGTTCACACCTTTCCCAGGTTTGACAAGAAAAATGATGCAATGGGCAAACATTCACGTGGGAAATCCACCAGTTACTTGTCACCAGATGTTCTTGAAGAGCAAATGATATTACATAACTCTGTGTATTTTTTAAGCAAAATAACTCCAATTGTCATTTTTATTCACCTCCACATTTTAGTCGACAAAGAAATACTTTTACAACTAAAAATGTGTATCTCTGTGTATCCAAACTGCACTGACAAGACTACGCCTGCAGTGGAGTTCATACAGAAACAACTATTTATGGAGAAAGGTACTAGGAAACAGTATTTATATGATATAAAGAAAGATGAAAAATGTGAATTATGAGTTTAATCTGTTTTCTTACATATAAACACCAAAAAAATAACAAATATTCAGCTAACTCACTGCATACCTTCTTTCTCCATATAAATCCTCATAATCTAAACAAAATTACAAGATGACTAGTACAATTTTTGTTCAACCAAGACACCATCAACCGATTAATCAAATCAATGACTAAAGGCCTACACCCCTACTGATCACAAACAGTATTACATTTACCCCTCTATCCACCTCTACGTACACAGACACATACAACCATGCATCCTTATGGGGCTGGTATAAATCCTAAGCCCCTTGTGACCTTTGCTGGAGGCCTCTCATAGTCTCGGTACGACTGTAAATCTTACACAGTAATTACAGACTCGCAACCTACTGAGCTGTGAGCGGAGGAGACGAGAAGGCCTTTAAAAGGGGATCCAACGGGGAGCAGGATCTGAGAGGTGAGGAATCCTGGCCTGATAATAACTCAAACCTCATTTTACCCAGATTTTAGCTGCACCTGCTCCAAACCGCCCCTGAATAATCAAAGAGGAAGATGTAGGTTGGACAGATGGAGCACGAGATGAGAAATGGGAGGAAAGATAAGGAGAACATGTTGGCAACAGTGAGAGATGGAGAGAGGAAAAACAGACTGACAGAAGCAGTGGTTTTTACATGAAAGTTACATGAGGGGCGTACAAGCTGTCGTAATGCACTGGCAGGTGAGTGCACTGGTCATACAGGTCAGGAGCAACTCGGCGAAGTCTGTGTTTATCAATGTTGAATAGTACACGTGAACCTGGTTTCAAAGGGGCACTGTGCCTTTTCTGCTGTTTAGGTTTTAGTATGTGCACCTATGGAAACTCTAAATGCACCTATGGAAACTCTAGATTTTCATTTTATCTACAGATATGTTGCATACTTTCCCACTAATTATACTTTCTGTCAAGCTTTTCTGCTGGAGAGTCTGTCACCTGCTTGCCTCCATAGAGTTATTATTGCTTTTGCCTTTTTGCCTGTTCTCCTACACTATATTTGTTTTACTGCTCAGAAATACAATAACAAGAACATCACAATGGAGACAATAAGACAGCAGACCCCAACCAGAAAAGTTACACACTGCACCTTAAAATGTCATCGAATGTCTTATTTGAGGGAATGGACTGTAACATTTGACAAAGTTTTGTTTCTCTTATTTTTAACAGCTATTTGGTTTTGTCATTATCGAAAATATACTTAGCTTTATCGAAAATATACTTAACTTATACCAAGCTGAATGAATACAAAGCAGTTAGTTTACTGTGGTAATGTTGGTAATCTTAGGCAAGAGGAGACAGGAAAGGAAATTTGATTTTAGCTAGCAAAAAATCTGCATATTACTGTTTACTTCAATGGGTATAGGTGACAGGTTTATACTTTTTATTCTTGTATTCCAGTAATTACCTTCATAACATACTGTATTTTCAAAGTTCTAACTAGTACTAGGTTGAACCCAAAATTGAACAATAACTTTTAAGAACTCCCTTAGCTGCTAGTGTCTGTTCTCCAGGAAATTTCTGGTTGAAAGCTCCCCAGGCTGATTTGTGGTGATATGAAGAACGGTGAGGCTGACCTGTGGCACATTCTCGCGGATGTTGGTGCTGTAGGGCAGGTTGGTGAAGATTGGGTCCATGTCCTGAACATCTGTGATGGAGATGGCCAAGTTAGCCAGACGAGAGAGGGGTTTCTTTTTGTCTTGGTCCTGGTGAAAAAACAAAAAACAGCAGCATTATTTTTGTTACTAACATTTGTGCAACACAAGGAGAAGAGGACTTATTGTAGAAAAGAGGAAATTATAGGAGTAGCAGCCTTTGAAGCTTGAATAGTTGGATAGAGAAACTGTTTCAGAATATTAGAGGAATACATTAGATTAGATTCAACTTCACTGTCATTACACATGTGCAAGTACAGAGTATGGACATGGACATGATTGCGTTGGCTAGAATGCTCCACAGTATGGCATTAAACACATCTCTAAGAGCAGATTTGTAGATAGGCAACCTTACTCATAGCAAGGATGCACTGTTTTCAGATTTTTTTTGAAATGTAGATACCCCTAATGAAAACATGTTAGATAGAGTGTATATGTGTTTAATGCCATACTGTGGAGCATTCCAGGCAAAGCAATAACATCTCGATGGATAAAAGAAAAGTTATGCAATGCACTTGATGTATCACAGGTATACTGAACACTGTGCACTAACCGTAGCGTTGATAGTCAGCTGATAAGAGGCAGTTCTCTCATAGTCTAGAGGTTTGATGACTGTGACGGTGCCTCGAGCTCCATCGATGGCGAAAACGTCAGATGGCGGCTGGAAGGAGAAGAGCACGCTGCCCCCAGTGCCCTGGTCCGGATCTGTGGCGTTCACAGTGAACACGGCTGTGCCCCTCACCGTGTCCTGGGAAACACACAAGAACTTGCTTTAAAGGAAGGACCAGAGAAAAGAGTCAAGAACTGCACCAAAATGTCTGCTTTGAGTACAGCTGGGAACGATAGAGCTCTTCCTCATTTTAAAACTGTGAACTTTTTCACCTTTTGAATTCTTTTGCCTGATGCTGTTATTGTAATGGAAATAAAATAATAAATCCAAATACTAGTATAAACGATGATTTTTAGTTTTGGAAAGTTTTTAAGCACTTTAAGTTTGGAATTTGACAACCTTTTCAACACAGCTATTATTAAGAAAAAATAATAACAATAACAATTGCAATTAAAGCCGCTCGCGGCAATGATGGCCCTCGCCCCGGTGCGCACGCCCCTCCCAGGCAACCGCTGAGGTCTTGTGACCGCCCTGGCACGACTCTCTCCTCCCGAAAGCTCGTCCCCCAGAAAAATTACATAGGGCACCTTTAATATTTGAAAATGGGAATGATCTAGAGCCAAATTATAGAAACTAGGCCACAGGTCACATGACTTTTATAATGAAGAGCACTGTCAGACTAAGACTGTGCATAAAAACAGACCCTCCAACAGAAAAGTTTCATAGTGCACCTTTAAACATATTTTGGGGGGGAGTATTTGCGCCCTTTGTGGCCAACCATGGAAAATACCCCATATCCATAATGTATTTTTTTGGTCGTAGACACGCATAGAATTTAAAACCCATATTTGGTACAAATCCGATAATGTTGATGTTTCATGTCTGGATAGGGGGCGCTATAGAGTTCACTTTTCATATACTTTATAGTTTATTATATTCAGTCTATGTTCAAGCTTTAGTGATTAAAATTTCAGCACAATCAGACAAAGCCTGTGTGTGTAGGCATTTTTTTACTATTTTTTTATTGAGTCTTTGCGCACCTGGTGGCGAACAATGAAAATTGCACCATTTCCATAATATAAGATTTTGCTTGAAATCATGCATAGAATTTAATCCCCAAATTTGGTCCAAATCCGATAATGTTGACGTTTCACGTGTACACTAGGTGGCGCTACAGAGTTCACTTTTATTATATTTCATATTTCATCACATTCAGGCCGGGATCACACAATAGTGATGTGAGTTTGAGCTCTGTAGGCCAAAGCCTGTGACCGTGAGAGGTCATCAAAGAAACAGGAAACGAAGGTGTTATTCGCCGGCGTGCTACGGACAAACCGTGAAAAAGTGCGCTTAGAAAAATGATGCGTTTGTGGAGCCACAACTGTAGATGTGACGTGTCAAATCTGAGCTCGTTTGGACCAAAACCAAGACACTTGAAGACTTTGGCGTACACGCAGTGAAAACAGCGGCGAGTTTTTTGATCCAATATGGCCGACTTCCTGTTGGTCATAGAGACGTGCTCCAATTCATCTTTTGGCTTGTCTCATGGTTCTCTGTCACTGTCCCGAATTTCGTTTCCCTGCGACAAACTTTGATAGTCCCCTCTCCCATAGGGATCCAATTCTAGGGGGCGCAGTTGAGTGAGGCCACTTTGGTCATTGTTGCGATGACCGTTTTATTGAATTTTTCACCGGGCCGGTCGATTCTATACCCCCATGTGAGACTTTTCGTTGATGTTCAGGGGGTCAAATCTGCATTTCTTTGTTTATACAGAACGAAGAACAAAGTTAACTTAAAGCCGCTGGCGGCAATGATGGCCCTCGCCCCGGTGCGCACGCCCATGCCAGGCAACCGCTGAGGTCTTGTGACCGCCCTGGCACGACTCTCTCCTCCCGACAGCTCGTCCCCCAGAAAAATTACATAGGGCACCTTTAATATTTGAAAATGGGAATGATCTAGAGCCAAATTATAGAAACTAGGCCACAGGTCACATGACTTTTATAATCAAGAGCACTGTCAGACTAAGACTGTGCATAAAAACAGACCCTCCAACAGAAAAGTTACATAGTGCACCTTTAAACATATTTTGGGGGGGAGTATTTGCGCCCTTTGTGGCCAACCATGGAAAATACCCCATATCCATAATATATTTATTTGCTTGCTTTGATACAGAGAATTGAATACCCAAATTTGGTACAAATCCGATAATGTTGACGTTTCTTGTATAGGCTAGGTGGCGCTATAGAGTAACTTTTCATATACTTTGTAGTTTATTATATTCAGTTCATGTTCAAGCTTTAGTGATTCAAATTTCAGCACGATCAGACAAAGCCTGTGTGTGTAGGCATTTTTAAACTATTTATTGGGGGAGTCTTTGCGCCCCTCCTGGCCAGTCATGGGAAACACCCCATATCCATAATATATTTATTTGCTTGCTTTGATACAGAGAATTGAATACCCAAATTTGGTACAAATCCGATAATGTTGACGTTTCTTGTATAGGCTAGGTGGCGCTATAGAGTAACTTTTCATATGCTTTATAGTTTATTATAATCAAGCCCTAATCAGGTATTAGTGATTCAAATTTCAGCACGATCAGACAAAGCCTGTGTGTGTAGGCATTTTTAAACAATTTTTTTAGGGAGTCTTTGCGCCCCTGGTGGCAAACAATGAAAATTGCACCATGTCCATAATATAAGATTTTGCTTGAAATCATGCATAGAATTTAATCCCCAAATTTGGTCCAAATCCGATAATGTTGACGTTTCACGTATACACTAGGTGGCGCTACAGAGTTCACTTTTATTATATTTCATATTTCATCACATTCAGGCCGGCATCACACAATAGTGTTGTGAGTTTGAGCTCTGTAGGCCAAAGCCTGTGGCCGTGAGAGGTCATCAAAGAAACAGGAAACGAAGGTGTTATTCGCCGGCGTGCTACGGACAAACCGTGAAAAAGTGCGCTGAGAAAAATGATGCGTTTGTGGAGCCACATCTGTAGATGTGACGTGTCAAATCTGAGCTCGTTTGGACCAAAACCAAGACACTTGAAGACTTTGGCGTACACGCAGTCAAAACGGCGTTGAATTTTTGATCCAATATGGCCGACTTCCTGTTGGTCACAGGGCGGTGTGACAATGACATTTTCTGCTTGTCTCCTTGTTTTCTATCACTGTCCCGAATTTTGTCGGCCTACGCCAAAATATGCTTTTCAGCTCCCCATAGGCTTTCAATTTTTGACTTTTCCAGGGGGCGCTGTCGAGTAGGGGCACTTTGGGCATTGTCGCGATGCCCGTTTTATCAAATTTTTCGCCGGGCCGGTCGATTCTATACCCCCATGTGAGACTTTTCGTCGATGTTCAGGGGGTCAAAAATGCGATCATTTTGGCGGAAGAATAATAATAATAATAATAATAATAATAATAATAATAATAAAAAGAAACCGGTGAAGAACAATACCCCTCGCCACTTCGTTAGGCGAGGGCCAATTAAAGCCGCTCGCGGCAATGATGGCCCTCGCCCCGGTGCGCACGCCCCTCCCAGGCAACCGTCGAGGACTCGTGACCGCCCTGGCACGACTCTCTCCTCCCGACAGCTCGTCCACCAGAAAAATTACATAGGGCACCTTTAATATTTGAAAATGGGAACGATCTAGAGCCAAATTATAGAAACTAGGACACAGGTCACATGACTTTTATAATCAAGAGCACTGTCAGACTAAGACTGTGCATAAAAACAGACCCTCCAACAGAAAAGTTACATAGTGCACCTTTAAACATATTTTGGGGGGGAGTATTTGCGCCCTTTGTGGCCAACCATGGAAAATACCCCATATCCATAATGTATTTTTTTGGTCATAGACTCGCATAGAATTTAATACCCATATTTGGTACAAATCCGATAATGTTGATGTTTCATGTCTGAGTAGGGGGCGCTATAGAGTTCACTTTTCATATACTTTATAGTTTATTATATTCAGTCCATGTTCAAGCTTTAGTTATTCAAATTTCAGCACAATCAGACGAACTCTGTGCGTGTAGTAATTTTGGAACTATTTATTGGGGGAGTCTTTGCGCCCCTCCTGGCCAACCGTGGGAAACACTCCATATCCATAATATATTTTTTTGCTTGCTTTGATACAGAGAATTGAATACCCAAATTTGGTCCAAATCCGATAATGATGTTTTTTTAGGGAGGTCATCAAAGAAACAGGAAACGAAGGTGTTATTCGCCGGCGTGCTACGGACAAACCGTGAAAAACTGCGCTTAGAAAAATGATGCGTTTGTGGACCCACATCTGTAGATGTGATGTGTCAAATCTGAGCTCGTTTGGACCAAAACCAAGACACTTGAAGACTTTGGCGTACACGCAGTCAAAACAGCGGCGAGTTTTTGATTCAATATGGCCGACTTCCTGTTGGTCATAGAGACGTGCTCCAATTCATCTTTTGGCTTGTCTCATGGTTCTCTGTCACTGTCCCGAATTTCGTTTCCCTGCGACAAACTTTGCTTGTCCCCTCTCCCATAGGGGTCCAATTCTAGGGGGCGCCGTTGAGTGGGGTCACTTTGGTCATTGTTGCGATCTCCGTTTTATCGAATTTTTCGCCGGGCCGGTCGATTCTATACCCCCATGTGAGACTTTTAAATTCACGATGTTCAGGGGGTCAAATCTGCATTTCTTTGTTTATACAGAACAAAGAACAATGTTAACTTAAAGCCGCTCGCGGCAATGATGGCCCTCGCCCCCGTGCGCACGCCCCTCCCAGGCAACCGCTGAGGTCTCGTGACCGCCCTGGCATGACTCTCTCCTCCCGACAGCTCGTCCCCCAGAAAAATTACATAGGGCACCTTTAATATTTGAAAATGGGAACGATCTAGAGCCAAATTATAGAAACTAGGCCACAGGTCACATGACTTTTATAATCAAGAGCACTGTCAGACTAAGACTGTGCATAAAAACAGACCCTCCAACAGAAAAGTTACATAGTGCGCCTTTAAACATATTTTGGGGGGGAGTATTTGCGCCCTTTGTGGCCAACCATGGAAAATACCCCATATCCATAATGTATTTTTTTGGTCGTAGACACGCATAGAATTTAATACCCATATTTGGTACAGATCCGATAATGTTGATGTTTCATGTCTGGATAGGGGGCGCTATAGAGTTCACTTTTCATATACTTTATAGTTTATTATATTCAGTCCATGTTCAAGCTTTAGTGATTCAGATTTCAGCACAATCAGACAAAGTCTGTGCGTGTAGTAATTTTTGAACTATTTATTGGGGGAGTCTTTGAGCCCCTGCTGGCCAACCGTGGGAAACACCCCATATCCATCATATATTTATTTGCTTGCTTTGATACAGAGAATTGAATACCCAAATTTGGTACAAATCCGATAATGTTGACGTTTCTTGTATAGGCTAGGTGGCGCTATAGAGTAACTTTTCATATGCTTTATAGTTTATTATAATCAAGCCCTAATCAGGCATTAGTGATTCAAATTTCAGCACGATCAGACAAAGCCTGTGTGTGTAGGCATTTTTAAACTATTTTTTTATTGAGTCTTTGTGCCCCTGGTGGCGAACAATGAAAATTGCACCATGTCCATAATATAAGATTTTGCTTGAAATCATGCATAGAATTTAATCCCCAAATTTGGTCCAAATCCGATAATGTTGACGTTTCACGTATACACTAGGTGGCGCTACAGAGTTCACTTTTATTATATTTAACATTTCATCACATTCAGGCCGGGATCACACAATAGTGATGTGAGTTTGAGCTCTGTAGGCCAAAGCCTGTGGCCGTGAGAGGTCATCAAAGAAACAGGAAATGAAGGTGTTATTCGCCGGCGTGCTACGGACAAACCGTGAAAAACTGCGCTGAGAAAAATGCGGCGTTTGTGGAGCCACATCTGTAGATGTGACGTGTCAAATCTGAGCTCGTTTGGACCAAAACCAAGACACTTGAAAACTTTGGCGTACACGCAGTCAAAACGGCGGTGAATTTTTGATCCAATATGGCCGACTTCCTGTTGGTCATAGGGCGGTGTGACAATGACATTTTCTGCTTGTCTCCTTGTTTTCTATCACTGTCCCGAATTTTGTCGGCCTACGCCAAAATATGCTTTTCAGCTCCCCATAGACTTTCAATTTTTGACTTTTCCAGGGGGCGCTGTCGAGTGGGGGCACTTTGGGCATTGTCGCGATGCCCGTTTTATCAAATTTTTCGCCGGACCAGTCGATCTGATACCCCCATGTGAGACTTTTCGTCGATGTTCAGGCCCTCAAAATCGCGATCGTTTGCAAAGAAAAATAATAATAATTAAAGCCGCTCGCGGCAATGATGGCCCTCGCCCCGGCGCGCACGCCCCTCCCAGGCGACCGACCAGGACTCACGACCCCTCTGGCATGACACTCTCTCTTCCCGACAGCTTGTCCATCAGAAAAATTACATAGTGCACCTTTAAATGTTTCTTAAAACTCCTGCTGGGCAATCGTGACAAATGACACAGGACCATAATACAATATATTTTTTGGTTTGTAATCATGCATAGAACGTAATTCCCAAATTTGGTCCAAATCTGATAATGTTGACGTTTCACGTATACACTAGGTGGCGCTACAGAGTTCACTTTTATTATATTTAACATTTCATCACATTCAGGCCGGGATCACACAATAGTGATGTGAGTTTGAGCTCTGTAGGCCAAAGCCTGTGGCCGTGAGAGGGCATCAAAGAAACAGGAAACGAAGGTGTTATTCGCCGGCGTGCTACGGACAAACCGTGAAAAAGTGCGCTTAGAAAAATGATGCGTTTGTGGACCCACATCTGTAGATGTGACGTGTCAAATCTGAGCTCGTTTGGACCAAAACCAAGACACTTGAAGACTTTGGCGTACACGCAGTCAAAACGGCGGTGAATTTTTGATTCAATATGGCCGACTTCCTGTTGGTCATAGAGACGTGCTCCAATTCATCTTTTGGCTTGTCTCATGGTTCTCTGTCACTGTCCCGAATTTCGTTTCCCTGCGACAAACTTTGATAGTCCCCTCTCCCATAGGGATCCAATTCTAGGGGGCGCAGTTGAGTGAGGCCACTTTGGCCATTGTTGCGATAACCGTTTTATTGAATTTTTCACCGGGCCGGTCGATTCTATACCCCCATGTGAGACTTTTCGTTGATGTTCAGGGGGTCAAATCTGCATTTCTTTGTTTATACAGAACGAAGAACAATGTTAACTTAAAGCCGCTTGCGGCAATGATGGCCCTCGCCCCGGTGCGCACGCCCCTCCCAGGCAACCGCTGAGGTCTTGTGACCGCCCTGGCACGACTCTCTCCTCCCGACAGCTCGTCCACCAGAAAAATTACATAGGGCACCTTTAATATTTGAAAATGGGAATGATCTAGAGCCAAATTATAGAAACTAGGACACAGGTCACATGACTTTTATAATCAAGAGCACTGTCAGACTAAGACTGTGCATAAAAACAGACCCTCCAACAGAAAAGTTACATAGTGCACCTTTAAACATATTTTGGGGGGGGAGTGTTTGCGCCCTTTGTGGCCAACCATGGAAAATACCCCATATCCATAATGTATTTTTTTGGTCGTAGACACGCATAGAATTTAATACCCATATTTAGTACAAATCCGATAATGTTGATGTTTCATGTCTGGATAGGGGGCGCTATAGAGTTCACTTTTCATATACTTTATACTTTATTATATTCAGTCTATGTTCAAGCTTTAGTGATTCAAATTTCAGCACAATCAGACAAAGTCTGTGTGTGTAGTCATTTTTGAACTATTTATTGGGGGAGTCTTTGCGCCCCTGCTGGCCAACCGTGGGAAACACCCCATATCCATAATATATTTATTTGCTTGCTTTGATACAGAGAATTTAATACCCAAATTTGGTACAAATCCGATAATGTTGATGTTTCTTGTATAGGCTAGGTGGCGCTATAGAGTAACTTTTCATATGCTTTATAGTTTATTATAATCAAGCCCTAATCAGGCATTAGTGATTCAAATTTAAGCACGATCAGACAAAGCCTGTGTGTGTAGGCATTTTTAAACTATTTTTTTATTGAGTCTTTGTGCCCCTGCTGGCGAACAATGAAAATTGCACCATGTCCGTAATATAAGATTTTGCTTGAAATCATGCATAGAATTTAATCCCCAAATTTGGTCCAAATCCGATAATGTTGACGTTTCACGTATACACTAGGTGGCGCTACAGAGTTCACTTTTATTATATTTCATATTTCATCACATTCAGGCCGGGATCACACAATAGTGATGTGACTTTGAGCTCTGTAGGCCAAAGCCTGTGGCCGTGAGAGGTCATCAAAGAAACAGGAAACGAAGGTGTTATTCGCCGGCGTGCTACGGACAAACCGTGAAAAAGTGCGCTGAGAAAAATGATGCGTTTGTGGACCCACATCTGTAGATGTGACGTGTCAAATCTGAGCTCGTTTGGACCAAAACCAAGACACTTGAAGACTTTGGCGTACACGCAGTCAAAACAGCGGCGAGTTTTTGATTCAATATGGCCGACTTCCTGTTGGTCATAGGGCGGTGTGACAATGACATTTTCTGCTTGTCTCCTTTAGTTCTATCACTGTCCCGAATTTTGTCGGCCTACGCCAAAATATGCTTTTCAGCTCCCCATAGGCTTTCAATTTTTGACTTTTCCAGGGGGCGCTGTCGAGTAAGGGCACTTTGGGCATTGTCGCGATGCCCGTTTTATCAAATTTTTCGCCGGGCCGGTCGATCTGATACCCCCATGTGAGACTTTTCGTCGATGTTCAGGGGGTCAAAAATGCGATCATTTTGGCGGAAGAATAATAATAATAATAATAATAATAATAATAATAAAAAGAAACCAACGAAGAACAATACCCCTCGCCATTAACTTCGTTAACTGGCGAGGGCCAATAATAATAATAATTAAAGCCGCTGGCGGCAATGATGGCCCTCGCCCCGGCGCGCACGTCCCTCTGATGCGACCGCCGAGGACTCGTGACAGCCCTGGCATGACACTCTCTCCTCCCGACAGCTCGTCTATTAGAAAAATTACATAGTGCACCTTTAAATGTTTCTTAAAACTCATTGCACTCCTGCTGGGCAATCGTGACAAATGACACAGGGCCATAATACAATATATTTTTTGGTTTGTAATCATGCATAGAATGTAATTCCCAAATTTGGTCCAAATTCGATAATGTTGACGTTTCATGTATACACTAGGTGGCGCTACAGAGTTCACTTTTATTATATTTCATATTTCATCACATTCAGGCCGGGATCACACAATAGTGATGTGAGTTTGAGCTCTGTAGGCCAAAGCCTGTGGCCGTGAGAGGTCATCAAAGAAACAGGAAACGAAGGTGTTATTCGCCGGCGTGCTACGGACAAACCATGAAAAAGTGCGCTGAGAAAAATGATGCGTTTGTGGAGCCACATCTGTAGATGTGACGTGTCAAATCTGAGCTCGTTTGGACCAAAACCAAGACACTTGAAGACTTTGGCGTACACGCAGTCAAAACAGCGGCGAGTTTTTTGATCCAATATGGCCGACTTCCTGTTGGTCATAGAGATGTGCTCCAATTCATCTTTTGGCTTGTCTCATGGTTCTCTGTCTCTGTCCCAAATTTCGTTTCCCTGCGACAAACTTTCCTTGTCCCCTCTCCCATAGGGGTCCAATTCTAGGGGGCGCCGTTGAGTGAGGCCACTTTGGTCATTGTTGCGATGACCGTTTTATTGAATTTTTCGCCGGGCCGGTCGATTCTATACCCCCATGTGAGACTTTTCGTTGATGTTCAGGGGGTCAAATCTGCATTTCTTTGTTTATACAGAACGAAGAACAATGTTAACTTAAAGCCGCTGGCGGCAATGATGGCCCTCGCCCCGGTGCGCACGCCCCTCCCAGGCAACCGCTGAGGTCTCGTGACCGCCCTGGCACGACTCTCTCCTCCCGACAGCTCGTCCCCCAGAAAAATTACATAGGGCACCTTTAATATTTGAAAATGGGAACGATCTAGAGCCAAATTATAGAAACTAGGCCACAGGTCACATGACTTTTATAATCAAGAGCACTGTCAGACTAAGACTGTGCATAAAAACAGACCCTCCAACAGAAAAGTTTCATAGTGCACCTTTAAACATATTTTTGGGGGGGGAGTATTTGCGCCCTTTGTGGCCAACCATGGAAAATACCCCATATCCATAATGTATTTTTTTGGTCGTAGACACGCACAGAATTTAATACCCATATTTGGTACAAATCCCATAATGCTGATGTTTCATGTCTGGATAGGGGGCGCTATAGAGTTCACTTTTCATATACTTTATAGTTTATTATTTTCAGTCCATGTTCAAGCTTTAGTGATTAAAATTTCAGCACAATCAGACAAAGTCTGTGCGTGTAGTAATTTTTGAACTATTTATTGGGGGAGTCTTTGCGCCCCTCCTGGCCAACCGTGGGAAACACCCCATATCCATAATATATTTATTTGCTTGCTTTGATACAGAGAATTGAATACCCAAATTTGGTACAAATCCGATAATGTTGACGTTTCTTGTATAGGCTAGGTGGCGCTATAGAGTAATTTTTCATATGCTTTATAGTTTATTATAATCAAGCCCTAATCAGGTATTAGTGATTCAAATTTCAGCACGATCAGACAAAGCCTGTTTGTGTAGGCATTTTTTAACTATTTTTTTATTGAGTCTTTGCGCCCCTGCTGGCGAACAATGAAAATTGCACCATGTCCGTAATATAAGATTTTGCTTGAAATCATGCATAGAATTTAATCCCCAAATTTGGTCCAAATCCGATAATGTTGACGTTTCACGTATACACTAGGTGGCGCTACAGAGTTCACTTTTATTATATTTCATATTTCATCACATTCAGGCCGGGATCACACAATAGTGATGTGACTTTGAGCTCTGTAGGCCAAAGCCTGTGGCCGTGAGAGGGCATCAAAGAAACAGGAAACGAACGCGTTTTTCGCCGGCGTGTTACGGACAAACCGTGAAAAAGTGCGCTGAGAAAAATGATGCGTTTGTGGACCCACATCTGTAGATGTGACGTGTCAAATCTGAGCTCGTTTGGACCAAAACCAAGACACTTGAAGACTTTGGCGTACACGCAGTCAAAACGGCGGTGAATTTTTGATCCAATATGGCCGACTTCCTGTTGGTCACAGGGCGGTGTGACAATGACATTTTCTGCTTGTCTCCTTGTTTTCTATCATTGTCCCGAATTTTGTCGGCCTACGCCAAAATATGCTTTTCAGCTCCCCATAGGCTTTCAATTTTTGACTTTTCCAGGGGGCGCTGTCGAGTAGGGGCACTTTGGGCATTGTCGCGATGCCCGTTTTATCAAATTTTTCGCCGGGCCGGTCGATCTGATACCCCCATGTGAGACTTTTCGTCGATGTTCAGGGGGTCAAAAATGCGATCATTTTGGCGGAAGAATAATAATAATAATAATAATAATAATAATAATTAAAGCCGCTCGCGGCAATGATGGCCCTCGCCCCGGTGCGCACGCCCCTCCCAGGCAACCGCTGAGGACTCGTGACCGCCCTGGCACGACTCTCTCCTCCCGACAGCTCGTCCCCCAGAAAAATTACATAGGGCACCTTTAATATTTGAAAATGGGAACGATCTAGAGCCAAATTATAGAAACTAGGCCACAGGTCACATGACTTTTATAATCAAGAGCACTGTCAGACTAAGACTGTGTATAAAAACAGACCCTCCAACAGAAAAGTTACATAGTGCACCTTTAAACATATTTTGGGGGGGAGTATTTGCGCCCTCTGTGGCCAACCATGGAAAATACCCCATATCCATAATGTATTTTTTTGGTCGTAGACACGCATAGAATTTAATACCCATATTTGGTACAAATCCGATAATGTTGATGTTTCATGTCTGGATAGGGGGCGCTATAGAGTTCACTTTTCCTATACTTTATAGTGTATTATATTCAGTCCATGTTCAGGCTTTAGTGATTCAGATTTCAGCACAATAAGACAAAGTCTGTGCGTGTAGTAATTTTGGAACTATTTATTGGGGGAGGCTTTGCGCCCCTGCTGGCGAACGATGAAAATTGCACCATGTCCATAATACAAGATTTTGCTTGAAATTATGCATAGAATTTAATCCCCAAATTTGGTCCACATCCGATAATGTTGACGTTTCACGTATACACTAGGTGGCGCTATAGAGTTCACTTTTATTATATTTAATATTTCATCACATTCAGGCCGGGATCACACAATAGTGATGTGAGTTTGAGCTCTGGAGGCCGAAGCCTGTGGCCGTGAGAGGTCATCAAAGAAACAGGAAACGAAGATGTTATTCGCTGGCATGCTACGGACAAACCGTGAAAAAGTGCGCTGAGAAAAATGATGCGTCTGTGGACCCACATCTGTAGATGTGACGTGTCAAATCTGAGCTCGTTTGGTCCAAAACCAAGACACTTGAAGACTTTGGCGCACACGCAGTCAAAACAGCGGCGAGTTTTTTGATCCAATATGGCCGACTTCCTGTTGGTCATAGAGACGTGCTCCAATTCATCTTTTGGCTTGTCTCATGGTTCTGTGTCAATGTCCCGAATTTCGTTTCCCTGCGACAAACTTTGATAGTCCCCTCTCCCATAGGGATCCAATTCTAGGGGGCGCAGTTGAGTGAGGCCACTTTGGTCATTGTTGCGATGACCGTTTTATTGAATTTTTCACCGGGCCGGTCGATTCTATACCCCCATGTGAGACTTTTCGTTGATGTTCAGGGGGTCAAATCTGCATTTCTTTGTTTATACAGAACGAAGAACAATGTTAACTTAAAGCCGCTGGCGGCAATGATGGCCCTCGCCCCGGTGCGCACGCCCCTCCCAGGCGACCGACCAGGACTCGTGTGCTCCAGCACACCACTGTCTCTTCCTGACAGCTTCTGAGGTCAATTGCTGGTCCAGCAGAAAAATTACATAATAATACATCATTTAATAATAACTGAAAATGGGAATGAGCCAGAGCAGGGGTACTCAATTACAAACTCAAAAGGTCCACTTATTATTAAATTTACAGAGTTCCCGGGGTCTGAAAAAGTGACGGTGGATTTTCAAATTTAGAACTTCTAACAAAAAATTTACTAAATCCACATGGAACATTTGAATTATGCACTAAGCATTTTGTGTTGTGTCTGAATCAGTGTGAAAAGCTAAAGGCCAAATTAAGGCCTATTAATGGTTCTGCGTGTAACCCAGGTGAGAAAACCCTGCTCCAGAGCCGTTCTCCTACTATTTAATATTCAGAATACTTTGCGCAGACGTCATCACGTTAGTGACGTAGTCACGTGACCACTGTACCGCCAATCAGGCAGCATATTAACAGGAAGTTAGACGCGCCGGTCAGCGCGAGGCATAGGATTCCAGGGCAGATGCTACAGGCGGGTTAAAGTTACTTTTATAGTTTATTTCGCTGTATTTTGTCAGTTCATTAAATGCAATTACTGTCGGAACTTTAGGAGCTGACTACTGGGCCCCGACCACTACGGAAAAGAGCGCGAGTACGCGTTAAAACCCGAATTGGTGAGTTGTGGGTTGCTAAAATATAGCTTAGTCTCTCATTCAAACGTATGAGTTAGCCTAGCCTAGCCGAGTCCATTGATTTGAATGGAGCGGTTAGCCTTGTCTTTTATGCCTATTTCTCAAAATGTCTTTAACTAAGTGAAGTGCAATTTATATTGAGTTTTTATTAACTTATTGTCTAACTGTGTATGAATTTTGGTTGCAATTGGATACATTTTAAGGCCCAAACTTAGTAATTGGTTGGAGCCTGTTGATTCTAATGCAGTATATTGCACTTCATGCACTTTAAAGGGTACACTTAGTACTGTTATTTCTTGGATTTAACTGTTCATACAATGCATGGATAATTGAACAACATGATGATTAACTACATATGCTAATGTTATTTATTATGAACTTTCGATATTGATCCTCAATATTTAGCACTGATATTGGTACATTGATTGATTTATAAATACACTGTTTATTTATTGATTGGATGGAATTATGATGTGCACATGATTTATTGATTTGGTCCTGTTCTTGTGCAGGCCAGGTTGGATGGTGAGGTATAACCTTGAGGAACTGAACTGAACCCAGGCAACAGGCCTGGCATATACCCTCAGCCCGGACACAGTATCGTGACCCTCACCTGCTCGGTTGGGCCAGTACGAGGCTCCTGTAGCTGCCCTTTACATTTGTACCCCGTTTTTTAACTCTTTTGTCTGTTTGCACGGCTCGTGGCTACTTATTCTGGATCCCATTCATACTCGCACTCGCACTTTCGCACAACCTACCTCAGCACTATATGGACAATCTCCACGCCACGAACTCTTTGCGTGTCATACGTCAGACAAATCAATACTCGAGCTTTTTCTGCTGTTTACATATGGACTATTTAAATTGCTAAGGCAGAGTCTTTTGAATGGACATTTTTCTGAACTCGGATTATGAATGTATATATTTTTTCCTGAATGTCCATTCTTTGTACTACGCATGCATTTGTATTGTCTTTGAATTTGTATGTCTTTTCAATATATGGTACTAGCAACTTTAAATAACTGTCTCAGTCCTTGTTTTCCACTCCACTCCTAGAGTCGATATCTAGAGCCTTCTGAACTATCCTAATCCAACATTAACGTTAGCTATAATCGCATTGTTACCTACTTATTACCAGCTCAGTATTATGAGCTTTGGGTAACATATATGCTACATCTGCATCAAAACTGTGTCAACTGCCCTGCACCCATGGGTGTAAAATAAGATTTTATTATTGCTGTCTGCGTGCACCTTCCAAATTTACTAACTACACGTCAAAACAACACAGGCAATAAGGACTGTGACTGGTTTTAGACCTGATTTTAGTCATGATTAAGACCAGGAGTAAACTAGGTCTAAACCAGGACTAAATCAGGTCCATCCATTCATCTTCTCCCGCTTAATCCAGCTGGGTTGCGGGGGCAGTTTGCTGCCCAATACTTGTAGCACCTGACCCCCCCTATGAACGCCTCTGCAGGTGGTGAGCCCACAGGAGGGTGGACAACATGGTCCTTGATGTTAGTTCAGGTGCTGCATGTTTTGTAAAGTAAATATCTGAATAAAAATATTCAACCATCTTTAAAATTTTTTATTTTTTTTAATTAAGTTATAAATGCAGCAGTATTTAAAATTCAAAATCTAATGGAACAAATGATCTTCCATAGATGACACTGAGCCAGCAAACTGTCTTGTAAACTATTTATCGTTACAAGTATTGATTGCAAAATGGCAGTTCAAAAATGAGTATAAAAAAAAAAAAAAAAACAGAACAAATGAAATTATTGTGAACTTAGTCTAAGAAATACAAACAATTGGTATTATTTTTAATGACTAAATGTTTATTAAGTTTTTGGCACATTAGATAAAAGTGAAAGCAGTAAATATACACACAAAAGGCCTTCCCCAGAGTCCAGGGCAGTGAACTACAGTAACAGTGTCAATGCAAATATTTAGTAACGGCGGTGGAGCTCCAGTGGTTCACAAACACATTATAAACAAATAACAGGTTAAAAATGATTGGTTAAAACGTGTACACATTTTTACAGTTTCACAAAAATCCACAGTATTTAACAGCCATAATTGTATATTCAAATTACCCATACACATTAAAACAGGAGAATAGTACACATTACTAGAAAGACATTACAATAGAACCATGTTGCATAAGTGGAATTCAAACAATTGGCTGCTATAGTATCTAAATCAAAGGCAAACCAAGGAAGCATCAACAGCAGACAAACACCTAGATTATATCAAGCCTTTATCAAACGCTAGTGAAAAAGAAAGCGCACATCAAGCTGCATAGAGGACACGGTTGTAAGGCAAAACAACTATTGAAGACACTGAAAAATGGACTACTTGTCCAGTACGTTTTGTACCTGAAACAGCATGCTACCCCTTCATGGTCACTGAAATAAGTTGGTACAATACATGTGTCAACTTCAAATTGTGAGGACTTTAAGTACATATGATCAATTAAAGTGCCTCGTTCTGTAGTGGGAGAGGTGACATATTGAAAAAATCCATTTTTTTGCATGAAAGAGCAAATACTGGAAGATTTCAATATGTCGTCATTAAAGTCGCCCACAATAGCAATGTTACTGTAGTTTGAATCAAGCCAATTTACCAGTTTGTTCAAATTATGTTTAAATAGAGTCATTGGGTATGAAGGGGGTCGGTAAATGACAGCAATAAGAATGTCATGTTCTGTAAAATGTTTAGCCAAACATTCCAGATTAGAAGACTGCAATAAGACAGTGGTGTAAGCATGAGTCTCTTGACAGTAAATTCCAACTCCACCATGTTGCTGTGTCTGCAAACTTACAAGTGCAGGGTTATGGCTACTTTGATAAGCTAAACTGCGTGGTTGACTGTGGAAATTGTATCCTGCAATGTTATGGGTTTGCTGGAGTGACTGTACAGTTAGCCATGTTTCTGTAACAGCAACACAATGGGGATGGAAGGGCTGCATACATAACTGCAAATCAGAAACATGCTGTGGGAGTCCTTGTACATTCATGAAAAACAAGTTGAATACTTGTGTTTCTTGCATGTGCAACGACGCCTCTGTGACCATGAAAGGAAGCATTCTGTCTAATGCTGGTCTAATTTTGCTGTTACAGTAAATTTTCTTTGGTTTAAAGTTTTGAATGATAAGGCCTTCCAAACTCCTGACACGGCTCAAGGCAACATAAGCTTGACCTGATGTAAAAGTGTGGTTCAGACACACCACAGCTTCATCAACGGTAAGCCCTTGTACCTTGTGCACTGTGCAAGCCCATGCTAATTTAAGGGGAAACTGACGCCGCTTTTCCCCTTTTTTATTAGCTTGATCTTCTGCTGGTTCTATACGTGTAGAACCAGCCAGGCCTGGTGGAGTGAGAGTGCGGCTTCTCTTTTGTGCACCAATCATGACTTCATCAAATTTCACATAAATTGCCAGGGGAAGCCTTCTGTTTGGAGGATTGTCTATGTGGGTCACTGTCCCACATACACCATTCACCAGACCATCAGCTATGTCTATGTTTTTAATCAGCATTACCCGTGCATTCACACCAACAGGCAAATCATCAAGCAGAGAGGTGTTTTTTGTTTTAACAACTCCCTCTGTAAATTCAATCAATTTACCAGTTTTTTTGCTATAGCTGTAATCTTGTGCTGTGATAGTTATGTAGTCTGGGCAGGTGATTCGGACCTGCTCGAGATTGTGGTTTTCCACTTGTGTGTTAGTGGGGAAAATATGTAAGGCGGTGGAGTTTTGCCCTGTTTCACGGCTTTTTAAAAGATCTTCATCTTCTGGGAGCATGGGTGTGTCTCTTGACCGGGTTCTTAAACGATTCAGCAGATTTGCAAATGTGCTGTCCTGTTGCCTTACAACCGTTGTCAATTCTGCAATGCGAAACAAGTCTTCCCAAAGATTATAGCCAACTTGTGCATCATACAAAGGTTTACCTTTTACTGGGGGCAATTGGTAAAAGTCTCCGACTGCAATAACACTAATGTTTCCAAATGGGGAATCGCCACTTTGTTTTATCTGCCGTAATCTACCATGAATGTAAACCAACAAGTTGTAGGAAACCATTGAAACTTCGTCTATGATTATAATTTGAACATCATTGAACTGAACTCTCAGAGTATTGAGTTTGTCTTCACCTAGTGGTACATAGGGGAGGCGGCAGTCCATGCCAATGCTAAATGTAGAGTGGATGGTTGTAGCCTTTAGATTATATGCTGCTATTCCAGTAGGTGCAGTTAGCAAAACGCTAACACCATCTGGAGTAGAGCATAAAGGTGCAAAAAGTCTTGTTGCTTCATATTGTATTGCTCTAATTAGATGGCTTTTTCCAGTGCCTGCTCCACCAGTTATAAATGTGTGAAGTGGCTCTGGGTTTTGATTTGTAATTTTTTGCAAACACCACTGTCGAATTTGGGTGAAAATGGCCATCTGTTGCTTATTTAAGGATCTGATTAAACTTAAACCCTCTTGTCTGGTTAATGTTTTTGCCTTTTCAAATTGGAGGACATCATCTTTTTAACAGCCAATTCAGGAATTTCTAATAACTCGGCATGGACTTCCCTCATCTCTTTCCACACCCTCTTCCTTATCTTCCAGCCTTTCAAATTGTTGGGCTGGGCAGAGAGCACACCATGCATCTTCCAAATTTGCATTCATGCTGACTTCGCTTTGAATTTCTTCCAAGTCATCAGTATGTTTGTCAAATCTCTTTTATTTTCATCAACTACAGATTTAACAGAACACACTAATGCATTGGAAAGAATTATCTCTCCATTATTGTAAAATTCTTCAAATGCAGTATATGGTGGAGGCATGAGATCGCTGTCTGCACGATAGGGGAGAAACAACTGTAACATACTCTGAAAGAACTGTTCTGGATGTTCAGTTTGAGAGAAACGGGCATAACGAATAACAGCAGGTTGTGTATTAATTCGCTTAGTTATGGCACCGAGAGACTTTTGGAGAAGAATTGGGTTTCGCTGGTTTGACCTTTGCATAATACACGATATTCTGATACAAAAACAGCAATGCACATGTCATTAAATGTACTGTCATCTGGTCTATTCTTATAACGGTCTGTGATGTTAGTCATCCAAATGTCTTTAGATGAACTGCTTTCAATCTGTCTGATGGGTTTTGTAAGACGACAATGTTATCACCTGTAGGAATAAAAGACACTTGCCGGAGTACTCTTTGAGATGCATTCCAGTCACTCGATATGCAGCTTCCTGTGCTGACACCTCACGATTGTTTATATAAACACTGCCCAGTTTTTTCATAGCATCTTTAGCACTCTCATTACCTTCCAATGCTTCCTTTTGTGCATTTCCAAGCAACAAGCCAACTTCTTTCTCATCCTTTGAAATATAGCTCACAATGTAAGCCGCACATGCATAGCCATCAACAACATATTGAATATCAATATTGGCCTCCCATAGCGACAACAAATACCAGTTACCTTGGTTGATCCATACTTCACACACTTCCCTGTTTAAAACAATACATGTATGCCCATCTAAAGCCTGATATGCTTCTTCAAAAGTATGCTGTGTTATTCCGACTTTTATGCGTGCAATTCTGCGGTATTCTCTGCAATTTCATTCTGAAGACCATTTTGTAAATCAGACATGATGGTTTGTGCATTTTCTTTGGACATGCGAGTTGGGTCATCTGGTGGACACACGCACTGTGCCTCTGCATTTTTCAAATGGCATTTTGGACAAATGGGTGTTTGCCGTGCTCTTTGATGAATGTTCTCCGAGATGGTGGGCGTGGGAATTTAAATCTGCAGACGGTCTTATTTTTTGCGACAACTTTTAGAGTGATGTTTTGAGTGGCTCTGTAGAGTTTTAACCATTTCCAATAGTTTGGGATCATTTTCTGGACGCTGGCAGGTTACATGTTTGTCTACAAAAGCAATGACTTCCTCGTCTGTATTTTGATCAATTCTGGGGCATCTTGAACCCAGAAAAGGGCGTGGATGTGGGCAGAGCCTCTTGCCTGGAACTCTACCCGGTAAAAATAATCAACAATTTTTCCAAGGGGATTAGCAGAAGACATGAGAACCAGTCTCATAAAAGAACGCCATCTATAGTCAAACATTTGAGCAGCAACAACAGGATTCTTCCTCAAAAGGTTACACCGCTCAGCCCAGTTCAAATCTTCAACCGCCTGTGTTCTCCTCTTGGATCAAAAGCGCTTCAAGTAAATTTTGCCAGCGAAGGTCAGCTGCACTGAAAGAACAGAACCACGTTGGGATTCCCAGCTGACGATCATGGCGAAGATTTCCGTCGTAGCTTTCCTCCAATATGAGGGTGAACCAAGTATAGGTGACAAAAACGAAACCACCATTAAACTGGAACAACGTGTCTTAAAGTGTTGCAGTCATTGTCCTGAGATTCACTTGTGCCGGTCTTATCAAAATGTCCTTTACGTGTTGCAATAGACACACAAGAAATTACATTATACAAAATCAATGTGCCGTCTCGCATAAAAGGTATTCTAGATTGTTTGCAAATCTAGTGTCAGCATTCAAAAGTCTTAACTTGAAGTATTTTGCTAGAGTGAGTGGATATTTTCTGGGGGTATGGTATGTATTTGTACCGTTTACAAAAATGGTAGGAAAGCATTTGGCTTCATTTGTGTGATCATTTAGTGTGCTCACTGGGTTGTTTCCTTCAGCTGGAGCAACACTGATTACATTATCCAGATATTGGTCTAATGTTTCTTGGCCCAAGTCTAGAGGCATAGAACATGAGTCATTGAAAACGCCGTGCTGTTGGTTATCGTACAGATGCTCATCTTGTGTGGCTTCTTGTGATGGTGGATTTGTACCTTCAACAGCTGGTTCGGCAGTTTCTTCCTTGTCTTGTTCTTCGTCTTCTCGGCCTTCAGGGTCTTCTTCACTGAAATCATTGATCCAATCTTCATTAAACTTGATGTCCTCAAAGTAGTGGTTATTCTGTTTGAGACAGACCAAAGCTTCTCTCAAATACTGAGTGTTCACAAACTGATGCTCATAATGACCTTTATAAACCATTTTGCGCTTAAGTTTCACTTGCACTAAGACAGGAGCCAGTGCGGGCAACAGCTTCTCACAGCATTGAGCCACATCACTCCTTACACAGACAATAGGCCCTCTGATTCCTCGCTGTTTTGTCTTTGGCAAAGTCATGTATTTACAAAACATAATGTTTGGTGAAACAAGATGGGTTTCTACACTGTTTAGTCGTGCAAGTTCCTCTGGTACTGGTGAAAGTTCCAGATTATTACCAGCACACTCAGCCGAACCTTACCTCTAATCATTTTACTGTGACAAGTGTGGCATATGTTTAACTTTCCTGTAGACTTGCATGTTACAAGGCATAGGGCAAGTTGTGTCACACACATGTACATACTTATATGAAATACAAAAATCTATATCTGATTCTGACATTTTCACATAATGTGACCTTTGGCAAACCATAACACCAGTTTGGAAGAAGCGTTTGTGGCACACACAACAGACAAACTGTGGTCCAAATTTTATTCTATTCATGAAAGTTTCCTAACATGGTCCAAACGTTTGGATTTTTCCTTTAGTTGTTGTTTTCTGCTTAGGCTTCTGGATATAACACGTTGCTTATGTTCAGGGTTGCTATATTTGTGCTTACTTACATTTTTCAGTTTGCTGCTGTAGTTTTGATCAGTTGCATATTTATGGATGTATTTAGCTTTTAAGAGTTCACGATGGTCATAATTTGTTGAATATTTTTGATGGCTTAAATTCATTACATTTTGTCTGTGGGTTTCATCTGTTTTATACTTATGAATGCTCTGATTTTTAACCATTTGTCTGTGGATTGGATTGGTCTTATACTTAAGAAGGCTCTGATTTTTAACCATTTGTCTGTGGATTGGATTGGTCTTATACTTAAGAAGGCTCTGATTTTTAACCATTTGTCTGTGGATTGATTTGTCTTATACTTAAGAAGGCTCTGATTTTTAACCATTTGTCTGTGGATTGGATTGGTTTCATACTTAAGAATGCTCTGATTTTTAACCATTTGTCTGTGGATTGGATTGGTTTCATACTTAAGAATGCTCTGATTTTTAACCATTTCTCTGTGGATTGGATTGGTCTTATACTTAAGAAGGCTCTGATTTTTAACCATTTGTCTGTGGATTGGATTGGTCTTATACTTAAGAAGCCTTGTTTGCTGTAAATTCTGTCTATATTTTGGGTTGTTATGATATTTATGTTGTAGCTTAGATAATTTTTGATTCTGTACAAATTGGTCTGTTTGATATTTTGCTTTGTAATGCATATTTCGTTTTGTCATTAGGTATTTAGAGTGCTTGACTGAATTTGTTACACATGTATTCAACTGATCTTGTACAGCAGTTGATATCTTACTGGTGACACTTCTTTGTGAACGGGTATTGTACCGTGGTACATTAACATTAATATCTTTACACAAGCTATAGCAAAACGGCTCATTAGGTTGAGAAACACAGATGACAGTTTCATAGTGATTTTCATTACGATGGTTCAAATAAATGCCAGCATCTGACAGTTGTCCAGTGTTACAACTATACTTAAGCCAGCGATTACTTGTATAAGTATAGATATTGACACCCAAACAATCAGCCATTGCTTGGATTTCAACTTGAGTGGCCCAATTGTGAATTTTATCCATGTTAGTTTTCTGTATGTATTCTTGAACAGAAGAATAACCTTCACATAAATTTATGTATAGATTATGATATTTTTTTAGCTGTTTTACTGCTGCTAATCGAAATCTTCTGTGGTTTTTTTGTGTGCCACAAACTGCCTGAGAAATTGCACGGAAAAAACAGTTACCATCAGCAACAATACTGTCATTTTTACACGGATGGCCCAAACAACCAATAATGTCAACTGGAGGAGAATAATTTTTTTCATAATCCACTTTCAAGGTCTCGCACAGCTGTCTACAGACTTGTTCATGTAAAGGGTTAAAGAACATGGGAGTGATGGTCTCTCCAGTAAACTGTACATCCGAATCAAACATGGCAACATTTTGCATCCTGTCTGGGACAGGAAGACATGGCCTATTCTGATTGTCTGTAGCAAAACATGGAGGATTTTCAACAGCCAGCATTTCCTCATCTGTGACGTCAACTGTACTGCTATTATGACCACCAGCAACAGCAAGCATTTCAGCATCAGAAATCTGAAACTGTACATCCGAATCAAACACAGCAACATTTTGCATCTGACTACCAATGGAAGGATGTGTAGTGGTCAAGTTAACAACTACACCTTGAATTTCAAACTGCCTGTTTTTAAAGCATGCAGCCAATTTGCAAATGCTCATATAACTGTTCAAAACAACCAAAATATGCCACAATGCTTTTGCCCTCAGGATCAGTTTCACCATCAACATTGCGGCAATGAGAATCAACAAGTGCATAGCAACCATTACTTTCAATGATAGCACAAGTGTTGCTACATAGTGTAAGAAGGCAAGAATCATACTGTGAAACAATCTTGGCTAAACCATCTCTTAAGTTAAAACATGCACCAGCTCGAATTAACTCACTATCATTTACATCTACATTTCCTGTTACAGCGTCACCAAATGTAAATGTAAAGTGCTGCCCATCAATAATGTCTTCCTTTGGCAAATCACCAACAGACATAAAAGTAGGTTTATCAGGCTTATGATGCCTAGCGTACATTTGATCACCCAAACAAATCACATGTTCTAAATCCAATTGTGTCCATGTTAACACACTTTTCCTTTTATTCTGGGCAGTGGCAACTAAAGCTATGGGCATGCACTGAGTACCAGGGTGCAGCAAAAAGTCGACACCCTGGTGAAAAGAACCCCTTATTTGGTCTGGGACAGGAAGACAAGGCCTATTCTGATTGTCTGTAACAAAACATGAAGGAGGATTTTCAACAGCCAGCATTTCCTCATCTGTGACGTCAACTGTACTGCTATTATGACCACCAGCAACAGCAAGCATTTCAGCATCAGAAATCTGAAATGTAATGTCACCCTGATTGACAGCCGTTAGCATTTCAACATCAGTTACATCTAATGAAGGAATGGCACAGCGCCCAGCAGTAACACCCAAGACAGAGCAGCTTGCTATAACATCTATGCACGGCGGCCATCAATAGCATAACATGACTTAACTTTGCTGTCTTCATCAGAGCTTGACTGTTGAGCTTGTGGGCTGCATGGGGATGTAGTCTCTGGCAACTGTATGGGCACAAAGTAATAATGTTATTATAGAACTTGATTATGATATTATGCTATTGTAGAAGAAAACATGTAATAGTGATGAATTAATTACCGTGTGCACAAAGACGCCACTCAGGTCTCCTGATGGTGATGGCAGTTCTGGGTAAGTCTGCAGGTCATCCAAGCGCAGCTATTAAAAACAGAAATGTGAATGTAAAATGTTGTAATAATTATATGAAACATTTCATATTAAAAATGTAACCTGACAAGGTATAACAAACCTCAAAAGATGGAGAGTTTCCAAAGGATGCTGGGCTGGTGGCTGCTCGCTGCTCACTGACCTTCTGTGTAAGAAAGAAAATGTAAATAAATAAATAAATGAATAAATAAATAAATAAATAAATAAATAAAATGGGAGCTAGGAACCAACCTGTCGTTTGACATGACACCTTTTCTTTTGGGTCTTTCTACACACGCTGGAAGAAGGCTGAACAATGAAAAAATATAGTTACTTATTTATACATATCCAATAATGGTCAATATGAGTCAGTAGTTTATACCTCAACAAGTCAAAATTACCTTTTCATCCATGGCAGCGGACTCATCACCAGTGGAGGGATGGATCTTCTCCATCTCTACAGCCATGGCAGGGCTAAACATCGTAGGAGACAGGGGGATGTCCTTAAAGTAAAAACAACAAATGGGTTAATAATGAATTCTTTGACAAGAAACTTTAGGGAAAAAAAAAACATTTTACAAACCTGCTGTGCAGGGGATGATTCCTTGGAGATCTTTTGGAAACAAAGAAAAAGGACAGAATTTAATTACTATGTTCACAGTGTAAATATTATAAATGCCAAATGTATACATGAAATGAATGTTAAATTGATATATCCAGACTCTTATGACTCACCTTCCCACGTGCTCGCACACGCTCAAATCCAGAAGGGCTGATGTTGCGTTTTCGAGGTGTGCGCTGCCCAGTGGAAACGCTACCCCTGGTAGGAGAGGCTGGAGGAGGCACAGGCACAGGTGCGGTAGGATGGCGGCGGGGCCTGGTGTAGCTGGGAAAGGGCAGCTTCGAGGGCTGGGAGGAGGGCACTTCAACTCGTTGTAGCAGGCTGCCCGCACATGGTCCATGAGTATGGGCAAACCATGCTCATCACTCAGATGGGTCTGTGTGACATAAAAAAAATAGTTAAAAGCTGCATTTTTAAAATTTTAAAAAGATTCTTCTTCATCATTGTACTTACGCCATCTTTTCCCCACAGTTTGGTGTCAGTCACAGGAAACTTGTCAGCAATAACGTAGTACTTCACCTCTGTATAAATACAGGAAAAGTGTTAATAAAGCAAGTCAATTTAGAGATAAATTAAAATAGAGAGTGTATATAATTACTAACTGGCATCAGCTGCAACACGGAGGTATTCTTGCTGAAGAGCTCTCTGAAAGTCATCGTTGAAACTCAGGCGTGAGGGAAATCCACCACACACACCTGTAAAAGCACAGATTGAATTAATGTAAATATTTAGACAAGAATAAATGAGCAAAAATATAGTGTACCAAAGCACTTGTTTACCTTGTGCCAGGAATCGGTGACACTGTTCAGAAGATCCCCAAAATTGTCAGCTGCCTTCTTTATAGTGGTCTCTCTGGGCAGGTTGGAGGGAGCCAAGAGACAAAGTAAATCTGGCTCTAAAGATTAATTGATACATTAGAAAAGCATGTCTTGATGGGCAGAAAATGTTAAGTCTTCTGCAGTTACATACCTGGGTGGTTTCCCCGCGATCAGCTAACAGCCTTCTCTTCAGATCAGCAGCAGTCGCACCGGGCTGCAGGAGAATCCAAACGACAAGAGACTCTCGAAAGCGCACTCTCTTGTCCACAATGGAACAGAGATGAGAGTCCCCAGCAAACAGTACCAACTGCAAAACACATATATTATAGTACGGAGGTATTAAAATGTAAATGTGCTATGTGGGGAAAAACATTTACCTTTTGCCTGGTCTCTACGGGCATATCCAAAGCGCACCTTTCGATCTTCGGTCCTTAGGATTATACTTTGGTGTAGGACGGAACCCAGTACCTTTTCCTGAATGACAAAATAATTTAAATTATGTATTGTTACAAACAAAAAAGTATTTTAAAAAAAAAGCAAGTGCACACTTACGCTGAGGAGGGTGGGGAGATGCCAGAAGAACATCACCTTCAACTTTCTTCTCCTGCTGCTTAGCCCATCTGAGCTTAGCAGCTGCAGAGAGTCGAGAGGTGTTTGGCATCTGAAAATTTAAAAACAAATCCATTATTTAGGTGACTCTGATTATTACAAAAGAAAGTTTATGGTTCAGATTAGTATTACTATTGTAATAGTGTAGGCAGGGCTCTACAGTGCGCCCATTTCACTCGCATTTGCAAGCAAATATTTCGTCGTGCGAACGAGGAAAATAAAACAGTCGCACCAGTGCGAGTGCTTCTACAGCACAATAAGGAGCTGCGCACAGACGCAACGTGACGAGTTAAACGTTCTAAATGTGTCAAACATTTGGGGCGCACTCACACTAGGACTTCAGAACCGCGCCCAAGCCAGGATCGCCCCTAAAGCGCGACACGCCCAGCGCGAAGCAAGAACCGAGCCGCGTTCGGCACGACACCTCCGACCGCGCACGACCCCAACATACGAAGCTCCACGTGTGCGGCGATATCACTCATACGAACAAACTCCGCTTCAAAACACACCCATGCCCCCTTAAACGAAGAGCGGCACCGCAGCAGGACCCACACCTGTCCCACACTCAGTAGATTCCCTGTGCCGCTGGACTTCCCTCTCTAAAGCCAGAGCTTTGTCTCGGTCTTGTTTAGGACTCGAGCGCATTTGGACTCGATCACGTCACGGACTCGATGTCTGAATACTGAGTGCATCATATTTCATTACGGCCGCTGCTGTCGCCAATAAACTTGTACCAGTGTGCGGGACCTGTGCGCTGGAGCCCGTGGACACTGCACCACCAGCGCGTGGCTCGTCCACAGCGCCACCCTCAGCGTGCGTCACAGGGCAGGTTAAACATCTGCCCTGTGAAAAAAACTAATTTTATGTCAGTGTCCGCACAGAGCAGGCGATATGTGGGCTGAAGCTTGCAAAAGAAAATGCCAAATTAATCTGTTTGTCACAACTCCAGGAATTTGAAAATACAGGTTTAAAAATTCTACCCACTTTATTCACATCGAAGCAGTTTTGTGTAAAGTGCCAGTGGAAGTTCTCTTAAAGAAGAGGTTCTCAAACTGTGGGTAGTGTTGTGTTTTAGTTTTTGTTTTTCCTCGAGTGATGCAGAAAAGAGGAAGCCACTGTCTGTGTGAATGTTCTTGTATGTTAGCTTAGGTCCAAAAAGGGGCACAGAGTGTTTCAGAGTGTCTAAATGAATATTAATCAGATAAAATGGAGACTGATTAAAAACACAGTGATTGTGCAGGAAAAGTAGTCATAATTGTGTTTTTTGTATAAAATTCATTCAAATAAGTTGGTGTGCACAAGTTCTGCACTGTAATAAACGTTCAAAACTAAAACCTATTTGTGCCCCCATTTGTTTTTCTGTGCTCCTAAAATTTTTGACTTAGGGGCACATGTGCTCCTGAAAGAAAAAGTTAGTGTAGAGCCCTGAGTGTAGGGAGATGAGACAAATAGATGAGTGTGTGACTAACTGGAGGAAATAATTTTTCTTTTACACAGAAATTACCTTAGAAATAACTTGGCAATTAAGATACTTAATAAGTCATATCAGAAAACATCAAGTTCTTTCATTTTTAAACAAGTATATTTACTGTAATAAAGAACATGTATTTTGTAGCTTTAGGCTTAATAACATAAAATAGTTCTTACCTTTTTGGCTGAAACACAAAATCAGTTGAATGTGTCTCTGCAGGAATTGTCCAAAATCACAAATTAAACAGAAGGTCTTAGCTAAAGATTTGCAAGAATGAAGGTCTTAGCAAGAGATTCGCAAATATAGTCTTGATGATCCACCTTTTGAGGAAAGGCAAACAGCATTCAATGGCTCAGTGTTGTCCTTTATAGACCTGTCCTGTAGGTGGTAGGTAGATCGAATGTGATTGGTTAGTAAAATAATGTAGAGGCGGAGTTAACTGTTAATCCATCCCACGCCTTCAATCACGCCCTCACAGGAAAATCAGTGACTGTTGATTAGTAAATTTAAACTATTGGTGAGATAGTAAATGTGTAATAGAGTATATATTTTTATGTAGGAACAGGAACCATTCCAAATTAAAAGTTTGTTGTTAGTTATAGCACTATTTACGCTTACAAGAAACTACAAAAGCTCAAATGTGAATGTTGAACAAGACATTAATGTTTAGCTACTGTATTTTGTAAAATTGTTGAGTGTAAAATAAAACCATGCAAACTTTAAATGTGTCTGTTTGTTTAATCAAAAGCACTAAGTTGATCATTTGCAATAGAGTACTTCATGAAATCTTTAATTTTGCTGTAATGACATCAGCATGAGGTATACATAGTAAGACTTCTGCATTCTAATTTAAGCAGTTATTTTTCTAAATGTATACACATATAGTAATGGTATAGAATTAAGCTTTTAGTGAAATACTCTTCCATGTTATATTCCTCTGTGTTGTTATGTGTAAAGCATTTAGTTTACTCCTAGCTTTCCGCTTTTAGTCTATTAGTTATAACACTGTTTCATATTTTCCACACTTCTTTAACAGTTTTAAGTGTAGCAAAATGTATTTTCACATTTTAAGTAGAAAAGTGTCATTCTGAGTGCTTGACTGTTACAAATACCATCCATGCAAACTCCACACAGAAGGGCCCAGGCGACCCGGGGATCGAACCCACAACCTTTCTTGTTGTGAGGCCTGAGTGTTGCCACTCAGCCACCGTGATTTATCTATGCACTTTATAATATTTGACCATTTATGAAATATTGTTGCATTTTAGATTTAAATGATTTGCTCCAATTGTTTGCATTTTGTAAAGTATTTTGAGTTTTGTAATATTCTTGACGTGTGCTGCTGACCTCTTTCTTTAAAAAAATACAGTTTCAGAAAACATAATTGGACAAATCCCATGATATAATTGTAGAAATATTTGTATGAATTCATCGTATGCACTTTGTGTATTTGAAAATATTGTTTATAGGCTGCAGTCTTCAGTAGTGATCTCTTTTGGAACAGAGACAGGTATTGTAACAGTCTAAGGCAGTTACCTCTATTATCACGTGAATAGGTACACCAGAGTGTTGTCTATTCACTTTATAATACAGGTAATTGAGTGCTGTCTGATGGTGCTGTCTGACTCAATGAATGGGGCTTTTCACATGTTTATGAAGGCTGTTGGTGCAATTGTTGAGACAACTTTTAGAAACTGCATTTTGTCCAGATTCTACCAGTGCAATTACATGTATTTTAATGTAAGCAGTTATTTTTGTGTAGGCATAGGTAGTGATGGTAAATAACAGTAATTATTTTAGTGAAATACTCTTCCATGTTATATTCCTGTGTTATGTGTAAAGAATGTAGTATACCCCATCTGCTTGTGGTTTATAATTTATAGCACTATTTAACATTGTTTTATTATAATGTAGTAATTTCCTACAATAATATTTCCTACTCATGTGCAAAAGTGAAGTTAATTTGTTTTATGTCAACTTTTGCTCCATCGTTCTGTTTTTCTTTAAGTTTCTGAATAGCCTGTTTTTGTGTGTGTGTAAAATCCATGTCTTGCAGACAGAACCCCTGGCAAAGGGAGAATTTGTCAAGTGGGAAAAAGTTTATTTGGTCCAAAGAAGTGAAGAAGCAAATTGGATGAGTTTGTGGAATGTGTTGGACTAAATAAACCTTTTGTCCAGGTGATAAACTGAATGTCTCCCTCTCAGTGCCATTACATGTATTTTAATGTAAGCAGTTATATTTGTAAGTGTAATGCACTTACACAGTTTGGAATATGAACATGTCTGTTTGATGAAAGTTTTGGTTATCAATATTTTGTATCTGTTTGTGGAGTCACATAATGGAACAACAGGAAATCCTTCAAAGTGTGGTACAGAATCAAATCATTCAGTTTGAATAATTTGACGTGATTAAACAATGGATTATTAAGGTCATGAAATCTGGCATTATAAATAGTTCTTATTGTTTTGTTTTTTTTGTTTGTTTTTTTGTTTCAGTAATGGTTCTATTGGGGTTCTATAGTCATTGTCCAAATTTCTGCACAATATGTTACATGTGGTGAAATCAGTGAACAGTAAAGCATGTGTAGGGATCTGTGATCCAAAACATTTGTTTAATACTGCGTATAAGGCGTAGTCCAAGTCTGAAAATATATGAAATATAAACTACAATATCTGATGTAAGTACTGATAGGACCTGACATAGAAGGAAATTATGATTGGACCATTTGCATGTATCTGAAATATTCTTTTGAGGGCGTAAATTGTGTAAATCTAGTTGAAAAAGAGGCAAGTTGATACGTTCAGTCATTAGCCAATCACAGTAACTGGCAAAAAAAGAGGCGTGAACACTTCAGTGAATTTAAATCATAAATTAGGCAGTAACAAGAGATACAGCATTTGGTATTTCCACGTGATTGTGGTCTTCACATTGAACAAGATCTTCTGACTAAACAAGGCACGCTTGACTGTTATGTTTAATGCACAACTGTAATTGCTGTGGATCATGGTTTTATACTGAAAATGCTTTGTTTTACATGTTTCAGAGTTGTTCAATGGCTGCGTTACCTTCACCGAGTAAATTACCTGGGGCATCCAACGAGAAGACCAAGGAATTCGACAGGAATTACAAGAATTAAATGTAAGTTAAAAGAGAGTGGGGAAAACATAGATTTTAGTCCTGAAATAATGTTTATTTTATTGATTTCTTTACAGTACAAAATGAGAGATGCTCAGATACCACTAAGAAACAAGCAAGCGGCAGTCCTGGAAATGTCGAAACATCACTTGAATGTTATAAAAGATTAGAGAGGAGAATGAAAGCAAATGAACAACGGCTGGCGTTTTGGATCGCTAAATTCAAAACAAGAGGAGCTCCAAGAGTCAAGTGAGTATTTAATAGTATATATTGGTATACAAAACTGAATGTTGTACAGCTTTGTTCAACTCTTTAAACTGTCTCTCCTTAGATACTTCTTTGAACAAGACGCTACAAGAAACTACAAAAGCTCAAATGTGAATGTTGAACAAGACATTAATGTTTAGCTACTGTATTTTGTAAAATTGTTGAGTGTAAAATAAAACCATGCAAACTTTAAATGTGTCTGTTTGTTTAATCAAAAGCACTAAGTTAATCATTCTTCTCTTTTGCAATAGTACTTCATGAAATCTTTAATTTTGCTGTAATGACATCAGCATGAGGTATACATAGTAAGACTTCTGCATTCTAATTTAAGCAGTTATTTTTCTAAATGTATACACATATAGTAATGGTATAGAATTAAGCTTTTAGTGAAATACTCTTCCATGTTATATTCCTCTGTGTTGTTATGTGTAAAGCATTTAGTTTACTCCTAGCTTTCCGCTTAGTCTATTAGTTATAACACTGTTTCATATTTTCCACACTTCTTTAACAGTTTTAAGTGTAGCAAAATGTATTTTCACATTTTAAGTAGAAAAGTGTCATTCTGAGTGCTTGACTGTTACAAATACCATCCATGCAAACTCCACACAGAAAGGCCCAGGCGACCGGGATCGAACCCACAACCTTCTTGTTGTGAGGCCTGAGTGTTGCCACTCAGCCACCGTATTTATCTATGCACTTTATAATATTTGACCATTTATGAAATATTGTTGCATTTTAGATTTAAATGATTTGCTCCAATTGTTTGCATTTTGTAAAGTATTTTGAGTTTTGTAATATTCTTGACGTGTGCTGCTGACCTCTTTCTTTAAAAATACAGTTTCAGAAAACATAATTGGACAAATCCCATGATATAATTGTATAAATATTTGTATGAATTCATCGTATGCACTTTGTGTATTTGAAAATATTGTTTATAGCATGCAGTCTTCAGTAGTGATCTCTTTTGGAACAGAGACAGGTATTGTAACAGTCTAAGGCAGTTACCTCTATTATCACGTGAATAGGTACACCAGAGTGTTGTCTATTCACTTTATAATACAGGTAATTGAGTGCTGTCTGATGGTGCTGTCTGACTCAATGAATGGGGCTTTTCACATGTTTATGAAGGCTGTTGGTGCAATTGTTGAGACAACTTTTAGAAACTGCATTTTGTCCAGATTCTACCAGTGCAATTACATGTATTTTAATGTAAGCAGTTATTTTTGTGTAGGCATAGGTAGTGATGGTAAATAACAGTAATTATTTTAGTGAAATACTCTTCCATGTTATATTCCTGTGTTATGTGTAAAGAATGTAGTATACCCCATCTGCTTGTGGTTTATAATTTATAGCACTATTTAACATTGTTTTATTATAATGTAGTAATTTCCTACAATAATATTTCCTACTCATGTGCAAAAGTGAAGTTAATTTGTTTTATGTCAACTTTTGCTCCATCGTTCTGTTTTTCTTTAAGTTTCTGAATAGCCTGTTTTTGTGTGTGTGTAAAATCCATGTCTTGCAGACAGAACCCCTGGCAAAGGGAGAATTTGTCAAGTGGGAAAAAGTTTATTTGGTCCAAAGAAGTGAAGAAGCAAATTGGATGAGTTTGTGGAATGTGTTGGACTAAATAAACCTTTGTCCAGGTGATAAACTGAATGTCTCCTCTCAGTGCCATTACATGTATTTTAATGTAAGCAGTTATATTTGTAAGTGTAATGCACTTACACAGTTTGGAATATGAACATGTCTGTTTGATGAAAGTTTTGGTTATCAATATTTTGTATCTGTTTGTGGAGTCACATAATGGAACAACAGGAAATCCTTCAAAGTGTGGTACAGAATCAAATCATTCAGTTTGAATAATTTGACGTGATTAAACAATGGATTATTAAGGTCATGAAATCTGGCATTATAAATAGTTCTTATTGTTTTGTTTTTTTTGTTTGTTTTTTGTTTCAGTAATGGTTCTATTGGGGTTCTATAGTCATTGTCCAAATTTCTGCACAATATGTTACATGTGGTGAAATCAGTGAACAGTAAAGCATGTGTAGGGATCTGTGATCCAAAACATTTGTTTAATACTGCGTATAAGGCGTAGTCCAAGTCTGAAAATATATGAAATATAAACTACAATATCTGATGTAAGTACTGATAGGGACCTGACATAGAAGGAAATTATGATTGGACCATTTGCATGTATCTGAAATATTCTTTTGAGGGCGTAAATTGTGTAAATCTAGTTGAAAAAGAGGCAAGTTGATACGTTCAGTCATTAGCCAATCACAGTAACTGGCAAAAAAAGAGGCGTGAACACTTCAGTGAATTTAAATCATAAATTAGGCAGTAACAAGAGATACAGCATTTGGTATTTCCACGTGATTGTGGTCTTCACATTGAACAAGATCTTCTGACTAAACAAGGCACGCTTGACTGTTATGTTTAATGCACAACTGTAATTGCTGTGGATCATGGTTTTATACTGAAAATGCTTTGTTTTACATGTTTCAGAGTTGTTCAATGGCTGCGTTACCTTCACCGAGTAAATTACCTGGGGCATCCAACGTAGAAGACCAAGGAATTCGACAGGAATTACAAGAATTAAATGTAAGTTAAAAGAGAGTGGGGAAAACATAGATTTTAGTCCTGAAATAATGTTTATTTTATTGATTTCTTTACAGTACAAAATGAGAGATGCTCAGATACCACTAAGAAACAAGCAAGCGGCAGTCCTGGAAATGTCGAAACATCACTTGAATGTTATAAAAAGATTAGAGAGGAGAATGAAAGCAAATGAACAACGGCTGGCGTTTTTGGATCGCGAAATTCAAAAACAAGAGGAGCTCCAAGAGTCAAGTGAGTATTTAATAGTATATATTGGTATACAAAACTGAATGTTGTACAGCTTTGTTCAACTCTTTAAACTGTCTCTCCTTAGATACTTCTTTGAACAAGACGCTACAAGAAACTACAAAAGCTCAAATGTGAATGTTGAACAAGACATTAATGTTTAGCTACTGTATTTTGTAAAATTGTTGAGTGTAAAATAAAACCATGCAAACTTTAAATGTGTCTGTTTGTTTAATCAAAAGCACTAAGTTAATCATTCTTCTCTTTTGCAATAGTACTTCATGAAATCTTTAATTTTGCTGTAATGACATCAGCATGAGGTATACATAGTAAGACTTCTGCATTCTAATTTAAGCAGTTATTTTTCTAAATGTATACACATATAGTAATGGTATAGAATTAAGCTTTTTAGTGAAATACTCTTCCATGTTATATTCCTCTGTGTTGTTATGTGTAAAGCATTTAGTTTACCCTAGCTTTCCGCTTTTAGTCTATTAGTTATAACACTGTTTCATATTTTCCACACTTCTTTAACAGTTTTAAGTGTAGCAAAATGTATTTTCACATTTTAAGTAGAAAAGTGTCATTCTGAGTGCTTGACTGTTACAAATACCATCCATGCAAACTCCACACAGAAAGGCCCAGGCGACCCGGGGATCGAACCCACAACCTTCTTGCTGTGAGGCCTGAGTGTTGCCACTCAGCCACCGTATTTATCTATGCACTTTATAATATTTGACCATTTATGAAATATTGTTGCATTTTAGATTTAAATGATTTGCTCCAATTGTTTGCATTTTGTAAAGTATTTTGAGTTTTGTAATATTCTTGACGTGTGCTGCTGACCTCTTTCTTTAAAAAAATACAGTTTCAGAAAACATAATTGGACAAATCCCATGATATAATTGTATAAATATTTGTATGAATTCATCGGATGCACTTTGTGTATTTGAAAATATTGTTTATAGCATGCAGTCTTCAGTAGTGATCTCTTTTGGAACAGAGACAGGTATTGTAACAGTCTAAGGCAGTTACCTCTATTATCACGTGAATAGGTACACCAGAGTGTTGTCTATTCACTTTATAATACAGGTAATTGAGTGCTGTCTGATGGTGCTGTCTGACTCAATGAATGGGGCTTTTCACATGTTTATGAAGGCTGTTGGTGCAATTGTTGAGACAACTTTTAGAAACTGCATTTTGTCCAGATTCTACCAGTGCAATTACATGTATTTTAATGTAAGCAGTTATTTTTGTGTAGGCATAGGTAGTGATGGTAAATAACAGTAATTATTTTAGTGAAATACTCTTCCATGTTATATTCCTGTGTTATGTGTAAAGAATGTAGTATACCCCATCTGCTTGTGGTTTATAATTTATAGCACTATTTAACATTGTTTTATTATAATGTAGTAATTTCCTACAATAATATTTCCTACTCATGTGCAAAAGTGAAGTTAATTTGTTTTATGTCAACTTTGCTCCATCGTTCTGTTTTTCTTTAAGTTTCTGAATAGCCTGTTTTTGTGTGTGTGTAAAATCCATGTCTTGCAGACAGAACCCTGGCAAAGGAGAATTTGTCAAGTGGGAAAAAGTTTATTTGGTCCAAAGAAGTGAAGAAGCAAATTGGATGAGTTTGTGGAATGTGTTGGACTAAATAAACCTTTTGTCCAGGTGATAAACTGAATGTCTCCCTCTCAGTGCCATTACATGTATTTTAATGTAAGCAGTTATATTTGTAAGTGTAATGCACTTACACAGTTTGGAATATGAACATGTCTGTTTGATGAAAGTTTTGGTTATCAATATTTTGTATCTGTTTGTGGAGTCACATAATGGAACAACAGGAAATCCTTCAAAGTGTGGTACAGAATCAAATCATTCAGTTTGAATAATTTGACGTGATTAAACAATGGATTATTAAGGTCATGAAATCTGGCATTATAAATAGTTCTTATTGTTTTGTTTTTTTTGTTTGTTTTTTTGTTTCAGTAATGGTTCTATTGGGGTTCTATAGTCATTGTCCAAATTTCTGCACAATATGTTACATGTGGTGAAATCAGTGAACAGTAAAGCATGTGTAGGGATCTGTGATCCAAAACATTTGTTTAATACTGCAATTTTTTTGGTATTTGATATGAAAGAATAAATTGTCAGATAACACATATTGGTTGTAAACAATAAAAATTCAAATGCAAAGTCCGCCTCTTTTCCCCATCCAATCTTGCTTCAGGAAATATATCAGGGGGTGTGTCATTATGTTAGACCTATAAAGGAGAGAATGAAAGAGTCACGAACACAAGGAGGAGACACCTAAGACCCAACAAAACAAGAAAGACAGAAAGAATCACCTGTACAACATAAGGTATGTTTTGCCTCTTTCTAAATTATTTCAATGATTTGACTTGATTAGTTTAATGTAATGTGTGTCTATTTTTGTAAAATCAGAATGGCAACATTTACCACGAGTGAGCTGCCACCAGCATGTGGTAAATTATCCCACAGTATTCAAAAAGTTGGTTCTGCTAAATGTAAGTTGTTTTGACAAAAGTAATGTATTTGTGCAAATTCCTATTTTTTACCAAATCTGTAACTTATCTTAATTTAATTTGTGTGTTTCTGTTTTACAGTACCAAATGCATGATGGAATAATTAGCAACTTTGAGAAGTCAGAGCTGTTTTACAATTATAGCTCTGACTTTCTTCAAATATATGACAATATTATATGTCATGTAAAAAGAGAAGAGGAGGAGATTTGTAAAAAACAACAAAAACTACACACACTAAAGGATAAATATCAAGACATCTTGGAAAGTGTTTTTGCCAATGGTAATTTGTTTTGTTTTTAGTTGCAACTTTAAATAAGAACTGTTCTAAATGAAATGCTCTGTCATTAGATCTAGAAGAAGAAAAAGAAGACCAGGCTGGAGCGTCTTGCTCCATGTTGTCCACAAATCCCCCCTCTGCACCTGTGGTGGCCCCTAAGGAGCCTGGAGAGAGTGTGAGCCACAGTGACCGAGTCCCTGAAGAAGCTGATGGTAATTAACCTTTTCATGATTTTATCCCAATTATTCCCAAATTTTTCCCAGACACATAATTTCTCATTAGTATCCCTTTGAAACAATCAGTCATAATTATTAGAAATTTTGATGGAAAAGTGTGTGGAAAAAAGGGTGTTTTATGATCGGTCACAATTGTGACCGGTGTGATACTGTGTTGTATCAACCATTGGACTGACTGAATATAGGTCTATTTGACCTGTGCAGTGTGTGTGTGTGTGTGTGTGTGTTTGTGTGTGTATATGTGTGTGTCTGTGTATATATATATATATATATATATATATGTATGTGTGTATGTGTGTGTGCGTGTCTGTGTGTGTGTATATATATATATATATATATATATATATATGTGTGTGTCTGTGTGTGTGTGTTTGTGTGTGTGTGTATATATATATATGTATATATGTATATATATATATATATATATATATATATATATATATATATATATATATATATATATATTTGGTTAAGAACTGTTCTAAATGAAATGCTCTGTCATTAGATGTAGAAGAAGAAAAAGAAAACCAGGCTGGAGCGTCTTGCTCCATGTTGTCCACAAATCCCCCCTCTGCACCTGTGGTGGCCCCTAAGGAGCCTGGAGAGAGTGTGAGCCACAGTGACCGAGTCCCTGAAGAAGCTGTAGGGTGCACCAGTGAGGAGTCACCATCCAAAGCTGTTGTTTTATAAAAATAATTTTTGTTATGTTCATTTTAAATGTTTGGTAGCAATACTATCCAAGTAAAATATGTGTGAATTTAGTTTATAGTTACTTCATATTTATTTTGTATAGATTTTAGGTTATTTCATAATTATAACATAAAAAAATATTTTTGCAATATTATAAAAAATACTTATTGTTGTATTTATTTTAAATGTTTGTGTAGTATTAATATCATAGTAATTATTGTTCAATAAAGACTTCAAAAACAAAAAGAAAAACTTTTTGTTTATAATCAATTTGAGATTCACATTTCAGGACAATCAGACTGAGCATGTGCATGTAATCATATATATATGGTTAAGAACTGTTCTAAATCAAATGCTCTGTCATTAGATGTATTCCCCAAATTTGGTCCAAATCCGATAATGTTGACGTTACACTAGGTGGCGCTACAGAGTTCAGTTTTATTAGATTTCATGTTTCATCATATTCAGGACGGGATCACACAATAGTGATGTCAGTTTGAGCTCTGTAGGCCAAAGCCTGTGGCCATGAGAGGTCCGGAAAGGAAGGTGTTATTCGCTTGCGTGCTACGGACAAACCATGAGGAAGTGTGCAAAAAAAAAAAATAATGCGTGTGTGGACTCACGTCTGTAGGTGTGACATGTCACATTTGAGCTCGTTTGGACCAAAAACCAGAGACTTGATGACTTTTGCGGACACGCAGTTAAAACGGCTGCGTGACAAGTTAAACGTTCTAAATGTATCAAACATTAGGGGCAAACTTACACTAGGACTTCAGAATCGTGCCCAAGCCTGGATCGCCCCTAATGCGCGACACGCTTTCCCAGCGCGAGCGCAACCGAACACCTCCGACCGCGCACGACCCCAGCGTACGAGCTCCGCGTGTGCGGCGATATCACTCATAGAACAAACTCCGCTTCAAAACACACCCATGCCGCTTAAACGAGGCGCGCCCCGCAGCAGGACCCACACCTGTCCCACTCACAGACACCCTGTGCCACTTCCTCCTCCACTAAAGCGAGAGCTTTGTCTTGGTTTTGTCTCGGGCTCGAGCGCATTTGGACTCAGTCTCGTCACGGACTCAAGGTCTGAATACTGAGTGCGATCATATTTCATTACTGCCAATTCTTTCGGCAATAAACTTGTGCCGATGTGCGGAACCTATGCGCTGGAGCACGCAATCACTCCATGCGGCACCGCCAGTGCGCGGCTTGTCCACCACTGCGCGCACCCAGAAGGTCCCTAAAAGGCACCTAAAAAGAACATGTGTTCAAACTTCACTGATGTACCCAGCTCAGTAACCAATCAATATACTCAATGTGGTGCTTGTGTGTTCACTTGTTTTACATGTTTTACCTTTTACTTGTTTTACTACAAGTTGCAGTTCTCTCAGATGGAGACTTAGGCAATAAAAAGCTGCCTTTAAGGACAGCCTTTCTGGTTGTTTTTTTTCCTGCACTGTACCGAAAATATACTGAACCGTGGGGTCTGTAACAAAGTACATACCGTACCGTGAATTTTGTGTATCGTGCCACCCCTACTCCTGAGTGTTACCTCTGCTCCTGTCATTGTGTCCTGAGTGTGTCCTCTGCTCATGTCAGTGTGTCCTGAGTGTGTCCTCTGCTCCTGTCATTGTGTCCTGAGTGTTACCTCTGCTCCTGTCATTGTGTCCTGAGTGTGTCCTCTGCTCCTGTCATTGTGTCCTGAGTGTGTCCTTTGCTCATGTCAGAGTGTCCTGAGTGTGTCCTCTGCTCATGTCAGTGTGTCCTGAGTGTGTCCTCTGCTCATGTCAGTGTGTCCTGAGTGTGTCCTCTGCTCATGTCAATGTGTCCTGAGTGTGTCCTCTGCTCATGTCAGTGTGTTTTGACTGTGTCCACTGCTCCTTTCCTGTGTCCTGAGTGTCTCAGGACACAGTTTGTGGGGGGGAGTATTTGCCCCCTTTGTGGACAACCATGGAAAATACCCCATATCCATAATGTATTTTTTTGGATGGAGACATGCATAGAATGTATTCCCCAAATCTGGTACAAATCTGATCACGTTGACGTTTCATGTCTGGGTAGGGGGCGCTACAGAGTTCACTTTTCTATATACTTTATAGTGTATTATATTCAGGTCATGATCAGGCATTAATGATTAAAATTTCAGCATTTCAGACGAACTCTGTGCGTGTAGTAATTTTGGAACTATTTATTGGGGGAGTCTTTGAGCCCCTCCTGGCCAACCGTGGGAAACACCCCATATCCATAATATATTTTTTTGCTTGCTTTGATAAAGAGAAATGAATACCCAAATTTGGTACAAATCCAATGATGTTGACGTTTCTTGTATAGGCTAGGTGGCGCTATAGAGTGACTTTTCATATGCTTTATAGTTTATTATAATCAAGCCCTAATCAGGCATTAGTGATTCAAATTTCAGCACGATCAGATAAAGCCTGTGTGTGTAGGTATTTTTTTTACTATTTTTTAATTGAGTCTTTGTGCCCCTGGTGGCAAACAATGAAAATTGCACCATTTCCATAATATAAGATTTTGCTTGAAATCATGCATAGAATTTAATCCCCAAATTTGGTACAAATCCGATAATGTTAACGTTTCACGTATACACTAGGTGGCGCTACAGAGTTCACTTTTATTATATTTCATATTTCATCACATTCAGGCCGGGATCACACAATCGTGATGTGAGTTTGAGCTCTGTAGGCCAAAGCCTGTGGCCGTGAGAGGTCATCAAAGAAACAGGAAACGAAGGTGTTATTCGCCGGGCGCATACGGACAAACCGTGAAAAACTGCGCTGAGAAAAATGATGGCGTTTGTGGACCCACATCTGTAGATGTGACGTGTCAAATCTGAGCTCGTTTGGACCAAAACCAAGACACTTGAAGACTTTGGCGTACACGCAGTCAAAACGGCAGTGAATTTTTGATCCAATATGGCCGACTTCCTGTTGGTCATAGGGCGGTGTGACAATGACATTTTCTGCTTGTCTCCTTGTTTTCTATCACTGTCCCGAATTTTGTTGGCCTACGCCAAAATATGCTTTTCAGCTCCCCATAGGCTTTCAATTTTTGACTTTTCCAGGGGGCGCTGTCGAGTAGGGGCACTTTGGGCATTGTCGCGATGCCCGTTTTATCAAATTTTTCGCCGGGCCGGTCGATCTGATACCCCCATGTGAGACTTTTCGTCGATGTTCAGGGGGTCAAAAATGCGATCATTTTGGCGGAAGAATAATAATAATAATAATAATAATAATAAAAAGAAACCGAGCAAGAACAATACCCCTCGCCATTAACTTCGTTAACTGGCGAGGGCCAATAAAAAGAAACCAACGAAGAACAATACCCCTCGCCATTAACTTCGTTAACTGGCGAGGGCCAATAATAATAATAATTAAAGCCGCTCGCGGCAATGATGGCCCTCGCCCCGGTGCGCAAGCCCATGCCAGGCAACCGCCGAGGACTCGTGACCGCCCTGACACGACACTCTCTCCTCCCGACAGCTCGTCCCCCAGAAAAGTTACATAGTGCACCTTTAAACATATTTTGGGGGGGAGTATTTGCGCCCTTGGTCGTGGACACGCATAGAATTTAATACCCATATTTGGTACAAATCCGATAATGTTGATGTTTCATGTTTGAGTAGGGGGCGCTATAGAGTTCACTTTTCATATACTTTATAGTGTATTATATTCAGTCCATGTTCAAGCTTTAGTGATTCAAATTTCAGCACAATCAGACAAAGTCTGTGTGTGTAGTAATTTTTGAACTATTTATTGGGGGAGTCTTTGCGCCCCTGCTGGCCAACCGTGGGAAACACCCCATATCCATAATATATTTTTTTGCTTGCTTTGATACAGAGAATTGAATACCCAAATTTGGTACAAATCCGATAATGTTGACGATTCTTGTATAGGCTAGGTGGCGCTATAGAGTAACTTTTCATATGCTTTATAGTTTATTATAATCAAGCCCTAATCAGGTATTAGTGATTCAAATTTCAGCACGATCAGACAAAGCCTGTGTGTGCAGGCATTTTTTTACTATTTTTTTATTGAGTCTTTGCGCCCCTGGTGGCGAACAATGAAAATTGCACCATTTCCATAATATAAGATTTTGCTTGAAATCATGCATAGAATTTAATCCCCAAATTTGGTACAAATCCGATAATGTTGACGTTTCTTGTATAGGCTAGGTGGCGCTATAGAGTAATTTTTCATATGCTTTATAGTTTATTATAATCAAGCCCTAATCAGGTATTAGTGATTCAAATTTCAGCACGATCAGACAAAGCCTGTTTGTGTAGGCATTTTTTAACTATTTTTTTATTGAGTCTTTGCACCCCTGGTGGCGAACAATGAAAATTGCACCATGTCCATAATATAAGATTTTGCTTGAAATCATGCATAGAATTTAATCCCCAAATTTGGTCCAAATCCGATAATGTTGACGTTTCACGTATACACTAGGTGGCGCTACAGAGTTCACTTTTATTATATTTCATATTTCATCACATTCAGGCCGGGATCACACAATAGTTATGTGAGTTTGAGCTCTGTAGGCCAAAGCCTGTGGCCGTGAGAGGTCATCAAAGAAACAGGAAACGAAGGCGTTATTCGCCGGCGTGCTACGGACAAACCGTGAAAAACTGCGCTGAGAAAAATGATGCGTTTGTGGACCCACATCTGTAGATGTGACGTGTCAAATCTGAGCTCGTTTGGACCAAATCCAAGACACTTGAAGACTTTGGCGTACACGCAGTCAAAACGGCGGTGAATTTTTGATTCAATATGGCCGACTTCCTGTTGGTCATAGGGCGGTGTGACAATGACATTTTCTGCTTGTCTCCTTGTTTTCTATCACTGTCCTGAATTTTGTCGGCCTACGCCAAAATATGCTTTTCAGCTCCCCATAGGCTTTCAATTTTTGACTTTTCCAGGGGGCGCTGTCGAGTAAGGGCACTTTGGGCATTGTCGCGATGCCCGTTTTATCAAATTTTTCGCCGGGCCGGTCGATCTGATACCCCCATGTGAGACTTTTCGTCGATGTTCAGGGGGTCAAAAATGCGATCATTTTGGCGGAAGAATAATAATAATAATAATAATAATAATAATAATAAAAAGAAACCAACGAAGAACAATACCCCTCGCCACTTCGTTAGGCGAGGGCCAATAATAATAATAATATAGCGTAAGAAACCGAGCAAGAACAATACCCCTCGCCATTAACTTCGTTAACTGGCGAGGGCCAATTAAAGCCGCTGGCGGCAATGATGGCCCTCGCCCCGGCGCGCACGTCCCTCTGATGCGACCGCCGAGGACTCGTGACAGCCCTGGCATGACACTCTCTCCTCCCGACAGCTCGTCTATTAGAAAAATTACATAGTGCACCTTTAAATGTTTCTTAAAACTCATTGCACTCCTGCTGGGCAATCGTGACAAATGACACAGGGCCATAATACAACATATTTTTTGGTTTGTAATCATGCATAGAATGTAATTCCCAAATTTGGTCCAAATCCGATAATGTTGACGTTTCACGTATACACTAGGTGGCGCTACAGAGTTCACTTTTATTATATTTCATATTTCATCACATTCAGGCCGGGATCACACAATAGTGATGTGAGTTTGAGCTCTGTAGGCCAAAGCCTGTGGCCGTGAGAGGTCATCAAAGAAACAGGAAACTAAGGCGGGGGAGTCTTTGCGCCCCTGCTGGCCAACCGTGGGAAACACCCCATATCCATAATATATTCTTTTGCTTGCTTTGATACAGAGAATTTAATCCCCAAATTTGGTACAAATCCGATAATGTTGACGTTTCTTGTATAGGCTAGGTGGCGCTATAGAGTAACTTTTCATATGCTTTATAGTTTATTATAATCAAGCCCTAATCAGGTATTAGTGATTCAAATTTCAGCACAATCAGACAAAGCCTGTGTGTGTAGGCATTTTTAACTATTTTTTTATTGAGTCTTTGCGCCCCTGGTGGCAAACAATGAAAATTGCACCATTTCCGTAATATAAGATTTTGCTTGAAATCATGCATAGAATTTAATCCCCAAATTTGGTCTAAATCCGATAATGTTGACGTTTCACGTATACACTAGGTGGCGCTATAGAGTTCACTTTTATTATATTTCATATTTCATCACATTCAGGCCGGGATCACACAATAGTGATGTGAGTTTGAGCTCTGTAGGCCAAAGCCTGTGGCCGTGAGAGGTCATCAAAGAAACAGGAAACGAAGGTGTTATTCGCCGGCGTGCTACCGACAAACCGTGAAAAAGTGCGCTGAGAAAAATGATGGCGTTTGTGGACCCACATCTGTAGATGTGACGTGTGAAATCTGAGCTCGTTTGGACCAAAACCAAGACACTTGAAGACTTTGGCGTACACGCAGTCAAAACGGCGGTGAATTTTTGATCCAATATGGCCGACTTCCTGTTGGTCATAGAGACGTGCTCCTATTCATCTTTTGGCTTGTCTCAGGGTTCTCTGTCACTGTCCCAAATTTCGTTTCCCTGCGACAAACTTTGCTTGTCCCCTCTCCCATAGGGGTCCAATTCTAGGGGGCGCCGTTGAGTGGGGTCACTTTGGTCATTGTTGCAATCTCCGTTTTATCGAATTTTTCGCCGGGCCGGTCGATTCTATACCCCCATGTGAGACTTTTCGTCGACGTTCAGGGGGTCAAAAATGCGATCATTTTGGCGGAAGAGGAATAATAATAATAATAATAATAATAATAATAATAATAATAATAATAATAAAGAAACCAACGAAGAACAATACCCCTCGCCATTAACTTCGTTAACTGGCGAGGGCCAATAAGCTAATTAAAGAGAGCAAGAAGATTTCAGGACCGACCCCCAGGCCCTCCGGTTTTCCCATTAACCATAGGGAAAAAAGTGCACCATATGTAAAATCCTCAAGCTAAGGCAGTCCTGACCAAACAAAGCTCAAAATCTGGAGAATGGTCCCTGGGTAATGCAGTGCTCACTGCTCCTGACAAGTTGACAGTATCGAAGGATGGGTCAAATGCAGAGGACAATTTTTTTTTTATTATAGACATTTACAGGACAAAATGTACCAGCCACATGTATTTCAATATATTTCATCTTATTTTGTGCTTCTGTGCTGTAGTTACAGTCGTAATCACCTTGAAACACAAAAGTCGCATTGTCCTCGTCACGCCGCTGTTGAAAAACTCATTATAAAGAATGTATCTCAAAAGAATGACACATTTAGGAAACTGTACAGTCTGTAGACCTAAGGAGCTATTGAACTGCTCCTGACTGACTGCACTTTTATAGTGCACATGTTTAATTCTGCATCCATCTTTTATCCCTTCTGTCCTCTAACATTGACTTATTTACCTTGCCCTGAAATGCCCCTTTCTTTAGTTTTCTTCAAGTTTTTAAGTTATAGCGACACAAATGGAGAGCTACTAAAAGGTTTCTGACCAAGGACACTGTAAATGTTGGAGCCTTATATTTAAAAAATACATATTTGTATACAATCTATAAGTAAGGCTAGGTATTGTTAAACAGCATAGAAACTGCAAACAAATATATTATTAGTTTATTTATTTGTTTATCTGGGATGTCATTAATTCAGTATAGATAAAATGTATGTAAAAGTAAAAAATAATGTATTGTAAACTAGGTATTATTGTAAGTGGTACCAAGAAATGTAATAGTGCCCAGCCTTAATTACAAACCAGAGGTGTGAGGGAGGGCATCTGATGTAAGTCAATATGTCATCTAAGCAGACAATTTGATTTGGCTTCCCTGATCTGAAAAGCAAAAAGAAAAGATGCCGTATTTGACAACACATCTGAGGAAATTATCCGAGTCTGTTTTCATATTTATAATGATCATGAACATAACAAGAGCCATGTGAATGTGTTTGTTTGCACTTTGCTATCTGAACCCACTAATCTAGTCCCACACAACAATTTCTCATCTAAATAAATCAACACTGCTTCTGTCTGATATAATTATCATGCCTGACAGGCCGCGCTTGTGAGCAAACTGGAAACACCTGTAAAAGTAAGCTACAGCCAGAAGCTTCATATCACAAATTAACTGGAGGAAAGCACTAAAATCTGAATGAATTAAATAGTTGTGCGGCACATGTTTATTGCTTGTTGATGCGTGCACCTGCATATCTGACTTGGCGGTCTGCTTTATCTGCTGCTTTGAAGTGAAGAAGCCAGTTTAGCTTGAGTATTAAGCAAATATGTGTTAAACTTATTGGAAAGCGAAACATGTTTAAAGTGTGCGATTTCCAGAGCGTTTTGTTTCCTCAAGCTAGTGTCATCTATCTCCCTCCACACAGCAGCACCAGAGACAATGGCTCATTAAGATAGCCTGGTGTCAAATGCCCAAAGGTGGGTAAATAACATCACAGGCACAGGTTCAAGTGTTCACACAAACAGGGATTTTGATCTCCAGGATCTGACAGAGTGCAGCGTTCAAAGGAGTTCAAAGCCTGATGGAGCAGAGTGGATGACCACAGTGTAATGTGATATGGGTGAGAGGGGAGACAGCACCGCCACTGTGGAGATACGGGGAGGTCGGGTAGAAACACCAACAATCAAATTAAATATGAAAATATAGGAACTTAATATAGGAACTTAACCAATCATGTAACAACCCAAACTTTTTTTTTTGTTTTCTTGCCTGCTTTGCTTGTCTTTTGTCACAACAGGTGATGCCACCATGCCAAAATAAATGTGTGGAGATGTGGGGATTGTCGGGTGGAAACACATACAACAGAAATAAATGTAAAAGAACTTTTAGCCAATCATGTAATGACCCAAACTATTTTTAGTTGTGTATGTTTGGCAAACTCATTTCTGGGTGTCTGAGGGGAAAAAACAAAGGAGACAACCACAGCACTGGACAAGGAATAGCTGTTAAAGGTGTACTGTGTAACTTTTCTGGTAGAGATTAATAGAGAATATTAATAGGGCATTAAAATATCTATCTTCATGGAGATGAGCAGGTGATTCCTTCAAGCTAAGTTATAGGTCAGAAGGCTCAGTATAAGAATACATGTTTTTTTCTTGTTTTCCCCAATAAAAACAAAGGTAATTGTACAAATGCCAGGAAAAACAAATGTTAGACTGATTAGCCTAATGTGAAATATACTGTGGATGCTTTAGAATCCCCAGATATAGATATAGATAAGTTTATTTCATTCTTTTACTTGTATTCACACTGTGGTTATTCTGAAAATATTACTATAGGTAGAAGGAAGAAAAAAAACTGTTTAAAAAAGTTTTTCCACTTTTTTCACAAAATAAAAGTGCAATCTTTGGTGTATATATATATATATATATATATATATATATATATATATATATATATATATATATATATATATATATATATATATATATATATATATACACACACACACACACGACCTGCGAAAGTGTACGCTCAATGGCAGGGTAATAACAGCAGAGCAGACCCACCAAGGCTGGAGACTGAGAGGTACTGGAAAGACATATGGGAAACACCGATGCACAGTGGCTGGTGGCTCTGAGAGCAGACCACAGCAACCTCCCTGAACAGAATCCAGTTACCATCTCAGTGGCAGACATCCAGGAAAGAGTCTCAGGCATGAAAAGTTGGACAGCACCAGGCCCTGACATGATCAATGCATACTGGCTAAAGAAGCTCACTGATCTCCACAAGCGCCTAGCAGCACAAATGAACCAGCAGCACAAATGAACCAGCTGCTAAGGGATGGGACTCACCCTGAATGGCTAACCCAAGGGCGTACGATCCTGATCCTGAAGGATCCCGCAAAGGGTACAGTCCCATCCAACTATCGGCCAATAACCTATCTCTCCACAACATGGAAGCTCATGTCAGGCATCATCGCGGCTAAGATAAGCGGGCACATGGATCAATACATGAGCGCAGCACAGAAGGGCATTGGCAAAAACACCAGAGGAGCCAAACACCAACTCCTGGTTGACCAAACAGTCGCTCGTGACTGCAGAACCTGTCAGACCAACCTGTGCACTGCCTGGATTGATTACAAGAAATCCTATGACTCAATGCCACACACATGGATCACTGAGTGCCTGGAGCTGTACAATATCAACAGGACTCTAAGGGCGTTCATTGCAAACTCAATGCGATTGTGGAAAACCACCCTTGAAGCCAATGGCAAGCCACTTGCACAAGTGACCATCAAATGTGGCATATACCAAGGAGACGCACTGTCCCCACTGCTGTTCTGCATAGGTCTGAACCCCCTCAGCCAAATAATCGACCACACTGGCTATGGATACCAACTCAGAAACGGGGCCACCATCAGTCACCTCCTCTACATGGATGACATCAAGCTGTACGCTAAGAGCAAGCGAGACATCGACTCACTGATCCACACCACCAGGATCTACAGCACAGACATTGGAATGTCATTCGGGCTCGAGAAGTGTAGTAGGATGGTGACAAAGAGAGGGAAGGTAGTCCACACAGAGGGGGTCTCACTCCCAGAGGGAACAATAACAGACATTGAGGACAGTTACAAGTACCTTGGTATCCCACAGGCAAATGGCAACCTTGATGAGGCAACAAGGAAAGCGGCGACAGCCAAATACCTGCAAGAGTATGGCAGGTCCTAAGAAGCCAGCTCAATGGCAAGAACAAGGCGCAGGCAATAAACAGCTACGCCCTGCCAGTGATCAGATACCCAGCAGGAATCATAAGTTGGCCAAAGGAGGAGATACAGACCACGGATGTTAAGACACGAAAGCTCCTGACCATGCATGGAGGGTTCCATCCCAAGTCCAGCACCCTGAGACTGTACACGAGCCGGAAGGAAGGAGGCCGAGGACTAGTGAGTGTGGGAACCACTGTCCAGGATGAAACATCCAAGCTCCACAAGTACATCAGTGACAAGGCCCAGACTGATGACATGCTCAGAGAATGTCTCAGACAGTGGGGCGCAGAGGAAGAGGTGCCGGAGGGACCATCATGGCAGGACAAACCCCTACACGGGGCGTACCACCGGAATATAACTGAAGTGGCTGATATCAAGAAATCCTACCAATGGCTGGAGAGGGCTGGTCTGAAGGACAGCACGGAGGCACTCATCCTGGCTGCACAGGAGCAGGCCTTGAGCACCTGAGCAATAGAGGCCCAGATCTACCACACCAGACAAGACCCAAGGTGTAGGCTGTGCAAAGAAGTGCCTGAGACAGTCCAGCACATAACTGCAGGGTGTAAGATGCTGGCAGGGAAAGCGTACATGGAGCGACATAACCAAGTAGCGGACATAGTGTACAGAAACATCTTTGCAGAGTACGGGCTGGAAACCCCAGGATCAAGGTGGGCAACGCCTCCAAAGGCTGTGGAGAATGAGCGAGCCAAGATCCTGTGGGACTTCCAAATACAGACTGACAGAATGGTGATGGCGAACCAACCAGACATCGTGGTTCTGGATAAGCGAGAGAACAAAGCTGTGGTGGTGGACATTGCAATACCGAGCGATGGCAATGTCAGGAAAAAGGAACACGACAAACTAGAGAAATACCAGGGGCTCAAAGAAGAACTGGAGAGGACCTGGAAGGTGAAAGCATCAGTGGTGCCTGTGGTGATCGGAGCACTCGGGGCCGTGACCCCCAAACTGGATGAGTGGTTGTGCAGCAGATCCCAGGAAGGACAACAGACATCTCAGTCCAGAAAAGCGCAGTACTGGGAACAGCAAAGATACTGCGCAGAACTCTCAAGCTCCCAGGCCTCTGGTAGAGGACCCAAGCTGATGAGGGTGAGAGACCTATATGAGATATATATACACTCAACAAAAATATAAACGCAACACTTTTGTTTTTGCTCCCATTTGTCATGAGATGGACTCAAAGATCTAAAATTCATTCCAGATACACAATATTACCATTTCTCTCAAACATTGTTCACAAACCTGTCTAAATGTGTGATAGTGAGCACTTTTGCTTTGCTGAGATAATCCATCCCACCTCACAGGTGTGCCACATCAAGATGCTCATCAGACACCATGATTAGTGCACAGGTGTACCTTAGACTGCCCACAATAAAAGGCCACTCTGAAATGTGCAGTTTTGTCTCACAGCAAAATGCCACAGATGGCGCAAGCATTGAGGGAGCGTGCAACTGGCATGCTGACAGCAGGAATGTCAACCAGATCTGTTGCTCGGGCATTGAATGTTCATTTCTCCACCATAAGCCGTCTCCAAAGGCGTTTCAGAGAATATGGCAGTACATCCAACCGGCCTCACAACCGCAGACCACGTGTAACCACACCAGCCCAGGACCTCCACATCCAGCAGGTTCACCTCCAAGATCGTCTGAGACCAGCTACTCAGACAGCTGCTGAAACAATTGGTTTGCATAACCAAAGAATTTCTGCACAAACTGTCAGAAACCGTCTCAGGGAAGCTCAACTGCATGCTCGTCATCCTCATCGGGGTCTTAACCTGACTCCAGATCGTCGCCATAACAGACTTGAGTGGGCAAATGCCCACATTCGATGGCGTCTGGCACGTTGAAGAGGTGTTCTCTTCACGGATGAATCTCGGTTTACATTGTTCAGGGCAGATGGCAGACGGCGTGTGTGGCGTCGTGTGGGTGAGCGTTTTGCTGATTTCAATGTTGTGGATCGAGTGGCCCATGGTGGTGGTGGGGTTATGGTATGGGCAGGCATCTGTTATGGACGAAGAACACAGGTGCATTTTATTGATGGCATTTTGAATGCACAAAGATACCGTGATGAGATCCTGAGGCCCATTGTTGTGCCATACATCCATGAACATCACCTCATGTTTCAGCAAGATAATGCACGGCCCCATGTTGCAAGGATCTGTACACAATTCTTGGAAGCTGAAAATGTCCCAGTTCTTGCATGGCCAGCATACTCACCGGACATGTCACCCATTGAGCATGTTTGGGATGTGCTTGACCGGCGTACACGACAGCGCGTACCAGTTCCCACTAATATCCAGCAACTTCGCACAGCCATTGAAGAGGAGTGGACCAACATTCCACAGGCCACAATTGACAATCTGATAAACTCTATGCGAAGAAGATGTGTTGCACTGCATGAGGCAAATGGTGGTCACACCAGATACTGACTGGTTCTGAGTCCCCAGACCCCCAATAAAGCAACAACTGCACATTTCAGGGTGGCCTTTTATTGTGGACAGTCTAAGGTACACCTGTGCACTAATCATGGTGTCTGATGAGCATCTTGATGTGGCACACCTGTGAGGTGGGATGGATTATCTCAGCAAAGCAAAAGTGCTCACTATCACACATTTAGACAGGTTTGTGAACAATGTTTGAGAGAAATGGTAATATTGTGTATCTGGAATGAATTTTAGATCTTTGAGTCCATCTCATGACAAATATATATATAAACAAAAGTGTGTGTGTGTGTGTTTATATATATATATATATATATATATATATATATATATATATATATATATACACAAAAAACTTCAAGTAGGCTCCAAGTGCCCAGATTAAGTGTCTCTTCAAATTCAGAGTGCATGTTTACCTAGTTAGAAACATAAAAGAACTTAAAAATGTGCCATGCTAGACCTTAAAAAAAACATTTGAGGGATATCCTTCATTCCTTTTAAAATGAAAATCAAACCAAACTTTAACACTTGCACAGTCATTTATATATAGCAATGCATTTCTCCATATTTCTCCAGCTCAACTATCTGTAAAATTCCAAAGATAAATGGTGTGTGAAGTTGGCTTTGAAAGTGCGACTCATCTGATATTCAAAAGAAAACCCAAACGGCCTTATTTGAGGGATTTTTATCTCTCTCCAATCTACAAACACAAGATAAGGCAACAGCAGAATCCCATCCGACTTCTGGAGTAAATCAATGGCAGAAAACCTGTGCTAATTTTCACAACCAACATAAATTGTACATTTGCAATAAAAAGAAAATGATTGTAAGTGACCTTGTCTCCATTTTTAGTTTATTTAAAGACTGTGGTCTGAACCCAATAAGCAATACTTGTTCTGTCTTAACAGAGAGGGTAATTATAATCCAGGTCAGTATCATATTTTGTTAAAGCACTTTTCTATTCTGAAACATCTTGGCTCATAGGTTTTAGATGATGTATAAACAGCACTTATTACAAAATAAGTGCACTTTTATTTTCTTGCTTTTTAGTATAATGTTTGTGGGAATTTATTATGTTTGTGGGTTTATTACATTTAAAACTGACAACAATTGTATTATATTATGACATATATCTGGAATTCAACACAACCCCCCGTCTAATCTGTATGAAATGTCATCTACTACTTTTCTCACATCAGTGAACAGTAACATGAAAGAGGACACATTAGGTTAGGGTGAACAGAGTGTCCCTGGGACAGTTCTCGTTTTTGACACTGAAACCTCACTGAAGCTGTGCTAGTTTCCGTGTTGATTCACTGTAGTAGCTCCTCCCTTCAAGCAGATAAAAGACAGAGTCCACCAATAATCTGACCAGAACTGACCAAACCTGGTCTCTATCTATGGGTTTTACATAATGATTAGCACAGTTAGTTACAGCTGAAGTATTCAACTAACAATTAATAAAGCAATACTATTATATTATTGATTTAACACTAAAAATGCATCACTATCCATCTGGAAGGGTAATGTTAGGTCAGCATTTATGATCATCTACATTCATGCATGTTGAAATATGTGTGTTGTATGTGTGCACAGTATACATATTGCTAATGTTTCTAGTTTTATTTTAGTTTTGATTTGTCAGTTGCTCATGTATAGGTGGTGTTAAAATGACTACATTTTGCTCTCTGTGTGAAGTCACTCCCCCTTCAGATTGCTATCAGTACAACAGAATCAGCGAGCGCTAATGAAACTGCTGAACATCTCATCAGATTTGTCAAGTTATTATATACAAATTGGCATCATGTTTTTGTGTTTATGGAGAATTGTTGTGCAGGATGTAGGCTTGGGCTTGTGGGCACAGACTTGTACCAAATCTCACAGCTAACCTTAAAGAGCTGTCCTTAAGGAGAGTATGAATAGGACCAGGGAGAGATCGCTAAAATACTCAAACATGCCTGGATGGCATCAAGACCCTCCTCAGGCATGTTTTTGGTGAGGGAAGGTAGAAATGGTAGAAATGTCAAAAAATGTTGTATTAATTATTATAGTTTTTTGATTATACAACAACAATCTCTGTTTAAATCATTATCACTGATTACTTTTGATTTAGTTTTCGTGTTGTCAAAGATTTTACATTGTTAAATGCAAATGACAAAATATGACAAATTAACCTTGCATCTATGGGTATATCATCATGCACAGGACAATACTGGAATTGCAAAAAGAGTAAACAATATGTGAAACATTTGACTTTTGTGTTAAATAAGAAAACATAAACACAGTGGTAAAAATATGACCTCATTACTGTTTCCGTTAGAATAAAGCATCCACTACATAGAGTACGTGAGTGTCATTATCCCTCCGCATCGTATTAGTCATGGCCCATATTCTTGCATATACACTGTAAGTGTCTGGGAAAGAGTGGGGGCTATTTCCTTTGGGGAGCTGCATGTTAAGTGGTGAGACAGTTGGCGAGGGATGAAGAGACTACCCCACTGCGCCTTATCTAAAGTAACCCTCCTCTTCCTCCTCTCAGAAACACTACTCATATGAGAGGAGAAAATATAGAAGATGGAGATTTAGAAAGGAAGCTGCCCACCATATTTTGTGTTTTGAGAGCATTCAAAACAGGGAGAAAAATGAAAAATGGATGCATTGTTTGCAAATCTGTGGAGTGATTTTTCCTTAACAATTTGGTGTCCAGTAGGGCTGAATGATTTGAAAGAGAGCGGCATTTTTCTGACAAGCATTGCGATTGAGATTAAGTATGGCATTATTTTTCATATATATATATATATATATATATATATATATATAGTATGTTTTTATGTAATTAAGCTTAAGATATATTGCGATAAACAATAATATTGAAAATACTTCATGCCACAAAGTAGGATAATCCCAGTAAACCAATTTTTAAATCAGCCGTATCATTAAAAAGGTCTAAACTGCAAATAATACTTGGCAAAATTAATCAATAAATAGCTATAAAAGTTATTTATTCTACTGTCTACAGTTCAAATCTTACCTTATTACATAAAAATGGCAAAAACCTCCCTGCTATTGCTCAGAAACTGTACACAAGATAAATATTGAGCTCCAAACTATATTGTTCCAGCTTTTATATATTAAACGATAAGTCAATATAGTGATTATCATGACAGACATTTATGTAATTACTAGGGCTGTCAAACGATAAATTTTTTAAATCGCGATTAAGCTCAGAAATTCCATAGTTAATCGCGATTAATCGCATATTGAATTGCATGTTTAAAATTGTGTTATTTGGCATCTCAAGACAGTTTTAAAGCCATAACGTAAAGCAATTCTGTATATTACTTGTTATTTTCTTTGACCTGTGATCATTGACAGGTCTGAAATGGTAGTTTGTCGGATCTGAGGCTCTTGGCTGGGACTCTCTGGTCGCTGTACCTGAGTGTTTAGCTTGGAGGTGCTAACTTAGGGTGTTTTCACACTGCTAGATTATTTGGTCCGTACCAGGCAATAAAATTGTTATTATGAAGCCTATAGGCTCCAGTGTGGTCCACTTTCACATCGGCAAACAGACCAAAATTGGTCCGATTGACGTTTCATCAATGTTTATCCATTATCCACCCATTTTGGGGTCAGCCCGACGTTCCCCGTACCTAGAACTTTGTACACAACTCACTGCACATGAGCCTGGAGCAGAAACTCTGGGTTCGGGTAACAGCGATAAAGACTCGGACGCTTCACCGCAGAGCATAGCCCCTCAGGACAGAGGATCTGGTCCTTGATCTTGTTCCATCCTTCAAGACCAGTGTGCACTGGACTGGGGCAGAGCGGTTCTGTGCCGTCCTCTGCACATTGGATCCGTGCGGCGACAGCAGTAACGCGCTGTGGACTACAGGTCCAGGCTGCTCCGGTTCTCCATGCTCAAGGATAACAGCTGGTTCCGTGGTGGTGTAAAGCATATGGACAGTAGCAGGAACCCAATTTGGTTCATTATAATTTGTTCTGAGCGGTCCATCCTCTGCACACTTGGTTCTTCCCGGTGAAAGCACTGAACACTACCGACAAAAGGCTGGCAAACTTTAATCGTGTTTTTTTTTAAATTAACGCGTAATGGATTGCAATAATCTAATCGCGATTGACGCGTTAACGTTGACAGCCCTAGTAATTACCAAAACCACAGTTTGAGGTATCATGTTGTGTCATCTTATTAACATGCTATTCCTGTTGTGTAAAGAGGACCAAGGCTTATAATGGCTTAAGTGCTTGGAGAGGATTGTATACGTTTTAGGAAAGCCAAAACAATGCAAATTTAGGCAATGGAGGATACTTGTGGTGTTATTTGCATATGAAAGAAATAAACACACTTAGACCTTCACAAATGCCAAGAAAAGAGCTTCTGTTCTGTCAAGAGGAAACAAAATAGATATTTGAGAAAAAAATGCATAGTTGTGGTGTATTTCAATTCTTTTCTATTAAAAAGATGCATTGAATTTATAGGCCAAGGTTATACAATATTATTAGAGACAATATTTATCAACAATCTTCTTATAACTAGAAGGTGAATGTGTAGCTCTATCTTACTACAATGTAAAGCAATTTTGAGTATTTTAAAAAAGCACTCTAATTCACAATGTAATACCTTATATGCCCTCCACAAATTTGTACAACAGCATTATAAAAACTCAAATCAAAGCCTGTTGCTCTTAATACCAGCATGCAAAATTTCCCAATAATTAGCAATGATATTGCTTTTCAAGACCCTATATTTTGTAAAATTGTCTCTGTGAGCTTTAAGCCATGTTAGAATGTTGTTACCTGTCCAAAAACATACCTGGAGTTGTGTTTTGTTTCATTGACATGTTTGAGTAATACTGCATTAGGCTGTTTGGGTGTTAAATGTGTGAATGAAACAAAACACAACACCAGATATGTTTTTGTTGAGGAAATAACATTAGAACATAGATAAGAAAACAGCGATATGGACCCCTATAAGCTGCCTCAGTCATGTGTGGCCATGTGTCATTCCCAGTATACTTAGTTAAAATAAAAATAGAAAACAAGGTAGAAATACTACATGAACATGAAAAGTTATTTAGTGAACTTTACCATAACTTTTCTTCAATTTGCATCGATTATAAAATCATTGTATTGTTATTGTGGCTACAAACCAAAACAAATAAGCCATATCGGACAACTCTGAACAAAATAAAACCTAACCTTGTCCCTTTGTTTATTGAAATCCACAGTATTGAGTAGAAGTGAACTATAGCAGAGGCTCCCTGAACTGTGATGATGAATACATTTGGACAGAAAATGAAATAAAACACATGCAAGTGTAAAGTGGGTTTGGCAGAGCAGCAGATCTGGGCCCATAAAGCTAAAAGCCTGGCGCTAATAGCCATAGCACAGCTCTAATAAAGGCGGGACTCCCTCCTCTCTTTTAACCAGCCCGGATAATGTACTTGTGTAGCTCTTGGTATGAAAAAGGGTATGTCTCCACTGGGTTTGGTTCAACTTGACAGAGAGGCATGTGGGACATCCCAAGCTTACTCTGGGACCAAAGGGAAGGTGGAGGAGAGGGTGAGAGAGGGTGAAAGAGAGTGAGAGGGAAAGAGATGTTGGATGAGCTTCTTTAGGGATTATTATTATATTATAATATCATACCAGATCCACAAACAGGTCACTTATGTGTCAGTGGGGCAGTAGAAAACCAAATGTGTTTAGTAAAAAGGCCAATTATTCTCTTCAAAATTAAAAGCACTCGCTGGTGAAAATGTGGATTAACAGGTCTGCAAGGTTCAAATTCAACAATTTGATAACGTCAGAATTTCAGATGGAGAGAGAAAGGGCCAGTATAACTCTATGGGTGAGTTACTGTTTGAAATAAGAAATAACTGAAAATATTTTATGCTGAACCAGATTATTATTAGTAGAGATGAACCGAAATGAGAATTTGTGGCCAAAACCAAAGCCAAATACAAATTAAACACTTGGCCTAATACCAAAACCAACTATCACTTTCACTATTTTTTTATATTGTATAAATAGCCTAGAATAAAATTTTAGACACGTTTTTAAAAGAAAGTAAATGTTTAAATATACCAGTAGCCTTTCCAGTAAGAATACCAGTAGGTTTTCCATTTGTTAGACTAGGCCAGGGGTCAGCAGCCTTAAAGCCTCAAAGAGCCGTTTGGAGCGTCTCTCACAGAAAATAAAACACCCAAAACCCTTTTGACATCTAAAATGAGGATAACGCTGCATATCTTTTTTTTTTTACCCATATGCTCTGTATAAAAGACTATAGTGTGTTGTATTCATGAAATCAATGAAATGCTACAGAGAATATATGTTCATTCATATAGACACTCTATGACCTGCAGACATATAATCTCTGAAAAGTTTAACACAAACCATCTCCAACACACTAAAAGCACAGCACTTTCAGCACTTATAGTGTATGCAAATTGTGGCCATACCAGCTTGTCAAAGCCTGATCCCGTCAGACCTCAGAAGCTCAGCAGTGCCGGGCCTGGTTAGTACTTGGATGGGAGACCACTGGGAATTCCAGGTGCCACAGTGGGGCGCCAGTGGCAAAAAACTGTTGTTGTGTCCGAAGGCAAGACACTTCACCCACATTGCCTAGTATGAAAGTGATGTGTGCATGGCAGGACTCCCTTGGACCTCAGTGCAGCGTTTGACACCATTGATCACAACATTCTACTGCAGAGGTTAGAATGTGACATAGGTGTCAGAGGGACCGCCCTCAAATGGTTTAAATCCTATCTATCAGATAGGTACCAGTTTGTTAGTGTAAACCAGTGCACCTCTCCCTGCTCTAAAGTAGCTTGCGGTGTTCCACAAGGATCTGTGCTTGGTCCAATCCTGTTTACTCTGTATATGTTGCCATTAGGTAACATTATCAGAAAACATGGCATTAATTTCCACTGCTATGCTGATGACACTCAGCTGTACTTATCAATGAAACCTAATCAGACCGATCAAATCGATAAGCTCAGTGCCTGTGTGAAGGACATCAAAACCTGGATGACCCTGAATTACCTGCTCTTAAACCCTGAAAAACAGAGGTCATTGTTGTCGGTCCTAAAGGTCAGAGAGATTCTCTGTCAGACCAGATAATCTCACTTGACAATGTGAGTATAGCCTCTAGCTCTACTGTAAAAACCTTGGAGTCGTATTTGACCAAAATCTCTCATTCACAGCTCATATAAACCAAGCTTGTAAAACTGCATATTTTCACCTGCGAAACATAACTAAAATCAGAAAAATTTTGCCGAAAAATGATGCCGAAAAACTTATCCATGCATTTGTTACATCCAGACTAGATTACTGTAATTCTCTGCTCACCGTCTGCACTAAAGGTACTTTAAGAAGCTTCCAGTTGGTCCAAAATGCAGCGGCCAGAGTCCTAACAGGAACTAAAAGACGTGATCACATCAGTCCTGTGTTAAAATCACTTCACTGGCTTTCTGTCGAGTTTAGAATTAAATTCAAAGTTCTCCTCCTGACATACAAAGCCTTAAACAATATGGCCCCATCATATCTTCAGGATGCCATTGTCCCCTATCAGCCAAATAGAGCACTTCGCTCTCAGAATGCAGGATTATTAGTGGTTCCTAGAGTGTCTAAAAGTACAGTGGGGGGGAGAGCCTTCAGTTACCAAGCTCCTGTGTTATGGAATCAACTCCCTGTTGATGTTAAACAGGCACCCACAGTCTCTTTATTTAAGACCAGGCTTAAAACCTTCCTCTTCGGAATAGCTTATGACCAGGTTACTTAGTTGATGTCACTAAGATAAGCTGCCGCAGGAGATAACAAGCTGGGGAAGTGTGGCAACCTGAGCACTGTCCTCTGTTTCCTCCTTTTCTCATCAGCATCACTCACTATGTTCTCATCTGTAGTTTGTTCATTGCTATTCACATGTTGTCCCTGTCCCACTCCCCTGTGGAGTGGAACTCTTTCAGACGCCTGATGGCAGCTGGACCTCTCTCCTCCTCCTCCTCGCCTGGCTCCTCCTCTTCGCCTGGCTCCTCCTCCTCGCCTGGCTCCTCCTCCTCGCCCGGCTCCTCCTCCTCGCCCCTCTTCTCCTCCTCCTCGCCCGGCTCTTCCCCACCTGGGTAGCTGTGGTCATACTGACCTGGCCCACGGGCCTGGACATCTATAGCCTGTCCGTCCATGGGAGTGGATCCCTCCTTCACTGTAGTTCTCCCCGAGGTTTCTTCTTTTTCCCAGGACCCTGGGTTTTTTGGAGTTTTTCCTTGCTGAGAAGGAGGGTCTAAGGACAGGGGATGACTGGACAATGTTTCATTTGCTGCTTTACATGAATGTTGTTTATTCCTGTTTTGATATGTCTGTGTGTATGTTTTACTCATCCATATCTTGGAACGCCCTTAGAGGCTACTGTTGTTGCGATTTTGGGCGCTACAAAATAAATTGAATTGAATTGAATTGAAAAAAGAGATGAGTAATGTCCATGGGACTTTCCTGGGTAAATAAAGGTAAAAAAAAAAAAAAATTTGCCATGTGGTTTTAAATTTCTATAACGTAAACTAATGTGTGCAAAGCTGCATTAAACACATTATTACTCAACCTCTATTTGAGTCCTCCTCGTAAGAAATAAAAATTCTTAAACTTAAAACAAGAAGAAAGAATTTTGATCTGCAGTCGAGCTCATGCATAAAACGTGAATGCTTTTGGTCAACACATTTCTACAATTAACACAATCACTGAGGTATAAACTGAAGCAATGTGGATTTGTCAATGCTATTTAAAACACAAATAGCTTATCCTGTTTACCAAAAGCTCAAACAGAACCAGAGCCTATATCATATCCTGGGATGGTGATTCTTACTATAATTCAGCCGGGGTTGTCTATATTGATTTTGTGCTTGGAAAATGCCATGTTCTCAGGATGAAATATTTCCTAAACAGAAATGAGCTAAAGGTAATTCCCCATTAAATACTCAGGTGTTGTGCTGCCGTGTGTTCAAAGAAAAATATACAGATGATTTAGCTGGAGTAAGATATTTCTAAGGTTAATGTATACAGTACTTTTATACGGAAATACCTCGATATTTGACCCATCCTTCAATGACACTGGGACAACCCGTCAGGAGCAGTTCTTCAGATCTTGAGCTAAACTTGGGCAGGCCTGGAGAATTTTGCAAACATTGTGTACTTCTCAGTAGCTAAGAAATGAACGGTACAGCACGGTGGGTAACACTCACGCATCAGAGAAAGAAGGTTTCAGGTTCGATTATGGCGTAACCTGCATCTTTTCCCTGTGTCTGGGGTTCGGGCCTAAGGTCCAGCTAAGGTTGTCCTGACCAAACCTAGCTCAAGGTTGTGGAGACATGCCCCCAAGTGCTGTACAATTGCCCCAGCAGCCCCACTCTTCACACTCTTTGACAATACTTACTTACCTATAGATGTGTGGGCCTGGAGGAATTGTATCCTGTATCCTAGATTTCAAATAGGAGTGATTGACAGGCAGATTAACCAATCAAAGAAATGCACTGTCTGTTTGTGTCATAAAAACATGGTGGCTCACGAGCAAAAATACACCAAACTCTTATGAATCTGAGGTCAAATAAGTTATATATTTTATTCAGAATAATACATTCAGGGAGGTGTCTTAAACATTTGAGAGACACTTGCTCTAAATTGGCAGCTGTCATTGCATTTAAGTAAAGATACGGTTCGATTGCTGTACATCTTGCAACATTACTGTTAAAGACTATTTTTCCATTGACTTTGGCTTTATCAGGACTTTAAGTACACAATCTCATTTCAAAAACTGTTGACCTGGGAAGATGCTATACTTAAACAGTGGAACATTTCATTGTGTGTACCTACAAATCTCTCAAATTCTGGCTTTATAAAGACATACATTATGCTTGTCATAAAATCACTGGAACAAATTCACTTCTGAGCCAATTATTCACTTGATTTTTCTGCAGGGTCAAATGTCGCCCATTCCATTTGTATTTAAGTGTGGAAATGTCAACCCCAATAGTTTATAAAGTACCTTAAGTAATAAATTACCCTTTTACTGTTATTACCTGGACAATAGCATCCATGCAGTGACTTCATAGAAAAAGCATGCTACCCGGTCTCAACATACTTTTTGTCAGGTATTTCAAGCTTAAAGTTTCTTCCTGAAGCTGGTAAAGACCAATCTCCAAGTGGTAGATTCAAGCAAAATGCAGCGCTCTTATTTTGTCAGAAATGTTAAAGACAGTGTAATTTTCAGGGCAGTGGCCGAACTAAGGCTCCCTGTGGTTGGGCTCTGGCTGTTCTTGACAATAGAGTCGTGATTACACCTACGCGAGTGGCGGCGTTCGCTGGTCGCTTCTGGCTGACGGCTCGGCGGGTTTGTGATTGTACAGGCCCCTATCGCACTTTCTACTTCCTGCCTCTCGCTGCGCTGTCCCTCCATCTCTGCCTCCCACATCAAGCCTGTCACTGGGCACGCCGAACCCCAAATTATTCTGACCCGTGAGCAGACAAGCCAAATAATTAACTTGGAAGAAAGAAAAGAAAGAAAGATGAAGGGTGTTAACCAAAAGGTCGTCAAGTGAGGACCTATAGCCTTACAGCATAATAAAGAAAAGAGCTCCAGATTCAGGCAAGTTAAATACAGTTGTTACACTTGACACCTGCTACTTAGACTTTTGAGTGCATACTTTTTAATACGGTCTAACAATGCAACAATAATCACCATTTTTCCTCTAACACCCACCTAAACTTGTTCTAAACTGGATATATAATAAAGATAAAATATGTGTAAGACAAAACTGGGGATGAACCAAGTCTAAACAAAGTAAAAGTAGCTAAAGCAGGACTGAAGTATACATAAATTGTATGGGATCTCAATTTGTGGAACTCTACTAAAGGCTTAACATACAATTACTTCTGCCCCTATGCTTTTAAAGATAAGTGAGCATTTATTTGTAATGGAGAGAGATACAATAAAAGCTATGCAGTTGAGATACACTTAAATTTAATCATTTAACTAGAGAATATTAGAATATATAGATATACATGTGTAAAGATACAAAAGAGTGTAAAAATGTAACACTATGCAAGTAGAGAAATACTATAAAGCTACCAAATTATGTACAATCAGTAGCTGTGACTAGTTACCATGCAGCATATGAACAGTATGAAGTATGAAGTATAGCAGGCAAAGTTACAGTGAATTGTAATGGTGGAGGTCAGATTTTTATAACAGTACTTTTGCTTTTCAGTCACACGTAATGATTAGTCTAATGCACAATAGCACATAATATACAGTGGAAGTTCTGAACGTGACTTGCCCAAGGACAGTATGCAATGCAGTAATGGGGATTGAACCACCAACCTTCCAAGCAGACTGCTATTTTATAATCTTCTTGCACATGCACAAAGTAATTAAGTATGGACTTTTTTGTCTGTGTCTCTCATACCATTGAAATAATAAAAACCTATAACATATATATTATTTAATCTTACAGTATAAGCAGTGGAGACATGGGAACCTAGTATTAGTTCGAGGGTGGGCAGTGAGTGCAGAGATGCTGAGGCAGGTGAATCGTGAACAAAGTTAAATTAATCATTGAGCTGACACATAAAACCATATTTCACTGTAGAAATGAGCTTATCAATAATTCACAGATATTGAAACAAGACTAAGTGTCCTTCATCTGGTATACGCTTCAGCTAAATGAGCTAAAACAGTACACTCTGTTAGAACATGGCTTATGTAAATACGAACCCCCAAATAAACAGCAAAATACGGGGGTCGCCGAAAAGCTTGTTTGTGTACAAAATGTGGATTATGAGACAAAACAATATCTTTTACAACCTGAACTTTATAGAAACTCCATGTTGCAATCATGTTTCTGGTGCAATGAGTCCCAAGGCTCCTGGATCAGACCACCATAACTCAACATAAAGTCATATATCACGGCAATAGGCTCCAAAAACCAATGTGAGAGTCGTCATAAAACAGGCGGCTGCATCAACATTCCTCTCCGGTACAAAACAGGGACAGTATTGGGCTAACACTGTGAAAAATATAGCAGGATTCAGCAGTGATACTCAGTATTAGTGTAATACTGAAAGCAGTTTAAAGGTGTAACCTTTCTGGTGGGCGGAGTGCACCACCTGCTTGTCTCCATGGAGATGTTATTCTGTTGCCTTGAAGTGTGGCTTTGACTTATCCATCTTGTATTTACTTCATTATACAGTTATCACTATATAGTTGTAATTTACGACAACCTTGGATCATTATGTTATAATTTGCACTCTTTAAAATGCAATATTCATCTAAAACAACTTAATAAATGAAACAAATCTGCTGACTTCCATGTTAGAAAACTGCAGGGCTCAATGGGAGCTGATGTCGCTGGAAATGTCATCACAACAAAGAGTGAGCACCTCCAATGGATAGCTGCAAATCATGCTAGCTTTCATTTGTACCAAAATGACTATGCAGCAATGCTCAATCCTACATGTATCAGCGATTAAGAGAAAAAAACTGGGAAACGAAATAGAGAGCAAAGGATGCATGCAGGTGTGAGTGAAAACTGGAGTTGATCGACAACATGGTGTCTTGAAAACAAGTGATTAAACATTGTCTAATGCACAAATCACACGAAATACAACTCTGAGTGTGTAAATGAGAACCAAAAACAACTATAACATGATTAAAAGCTCTGAAAAATCGATTTTGCATAATAGGTCTGCTTTTAACTTAATGACCAGCCTACTACAGCGACCTCCATCACATTTGAGAATACATGGTCACAAACACCTAGCTTGAGGAGTGGCCCATTTTGCATATTGTAGTGAAGGTTTTTAGGATGATGTACCAGTGTCACCAGAATTGCAATTAATTTTGACGTTTTATCAACATGTGCTTGGCTGGAGGATAAGAAATTAATTTGGGTTTAAGTGGGGCACATGTCACACATTTTAACCACTATTTTATATTTATCCTAGTGCATGTATTCTATTGGTAGTGATCCAGGGTTCATTATGACAAACATGAAACACACTGGGAGTATGCTTTACCTGTATTGATTATATTATTCCAGATGTTATTAAATTTATTATGGACTGGAAAGCCATTTTACAGCAATTTAGCACACAGGTCAGCTGTGGCCAAACGCACCGGCCCGAATCTGCCTGTAGCACCCGTGAAAATAGAAAGCGCTTTTTGGCTTTTTGATTGCTATATTGAGTTTTTGTTATGACATCCCAGTTTCCCTGACAGCCCCTGTAAAAAACATACACACAAAAGTCACACAAATATGGGAGGAACATTTTTCTTCTCTATTACAGAGGGTTGCGTCTATCGTTTTATCACTGTCCAAAATACATCCAAATACACCTACTTCAGTGGGTGTTAGGCAAAGAGATGGTCAACATATAATTGTGTATTCCAGTGTTGGCCAAAATAAATAAATGCATGTTTTATCTGGTCAGTCTAAGTTACTCATTTTTAAAGTTGTACAGATACACTTTTCTGCTGAAGGATCAATCTGCTTGTCTCCATGAAGATGTTATTGTTTTTATTGATGTTTTACCAAAGCCTTTTGTTAATTGTATTTTATTGGTTTTATGTTGTGCACTGTAATAGTTTTACCTTGATGCACTTTTATTCAGTTTTTTTTACCTGTAGCACTTTGAGATTATTTTATGTAAAGTGCAATATAAATAAAATGTATTATTATTACATTTCTTATTATTTAATTAAACACAATCCCCATTAGTTGTACCTGAGCCAATCTCCCTGCATTGCCAAGAATGTTCCATAGTATTGGTATAAAAACCTAATGATCTCTAGGGAGGAAAGTAGATGGCGCTACCAGGTCAAGTAACATTCTTAGTACTAGCGAACTTGTCTCTACACAGATCTGACCTGCTTTTCAAGGTGTTTTTGAGCAATTAAAATAAATAACACCCATAAAGTACATAATTGCTAGATATAAGTCAAATGTCATACTGTAGAACACTGCAGGCAGAGCAATAACATCTCCATGGCAGCAAGAAGATGGCAGGTTCACCAGAGCACTTAGGCAGTGAACCCTTAAAAACAATTTTTTTTATTTGAATATAGCAAATAGTTATAGTCATTGTACACTGCGGCTGCATCCAAAGGTCCACCCTAGTTTCTAACCCCTCATTCACTACAAAGGCCTGCACATTCACAGAGTCATTCAGACACACAGCTCACTACTTTCAGGTCACGTGATTCTGGCATCGGGGTGGAAAAAAGTCAGCAAAACTCATAAAACTTTCAATCATAATAGTGAAATTGGACTGGCACTGTATTTATGGACTAATATTAACCATACAAGTTTTGTCTAAATGGATCTCGCTGAAACCGACTGGATTATTTGCTTTTTGTCTGAGATGTGGAAATTATCGATCTCAAACTAAAGTAGGCAGATAATCCTAGCAACTTTACACAGCTCTAAAGGTTTAAGAGTGTTTAACTTATAATCAGGGATCAACAGTGCGATAAACAAGCACTCTTATCTGTTTTCATTCAGTCGTGTTGTAGCCAGTTAAAGACCTGTCGCTGTCCGGTGTTGTTTTTCCAACTCTCGCAGTGTTTTTTGGTTTATATTGACCAGTCTAGTGATCAGTACAGGACACTACATTTTAAGGGGCATTATGGGAAATTTTGCATGCACTATTTTCTCACTAACTGGACATTCGGACACCATTAACAATGGGGTGAACCCTAAATACCTAAAAGTCTTAGTTTGGTTCTTTTTTGTTGGTGTAAAAGGATCAATCACACTCGGATGTGCATGACATTAAGCGGACTGAGACCTCAAAAAAAGATTAGTCTTGATATGCTTGACTCCACACCAAATGCCAAACTCTGGTGCAGTCTGGTGAGAACGTGTCCAAACCATAGACATAGGTCCAAACAAACTATTCGAAATGCATCATGGGAGGGCAGGCTCGGACTCCTGGTCCTCAATTTCCACTGTCCCAAATTGAACGCGCATCCTGGCGGTGCTCCCTGGTGCCACTCCCCAGTGGTGGGACCCCACACCCAGGTTAAGGGGTGTGACGGGGGCCGCGGTTGAGTCCAGGCCAGGGAGACTCTTAGGCAGGGTTTGAGAAGCCCTGTCTGGTGGAGGCTTCAGCTTGGGGGGGATAGGCCTGTGCCGTACGTACCCCGCAGAGGGGCTCCATGGGAAGGCCACTGGTGAGACGGTGCATCTCTGCCTTGCTTTCGAGAGGTCTGGTGTGCAGGAGAGCTTCAGCGTCCCCGAGTCATGTGCAGTCGAACCCGCTGTGCGCAGGAGCCTTGGATATATGTCAATCGTACCAGTTTTGATTGGTTTGCAGGTGTGAAAGCGGATACTCCGTATGCTACATAACTATTTTATTGCCTAATTCGGACCAAATAATCGAACTACCGGTGTGAACATGCCCTTGGGAGATCTTAGGATATGCAATCCAACCATCTGTTAAGCAAAATAAATTGGTATATAATATTATATTAAAATATTATAATTGTAATATATTATAATACAATCTAAACACATAGGTTATTTTTTGGGAAGAGGTTTTTCCCTCTAATACAGTACACTTTATAACTATTCCGTTGGTAAGTTTAGAGCTTAACTGTATTGGTAAGAACTATATTGTGCCCTGACACTGCCACTTCAAACTGAACTTATTCTTCTTCTCGAAATACATTTGACCTGACATGCCCAGTGACTTTCTGTCCACCGCGCTCCATTAGTGCGACATACAACACACTACATAGATCCTCATTGTACAGTAGAGAGGGCAGCACTGAAAGTGTCTAACATTATAACCTCTTTTCATTCGATCTACACTTCGGTTCTGCTCTCCAGAAAAGAATGAGCGATGGGCGATTTTGTGGAGAGGCACTCAGCCGAACAATATGATTCTCCTATGGCAAAAGTGGTAGACAGGGAGACAAGCCACAACAGTGAGGAGAGGACAGCCCAAGAATGTCCCAAAGTGTTCCTGTCTATTTGAGCACCCACTCTGCCCAATGTAAACTTTTAAAAGTGTGCTTGGACCGTCAAATAGTCTCAGATAGCTGTGATTTGGATAATTTGAGTACACTTGTTTTATCGATGCTGACAGATACACGGTTTGACCACACAGAATGAATTTGTAACTGGATTGTTTTTGTTAGAAGTAGATTTCAAATTTCTTCTCAATGCTCCGTTTAAAACTTGTCCTGCTTTGAACTCTGTTTTAGTCCTGCATATGGACTTGGTTTGTTCATGTTCAAGTCCTGGTATAGTCCACATCTAGGTCTGATCGGTGACTTGACCTGCTGATGCATGTCTCCGTGAGATAGATATTTTCATGCCGTACTGTGGAACATTCCAGTTAAAGCTATAACATCTTCATGAAGAAAAGAAGGTGGCAGAACCTCTACCAGAAAAGTTACTCAGTGCATCTTTAATGTAATCCCTCATTCATCCAAGTTTCAAAGGCAGTCATCTGGACAATATTATTTAAATAGAGATGCTCTGGCTGCCATTCGGGCGCCATTGCAACAACATTATGATAATATTGTATGATTGTATCTTGTATCTAATCTTCCTACAGAACTACCTTTGAAACCTCTTCTACCAATGTGCGCTTATTCACAAAATAATTTAACTTTGAGTAAGGAATTTTAATTAAGAAAGGTAACCAAATGAATTAAAAATGTATCTTTTAATCATCAAACATACTGTATACCGCATACAAATTAGTTGTAAGTTAGACTGGTTACTAAACAAAAATGCATATCCAGTAATGACCTTTTTGCAGGTCTACGTGACTATAGAACTTTTATAGCTTTTATAGAAATTGTATTAAACTCTTTCTCTATGTAACATTTTAGTAGTTTGTTGTTGAACTGGAAGCAGATTACATTTCTATATAGGGCCTTTCACAATCCAGACTAAAGTAATTGATGAGTGCCAAAGTTAAAAGGTGCCAAATTAAGTCGTAAAACTCCAAAAGGACACGTTCCAAATATAGACGGACAGGTAGTTTTAGCAGTGCAGACAGTAATGGGTTTTATAGCTTGCCCTTAAGTAGTAGTTCCTCCCTCTCTGAGCTTATGGCACAGCCACTCTAAAGAACAACACCTGTTTGTCTGAATGTACCAGTAATCAGACAGGGAGTGCCGCTGGGATCCAGGGAGGGAGAGGCCAGATGGACCTATCCCAGGAGAGGTGCACAAGGACGGGCCACTCTGACAAGTCCTGCAGCCTCTCCAACCAGGCTCTGTAAACTTATTTATCTCAGTTGAGAATAAAGAGGAAGTAGTTCTTTAGGTATAGACTGACCTGTAACAAACAAAACAGCAAAGGAAACTTGTAAAAAGAGAATGAGAAAGTAAACAGAATGGCTAATGCCGGTAGGGGCCGCAGAGGGCCAGCAGTCCTCCATGCGACTTCTACAAACTCACAAGAACAGTGAGCCGGACGGGTGTGGGGTGAGACACTGCTTTATCAGCTTTATAAATGTGTATGTAAAATATTCAAATAAAGTTTTCAGTAGACAAGTTATTGTGTTATTCAGGTTATTGGAAATATACAATATTTAAATGTGCAGTATGTAACCTTTCTGATGACAGGTCCACCACCTTCTTGTCTCATCAGTATCGCCTTAAACTTTTCTATCTTGCATTTATTCAGTTACTGGGTTTTCAGCTACAACAATACAGTGAAATCCCTAAAAATGGCTTCAAGTCCCATCCACCTATCTTAACTTACTCTATATCTTTGTGTGTTGTCAAATTATTCAAGTGTTCAAGTTTGTCACATTATGGCAATGCTCTTAAACTGATAAAATGGCATTCTGGGATGAGATAGGGGGCTAAAGCAATAATAGAAACAGTCTATTCAGCTTCCTGTTACAGGTGACATTTTGAGAACTTTTCACCATTTAATATAAGATTATGTATAAAATTGTCAATTGCTATGGCGGCAGTCTTAAGTTTTCATCATTCTGGAAAATATGGATAAGTTCCTCTAAAGTCCTGACATCATGAAATGTATAGCATATCCTATTCCAAACTACATCCTGATGGTATTGCTGCGTTTTCATTTAAACCTGATGATGGACATTGAACAGTTTGTTTGTAGCTTCACCTCCAACTGAAATAACTTCTTTTGTGCATGTTTTTTGTTTCTTTTTGCTTCTTGTCTTTTTTTAAAGAACATTAAATGCAAATTATAGCCAGGCTGATTATCATATAAACGGATGTAGCCTGAAGGGGCAAGACGTTCACTTTTATTTATTTATTTTGTCATATTTTTTCACTTTCGGCCATAAAACTCAGGCTTTAATCAGTCCGCACTTTTCTTTTAAAGACATAAGGGACTCTGGGACTGCTGGACCGGAGCTGTGCTGTTTATAAGAGGGGTTGTATTTACAAGCAGAGTGAGTGCTACCTCTACAATAGTGAGCATAGTTCAACTTCAGCACCAATCAATCGTATTTCATTACTATCACACAAATATCGAATTAAGGTAAGGTACTACAGGTGACAGGAGACTATAACTGCAACTACAACTGCTAACACCAATGTCAATGTGATGTCAAGATGATATTAACGGTGCACTATGTAAGCATTGGAGCTTCTTCCAATAGTTACGTCACCAATTTGTCTCTATGAAGATACTATTTAGATTTGCTTGTAAACTTGCCTTCATTCATTGGTAGGTGTTTAGGTGTATAGCTTAAAAATACCTTACAAAACATAGATTCTTACTGAGAGCAGGCATGCCTCTCCACATCTGAGCTGTAACCTGCTTGTTTAATGCCACACTTTGGAAGATTCTATGCAAATCAAGGACATCTCCATTTTGTTATTACCTTTTTGGCACATTACCGAATAACCTAAGGATTGTATAAAAATGTAGAAGCACTAGTTATAAATAAATAAGTAGAATTATCAAAGTCAAAAAGATAAAAAGGTGGACATTATTGTATTTAAAACTACATGAATTAACAAATGCACATGCAGTATTTCCAAGATTCTCTAGAAAAAGACAACTTTATTTTGTCGAACTAAAAAAACACCTCTAGTTTATATTTCAAGCTTATATGAAAAATACATCCACACCCAAAATCATCTAAAAGCCCAGAGTAAACAACGTGGTATCAGTGGACTTCTTGCAGCTCAGAGGAGACATTTTGGACCAGGCTCATGTTTGCAGTCACTCAGCAGTTACAAGTGTCTCATTTGAATTCACAGAGAGCGCAGGGAGCATTGTCGGCTAAATTACCCAGAACTAACATGGTCGGGGAAGATAGAGCCAAGTGGTGGCAAGAGAAAAACGATAAAATGAAAAAAGAGTCACAAACAAATCAACACTAAATAAATGGAAAATTGTGCCTTGGAAAAAGTTGTTGTCGTTTAAAGATTAATTATCCTCTTGTTATTTGGGAAAAGATGGAACGTCATCGAGTCCAAACTCACATATTGAAATGACTCCGCAGGACGCCTGATTGATTTGCAGTTTGACAATGAAATTATTTTCGTTTTTTGCTAGAAACATGTAATTGTTTTTAACACTGGTTAGCAACACAGACGTGACACTGACATCTGCCAGCACCAACGGATTTCTGCTTCATCAAGTAACCCATTAGGTGCTCGGTCAGTTCGGAAATGCTTTTAATTACAGTATTTAACAGTACATTAAAATCCAAATTTAAAAAAATTTATTATTCGATTCAATAACACAAAGAATAGGCAAGATGACGAAAGATGCTACAACTTTTTTCAAATTTCTTAAACTTGCTCTATGTAGCTTTTTCTCCTGTCATAGTATTTACAGAGAAAAGAAGGTTACAGCACCAGGCCAAGTTACAGGTCATATCTGTGGACAGGCAAGCGCACTCACGAGTATTTTATTTATGCAATTAAAACACCTGCAATTGAATAAATAGGGTTAGATAAGTTTAAAGCCATACTTTGTAAACTTCCAAGCAAAGCAATACCAAGTCCAAAAAAACAAGCAGGTGGTGCATCCTCTCGAGAAAAGTTACACAATCCACCTTTAAATATGTGAAGGCCTTTACACAGCTAAATATTTTATCATGTTTTGATGATTGACTATTTGTTCAGAGCATAGTACGCAACTGTTCAGCGATTCTGGTCTTTTGTAGTGGGTTTGGAAAACTTAAATTAATATATATTCTTTTAAACAGAAATCCTCTGTCATATTTTTGTTTTCACCTTTTTTACACTTGCATTTGTGATTCTAAATTGTCTAAAAACAATCATAGTAACACTGACGATGAGACATTTCGCACAAGCCTCATGAATCAATTCACCACAACCTAAAATACATTGTGTTCTCTTCTGCCTTTTCCAGTGCTTCACCTGAATTTTCCTGGAGTTGTTTTTCTTTCCCTCACATTAAATATTACGAAAACTTCCCATAACCCTATATTACTATTAACTATAACTCCAAGTGTGTTGACCCATTCACCCAAGTCTATAACATACTGCCAATGAACCCAGTCAAAGGTCCCACTGAGGCCAGCACCAATCAGATACAATCACATGGGAATGCAGATCTGGCTGTGCATTTTCTCTTTTTTGTCTCCTTCTCTCCATCTCCCTCTTTCTTCTGTGCACTTGTTTTTCAGTTTGAATTGCCAGTCTGCTCCTGTAGGTCCAGAGGCTCTGTGGACTCCTCCTCTGAAGTGTAGCCTCCAGCAGCGAGCAGGGGATAGTCACGGGGCCTGAACTGTCCTGTTCTCATGGCGTCGGCTTATGAACCAAATCAAAAATGCAGACACATATTTTGATGGTGTTTGTACAATGGAAAATTCCTGCACCGTGCCCACATAAAATTAGCAGTCTGGTTGTTATGCCTAATTTGAATGAAAAACCAAATGATTAACATACTAGGGTTAAAGTGCAAACACAAACAAATGAGCAACATGGCTGTACACACATTACCGTATTTTCCAGACTAGAGAGCGCACCGGTATATAAGCCGCATCCACTCTATTTTTTTATTTAAAAAAAAAAGGATATAAAAGCCGCAACCGGGCTATAAGCCGCTGATATCTATGATGAAAAATGAGATATTTACTACTATTTACTTTATTCTTTCCAAACTGTGCCTTTTAACATGGCAGCAACTGTGCTGATTAAAACGAGGTCAAAAACAGAAAAGAACCGGTAATTGATTTACCTTCATTTCTCCTGTGCAGTGAAACCACAAGTCACTTTAATCATCTTCGCTGAAACCAGTACCGCTCCCGCCCGCTCCCGCCTGCTCCTGCGTCATGCGGTCGCGCTCCCGCCCGCGCCCGCAATAAGCTTTCAGAATGTGTCCCACGCCGCACTGTTTTGTGTTGGGTCCCGCGGGTGCAGGGCTCTACAGCACAGTTTCCTTCCTGGAGCAAGATCGATGCCTTCAACTTAAAACTTGCATCATACAAACTCCTTCGTGTGCTTTTCATGATGAAGGGGCGAGGATTTGAAAATAATTACCAGTTAGTAATTTGTTGTGCGTGTTATATTTGCTAAATAAAAAGTAGCATATTCTTCTTTGCATTAATTTTAAGTCTATCTTGTTTTTGAAATACCTGTTAGAGCGCCCCTAGCGGTGGAAGAAAAATCCACGGAATAGCCGCACCTTTGTAAAAGCTACATGGTTCAAAGCCTGGGAAAAAAGTAGCGGCTTATAGTCCAAAAAATACGGTATATAGAAACAATATGAGCTGACCTGTTATATGCAACATTTTGAGAACTTTTCCAAATCCAAAAGATACACTACAGAAGATACACACTTTGTTATGTATATTGTTAATCGCTACAGTAATGGTCCTAAATTCTCATCAATTTGAAACCCATAGTTATGCACATACAACAGTGATATTTTAAATGCATTCAGTACTCAAAAATAGGGTCGCCATTTATTTCAAGAAAGTGCAAATTATACATTTTTACTTCAACATGCAAAAATGTGGTATCAGAAAGTGGCTTTATGGCACTACTTGCTGTGTGAGTGGTCAGAATAATAAAAGTAAGTTGGTCATAATATTGGAATTCAATGAATTTCTATCAAAATGCTCTTGATTAAAAAGTTACAAGTTAATTTAACAGGGTTCAATGGCATAACCACTGAACCATGATTACAGTTACAGAAATAGATGATTATGTAGCTGTGCCAGTTTGCATTCAGTCCATTGTAAGAATAAATGTTTTCCTTTTTGCTTATTGATTACCCTTTTATTTGCTACGTAAAAATCTTGAATGCTATGAGAAAACAATTGGGAAAAGACTTTCCTCATTCAAAATTATGTTTATAATGATTAATGTTTTTTCTATTGTGATTTTAATGCATTGTTGTGCTCTACAAACACCCTTTTCGCATTGTTTAAACTAAAGTTATGCAGTGATGTGATTTCTATAATTAGACAAACATAACTATTGCCATGATTATGAAAGCGTGCCCGTACACATGAGCAGTGTTCGGAGTCCCTGCTGCATTGGTGACTTTACACTCCCTCCATGTAGCGCTGCAGCAGAAACAGTGACAGGCCGATAAGCACCGACAAGCCGTGCATGAGAACGACACTGAGTCAGTCCAAGACCCACGACTTCTATGATCCACACTGAGAGCACACTGATCCACAGGGCAGTCTGTGCTTTGAGCCAGTTCTAAGAGTGGAGAAATGCACATTTTTAATTTATTTGCCATTTGTAGTATAAAATCCACATGTTCATCCATTCAAAACAGACATAAAAACATATTAAGGGACAGGAGAACATGACTAATAAACTAATATGGTAAAACACTGCATAAAATAATAGACCAAGACCATAAACCAGACAGTGGCAGAGGTGGTAGAGTCGTCATCTTATAACCAGAAAGTTGAACTGAATACTGTGGTTGTATCTTTGGGCAAGACATTTCTTCCAGTTCAAATGAATGTGGTGGGATGTGATCTGAGAGGCCATTGGTGCAACCAGTGCAACAAGTGCTGGGAGTGAATGCATGTCTATAGTGTCAAGCTTTAATGACATAGCAATTAGGATTGTTTTTAAAGTTCTTGTTTTATTGTAGCACTGAAATTCTATGGAATGAAAAGTGCACTATAAATAACATTTCAATTAAAGTATTATTTTAAAAGAGCTGTATAAATCTAAGAAAGTATATTTTATTAGTAGTTCAGTCAAAGGTGCTGTGAAGTCAGTGTATCTGTTTAAATGGTCCCAAGTCTAAATAGAAAAGGGGTAATATATAGTGATAAAAATGTAGCCGAGTCCTGCTGTGACAATTTGCTTTTTTGGTGTGCGTTTATCTAATGCAGACACATTTCCCCACCCACACCTTGTATTGGTCAGCCTCATCTTGCTGTGCATTTAAAAAAGGGAAAAAATAGCATTTATTTAAAATAATACAATATATATTAAGCGTGCGTGAATTGTGATACAATTAAAATGAAATGAAGACAACAAGAAAATCACAATATAACTCACATATTTGGCAGGATCACTCACCCCTAGAGCAAATTCTGTAATATTCACATAAATGTACTATTGATACTTTGTGTGATATAACGCTGGGGGTTTTCTACATGTATGTACAGTATTTTTAAGAAAAAATCCGAAAGTGATTTACGCACATTTTCAAAAGCCTGTGGTGAATACGAGCATCCAGCAACTAACTGAAAAACTAATGATAGCTAGCTTGTGACTGTGGTGTCCTTTGAGAGGGACTTGTTTAACGGCACGAATGAGCTCACCTGTTATAGTTCCAGCCAAGTCACTTCTTTTTTAGTCAGATTGTGTTAAAATAAAGCTCAGATTAAAGTCTAACAAAGCCACAGACAGAGCGTGCTCACAGTTATCTTCACACTCCCAGGGAATGCTGATGACACCGGCTGCATAGTGTCAATATATTTGGGTTCATCTGGGTTAAAACCTACGTTAAATTCCAAGGCAAATGCACTATTTATGTGAGGGAGATGTTTTGTTGAGGTGACCCTAAAATTGAAAAGCCAATTGTGAGTATATTGTTTGATGACTCCTTAATAAGAAATCACTGACAGCACTAATTACTCTAATGGAGAATAGATCTGTGTAGGCCATAATCATAAGCCTTATAAAGTCATCATTACTTACTATTTCCCGTAGCCAAGCACATTCGCCATACTGCTACTCCAATCATTTTGCTGCCCTCCATCTCACTGTCTCTTCATCTCAATTAGTGCATAGCGACATTGTCAAATTAAATTACTTCTTGCTGATGAAACATGACACTTGCTATAGAGAGCTCAGCACCAAAGTGTCAAAGACTATCTCTGTCCAAGCACTCTACAGCAACAACGCACCAGCATCCAGTAATAGTGTTTTATTGATTTATTTGTCATGAAAAGTTTGTGTAAGTAGCAGCTCATTTGCCTTAGAGGTGTGGAGTATTGCAATCCAATACCCTCATGTCACCATTTCCCATTCGCTGTAATTTTAACACCGCTTTCGACAAGCATGGTCCTAGGGTCAAAGAGAGAAGGGAGCAATGAGAGCGTATCTCAATTATACATCAAAGCTCTCACAAAGGAGGCAACATACAATAGGGATAGAAAAGGTGTCAAAAAGATGTGGCTAAGTAAGAAGACAAGTCCATCCAAAAGTGATGCAGTAAAAATATATGGTGGTTTTCAGAGTCGAGAAGGTGGATGGATACGAGAAGCTGTATTCCTGTGGTGATTATATAAGATGTGTGTTCTTTGTAGGCCTCAGCATGGAGGAGATCAATTCCTGGATCTGACTGTTGTGCTCAGTGTCTCTTCCAGTGGTGCATAGTACTCAGTAGCATTTACTCAGTTGGATTTACTTTTTTTTTTTTTTTAATCAATTCCTAAAGTTGTCTTTGGCCATACCTGCCTGTCAATTCCTGATCCCATATGATCTCAGGAAGCTAAGTAGTGTTGGGCTCAGTTAATCCTCGGAGGGCTGCTGGGAATACCAGGTTTAAAGTCTTTAATGTCATTGTGTCCTTATGCAAGACACTTCACCCACCTTGCTTGTTATGAATATAGTGTGTGAGTGAGTTTTGATGGTAGTTAGGGAGTGCCATCCCTTGAGATATGATTTAGTTTTTCTTTTTGTGGTTTAAACTTTGGAAAGACCAGAATTAGTATATTTTTAGTTGTTTTATCTAGTCAACTCTATAGCATAAATTGGGATGTTACGTAAGAGTTACTCAGCTACTATTGTTACTTGATTAGTAAACAACTGGACCACTACTTTGCACTTCTACTTGAGTAATATACTTTGAAGATGATAATATTTTTACTTGAGTACAATGCTGAGCCAGCATCTGATCTCCAATCTCCCCACCCATTTCATGTTGGTCCTGTTTGCCAGATTTTCCATGACGCTGCACAGTCTGTTATTTTTGTGTCTAATGCCCTTTCATCCATTGAAAATCTAACGCAGCCTGCTTAACTCCAACGCCAGAATTTACAGATCTGTCTCAGACGAAGAGAACACCAGGATAAAAATCATCCAAAGTATACTCTACAAACTTGCAGACTAGTAAGGGCGAGAATAGGGGCTAGGTGACATTTCTGAGCATTCAACCATCAAATGCAGGCTTGCTCAAACATGCATCAACCAATCAAAATATATATATGAATAAGGAAAGAATGAGGTAAAAAATATGATTAAAATCCCTTCTTTTTTTTAGCTTGTCTTAAAAGTTGATTTTGCAAAATACTGTATGTCCCCTTTAAATTATGTTCATTGGCGGATATTATTTTAATATTTGATCCACTTAAACCATGGTCTACGCCTTGGTGTCAAAGCCTGTTGTGCCCTCTGGATAAAGACATGACAACCTGAAAATATAAGAGACTCGACAAACATGCAAATTGGAGCTTGAGAAGTAGAGTCTAAACATCTGCTTGGCCCTATAATTAGTTCAAATGTGACTTCTGTAGTTTGCACATCTTATTTAAAACCTGTAAATGAAGCTAGAAAATGTCTTCCTTCTACATTGTTCATTTGTCAGATTATTGGCAAACTAGCTCGACTGAAAACAGCACAAAAGTAGCAAAAGTTTAGGTAGAAATATCCTCACCTCCCAGTCTCTTTTATCATCTTTCATCTTTAATGCTGTCGTGTCCAGAACAGATTTCAGCACACTGGTACAAGTATAAAAAACACAACTAAAAATCTGCACGATTTGGAAAAAAAGTACATTAAGATGGACAGACAGATTTGCATAAACTGTGGAGCTATGATAAGACACAGTTGTAGTTGTCCCTCAAATCATTGCATCAGACATGATCGTGCAATCAGATTTGGTCACCCATCATTTTGAATAAAATAACATTTTCCTCACCTCAGATGAGTTTTGGGCTTCATTTGCTGTTTTACTGATTCTGCAGAAATCTACATAGTTTTGCACTCTACCTATGATATCCTTATATTATTTTTCTGTTGTATGCAGTCATGTTTGTTTTCATATGGATGGACTATGTGTGTCCCTGATTAGCTAATCCACTTATCACACACATCTGATCCCAGGCAACTGTACATTTTTTTTAGAAGTGCAGTATGTCAAAAGTTGGTTAACACATTTTAAATGTGATAATTTACACACACACGTGCGCGCACACACACACACACACACACACACATAAAATAAAATAAGGCTTATAGATTTTTTTCTAATAAGAAATATCCAAAAATGTTTAAATCCTAAATGTTGAGCATGATAATTTATATTAAGGGTGACATCCAACCACATCAAATCAGCTGATATCAGTTCTATTCATTTTGCCACAGCCTCCACCTCTATTACATGCAAGAGTTTATAATACTGCAGTGGTGAAAGAACTATTCAGTTTAGTTATTTAAGAAAAAATACAGATTTAGGATCAAAGAATAACAAAAAAAAAAAAAAAAAACTCAAGTAAAAGTACTAAAGTACCTGCTTAAAATGAACATTTTAAGTAGATTTTAAGTATTTTGGATAGATGTTGAATACGGTGTCAAACATAGTGATTTTTAACTGTGCTAAACTTGGTTAATTGGAAACAATTTATTTGATTTCTCATTTTTTTGTGTAGTTTTATTTGTATAACTTTGTTTACTCAAACTATGAACATGCTAAAAAATTAACCCTCAGCCTTTATGGCAGGTCTCAAAACTATAAGAAAAAACTTTTCAATCTAGTTGAAAATTACAGTGAAGTTTAACGTAAGATACATGCTCTCAAATGTAGTGAAGTAAAAGTAAAAAGCATCAACTTTAAAATGTAATTAAGTACAATATAACAGATACTTAGTAGTTTTAAGGCCTTGTCCACACGTAGCCGGGTATCTGATAAACCGAAGATGTTCTGCTGCGTTTTGACCTGTCATCCACACGAACACGCATCAAAAACGAGTATTCAGGGAAAACTCCGGCCAAAGTGAAGATTTTTGAAAACTCCGTTTATGCGTGTTTGTGTGGACAGAGATAACTGGGGTTTTGCGTTTTAAAACGTCACTGTCTGCGCCAAAAAATATGAATCTGCCCTGACGTCAAACGTGCGACATTTGTTTAGGCGACTGCAAAAGCCAAAGCCAAAGCCAAAGCAGACTATGGACCGGAGTCGTTTCTTGAGAGCTGTGTGTGTGTTGAGAGCAGAATTGCTAGGAGCAATTCTGACTCCGAGTCTGTCCAGACAAAGGAGCTCGGCGCCCTGTTTTCTGTTGTTTAAGTTTAGGCGGAAGTGACAGTTAAGTGATGGAAATAACGCCATCTACAGGTTTGGAATGTGTATGAATGTGGTTGAAAACGCAGATGTTCGGTTATGTGTGGAAGGTATTTTTTTCGAAGACGAGGTGGTGTGGATAAAACTATTTTTATAAACGGAGGGGGGGAAATGTTCGGTTTTAAAAATACCCGGCTACGTGTGTACAAGTCACTCATGTTTAGACTTGCTCAGAGCAGGGGCGGGGCCTGTCTCCTCCTGCACACTACACTCACTTCTGCAAAAGTGAACCTAACACAGTCACTCAGACAGAGCGGAGACATGGCGCAGAGAGCTCTAAACCAGGAAACCATAACTTGTTCTGTCTGTTTGGATCTGCTGAAGGATCCAGTGACTCTCCCCTGTGGACACAGCTACTGCAGGGACTGTATCCAAACCAACTGGGACCAAGAACAAAGGTACAGCTGTCCTCAATGCAGAAAGAGCTTTGTCCCCAGGCCTGTCCTGGTCAAGAGCACAGTGTTAGCCAATATAGTGGAGGAGTTCAAGAATACAGGGCTCACAGCGCCTCCTGCAGACCACTGCTATGCTGGACCTGGAGATGTGAGTTGTGATTTGTGCACTGGGAGGAAGCTGAAGGCTGTCAGCTCCTGTCTGCAGTGTCTGGTCTCTTACTGCGAGACTCACCTCCAGCCTCATCGTGATGTGGCAGTGCTACAGAAACACCAGCTGGTGGCGCCCTCTGACAAACTCCAGGAAAACCTCTGCTCTCAACACAACAAACTGATGGAGTTGTTCTGCCGCACAGATCAGCAGATCATCTGCTCCCTCTGTGTGGACCAACACAAGGGCCACGACACAGTGTCCTCTGCAGCAGAGAGGGCCCAGAGACAGGCACAGCTGCAGGACAACAAGTCCCTGCTGCTCCAGAGTCTCCAGCACAAAGAGACAGACCTGAAGAAGCTCCAACAGGACGCCCAGGACATCAGCCTCTCTGCCCAGAGAGCACTGCAGCAAACTGGGGACATGTTCACTCAGATTGTCCTTCTCCTGGAGGAAAGACGCTCTGAAATGGAGCAGAAGATCCAGTCTGAACACAAGACCAAACTGAGTCAAGTCCAAGAGCTCCAAGACCAACTGCAGAGGGACATCTGTGATCTGAAGAGAACCATCTCTGAGCTGGACACACTGCCCCTCACTCCAGATCATAACCAGTTTATACTGCACTGTCCCCCACTGTCCACACTCACAAAGGGGACAGAGTCCAGGGTCCAGACCGGACTAAGGGGGAACTTTGAGAACATGACCAGAGCTGCGTTAATGCTCAGAGACAAACTGCAACTCACTCTGAGAGAGTTTAAACTGACTGAACCTGAGCCGTGCATCAGAGAGGACTTCATGAGATACGCACAGGACATTACACTGGACCCAAACACAGTACACAACTATCTGTCTCATGACAACAGAAGAATCACAGCTATGAATAAAGAGCAGAATTATCCTGATCACCCAGAGAGGTTTGCTGAAAGGTGGCAGGCCATGAGCAGAGAGACTCTGACAGGCCGTTGTTACTGGGAGGTGGAGTGGAGCGGGGACTGTAAGGTTCGTATAGCAGTGTCCTACAGGGACATTAAGAGAAAAGGGACCAGAGAGGAATGTGGATTTGGGAACAATGGTAAATCTTGGGCTTTATACTGTGAGAAAAACAGATACTCATTTTGGTTCAATAATGTTGAGTCTGAGGTCTCAGGTCCATTTTCGTCCAGAATCGGGGTTTACCTGGACCACAGTGCAGGGGCTCTGTCCTTTTACAGCATTAAGGGTCAGAGCATGAGCCTCCTCCACAGAGTCCACACTAACTTCACTCAGCCTCTGTTCGCTGGAGTCTGGATTCACAATGTTGGAGGCAATGCCCAATTCATTCAACTCAAATAAAATGTATATGGCTGTTAGAAGGATGTAGACAATGGGAGTGTTTCTGGAGGTTAATTAAACATGTAAGGATTATAGCTAATATTCCCATGCAAGACTAATTCATTATGTTTTTACTTGTTGAATAATTATTTCTGCTACAATTACCACCACTTTTACTGCTGCACAATACCATTACTATTACTATTACTATTACTAACTACTATGACTTTAAGAATTGAGGATATGTACAGTAGTATTATTATTATTTTAAATATTTCAAAGAGAACATAATCAACTAATAATAAACTAAACCGAATAATGGTACGAATGTTCAGTGTGTTGGATCTGTCATCACTGTTCTGATCACTGTGTAAATCTGTGATCAAACTGGTGAGTCAGGTTAAAGGGAAAAGGGTGTGGGCCTATTATGAAAATATGTATTCTTTGTATCATAGTTAAGCACTTATCTGAAATCTGTTAACCATTAACAGTTGAGTATTATTTTCAGTATGTACAGATAAAGTACACACTGATAAAGATAAGTACTCAAACTATTATCACTATGGAGTGACTATGGAATGAAAACATGACATGACCAACATTCATCTTTTTAATGTTGTTAATTTTGCTTCATATACATTTAGTTTAATCTATGGTTCTTTCTTTATGATTTTTATAATCACACACTTGTTTTAATATTGCATATTTAATTATTGTCTCTCTCTGTCTCATTTTTCCATTTGTTGATTTCCTGATTCCAATTATATATTGTTATTAAAGTCACTGTTGTAAAAAATAAACAGAGATAAAAATAAATAAAAATAAAATCTTGACTCATTCTACACATTAATTTTAGACAGTAGGGATGATAAAAGATCTCGTGCTACAAAATTTCGTGAGACAAAATGGCCAAGATATTCATGACATGAGAAAAATGACATACAGTATGTCTCATTTTGTTAACATTTGGACAAAAAGGGTTACATATTAGTGAGTTACATCTCTTGTAGTTCCAAAACGCAATGCTAGAATGCAAACAAAAATATTAAAGCATAAAATTCATCCATCTATCCATCCATCCATCCATCTTCTCCCGCTTAATCCAGCTGGGTCGCGGGGGCAGTTTGCTGCCCAATCCTCTAAAAAAAAGACCCATTTTGATAACTGAATCCCAAAATGTATGTATTGGGAATTATGTTAAATTCTTTTCTTGTCTTGGTCTCGTGGGCCCAATCTCGTATCTCATCTCGCCTTGTGGAAATTGTATTAGACAGTACATAAATTTAAATGATCATGTTCTCATTTACGACCCACATAACTGTATGATTTTTCCCCATAACTGAGCAGTCTTAAATCGTATAACATGTGAATGAGAGATCCAGTGGTTCCAAATCCATATTGTCTTAAACATGAGCGCTGCAAAGCCAGAGGCAGACTGCTGACTGTGGGGAAGAAGGAGGGTCCCACTCTTCAGGAAAAGGAGAGAGAGAGAAAGACGACAGGTTGATTTATTCAAACAGTGAGGAGTGGGCGAATCAAACTTTAATGGCTTTTGGGAGAGCAAGCCACTCTCTCCCCTTTCAATCTTACTACTTCCATGTCTATACCTCTCCACTTTTCCGCACATTTTTACCTGCAATCTATCCAACTATTTGTTTGGGAAAATCTTGATAGTCAATCACAAACATTGGCGTTAGCATTTTGTCTTATTTTTTCCCTGACAGGCGAATCCGTGGCCATCCCCGCTGCACGCAAATCAAGGTGCTCTTCATGCTCAGTGGGATAAAGTAAATGACAGAAAGATAAAGAGGGAGAGGAGGTGATTTAGCTTCACGAGTGGCAGCCTACACGAAGCCCAGCCACTATTTGTTGTGTTAACCCCTCGACTGGAAAGGATGCAGGGAATAAAGTGTTCACCGCTGCTGCTGACATGCTCGCTGACAGCTCACTCACGGCCATTTGGCTTAAAATACTCCCAAAAGTGCACAAATGTGAGGCGAGTACTGGAAAATAAAGCTACAGAAGATGGTGGAAACAGTCTAAAAACAAAAACAAAATGCAAATGAATGGTGAAGGTAAATTTGCGCCAAGCCAACCAAAATGAGAAGTACCAATGGTTAATCTATAGTTATGTTGCTCCTTCCTTCTGTTCTTGCTTGGTAAATCCAGACTGAAATCCTGAGTATAAGATTTACAGACTGGTAACGGCGGAGTCTATAAATCAGGCCAAATTCAAACAGAGCTGTGAAAGCAGGTTTGTTTATTTCAGAGATCTATCATTTACAACAAAATCTAACTTTCACGTCAGATTAATAGTGTTTAGTGCTTGACTCATTCATTCAGCATTTTCTTTCCCTTTTGATTTATTTATTTTAACTATTATGTTTGTTTTAATATGAATAGACAATGCATTTCTTTGATTGGCTAATCTGTCTGTCAATCATTCCCATCTGAACTGGGAGATGAGACCAGGGCCAAGAGCACATATCTTGTTAATAACTGTAGTCTTGACTGGCTGGGCAACCTATTTTCCTCTGCTGTTGTGTCATGATGCAAGACACTTCATCTGCCTTGACTCTGTTGAGATTGTGCTGTGTTGGCATGCTGGCGTGATATGGCTTTACAGTCTGTCCCAAGGCTACTCACAACAGCTTACTGCCACAAAAACAAATTCAGCCATATAAATTGTCCACACCAATAGTTTTCCGGTTTCAAACTTCTAGCTGGAAAAGCTAAAATAAACTTTTAGGAATAATCATGATCATAATGTAAAAAGTTTTCCCCAAAAGTCTTCTCAATTGACATCCCTTCCTGCATGTCCCACCAATGGTCTTTAGATAGTACACTTAAATCTTCTATGTTTTATATAACTGTGCATAACTTTCCAACCATAAAAGATAGAAACTTACTTTTTCCCTCGAAAAGCTGAGACTTTCAACTATCCAAGCATATTTCCGGCATTATCCTACATCACACGCACACTGCATGATGTCCGGAGAATGAATGTCCAATAGGAACTTTATTTTCCTACAAACACATGAGCTTCATCCATTTTCAATGGCCCAAACTTTGCCAAAGAGTGTAGTGAGTCCAGATGGTTGATTGCTCTGAGCATCTATGCTTGTAACAACTGAAAAATCCGTTTTAAGTGCAGTTATTTGTCAAATAAATGGCAACTTATGCATCTTGGTCTGTGTAATTGCGCATCCCTTGCTATTTTTATTTGAAAGGTTTATTTCACTCAAACTGTACAAATACAAATGTAATAAATACCATGGAAATGCAGGAAGTGATGTGGCTCTGGCCCTGGACTTGACAGGAGCTGTTTCCATGACTGGCACCAGGAAAGCAATGTGGTGATTGCACTTTTTTTGTTTTTAGTGCAATAAGGATATTTTTAGTTTACTTACAGATAAGATATTTTGCACTTTTGTAGTTAAGGCCCTAAATTAAGCATTTTTTATGTCCAAAATGTTGTTCATGCATGTTTGCTGTGTGTTTTGTTTTGTATAAAAGAATGTGATTTTTATTTTCCTTTTTTTATTTGTATTTCTTGTCCTATAGCTTTTAACACAGTGTTGTGACACATCTACAGCATGCAGAGTGTGAAGAAACAGGTTGTATTGAAAAAAGGATGTATAACACTTCATTAGGGGGTAAAAGGGGCAGTTTTAAAAGCAAAATTAAGAAAAAAATCCAGGCGAGGAGAAATGTACTAAAATTGCCCTTAGGTTTGGAAGGGTTGGGTTGGATAAATAAAAAATCGCTCAAGCAAGATATACCATATACGTTCTATGTAGCTTTTAATTTTGACTGAAATATGCCAAATGAAAAACAGGTTTTCAGATTAAAAACAAAAAGAAAATTACAGATTTGGTGCAAAAAACTACTTTTAAATATAGTCTGAAGTAAGTAATTTTTTTTTAAAATATAACCTTCTGAGTTGATCCATTTCTGCTTCCTTGGGCTAAATCTCTGCGCTCCTGGGTTTAGGATCTTAGTGTCTCTTTGAGGCCAGTGCCTGTCAGCCTTCAGCCCTCAGCTCTGCAGCAAACACATTCAATTACACCACAGAAGCAGGCCGGTATTAGGACCACTGAACATGACTTTGGGAAAGGTGCAGATATGCATCTATAGGTCATTCATTTAGTTTTTCTATGATTTAACACATATCCTGCATATTTATGCTGAGTTCTTCTCTCAAACAAAAAACACTCTGTTCCACCTTGTGATGTCATGTGGTGATACAGAAAATGCTCCACTGTGTTTTAAACTACATATACTTGAGGAGTGGGAAGAAGAAAACTTACTTAATCCCCATCCTCATCTTTCATTAAAAACAACTCAGATGCCTATTGGCTTCCTCTTTACTGATTCATATCGAATGACCCTTTAAATTACAAATTATAATGGAAATCTGAACATATTACATAAGAAATCACAGAATAACAGCATCTGGTAGTTAAATGTTTATCTTTTAACACACTGCATTACAGTTGTTGATAATGTAGTGATTTTGCCTGCATGTTTCTGATTAATATTAACAGACACCGTTTATTAAATTTCATGATCACTTTGTGGACCACTGTGCACAGCCCTCCAGTCAATTAAGCACTTCAGTTGTGTTTATTCATTTGAATGTTCTAAATAACAAAATTTTTGTGAAACTAATTACCACGTTCATCAGCATCAAATCAAAGCTTTATTTGCTAATGACAATTGATAAAGGTAATATTGCCAAAACGACACAGGGTTTAATTTACACCAATTTTGAACAAAGTTACAGAAGGAACATCATAAGGCACTCATTTGTGATATCAGAACAGCGCGTATCAAAAACAAGTCTGGTCTGATTCTCTGCCAGATCCCACATCAAGCACTAAGCAGCTCATTCACAGCCATAACAGGGGCTCTCCAGCACCTCACACCATTTTAGCCCAAATATGAGTGCATTTGTGTGTGTCATTAGCACAGGAAATGCTCTCACATTTTCAGATCAAAATTGTTCAGACGCAGCAGTGGAGGAGAGAAGCTGGAAGATGAAACGATGATGGGTTGATTCCATTCTCCCAAAATTACCCGGTAAATCCCAATATGCAATTATTCACAGTGTATATCAAACAACAAGAGAGACTAGTGCCCTTGTGTGTAAATACCTGATTTGTTCATTCGCTCTTGTTTATTTCTGTTAGCATTAGCAGGGGGCTAGCTTATCTCTGTTACTCTGAGCCTTGGAAGGGCTTCAACAAAGGCAATGCCAAGCTAGTCCCTAGCTAACGGCATCACTCTCACATTCATTCAATATGGACATGTTTACAGCTTCTAAACCAAAGGATGAAACAATATTCAGATTTCACTGTATCACTGTGGTATTCATGTTACAATATGTCTTGCAATATTGTGGCTAAGTGTTATAGAAATGCTACAAAAACAACCTGGTGAATATTGGGGCTGCTTTTGCAATCAATTCTACAATATTACGCTTTAAAAAGAGGAATAACAGTGATTTCTTGCTGTCGGCTGCAGTGAAACAGAACAAAGGATCATGATAGACCTCTCTGCTTTTAGTGTACTGCTAGTACAAAACAATGCAATTAGGTAAGGATGAAAAAACACCTTTCATTAAATAAATGCAAGATAGATTGGTTCAATGGACAGGTTGCAGCTGCTCCAAGAGAAAAGTTGCTTTGTCCTTTAAACTTCTGTCTTTTAACGTGCATTGCTAAAAACATTTCTGATTAAAAAAACATGACTACTGCAGCAAAAACAAAATGACTACAGCCTCATACTATAGCTGGTGCTTCTTTTTGCTGCAGCCTCTCGTACTTCATGTGATCTTACAGGTTAGACCGGAATGCTGAAATATGACTGAGAGAAAATGGAGGCAGAGGTGAGATTTGTTCACCTGCCTCACAACATAAAGAGACAAAAACAGATACAGTTTAGAGACGTATCACCTGGAACCTGTCTGCCAGTGCATCTAATCTGCCTACGCCACAAACATGCACCTCTGAAATCTTTGCATCACCTTCTTTATAACGACAAAACCCCACTGTGTTGAGATCTATGACACCAAAATTGCTCCACTGTCAAACAAGGGCATAATATAATGTGCAGTTGCATGTAACATCACAACAGTAACAGTGAAAACCAGATATAAAATAGTACGATTTCCAGCCGTCACATTCAAAACATTTTAAAATCCAAACTGGATTCCTCTAAACATAACAAAAAAATTGCTGAATTGCAAACAGTATCGCCAGGAAGTAGCTGAAAGGCATTATGGAAAAACAACCCCATTTAGTGCTGTCAGCATACTAAAAATTCAAGCTGGATTACAATAATAAACAAAAGACTTGAAACTCTATATAAATGTCGTCACTATAATGGAAAAAATAGCATGGTTGCCTAGAAAACACAGTTCCTCTATTTCCATACAAGTTTGATTACTTTTATTACATTGATGCTACTTCTCAAAAAGACCATTCACTGTATTTATAGATTTTAGAGTGTGGATCTGGCCAAAGTTTTAATCGAATCTTACCCGAGTCTGACAGTCAGACCCGACACAATTAAAATCACACCATTTTCATAGGCCTACTAATGACACACGTAGGATATTGTTTGTGTGGCCTCTAACGGACACAGAGATGCTAAATACAAACTCAGGATTTAGTGAAAATAATGAGAAGACTTTATCACTTATCTTTCGTAAAGTGGTAAATTTAAAGTGCAGCATCTCATCCATATTATCCATAGAAATTGCCCTCTACAAAACCTCACTATTAATCCAGTTTGAGGTGTAAAAAGGCGAAAGTAGATCCACAAGTGTGTCTGTTTACATGCACACAGCACACATCTTGAGGTGAAGCTGTGTACGTTGTTGCTAATCTGCAATTTGCTTTACAAATCTGAAATACTGCACCACATTTCACAAATAATAATGATAACACAGTTTTGACTTGTATCTAAACTACTAAACTAGAAGTGCAGTGCTCTGATCTTTTGAACACATAAGCCAACACTGAGCCTGAACATAAGTTTTAAATATTTGTCCGAACCCATCCTGTTGGACTTCGGCCAGGTTTCCGCTTCCTGATTATAGCTTTTAACACTTTTCCAGAATTTAGATTTGGCTGTTGTTTTTGACAGTGCTCCATTGATTCTCTGCAGTTCACATCATCAACATTCCCTCGGGGGTGTGACGTTAACTAAAGGCAAGAGCTGACATGTTTCGAACTACAACAGGAGAGGTGATTTGGGCACTTTAAAGTATCTCTTGATCACAGGCTCTTGAAAATGTGTTGTTTAAATCCTCTTTTCAGACTATTTTAAACTTTTTTTTCGTCTGCATTTGCTAATGTGTGCATTATGTCGCCGCGGAAACTGCTGAACATTCCGCCCAGAGATGATGATACGTATCAATAGTGCTATTTTCCAGACAGAAGATGCAGGTTTGACATAAATACATGCCCATATGACACCCGCGCATTCATTCAGTATGGGCAGTTTTTCATTGACAAATCTAGACCTTCCCCAACACGTAGTGAGTAAGTTTTATCCACGCTGCGGCCATCTTTGTATTGAGTTGTAACTGTACATGTGTGATTCTTTGTGGCGCACAGCTGTGAGTGTGTGTGCGGAGGCAGCGGGTGACAGTAAAAGGCGCTCGCTGGCACAATAAGAGTAGTTGTTAGCGCTGGCATTTGATTTGGTCACAGTGACAGCCAGAGCCATTACCAGCTCAGGGTCAGGCATCTGCGGAGAGGGGAGAGGAGACAGAAAGAGGGGGACCTTTTTTAGACATATTGCTCTGTAAATATTTGGAGCTGCCAATACAAGACTCAGCATATATCTGACACCGAAGGTAGAAGTCAGTGTTACTTTATAGGTCAAAAAGAAAGAACTATACTGCAAAAACTCAAATCTAGCCAAGTTAAGATTACTTGAATTAAGAAAGTTTTATTGTAATTTAAGTAAATGTCACCTGACAAATAAAATTGTCAATGGAACAAGACGTTTTGTACTTAAAATATGAAAATACATGTTGGTCCACTTTAGAAAAACAACAACTCTTTGCACTTAAAATGAGTAACAAAATCTAAAATTGCTTGAAATAAGAAAAACACACTTACTCCATTGGTAGATAATTTAACTTGTTAAGATGGATCTACTCAAATAAAGTAAAATGTTCGTAATTTAAGTAATTTACACTTACCTAGATATTGCTTTTTGCAGTGGATAGTGGTGGGAGAAATGAGACAGAAAATAGGGTCCAGGAGAATGAGACAAGATGAGATTTTGAAATTATTTACAATCAGATCAGTTCACAGTTTTAGGCACATGATTTAATTTGTTTAACTTTTTTATATATATTGTGTTGTGACTGTGATGTGTTGTCCATCCATCCATCTTCTCCCGCTTAATCCGGCTGGGTCGCGGGGGCAGCGTGCTGCCCAATACTCATAGCACCTGACCCCCCTATGAACCCCTCTGCAGGTGGTGAGCCCACAGGAGGGTGGACAACATGGTCCTTGATGTTAGTTCATAGGGGTGATGTGTTGTATTTTTATGTATTGATATAAAGTTAAAAATAGGTCAAAAAAGAAATGGCAACACAGAACAATATCCAATGTTTTGTCTGATATGTGAGTAAATATCTTCAGTATATATGGCACAAGCAAAGCCTCTGTCCAGACTTTTCAAATTCAACTGGTAATGCCTGAAATCTACTGAAAACTATTATTTTATGGATGCATACACACTTTGATTAGATCCTCTTTGAGCCCAGTTTAGTCCTGTTAACACAAACAAATAAACCTGAATCATATTTTATCTCTTACACACATCTAGCCTTGTGCATCATTTATGTATTATACTTTGGGTACATTTACATAGCCAGAAAAAAACATATGAAAACTAATGATCAGATAATCCAATATTTTCTGGTCTGTTTACGAGACACATCTGATCATTAAAATACCAGGTGACAGTTTATTAGAAGATGTAATATTTGGGAAAACAAAGTTCAATGATTTTAAAAATAACTATTTCACATTAGTTTGCCCTTTCTTTTCCATGTCAACACCTGCACATGGGCGAACAAGCAGAAAAAATGAGAATATCTACTGTATCCATCTATATATCTATCTTGTGCAATAAGCAAATCATTCAGCTATGTCACCCTGATCAAAACCCAGCATAGGTTTTGGGGTGTTGCACAGCAGTCACCCACTCCCCTGACAATCACTAAAGCACTTTTCTAAATACGCAGCCATATTTGCAACCTTTCCTTTACATCGTTACAATAAAATCTCCCTTAACCTAAATTGAACTACCTGTAGTGCTTATAGGCAAAGTGAATGGCATTCCTCTCTCACTCCATTGTCTGCTGGCATAATAGATTTAGGTTGTGGCCCATCTGCTGTCCAATCACAACATTATTTCTATACGCTGTGTGCATGCGGGTGCCGGCTGGGTGTGTGGTAGCGGTAAATCTGTCCAGCTCATTAGCAATGACAGAGGGAATGCTCCGAGCCCACCTGCTCCCCTTCACCCTCTTTATGGCTCTACAAATTAAAAGGACATTTACACACAGGCTCGCTGCGGCGCGCTCTGCTCCCCTCACCTTGCCACTCACATTGCTTCATCTGCTCCCTCTGCTGAGCTGCGGATACTACACAAAAACGCTTCAGCACACTCAACTGAGCTAATTATTCTCCAAGTCCTATTCACTCTGCAATGGGGTCAGTAAGCCGCTAAGAGGGGAGATTTACAGGCAGTAAAAAGTGTAGCATACAAATAACAGCTTTATTTTACAATCAAACTGCGGATATTTAAGCTTCAGGAGTCATAACTACTCGCACGTACAGTAGAAGAGAGCTCTCCTGCTGTGTCTCTAGAGTCGAGATGGGATAATGATGTTGACATTTTGTGCCACCACTATCATGGCCAAAATAACTGTAATTAATGAGAATATTACAATTATTATTACAAATGCTAATAGTAAAAAAAAGTTATAGAGATTCATAATAATAAAAAAATTGTATATAGTGAATAAGTTACATATTTTAAAGTATTATACAACTTTCTGCAAAATCAAGTGGTATTGCCTTTGTTGCTGATTATTAGAATTATAAAAAAAAAAAAAAAAAAGTTACCACAGATGCTTATTGTTTATTTTTCTTATTGCAATAAAGGATATTATTATTTTTTGCTCTACTCATGCCTAGTTCATCTGGTTCCCCCTAGACACTGACTGTGATGCTTGGGCTGCGGCACATAAGGGACACTTTTGTCTTGAGGGCTATTACTCCCCTCAAACTGCCCTGACACTGGATCCACTGACCCTTTCTGACCAGTCCTGGCACCGATTAGACCTTTGTTTGAGGTATTCTAACACAATTGTTTTTATGTGCTTAAATTGCCCCTTGGGAACACATTAAGTTTTATTGACTGGTTTATCCTAGTTCACAAGCAGTGTTTCTGAAGAACAAACTGAAACTAAAAGTCCTCAAATTAACCAATAGTGAAATGTCACTGACCCCCTTATGGACCACAATGGTGCAGAAGGCTGGTTTCAGATAATCTCCTATTAAAAAGTCCCCTTGCTAAATAGTATTTGAGTATTTGCAGCAACCAATTTGCATCCAAGGCACCAAATAGTTTAGCACAAACCATTGAGGTATCACTTTGTCATGTTAAAATGTGAAATTTGCACAGCTCTGACCCAAAATTTAAATTGAAGCCAAAAATTACTTTTTAGAGTTTTGGTCTTTGGTGTCAGCAGAAATATTTCCATCTCAAGCCAAATTGTAGCATGTTACCATATCCAAATTTTGTCTACAAATAGAAGCTCGTCTTTCTAGTTTTCTTGCTGAGTTCTCATATTATTTAAAAAAAAAAAAGCATTTATATGGATTTTCCAAGAACAGCCACTGCGTTGGCCCAAGGAGACCTCCTCGGGTAGGTGGTCTAAACCCTCCTTTTTGTCCTATTTATTTGCTGGAGTTATGGATTGAGGAGAGCTTTGAAGATTTGGAGAAGACTGAGAAAAGGCTGTGTGTCTGTGTGCATTCAGCTCCTATTTGAAGTCGCTCACTCCAGCAATTACTTCATATCAAGGATTAGATGAAGCGCGGGACACATGAGAGAGACAGATGGAGGAGAGAGAGGTAGGAGATTGGGGGAAAGGCCTAAAAAGAAAAGACCGACCAGTAGAGATAGAGCAGTTTGTCAATATAAAGACACGAGACAACTCCAGAAAATCATACACTTTTTTCCAAGAGCAAAACAGCAAAGCACTATGAATAACGGATGGGGGCTGTCACTGTCTGTTTACGATGGAAACAATAGTCACAGTGGAGTCAACTTTAAAAAATATACTTACATTCAGGAATTCAGAGACAAAACACTCTGTCTGAGAAGCTCATGTGAGAAAATATTCACTTGGTGCCATATTGACATTGCCATTATAGGCAGAAAATTGATCTTTACAGGCATAGTCAAGATGGTTTATAGTGTATCGATCATCTCTGCAAATCTGTAAATTGTAGCAACAATGCACACACAAATCAGCCATAAAATTATGAAAACAACACAAGTCTACGCTCTCTTCAAGTCACCTGTTACGGGAGCAATTATGATACAGTAGGCGTAAAGTGAAATATTAAACAAGTTTTAATAGATAGACAACTTGATCGGAGTACTGCCAAAACAAAAACTAGCCTAGGACATCTTGAAGTAGATCTGCAGTTTTAACAGAAATGTGCCATAGTGTAATGCATACGATATTACACTGTATACTGCTGTAGTACTGCATGGGGCTATTAATGTTTACTGTTTATAAATCTATAAATAGACAATTTGCATTTTAATAATATTCCTTACTAAATGTCTATGGCACTCAGAGCAGATGGCCCAAACAAGAGCTGTGTCCGAATGCCCACGCTATTCCCTCCTTAGGGCACTGAGTAGAGATCACGGCATTTTTAGTGGTGTCCGAATGTCCAGCAGGTGAATATGTAGTGCACTCAATATTTCCCACAATGCACCTTGAAAAGTACTGGGCATCAGTGGTCACTAGACCGGTCAATATAGACCAAAATTTATTACAAGAGTCATAAAAACACCAGAGACAAGTGTTTAACTGGATACAGCACTCATGAATGTAAGCAGATAGAACTGCTAGTTTACGCACTGTTGATCCTGATAATAAATAAATAAAGCGTTATTGTGTAAAGGTGCAAGTGTTAGCTGCTTACCTCAGCTTGAGCTGTTAAAAGATTGATAATTAGGCGAGTAAGGATAAGCCGTTTTCTTCAGCCTACTCCTTTTGAGCATTGTGTTTCTTTTGCTCTGTTTTTGTCTTTGTTTACACTGTTATGTTTTATTTCATTGTGCTCAAATAAACACTGATGATGATGGTGATAATTCCACATCTCAGACAAAAAGCTGAATAGTCCAGTCAGTTTGTGTGAGATCCCATGTGACAAAAACTTCCATAAAAAGGTCCATAAATACTTGTGTGCCAGTCCGATTTGATCATTATTTATGACAGAAATCAAGTGTTATCAGAGTTTAGCTGACTTTTTTTCACCAGAGTCACACAACCCAAAAGTAGTGAGCTGTGTGTCCAAATCGCTCTGTGAATGATTGCACTAAATAGTCCACCTAAGAATGCAGGACTATGCAGTGAATGCGGGGCTGGGGGTCAGGGTGGACATTTGAATACAGCCAAGGTAACTTTGATTTTAACTTTAGCTTCCTGTTTATAGGTGCCATTTTGAGGTCTGTTCATCATTCAAAATATAAGATTTAGTTTTGAGTTGTTAATTGCTATGGTAATAGTAGATAGGACTGTAGAAAGTTGTGCTGCCGTGTGAAACCCAGCAGTCTTCACTGATACCAGTATATAGTGCATGTTTCTCTGGGTGGGCCTTACCTCAGGGATCTGGACGGTGTACGGCTGCCCATGGAATGTTGGTGCATTATCGTTTACGTCTCCAATTTGGATGTTTACGGTTCCTGTGACCAGCTGCAAGAGGAGCAAAAGACACCTTGGTTAAATCCTGCCAAAAACACCACCCCCTCAGTGACTTAGGAGGGCGCCGGTGAGTCAAAATACACTAGTCATGCCAAGTTGGGATTTGGTGAGAAGAAAGAGGGCCAAGAATGAGACTTATACCCGCAAGGCAGAGTAGGTTGAGCGTCAGTAAATTTAAGGAACGAAAATGTGCCGAGTGAGACAGATGTCAGAATGATTACACATAAGAAAAGTGAAAAATGGAGATATTAAAGGAGAGAGGGTGAGAGAGGGACAAGAGTTAGATGTGGCTGAGACATATCTAAACATAAGGTGTCAAAACAGGTAAAAACCAAGATAACACTTACCTCATGTGAGTCTGTGACGGTGAACTCAACCTGCATCTCCGACTTGGTCTAGGGAGGAACAAATTATAACCTTACAATAACAATATGGTATTTCAGATGCGTTTTTAACACAGCTTAACAGCATTATTACAAGTGAATAAGGGTTGGGCTGTGGATAAGGCTGAGTAGTTTATAGCCTCTTTTCTACTGGCACAGTTTGCTTGGTGCGGATCCCTCCAGTCCAGTTGCACTTCCATGCTCTAAGCAAGGATAAACAAGGTCCAGGGGCAGGGTTCAGATCTGTGAGGCACTGACGTCAATCAAACATTACAGGTTTTATTAATAAATTAAATCTAACTCACGTCTGAATTATACTCATAATTAGGGGTGGGCGATATCTCGATATTTAAAATATATCGAGATATTTTTGAAACTCGATATGAATTCTGACATATCGATATATCGCTATAATGCTTATGTTTACTTCTGGTTTCGCCGCTTCGCTTGTTTCGCCTTCTCTGTGCCGCGCTCGCCTCCGCCTCCTGCTTTTGTCCCCTGAGCTCCTCCGCGGAGCCCGGAGCTGGCCACGGACTAAACCAGGACTAGAACTAAACCTGGACTAAACGCGGCCGCAAAGCCCGGGGCTCGGCCGCGGACTAAACCAGGACTAGGACCAGGGCTCTGCAGTGCGCCCATTTCACTCGCATTTGCGAGCAAATATTTCGTCGTGCGAACGTGGAAAACCAAACAGGCGAATCTGTGCGAGTGTTTCTGCAGCTACAATAAGGAGCTGCGCACAGACACAACGTGACGAGTTAAACTTTCTAAATGCACGTTTCCCAGCGCGAGCGCAACCACGTGACACCTCCGATCACAAGACGAGCCCAGCACACGAGCCCGCGTGTGTGCAGATATCACGAACAAACTCCGCTTCAAAACACACCCACGCCCCTTAAACGAGAGCCCCGCAGCAGGACCCACACCTGCCCCACCCTCACAGACACCGCGTGCCGCTGGACAAAGCGAGAGCTTTGGTTTTTGTCTTGGTCTTGTCTCGGACTCGAGCGCATTTGGACTCGGTCTTGTCATGAACTCAAGGTCTGAATACTGAGTGCGGTCATTTTTCATTAATGCCGCTGCTGTTGCCAATAAACTCATCCCGGTGTGCGGGAGTGCGCGGGAGCGTGCGGGGCTTCTCTCTGCAGCCTGTGCCAAATGCCAAATAAATCCGTTTGTCACACTGTGCGTTTGATTTGGTAAATGTGCAGAGACTAAATACCACTTTAAAACAAGAGAATGTAACTCCAGTTTGGAATTTGAAAATAGAGGTTTAAAAATCCTACACACTTTATTCACTTTGAAGCAGTTTTGTGTCAGTGGAAGTCCTCTTAAAGAAGAGGTTCTTAAACTGTGGGTGAGGGTCCAAAAAGGGGTGTTAAGTGCAGAACTAAATGAATATTAATCAGATAAAATTTGTTTTTTTGTTTTTGCAGTAGTTTGTGGGGGCTGTATTTTTTCCTGTAAAGATATCGAGATATATATCGTATATCGAGATATAGCAAAATATATCGAGATATATTTTTTGGTCCATATCGCCCAGCCCTACTCATAATTATACATTACATTACGCACTGGAAATATAATATTTTCAGTCTTTATATGCAAGTGGTGTGCATCGATAAACAGGAAACATCTGTTGCATTCATACTAGCTTTGTTTTGGAGCATGCTGACTCAATAGAAAATGCCATAACTGGAAATACGGCAGTTTGTTACAAGATCAGATAAGCATTTGGTGAGAAATTATTATTTTACATTTATAAATGCTTTTTGCCATCTTGTTTCCACCCAACTCTGCACTCTCTCTTGTCCAATCATCTGTTACATCATTTTAACCTATACCCTCCAGGGCCTCCAGCAAACCCCTCAAACAGGGCAGTATGGTTCATTTTAGAAATTGGACTTAGACAGACACTCGGGGTCTGTACTGATCCATTTCAGAACAAATCAGAGGAAGCGCAGCTTATTAGAAGTGTACGATGAATCATAATAGAAAGGAATGGTGGCAATTAGCTCTTTGCATAGGCAGCAATTACTTAAGCTAAGATGTACTCCACAAACAACAAAATATTTTGCCTAAAACATTTGATCACTCTTAGGTTTTTTCAATGTTTTTTTTAGTTATGGAACACTTTCTTGTTGGGGGAAAAAAAAGCAGACGTGTCACGCCATCCATTAAAACATTATCAAATTACACCAATTAGTCACTGTTTGGCACTAGGCATTTTGCAATAGTGCTCTTTTTGTGTTGGAAGTTTGCTTATGATCAATTACTACATTGATTAACAGTTTAGACCTCTAAAAATCTGCTCAAATGCATGGGATTGTTGTATTAGTTTTACAGCTAATCTTTCCTATCTTTTCAACCTACTTAAAATATATACTGGACTGTATCATCAATTCAGAACCCTCCTCATTATGTGTAATAAGCTGGCACATTATCGCTTTTACCTCTCGATCAAGTGGTTGTCGTAGCCACACTCTTCCGTCAGTCTCAACTGTGAAGAACTTCATGGCCTCTTCGCCCATGATCCCGAAGGTAAGAGGGTCACCTTCAGGATCTACAGCCTCCAGCTTTGTCACGGACTGCCCTGTCAAACCACAACACACAGGTCAGAGATCCAAAAGTAATATGTTTTTATAGCATTTAGCAAATTCCTGCTTGGCAGACTGTCAAAAATGTGATTTATGATGTTCAAAGCAGATCTCTATATCATCTTTGTCTTTATTTATCCACATATTAGCAGCCATAAACATGTGTAGTCCTACATCAGTCAACCTGACATTAAAAATGTACATCCAGCTTGTGTACCATCATTGCACATGGGGTATAGGGAGGAGAGGATGTTAATTGCATCCGCAGTGCTCCATAGACTTCATTTATCATGGACACTTTAGCATAGACACACGGCTAATCAAAGCTAAGGTGGATGAGGGCATGTAAACACTATACAGCCCATGGAGGCAAAAGGTCAAAACAGCTCAGAGGACAGTGGAGTGACCTTTGAACCCACAGGACACGCCTCATTACCATCGAGAGCAGGACGATGGGACCACTCACTCATAATGCCCTTGTCCTCTCTACTTGGAGAAGCTATGCTAAACATGCGGTGAGCAAACTTTTACCACACAGAAGATATTTTATAATAATACATTTCATTTGAGGGGCCTTTCAAGATGACTCAAGGTCCCCATATACCAATGTAAAATAATATATAGAGTTTGAAAATGAACAATAAAATATGTTAAATTCAAGGTGCACTATGTATGTTTTCTGGTGGAGCTACTCCTTTGCCTAGAATCTTCCATACTATTGCATGAAACTTATCCAACAGAGGTTTTATCACAAAAAAACCTTTAAAAACAAGTATTCTTAATGGGTTGCCTCTCCATAGATCTGACCTACAGCTTGGCATTGACATATAACTATATCCCGGGAAACAAGCAGGTTAAGTTTAATGCCATATGAGTGCCAGATGTAAAGCCACATTCCAGGCAAAGCAATAACACCTCTGACAAGCAGGCGGACAATAAAGACTATGAGAATTGAGCTAGGACTCATGCTGCGTTCATGGTCCTCGGGAACTCAGGGAACTCTGACTTGTTTGCGTTCCTGTGCGTTTATCTTGCAAAGTTTGGATTTTTCAACAGACAGGAAATGCTTAAATATAAACATGTTTAGTCAAAGAGCTCAAATGTTTATGATATTTCATCCGTCTTCACACAGCAGGTGACGTCAGGTGTGGACCAATTTGTGTTTCCGACTTGTGCAAGCGTACATTGCATTTTTCAATTCAAAAAGAGTTTCTGAGGAGCACATGAACGCAGCGTAAACAACAGTTAAATTATCCCTAAACCCTCAAAATCCAGACCATTAAATAGAAATAAGACATAAAAGACTAAACTCACTAAACCAAAACTGCTCCACGATTAATCCAGGACATAATCAGGACTAACCCAGAACCACCAGAAGCTAAGAATCCATACTTAAGCTGTACATGCACCACAGTTTGAGAAGCCCCATCGGCCCTGCACTAGACTAACCCAGAATGCACCAGTGCTGTCAGATACAGAGCAAACTGTTTAACACAACAACCAATTAGGTCCACAATCACACAACCCTCTCGTTTATTAATACGCCCCATTTTCCCATGAAAGGGTGGCAAAAATGACTAATTAATATAACGATTTATGAACCCCTCTCATTGCTTCTAATGAGATTTATGCAAATTCAGCTGCTTTCAATATGAGTTATAATTTGGTTGAAGACGGTGCAAATTAAGCATTTTACCTCATAGTCATCAATAATATCCTGACTCTTTTTCAGCACTTTGCAGCACTCTTGAATAAGATACTGTATTTCCCCTCTGTGTTTAGAGATAGAAGCTTGACTGCACTTAACATGGACAAAGGTGGTCAATACTCAGTGCTGCACCTAAAGTGAGGCATCGATGCAACGCAATACTAATTATATAGCAAGTAACTTCTCACCTACATCATGAATTAACTGCAGAGTCCACCGCCTGCTTATAAATGTTTCACAATATGGGATTAATCTTGTCTTTTTCTGGTTTTAGGACAAAAAATATATACATGGAAACACATATATCCTTAATGTGAACAAGCTCACCCATCCACAGATGTGACCTGGTGGTGTTACTTGTTTGTCTCTAATATGTTAGAACTCCGTTAGATTTCCTTTAAAACTGAAATTTCCAGGCTAAATATTTTGGATCCTAGAGCATTTAATAATTTGCATATTGTGAAACAGATTGACAGTTTTAAAAACACCTGACCTTATTTGACTGGAGTGATTCTGTTGTTAAAAAAGCACAAATTGGTCAGATTCAGTAGTGCTCAGTAACATTCTCAGCATGTTTTGGACCTGAGGGGAATAAAGCAGGATCCTTCTGAAGCTTATCTGTGACACAGTGGCACCGAGCCCTTTCTCTGACAAATGATGCTATTTAGCAGCAAGTGATGCCAGTCCTACTGTTATGAATGATACCGCGCACATTAGCAGCCCCTCCCTCCCCCTCCAGGAGAGCGATGGGCTGCAGCCACCATCTCTCTCATTCACCTTTCTATCTGTGCGCTCGGCTCCTCTCAAACTCCGCTTCAGACAGAGACACAAACTCCGGGTTACTGCTCTGTTCTCCCAGGCTAATGCTGAAGAAGTGAAGCGTTCACTCAGTAAATGAGACATGGCTGAATCGGAATACATTTAGAACAAATTTAAAACCGCTTCATTACGATAAGTACTTTCTGAAAGTTTGTGTAAGAGTTTTGTGCAAAGACAAAGCACCAGTGGTTTATTGTGGCAGAACTATAGAAGCTTGACTTTAAAACTTTGCATCTATAAGGGCTGGGCAATATGCTTAAGTGCTATATGCAACTTTTCTGGTGGAACATCCATCACCTGCTTGTCTCCATGAGATGTTATTTTTTTGTATGCAATGTTCCAAGCAGGTGACACCACCATAGTTCATATCTGTGGAGAGGAAACTACACTGACAGTAAGAATGCAACATTCTCAAGGAATTATTGTCAACAATAGAAGCACCTGTAATTGACTGAATGTCAGATGCCAAAATTTTGAGTATTTTCGGCAAAGCTGTAACATACATGCACATCAACATGTGGCAGACCCCCAGAAATGAGTTTCCCTTTAAATCCATCAAAAAATACAAACTTCATTAAGGTGACAGTGGCTCATTGGTTAGTGGCAGTGGTCCCCCAAGCCAAAGGTCAGAAGATTGATTCCCACTCTGACCAAGTTCTGTCATTGTAGGCCTGTTATAATAGACCCTTTTAGGGCGGAAGAGATTTAAAAAAAGCTATGTGCGCATTTTGACAACAGAAGTAGCAATGAATGTCAGATGCCAAAATTTTGAGTATTTTCGGCAAAGCTGTAACATACATGCACATCAACATGTGGCAGACTACTTCTGTTGTCAAAATGCGCACATAGCTTTTTTTAAATCTCTTCCGCCCTAAAAGGGTCTATTATAACAGGCCTACAATGACAGAACTTGGTCAGAGTGGGAATCAATCTTCTGACCTTTGGCTTGGGGGACCACTGCCACTAACCAATGAGCCACTGTCACCTTAATGAAATCTGACCCCATTCATTCCGATTCATTCAGACTGAACACAGACAGAAGAAGATGGAGATAAAACATTTCAAGTGTGTGGTTGTCAGAATCGATATTCTATCGGCGGACTAAAGTTTTAAAGTTCAATGAGTGAGTAATGCTGATCGCACAAGGATCTGGCAGTCGGACACCACGTGTCAAAGTCGGCTTGTTGAGGAAATCTTCTCGATCTTTTGATGATAATCCTTTCGCAAAGTTTGACAAGCCACTGAGTTCATGAGAAACAATAATATTAATACATTAATACAATAACATTAAATATTTATGCCACTGACAACCAAAACATCTTGTTGCAGCTTTCATATATTCAATGATAAGTCAATAAAGTCACTTTTGTGCAGGCCTCCGTTGTAGTGACCTTGTGTCCCTAGTATAAAGTGGTGTGTGAGTGATTGAAAGGAGTGAATGATAATGCACTGTAAAACACTGTGGGTGTCTTGACAAGCGCTAAATCCAGTGCATTATTATTATTATTATTATTATTACAAGAATTATTTTAAAATCAAAATCATGATCCATGAAAATTGTGTTATTTGCCTTATGGCCCACCTCCAGCCATGACAGTGAGCAGAGGAGTGCGGCTGCAAACCTAGCGGAGCACAGTTTAATTCTGCTCCATGTTTTAGGACAGTCAGGGGGGCACTTGATGCTAAATCAGGGTCTGGAGGATATCAATCTGCTGTGGATCGATATGAGTGCTCCATGTTGGACTGTCCCTGCCCGCGGCCCAAAGGCTTAAGAAAGAGCGGGCCAGCCAAAGCCCTGTTTATTATGAGTGTGACATCTCTGCACCCCTCGTTCATCTGGGCCCTGATTCAGTGGGACAGCCCCTGTCAGGACTTCAATTTCAGGTGTGTTGTGAAATATGTCCAGACATTTTATGGTCCGCAGAAGCTTAATGGGTATATGGGCTGTTCAGGATGCTGTCTACCAAAGCACTGGCAACTTCAACGAAAAGAAAAAATCACAATCTAGATATACAGAGAATATGTTGTGAGAGTAAGGCTTTTTATGACAAGTATTTTGAATCCTATTCTATTTGTGATATGTGTTTAGATTAGTAGATTTTGTTCACATTGTACACAAATCCAGGAACAAAGAGAAGACTGAACTTACAATCAGTAAGACAATACAAGAATCCCATACATTTCAGTTTGTAGAGATCTAAACTACAGGAATATTTGCTGTTTTTGCTTTAATATTGTGCCACTTTAATTGTGACTTTTACTAATTTGTGATATAACAATAACAACAACAACAACAACAATAATAATAATAATAATAATAATAATAATAATAATAATAATGCATTGGATATATAGCTTTTTCTTAACACTCAAAGACGCTGCATTGTTCGGTCATTCTATACTCGGTGGTGGGCTCACACACTCACACACACACACACACACACACACACACAGATGAAGGCCGATATATTGAGCAGCCTTATGTGAGAATGAATTTTTATCCTAATTTTGCATTTGGTGTTTTGTGCAAAGTAAGATGTCTATGATAACAACAGTTTAGCATAAATGCAGGAAAACAGAGTATTTACCTTTATAAATGTCACCCGTTGTTTGCACAGCTCGTGAATATTAAAGGGTTTGTTCTAGGTTTAAAATTCAGAAATACTACCTCTTGTGTGCAAATCTTTGGAAAAAGACTGCAGCGGTGCTCAGAAGAAAACAATAGGGCTTTGTTGTATAGATAACAAATGTGTGCTTTTCCTAGTTCTTATAAATAGTTGATGAGAGGCCACAGGGTGAAGTCACGAGGAGGTTGATGAGTCAGAGCCGTGCCACTCATGTTTCTGATCTGTCCACACACAGGATCCACTACATCACTGTCGCTCAAACTTCAACTGTGTCCAGGCAAACGCCACACTCAGCGCCCACCACCAGCACATTCAGCACTATGTAGGCTTACACTTACACATCTACAGACAAACGCAAGTCACTGTAGAGCACACAATATACATTTACACATCTACAGACAAACGCTAGTCACTGTAGAGCACACAATATACATTTACACATCTACAGACAAACGCAAGTCACTGTAGAGTACACAATATACATTTACACATCTACAGACAAACGCTAGTCACTGTAGAGCACACAATATACATTTACACATCTACAGACAAACCCTAGTCACTGTAGAGCACACAATATACATTTACACATCTACAGACAAACCCTAGTCACTGTAGAGTACACAATATACACTTACACATCTACAGACAAACCCTAGTCACTGTAGAGTACACAATATACATTTACACATCTACAGACAAACCCTAGTCACTGTAGAGTACACAATATACATTTATACATCTACAGACAAACCCTAGTCACTGTAGAGTACACAATATACATTTACACATCTTCAGACAAACGCTAGTCACTGTAGAGTACACAATATACATTTACACATCTACAGACAAACGCTAGTCACTGTAGAGTACACAATATACATTTACACATCTACAGACAAACCCTAGTCACTGTAGAGTACACAATATACACTTACACATCTACAGACAAACGCTAGTCACTGTAGAGTACACAATATACATTTATACATCTACAGACAAACCCTAGTCACTGTAGAGTACACAATATACATTTATACATCTACAGACAAACCCTAGTCACTGTAAAGTACAGATTATACATTTATACATCTACAAACAAACCCTAGTCACTGTAAAGTACACAACATACATTTATAGACCTAATGACAAGCCCTAGTGACAGTAAAGTACACAATATACATTTACACACCCACAGATGAGCCCTAGTAACTCTGAAGTAGAGAATATACATTTATGTGTCTAAAGACAAACCCTAGTCACTGTAAAGTACAGATTATACATTTATATACCTATAACCAAACCCTAGTCACTGTAAAGTACAGATTATACATTTATACATCTACAAACAAACCCTAGTCACTGTAAAGTACAGATTATACATTTATACATCTACAAACAAACCCTAGTCACTGTAAAGTACAGAGCATACATATCTACACCCACAAATGAGCTCTAGTGACTGTAAAGAGGATAAAGAAGTGAAGACAGGCTATTATCTTAGCGAGGTATGTAATGGAATTTTGTTGTTTTAGACAATTACAATAAAATCTTGAATCAAATGTGCCACAAAAATACTGTTGACAATCTTTGTCACTCAGAAAAAAAATGAATCAATTAATCACAACTGAAGAACAACTAAATTTGAGATTTTAGTTATTGAATAATGGTTTTATGAATTCCACACAGACCTGAAAGCATGACTTTGGTAAGAGAAGACAAAGACTGAGTAATAACCCTAAAATCACAATGAAATGAGTGGATGTATAAAATGAGGAGACTATTATGTAAAATTTAGTGTTTGAATCTTTCTACCATGTTACAATATTCCCTCATAAAACCTCTTCAGCCATCGTTTTGATAAGAGTAAACATGTGATTTCACCCAGGCAATATTCCAACCATCCTTATGGTTAACAGTACAATCCTGTCCAAAGCTCAGCTCACAAGCCTGTGTAACCTATGCAAAAGCAGGACACAAACCAACACACTACAACTGATGCAGTACTTTTGTTAGTTTGGTTCTACACTAGAAGCAAACCCACTCCTAACCACTATTCAGCAATCTGCATATACATTTACAGAACAGCTTCTGAAAAGTTCTTTCAAATCACTTCTATCAGAAATACTATTTTTTGCCTCCCATTCATTCAGTACAATCAAAAAATATCTGTAATAAAAACAAATAATGAGCCAGCTAATTGCTAATTCTTTCAAGCTTCTATAGAAATTAGCCTGGACCTGAAAGGACAGTGCCCACGTGTGAGCTCTGTGTGAGCATTGAGACAGAGCACGAGGCCAAAACACTTCATTCAACTCAAACGGACAGTTACGACAGAGGAGTTCAATATGTGGTCATGATCCGACAGTAAAACTACGACATTTAAGAGCACCATGATCATGACAGTGAATAAGCAGCTAAATGTATGCCCTGAAAAGCACTAACAAACTGTAAACGTTTGAGAAGAACAAATGAACGGCATGAAAGAATAGCACTTTTTTTAGAGCCAAGGTCACAATTTTAATGTTATCATGATTTTTGTAGCTTTCTACTGTCTTTAAGGGCAATTAAAGAAACAGGTAATACACTCACAAACCTCGGTTCCCCGTAGCTAAACGTGCATATAGAGGAGGACCCATACAGGTTTTTCTCATTCTCAGTTTAAGGATAGACCAAGGCTCATGTAAAAGCTCAGAACCTGGTTAGCATTGACAGGCTGGCTATCGTGTCCAATAGTTTTGTAATTAAGCCACCTGCTATTTACACAACAGAGACTAAACCAGGAGAAATGGATGAGAGCTGCATTAAACATCTCTCTAAACAGGCAAACTGGCACATATTTGAGATCACAATTTTATTTTATATAGTCATATTGTTAGTTAAATAATTATTTTTTTACATTACACAATTAAATTTTTTTTGACCCATACAGTTAAGCAAAATTAAAACAAAATGTTCTATTGTATTTTATTTTTTGTGATTATTGATTATTTGCAATATCAATATGTTTAAGATGTTTTTTTATACCCCTCTCTCTCACTTTATCTAAAAGTAAGCATTACATTTGATGCCAACAGGCAATAAATCATAGTACTAAATAAAGGCCAATGCACACATTTAAAGCTCTTTTTAGGCCGGAGCACCAGAGGCTGGCGAAGGGCCTATTAGTATCGCATAGCGATGCTCATAGGGGGCGGGAACTAAAATGACAGGGGGCGGGAACTAAAATGACAAAAGTTCAGAAATGATGAGACATTCGAGAAAATATAGGTTTCATGTGTGGGGATCAAAAAATGGCAATAATACACCACCTCGAATATTAGGCTCCGCCCACTCCTATGGGAGCCCGCCCATCTCAACTTTGTCATAGAGCCACGAAATTCGGTACACACATTCGTCATGTGAAGACAAACAAAACATATTATTATGGCCACGCCCCCTGACAAAGCAGAAGGCGGCCATCTTGGATTGAAATCTTCAAAATGCAGAATCGGCCTATTCGCTCATGGTGCATTTGAACGCACTCCTCTCACCCACAGGGCTGAAAATCACCGTACATCATCTAGAGAAGTGTGACTTCAAAGGTTTGCTCCATTTTTTGGTAACTGTCACGGTTTACGTGCGGCGAAGCTCCAAAGTTCAATCAAAATTTAGACAATATTCAATGTGAAGATTTGCTCCCGTTGGCACAGACTTAGTCCGATCGTGCTGAAATTTGAATCACTGATGCTGGTCTTGGCCTGAATATAATACACTATAAAGCATATGGAAAAATTACACTATAGCGCCCCCTAGACATGAAACGTCAGCATTATCGGATTTGTACCAAATTTGGAAATTAAATTCTATACAGGACTATGAGCAAAAAAAATTATTACGGACATGGTGAATTTTTCACTGTTGGCCACCAGGGGTGCAAAGACTCCTCAAAAATCATTTAAAGGTGCACTACGTAATTTTTCTGATGGAGGATGTTTTGGCCTGGGAAATTTGAATGACTAATACGTGATCTCGACCGATCATCGCCGCTTGAGACTATATTTGTTTTTTTTTGTTTTTAATAATGCAAGTGTAAAGGGTAATGGTTGGAGGTGTTTTAGTGCTGTTGATGCTCCGGCACCCTCTTCTCCTCCTCTGCCCAAGGAATCTATCCATCGGTTTACAAAATGATTAGCACTGTTAGAAATGAACTATTCAACTAACTATTAATAAAACAATACAATTATATTATTGATTTTAGTGCTGCCACTAACGACTAATTTTCTAACGATTAATCTCTCGACTAATTTTTCGATTAGTCGACTAATCTAAACGACTAATAAAAAAAAAAGCGGTTCTAACACACACAAGTGTGTGTGTTAGATTTTACCTTGTGTGTGCTGTGCGTGCGAGTTGCAAAGGTTATTGCTGTTATGTCTGTTGTGTGTGCTCATTCAACAATGTTGAACAACGATATGCACACACAATTTAACGAGTTTGCACGAGCAGCATATGCAACGGTATGCTCAATACCTCATGCATCGTGGTCGTGGTCGAGAAAGAGAGAGACCAGCCAGCAGAGTGCGCACGGCAAATACTTCCTCAAGTTTGTTTTCTTTGGCGGTGCCATTATTTACCACTGCTGTTAGCCTTTGGTGAAGCCGAGGTTAGCCACCTCGGCGTCAACCCCGGATGTAGCCGCTGTCAGCAGCACCGGTGTCGGCCTCGGGCGCAGTTGCTGCCCGCGGCACCGGTGTCCGCTTCGGGTGTAGCCGCTGTTAGCCGCGCCGGTGTCCGCCTCGGGTGTAGCCGCTGTTAGCTGCGCCGGTGTCCGCCTCGGGTGTAGCCGCTGTTAGCTGCGCCGGTGTCCGCCTCGGGTGTAGCCGCTGCCTGCCGCACCGGTGTCGGCCTCGAGTGTAGTACGATTAGTGGTGTGGAGGGGAAATACCTGATCTCAGGCAAGCAAAAGGTCTCTGGACGAGCCGTTTGAGACCAAAAATAAATAAAGGCGAATATTCGACCAAAAAAATTGTAGTCGACTCATTTTCATAATCGATTACGTCGACAACGTCGAATAATCGCGGCAGCACTAATTGATTTAACACTAAAAATACATAATTTATGATCATCTATATATTTCTGAATGTTGAAAATATGTGTGTTGTGTTGTATGTCCAATCCAACTAAGCATACATGTTGCTAATGTTTCTATTTTTATTCTAGTTGTGATTTGTCAGTTGCTCTTCCTATTATTAGTTTTACAATAACAACATTTTGGTGACTGACACTACTTCATTTTGACATCATTTGTGACGAATGCCAAAGGGTTGTGTATGTTTAGTATTTCCATATTTCCACATAATATTTACAATTTGTGGCCATACCGGCTCGTCAAAGCCTGATCTCGTCAGATCTCAGAAGCTCAGCAGGGCCGGGCCTGGTTAGTACTTGGATGGGAGACCACTGGGAATTCCAGGTACCACAGTGGGGCGACAGTGACACAATCTGTCGTTGTGTCCTTAAGCAAGGCACTTCACCCACATTGCCGAGTATGAAAGTGGTGTGTGCATGCCAGGGCTCCCTTTAAAAAGAGATTAGTAATCTCAATGGGACTTTCCTGGTTAAATGAAGGTTAAATTAAAAAAAATAAAAATAAATACATTTAGGGAGAAAGTAAAACTGTATTGTCCTATTAGCAATAGGGAGGAAATGTGTCCCTTCAATCGGTCTATGCTTCAGTGTTGTATAGAGAAGGAATTGATAGTTTGCAGTTATATCATTCGGGGGGTGTTCTACCTGTATCTCTAATGGTGGAATGTTTAGGAGAGTTACAATATACAGAAAACCGAGGAAAAAAAAAAAAAGCAAAACCTATTTATTACCTATTTTTCAGAGCCTGTGATCATTATAAGCACTGTCCACGGTCCTTAATTTTCAACAAAAATGGTGAACGTGAGTAACTGAAACTGACTAATGCTCGGGCGCTTGTGATTGTAACTTTATGTGTAAGAGACTTGTTAAAGAGTGCAAACTAGCTCCTCTGTTGTAGTTCCGGCTAAGTCAGTTCTTTATGGTCAGACTGGGTTAAAATAAAGTGTTGATTAACTTCTTATAAACTATAAGCTAAAAAGTATCAATAGTTAATGGATTAATGGACGCTTTAGCAGGAAGTCCCTCCACTAACTTAAGGGTTAACTTTTGAATAGGAAATAGCCCAAAGATGTATTTATATTTTTGTGAAAATTAATCAAATAACTCTATAGGTTTATGGACCACCACTGAAGGCAATTTCTCGAATGCATTATCTGCATTATCACCTGCGGTCGCAAACAGTGTAAGTCCTTAAAACTGTAGATTAAAATGAATAAGGACATAGCCATATATAGTATTTGCCTTTGCTGAAATAGCTCTGTGATGCATTCATATTAAGAGATATAGTACCTTCTGGGAATGCAGGTAAATGTAAAAACAAAGTGTGCCAATCTGACAGGAATGACAACTGTGACAGAGCCTGCATTTCCATACAAAGAGGAGGACATGTTCGGGGGGCATGTTTAATGGACATAAAAACATGCATATAGAGAGATGATTTTCTGTATAGGATGAAAAACACAGTAAAGATTATTCCTCAGGGTGGGCAATTAGACTTCACCCAATAAAAAGATATGGGACCAAAGAAAACAGTTAAATTATATTTTCAAACCTTTGTAGCAGGAATAAACAAAATACTTCATAATACAGAAGTCTAAATCACGCGCTCTCTTGTATTTTAAAGCACAAGGAAGCGTTAACCCATAATGGTAAATTTGATTAGGATCTTCACTGAGCACTGAGGCAAATACTGTATATTCATTATAGCTGGGAAATCTGATTTTCAAAGTGTGAAGAATTAAGTATGTATTTAAATCTAACTAGCCCCTTGCTCTTACAAAGCTCTTGGCACATCACTAGTATTCTCATGGGAAAATTATTTGGCCACTTCAACAGTTTTTTTCACACAGAAATGTTTTCTAATTAGATGAGGACAAGGTCCACCCGTCTGATTTTTGCCATAAAGTTATGTTTTTACAATACACTTTCTATGAGGAATTAAAAAAAAACACATTTTACTCTTTAAAGGTACACTGCGCAACTTTTCTGGTGGTGTTAGTGCATTGTCTAGAATGTAATTTAATATAGATTAAACCTATCACAAGCAGGTTACAGCACTATGCTACGTTACAATTCAGATCTGTGGAGAGTTGCCCCTTATTCACAGAAGGAATTATTGTATTTTTGAGCAATAGAAACACCCAAAATGAATAAATGCTAGACAGATATGTTTAATGTCATACCATGGAACATTCCAGGCAAAGCAATAACATGTCCATGGAGACAAGGTGGTGGTAGACCCTTCACTAAAAACCTTTAAATGAAATGGCATACAAATAACATATAGCCAAATGCTAATCAATATTAAAACAAGCATTGAAACAATACAATACGATACAATCATTAAGCAGGTATCAAAATGTAAAAAAGTGACCCATACAGGAAAACCTGGACCTTTCCTGAATAGCGTTTAATATTCTTGGACTAAAACTGGACTAGTATAAGAAAACACATCAAGGTTAAAGAAACAATTATTCTGTTTTTGTGTTTTATCAGTAAGTGTCGGAATTGAGTTTGCAATTCCAGTTTGCTGACAGCGCTATGCCTTCCTGGATCTTTTGGCTTTTTAGCTTGATCAGTTTAATTTGTTTAAAATATGGCTCAAATTATAAGAGTAGCTCATCTGCAAAAGTTGGTATTTGCTGATTACTGGGAGCTAATTCATCACAATAAAAACCTTATACTTTTACAGCACCAGTGAATCTGGACATTTACGGCGCAGTATCTCATCTTCCTCTCATTTGCCCTTTTCTCCCGCTGCTCCTGTCTGTATGTGTTGCTGATCATACACTAGAATTAGAGCTGTTTGCCACATCAATAACCATGATAGGGACCAGAGCCCAAGACAAATAGTGCCCGGAGTGAGGCTTTAAGTGACTTCTGTGTTTTAGCGGAGAGCGGTGCAGGAGTCCTTGGGAGGAGCTGAATTAATCCTGCAGATTTATGACTAAATCTGTCACGGCTGAGAGAGGAACAGCGTGGCCCTCTCTCCGACCGCCCCTCAGAGAAATATACGGACCCCTGGAAAACCATGAGCGAAAAGTGCAAGCTCCTAAACGGCCCTGATGACGGAGACAAGTATATATCATGGTTGGGTAAGTGAACAGGGTAGCAAAAATATTACAAAATTATGATAGCAAAGGAATGATGATGTTCAATTTACTGTGTTTAGCTGTGCAAACTGTAATGTAGCGTAGTAATAGGCTTTGGTAATGGTAACTCCATTTCAATAGTGAGGAACAGACTCGATACTCAATCCCGATGTTTTTATACTGATCTTTATTTTGACAATAGAATGATTTTCAGCTATAATAATGTCTTATATTAAGATGTCACTTTATATCTGTGTAATCCTCAGTCATTCAGGTCGGTTTCATAGTGGTCTATGGGCATGTACTAGTTTGTGTGATCTTAATTCTGATAGAGCTCAAGATCATTCTAAAGCTATTCAGGAAAGGTTCATTTCTGCCCTCTGAATGTGACATTTTTAGTATTGACACTTCAATTGAGTATCTAGGTTCAATACTAGTTTTAGTATCGATCAGTGTCTGATTTTGGATACTTTTGACAACCCAAAGGTGCACTATGTAGATTTTATTGCTTTGTCTGGGACTGTATTTGTACAGCAATCAACTCCTTTCTATTTTTTGTTTGAATGCAGAAAGGTAAGGAAGCAAACAAAGAGCATCAGACAACTGTCCAATTACAACTCCAGATACATCTCGGTAACGTCTAATAAAAGTATGTAGTCTTGGTTGGCCAGGGAAGGATTACATGTTTTTATCTTGCATGTTTTCAGTTAGAAGTGAGCCGTCTCGCCTCTCCACAGATATAACCTGCAACTTGGTCTGGTGACGCCCCGAAGAAAGTGTCTTCTGTAGTGACAATGGCGACAAACGTCTTGCTCAAGGACACATCACACTGCAGTTGGTCCAAGATGAGACTGAACCACTGATCTTCGGATTAGGTTGCACTGTGACTGGGTGGTAACTTGTGCAATGTTTTTCAAGTGGCATTCAAAAGTAGTACTAGAATTATTATGTAATTAATCTTAAAATGTAATAAATGAATAATATTGGTATATAGGACATTTTATTTTGTCATCTACTCTTGAAGCAAAGCAAATTAAGTTAAGTGACCCAAATACATACCAATGATGTGTGATGCTATAGAATAAACAAATCTGTGCTTTGACCTTGTGCCAAAGGGACAGGCAAATATGTTTGCTTAGTTTTCCAGTGCTAAGAATGAATGCATCAAAGGGATTAAAGGGAGCTGCAAAATGGTGTGTAGCAGGTAGGTAGTGAAATACAAATATGTAAAAACCTACATCTTAAAAGCATAGAAAGGCAATTTACATAAAGTAAGAATACAAAAATAAAGAGCACTTATGCAAATGTGAGGAGTGTTCTGCATAAATTACATGCTATAGCTTGAAAACAGTTCCAGGTAGGGGTTATTGACATTCTAATGTCACAAAATGGACATGATTAAGAGAAAACAAAAGTGCATTATATTACATTATAGCACAACTCCATATGCCATACGTCTGCCTCAGTCTCAATGAATTACTCACATTTTTAATACTGATTAGCTTTGACAATCATATTCAAAATACTGTAATACTTATTTTAAAGCACTTTAGTTTCATTCATTATGCATTAACTGTATGTTCTGGTAAGCTCCCATCTAACATTATTCTGCAAAGCATAGAAGTGTCTTGCCAAGTGACACAACAATTGTACTTTGAACTTTGGATTACAAGGCGAATGCCCACTGAGCCACTGCGTCCTACAATAGCTATACATTCATTTAAGATTGCGCAATTAATCAAGATTAAGCTTGTATCATTTGTAATTGTCAGTGAATCATGAAGTCGACAAACAGACAATTCTCTGTCAGGAAAAGCATATGGAGCAGACTTTGGAAGAAGAAATGATACCAATTTTCCTGTTAAACTGCACTATTTTTCTCAAATATTGTGATAAAGCATTACCTGAAAAAAACAAAACAAAACAAAAACATCTGTCATATTGCCCGGGTACAGTGAAAACAAGTACATTGCAGATACCAAAAAGGAATTGACATCTAAAAATAAAAAACCTGATGTCTTTCCAGCTAACCTTCCTTCTAGTCTTATTTCTATACTAACATGTGTTGTAGCACTACAGGTATTCCTCAAGTCCACTGCCTTCTCTCTCAATGACAGCCAGAGTTCGTAGGTCAACTCTGAGTTACCAGCGCCTCATTCTTGACTGGAACACCTGCCGTTCCCCAACATCCCTGTCCGCATCCAGCCAGCTGACAGAAACAACATCGCACTTATATTTCAGCCTGCCACACTCTAAATGATGAACATGTAAACGTCGCAGCAGCAGAGAAAGGCCAAAAGGGGGCGACTCTGGCTTCACTGTGACTCTGGTTGTGTGTGCGGCACTTCACAATGCAGGTGGCATGTTCCATTACTGAACCATGATTTAGTTGACTCCTAGGTAATAGTCCGCTCCGGTGAGGTCAGCGCAAGGCCAGTCTGAGAGAGAGGAGAGTTGGTTTGGGGAAATGGAGGCAGCAGACTCCGGGGGCAGTTTATGAGGAGGTGGTGTGTACAAGACTGAGCGAAAACAACACAAAAAAGTCAAGGAATGAACTGTATGTCAGCGAAGTTGATAGACTAGCTAAAATTGTACTGACGGAAATAAATTACTACTAACCAGGGAAGGGAGGAGACATGATTCCCGCGAGATAAAACAAGACATGAAATTGGGTCCAAGAGAAAGAGACAAATTATAATAAATACTTGGTGCAGTTTTGTGTACACATTTGATAACACATGTTTGATTCATTTTCTTTTTATATTTTTTTACCATTATTGTCCCACTGTGACAATAATTTAAACAATGACTTCTCAAAATCATGTATCTCACCAGTACCAGCTCTTTACCCCTAAAAATGCTCCAACTTTCTGGATGAATTCCATGAAATATCCTCTGAATACTGTCACAGGATACCCCCCTCACAAAAAATAGTAATAAAAAAAAACAAAAACAAAAAAAAAAACAGGTATACAATATTGTCAATATCGCTCACCGCAACCTGGGAACCTTGCAGCAAATGTCATGTTGTGCTGACAGCCTGACAGCTAGAATATATTCTACACACAAAACTGCTACAAACAAGTGTATAGAAGAATTAAAGATTTTAAAAACTGTTCTGAAAAAACAAAACAAAAAACTGTCATTTTGACGTTTTAGGTCATTTTGGATTCATTGCTAAAATATTGTAAAATATAGGTATTCAGTATTGTCAAACATCATCCAGGGCACCTGCAGAGCCCTGCCAGTGAAACCTTGTGCCAACTGTTTGACAGCTTTATTTTTCTACAAGCGAAAGTGCTACCATGGCTACAGATTAGTGCACTTTAAATAGTATTGTGCAATCATGTGTAAATCATGTTCCACCTAAAATATGTCTGAATGTTGTCATTAGGATTATAACAAATAGAGAAAGAGGTATTAAATATTGTCATTATCACCAACCCTGACTTAACGCGAAGTAGGAGAGTCAACAGTCTGACAGCTTTATTTTACTGCCACTAACATTACTGCTACAATGACTGAAAATGTGTATTTCCAAGATTTAAAGAGTCTGAACCAGATTTTTTCCATAGTTGTACAAATTGTGCCTCACCCCATTACAGATATATTGCATAAGCAGCTCTTAAGGTATAAATGATGCCGCTGTATTCTGTTTGAATCTATAAAGCTTTTTATTGTCCGAGAATCAGGAAGTGCACTATGAACGTGCAAATTTTGTTAGCATCACTGTGACAGCAAAACGTCGCTCTGGCCTCTGAAAGTTGTGAAAAGCGTTTATGAAAAAAAGTGCTCCACATATATATATATTTTTTTTTTAGATTTTTAGACACAAAATAATCAGAGCTTTAATTGTTTGAGAGTAACATGCTTCCCTAAAGGTTTAAACAAGACAGTTTACCCTAAATATGTGATCAGAACCAAGCTGAGGCCATGTTCTGTCTGTTTTGTAGACCCTTTTGTAGAACAGCGGGATGCCTGGACATTTGTGCGATCAGCAGAGTCACCTGTCCACTCTGATCAGGCCGTACTTCACCTCCACACGAGGACCAGGGCATGACGGCGTGGTGATAAAACAAACCCAGGAACGGTGCACTGCGGTCGGGGAGAAGGACAAGAGCGAGGGCCTCTTGGTGTGAATGTGCTCTGACAGGACTGCCACATCAGAGCGTGGGATGAGCGTCCACCAATGTCTGTCACTGTCCACAGAGAGGCGCCGCGTGATTAGTTAGTCACAGCTTTGTCTCTGGCGGTTTTCGTCACCTCAACATTTGGCATTGGCATTGTTGAAGAAACGGTTTACTGAAGAAGCTCTAGCACAGTGGTTTTCAAATAGTTGTATGTGTACTAGGGCTCGGCAATACACTATAGCGTATATTGTGGCAAGAAAATAAATATATCGCAACAAAACAAACTATTTTACTCTATTTTACTTCTATTGTGTGTACTATTTTTAGAAAGTAAAATGGACAAAAATCCTACCTTATACTTGGTCATGGTTTTGTCTTTATAAAATTTTTGACTTGTAAATAAAGGTAAGTTTGTGGCCATACCGGCTCGTCAAAGCCTGAACCCGTCAGATCTCAGAAGCTAAGCCGGGCTGGGCCTGGTTAGTACTTGGATGGGAGACCACAAGGAATTCCAGGTGCCACAGTGGGGCGCCAGTCGCAAAAACTGTCGTTGTGTCCTTAGGCAAGGCACATCACCCACATTGCCTAGTATGAAAGTGGTGTGTGCGTGAGTGTTGGTGGTGGTCGGAGGGGCCGATGGCGCAGATTGGCAGCCTCGCTTCCGTCAGTCTGCCCCAGGGCAGCTGTAGCTACAATAGTAGCTTACCACCACCGGGTCTGGAGTGAATGAATAATGCTCTGTAAAGTGTCTTTGAGTGTCCAGAAAAGCGCTATATAAAACTGATGCATTATTATTAAGTCCACATTTAGTGTTAAGTTAACTGTGCCAAAAACATTAAAATATCACAATAATATCACTATTGCAATACAAAAAATAGTTTATTGGTTTATTTTAACAGGAATCATGTGCAAACACTTAAAAATCTCATAAAAAAAGAGATCCTTTACACTGGATTTAGCTAAAAATAGTTTCCATCCCCAGTCCCTGGTAGGTCAACAAAATATCGTGCAAACCTGTGGACCACTGGTTGCATGCAAGATTCTCTGCCTCTTTTATTCATACATTTCTTCTCACTTGGCTGAGATCTTGTTTAGAACAGTTTTAGTCATAATTTAGTCCAATTTCAAACATGGTTTAGATCTTTTATAGCTCGGCGTGTCACAGTAATACATTTTCAAGCACAATAGATTGATGGAGAAAATACAGATGATAAACGATAATGCTGAAACTATTTTATGCAACAAAACAACCCTAAATAATGGTAAACAAACAAGAATGTTAGTTAGTTCACATCTCTAACGAGTCACAGAAGTTATTTATTCAAACCTCTACAGCTCAAATCGAACATTTCCCCACTAGCATAAAGAAAGGGTACCTACGATGATAACGACTCCTCCAAAATGATATCAAGTATTGAGTGATAGTCGATTTAGTAATTATTGTGACAGTCATAGTTATGGCCCTTTTATTGATCTGGAGGTACCCGGAAAGACACATAGTTTCTTTGGTGGTACTTGGTATGAAAACTTTCAGAACCACTATTTAACTAAAATCTTGAAACTTTCCATTGTGTTCCTATTTTGTATTCCGGTGAAAAATGTTCCCATAACAGCTTCATTTTTAATGATGTTTTGTCTCTTTGATGTTGTTTGTTTCAACCCAGTGTGATTTATTAAGAGTAGTGTGTGCATGAACAACAGGCCATTCATTGATTAGTGCAAAGTTTCAACGGTTTTGTCAATGGAAACTCTCATAGATGGATGTTGTCATATTAGTAACACTGAAACATTCTCTGATAGAAACATCAAAAACTGCCAACAATTCACAGGCCAAATTATCTGTAGTGCCTTGATGCAACACTAGACAGGTTCCCCTGCTCATGTTGACTCATGTGGCCCTCTGAATTTAGAATTAGACTTCATCTACACTTGAATAGATGTGATGTTACCAATAAACAGCCACTGAGCAGACCTCGATAACAGACGGTGTTTGAAGACACTTTCAGTTATTATGTTACCATAAGATCAGTGGAGTTGAACACAAAACATGGCCTGGATTTCGCAAGATCTGATAACTTAAAGGTGCACTGCGTAACTTTTCAGGTTGGGGATCCGTCATCATAGAGATGTTGCATTCCACAATATGGTAATAAACTTATGTACAATCCATTTTTTCAGTTCTGGGTGTTTTTATTGCTCAAAAATACCATTAAAAACATGTATTCTTACAGCGAGTCCCCTCTTCACAGATCTCCCCTGTAAACTGGCCTGGTGGTGTCTCCTGCTTGTTTCTATGGAGACTGAAAAATGTAATGCCATACTTATGAACATTGCAGGTAAAACAATATCTCCATAGAGACAAGCAACAGTGCACAAACATGGACTAGAGCGGGATTAAACCAGGACTAGAACAGGGCCAAATCAAGTCTACAGCAGGACTGAACCCATCAAATCAAGACAAGTGGAACCCAAACCCACAATTTAACACTGCAGATGGTTGATTATATTATATACTTAGGTATTTTTGAGTTCTTGTCCCCGTCATTCACATTTTATCACTGCCCCTTTAAAAATGAGATTCAGTGCTTATACCTGTACTGATCCTGAAACTTTTGGAGATGGCTGCTCTGAATAATAAATGTCTGAAGATAGAAGGAGTATAGGTCAATGAAACGCTGGTTTGAAAAGTACTGACCGGAGGTGCATTGCAGAGCTACAGTCTCTGATAGAGGAGTTTGAACCTTTTCAAGTGGATGTCTGTGTTTATGTCTGTCTCGCTGTATAAAGAGAACAAAAATGTATTTCTTGATTTTTTTGGTATTTTTTCCATGGCATGATTCTGAAAATGTTATAGCATCCTTCATAAATGTGCTAAAACATGTCTGTAAATGTCTTGGCCTTCTAGAAAAGTTCTAAATTGACTTACAGTTGAATCCATTGCTTTTAGGTCAGTACGTTTTTGTGGTATATTAACATTTGAGCTGTATGGGATTGTTCCACATTCATATTTGTTTATTTGTACTATTTAGTCCTTGCTGCTCATGTTTTATAACGTTTCATAGAAAGTGGAATAAAGTAGTCTGCAATATTATCGTTTTATCTTGCACCATCGCGCCCGAAGAAAGTTTCTAGTTTGGTATTCACTGGCAATAAAATTTCTTCGGATTCTGATTTGTGATATCTTAAGGAATAATATGCACTACAAAAGTTTGAGCACACATGGAATAGTCAACAAAAAATAACCCAAAACTTGCTTTAAATTTTAGATATTTTTAAAAAGCCAAGAGTTTGCAGCGCTGTCAACAAAGCAATGAGTGGCTACTTTGAAGAATTTCAATATAAAAAACAACAAAGTGTATGTAGTTGAGTTATTTATTTTTGTTTTCTTTGCTACATAATTCCATATATCTTGGATCATATATTAGACATCTTCCATATGAATCTAAAATGTAGAAAGTAGTAAACATTAAGAAAAAAACTTATGACTGGCAGTGTATTATACTTACATTGTTTTTATTGTAACAGGCCTAGTCTCATTTGAGATTCAAGTACTGAAATTAAGAAAGTGAATATGACTTTATATGTCTACTTATTACACTATAATGTTGTTTTGTTTTTATTTTTTTAAATTAGCTTTAGTATAGACAATACACTTACTATTCCAGTGGAGCATATCTCCGTAACAACATCTCCAGCCTCTAATAGAGCAGTTGTGCCTAAATGTTTTGTCCGAGTGCTTACTTTTTGCCCTGTACCACGCCACACTTGTTTTATGCTTTATAAATGGACTCATTAACTGTAGCGCTCGTTAGCTCTGGGTCCTAATTAACCAAAATTAATATAGTTTCCTGACAAAGACAATGGCACCGGCAAATTGGCAATTGACCTGGTTGGCCAGAGTGAAGAGAGAGAGAGGGGCAGAAGGGACACGAGCTAGCTGATATGTTTTGAAGCATCTCTCCAACAAAACCTATAGCTCCTTCACAAGAGATAATCCCAGGACATGTTTTGGCTGCAAATCAATCGGCCAAGACACAAACAACTATTACAGCCATTTTGTAAGGTTCATGAGCGCTTGTAATTACGGGCATCAGCAGAAAAACACTGGTGTCTGACAAATGGCCCACTGCCAAAGAGGTTGTGTGAAGCAATGAGAAAAAGGGAAGATGACATAAAAGTCCTGCCTTAAAAAAGAGAGGGAAAAAAAAAACATCAACCTGCTAAATGCCAAACACCTTCTTGTCAGTGAGATAAGAGATTCAATTATGTCAACTGGCTGTTAATTTCTTCAAATGTTAAAGTGCTTATGACAGGTTAGGCTATTCATTTTACTACAGTGCAGTTAGAATAATTATATTTAAGATTTTGCTTAAAAAAATCTAATTTCTGAGTTTGGTTATTTCTTTTTAAAATTTTATTTTACTACCTGGTTGGAAACCAGGACACCACACTAGGGAGATCCATAACTGTGCCATGTTGTACACTAGGGGTGTCGCCGTGAAACTAGATATTAAATACTAATGATATAGAAAAAGGTACATTCACAGGACAAAAATGAACTTTCCTGCATTGCTTTAGAATGATTTCGAGTTGTAGCAGAACAAGTATTAGACACCCATGGATGACTAGATGCTTTGTTGACATATGTGTATGATGTTTATTGTTTTTTTATCGTTTTATTGTTGTACAGCACTTTGGTCGGCTTTGGCTGTTGGAAGGTGCTATAGAAATAAAGTTTGATTGATTGATTGATTTGACTATGAATGACAACGCATTACACAGATATAACACCATAATGTCATTACATAAAAGAAAGTACTATAATTTAATGTTGAAAATTACATTCTATTGTTTAAAAAAATATTACTTTATTATTATCATCATGGTATTGGAATCAGTACGTAGTATTAAGGCCGACATACAGTACAGGAGAATTTGCCCGATTTTGTCTGCAATTTCTTCTTCTCGAGTTCGGGGAGGTGTGACCCGACTTTTTGTCTTCATGTGCGATTTTGAAGCCGCTGTGCTCCTCATGTGTCTGGTGTCAGTGTCAGATGGTAACCACCAAACATCGGTAACAGCCGATAAAACAGAGCGTCAGGGAGGTGTGACACAGAGACACAACAGACAAACTCAGGCATCTCACCCACATTATCCACAGAAATTGTCCTCCACAAATAATGACACCTAGTCCACAAAACTGCGCTATTAATCCATTTTACGGAGTTCTTTAAAAGTAAAAAGACAGTGTTTCCTCGTGTGTCTGTTTACACCCACACAGCGTGCAGTGAAGCTGCATATTAGTGATCGAGACTCTGTGGACTTTATCACCTCTTTTATGCTTTTCAAAATCATGTATCTGAAGTATTGCACCACATTTCACAAATAATAATAACACAGTTTTGACTTGTATCTAAACTAGAAGTGCAGAGCTCTGAACTTTTGAACACTTAAGAGTCTCAAAGCGAGTGGTTTTACTGTAGACAGGAAACAGTAGATGCGATTACGCTCACAACTTTATATCCTGTGGTCCACAGACATATCCCGCTGCAGTGTTTGCGATCGGAGATTTTTAGTCTCATAAGATTCTCCTCGTGTCTGTGGTGTGCACATTTTGTCGCACGTTTACAAATCGTTTGAGACCGAAAAATGTAGCGGCCTTTAGAGTACTCATTATAGAGTTCCTCAGTATTGAAATCAAGTTTTAATAAAAAATAATGTTTAGAGAATCAGAAAAAAATGTGTTTCTTGTGTGTAAATTGTGCCTAACTTTTGGACAGAATTCTCACTAGTATGATCAATATGTTTTAGAACTCTCTACTTCCTGGAAATGGCAACATCTTTTTCAACTTTTCTTCACAAATTGCTTCTTGATTTGTGTAAAACTAAAATATATATAGTTACAACAAGAATTATCGCACCAAATAAATGCTGTTGTGGTGTCCTTGGGCAAGACACTTAACCCACCGTGCCCCCAGTGTCTGTGTACACTGGTACATGAGTGTGTGTGAAGGGGTGAGTGGTTCCTTGATGTAACGCGCTTTGAAGGCCTTGAATGTAGAAAAGCGCTATAGAAATACGCCCATTTGACCATTTAAAAAGTAGAGAATGAGGAAAACCTGTCATACACACTTTAACATGTGCACAGATTCAGAGGCAGGATAAATTCTTTATAAAAGCAGACCAGTTACAATCTCATAGTAAAAGTGCACCGCACAATTACTCCTTTCCTTCTAAGGCAGTTTGAAGCCAGGTTGCAGCCTAATTTTCAAATTGCGTTTTGCTTTTTGACAGCTAAACTAGACTAAACAGGGGGAGGCTGGTGACAGAAACAATTTGCCAGGGTAAAACTGCCTATCTGGGATTTCTACAGATTTTCATCTTTATTTTATTTTTCATTTATTTCTATCTCCATTTGTATTAGTTGTAGAAAGCTTTGGTGTCTTATAACAATATTTGGCTTCAGAAAATGTAGGCTTGTACACTGACTGACTGATGTTTGGGCTCTATGTACACTATCTGACCCACACTGCACTCACAAGACTGCTGGGAGTTCATGCAAAAACACAGCAGAATAAACTCCTCTCTATGCAGAATAAACTCTAGGAAATAATTTATTTATATAAAGACAAATTCAACTTGTGAATCATGACTTTACTCTGCCAAATCTCTCACTCACTTCTCATTTCTACTGTTGTACCATATCATAATCTAAATAAAACGATTAGTCAACAAATACAAATTTTGATCGACTAAAGCCCTATATCACGTATGTTTGTATTAAGCATTTTACATTGATCAATCACTGCATTATGACCATAGACAGTTAAAGTGGAACTCCGGCACATTTGAAGCTAAAGTCCATTGTTAGAGGTGGTTGAATTCTGTCAGAAGCCAAAAAACAGCACAGATCAGTGTTGCCTCAGCGGAGATCTCTCTGTGGAAGTGAGTCTGTTAAGGTAACAAGTTAGTGTAGTGATTCTGGCAAGTTCTTAACCTCCATGTAAAATGCCAATTTGCTTCACACTGAAGAAGCTTAACACCACTTTCTAACCCATCTGTCAACATAGCCACGAGTCTAACAAACAAAACGCTCTGCCTGACTCACTCATTAGTGGTCTGTGCCTTTTTTTGGCTTCTGACAGTATTTGACCACCTCTAGCAATGGACTTTAGCTTCAAATGTGCCAGAGTTCCCCTTTAAATAAATGAAAGATTATCTAAGGTTATCTCTTCATCATTGCAGATGTTAGTGGGTGGCATGAAGTAACTGAAAATTAGGCCTGGCTGTGATGTTTTAGAAGCATTAACATTAGCAATAATTAGGATCACCGAGTTGTGACTGGTCAAATTGAGCATTTAAATTATACGGTGTAACACATCCTTAAAATAATAAAAAGTGACACACTGTTGGAAAGTGATCAAGCTACTAGTTTATCGTAATGCATCAGATGTTTTGCCTTTTTTGCCTAGTAGAAGGATATCTCTCTGTAGTTTTTATATATACGCCACTCCCTCCGTCTTACCTCAGATCAGACTCAAACATGGCCGTGCAGTCAGATTTGTTTATTTGAGTGACACATTTGAAACAAAGGCTCATTGGTCACCCGTCATTCTGAAATTATTTTGCTCACTGAATATGCAGAAATGTGCAATGTTTTTGAGTCCACATTATTCCTTTTTCTTTGCAAGTGGGAATATTTGTTTTGATGCGGACAGACTGTGTGGGTTCCTGGCTAATCCATCTGTTGATCACACCCATCTGAACTGGGGGAGATTAAACAATGACCAAACTCATATCTTCATAAAGTATTAGAGAAATGTATATTCAAGATCCGAGGCAATCACGTTAAATGAAAGCAAAGACATCACTGATAGTGATACACGATAAACTACAATAAACCAATTTGAATACAGATTGAGAAAGCCCTTTATTTGGTTTGGCAGCCATGTTCAGAGAGGATACATGTTTCAGACCAGAGCAGCTTGACAAAGAGGTAAACAATAGCATATACATTTGCACCAGAGACACAGGCTGTGAGTGGGACTGGAGAGTGAACATGCCACTTGTCAATTAATCCTATCTGGCACCAGTATGCTGGCCTTTATGAGAACAAATGTCAGCTTTCAAGACAAGGACGAGATAACCTTTCTTCATGAAACTGAGCCGCAGAGACCTCGGCTATCGCTGCAGTCAGATAATGTGCAAGGACTCCCTAAAATGGAACCATTGAGTAAACAAAATATTTATCCAGCACAAATCCAAATTCAAAACATATCAGCATGCTAATTACCATCACCTCACAAATGCTAAATATCTGTGAAATTATTTAGCTCAGTTTTAGTTTCTAGAGTTGTTCAGGGAAAACTTTACAAAATAAAACAAAAAGTGACAGGTGCACCATGCTTTCCTGGGGGTCCATCATCTGCTTGTCTCCATAGATATGCTTTGCTTTATCTGCAATGTTCCTCAATATGGCATTAAACTTGTCCATCTTGCATATATTCAATTATTGTTGAATGTTTTTATGGCATGCATTCTTACTGTTAGCGAGTTTGCAATTCCACAAATCTGACCTATAACTTGTTCTGGTGATATCCCAAAACCTACATTGGTTTAATGCATAGACTGTAAATATAAATGGACATAGCTATATGGGATCAATACAGGGTCATAAAAACGCACAGTTGTAATAAAGTTTTGCATCTGTGTAAGAGAAATTGTGTATGTGCAATTACATTTTGTACCTGTAGAAATATTTTGTACATGTGTGGGTGAAAAATGTGTACCCGTAGAAATATTGAGAGCATGTGCAAATAAATAAACACAGCTCAGCTGTCCGTGAATATTTTCATTCATCCAGGTCATCTCAGTCAAGGAGATTAGTTATAGGTAATGGGCTTTTTGGAGCTAGATCAAGAAGTCCAGGCTACAACTAAACTCCTTGGCCGAAGCATATAGGTCTTTGCTGGTTTGCATATACATTTTGGGGTGTAAATTATAGTGTTGTAGTACTCGAGTCAGAGTCCGGACTCGAGTACTACAACACTATAATATTCTATATACACTAATACACTATATATTCACGGACAGCTGTGCTGTGTTGAAAGCCACAGCATCCATTTCATTTTCACCAACTTTGCTAACGGTAACGGCAAGGCTAGCTGACCAATCATGTTTTGAACAGCGTGGGGATTGTCTAACAATAGTTGATATAGATATATAGACAAGTATATGGGCTACTACTTTTCAAACAGTTACTTTACAGGTGCATGCATGCACACAAGCGGGAGGGATTCAGGATGCTATGAAATCAGGTAGCCTAGTTTCTGTACTATAGACACGTGTGACAGACATGAAGTCATTTCAGACAATACAGAAGAAATCGCGTCCTGTTTCCCGTGCTGGATGCATCATTTAACTGCCAAAATACTGGACGATTCCGTGCTTTAACGGAACCTCACTCACCGGTTTGTCTGCTTCCATCCTGCTTTCAATGTGAATAGGCTACGATCTCAACACCTCTCCCACGATCTCTGCTGCGCAACAAACAGGAACATAACTTTACCAAGGCCGCGTTAAAGGATGTGGGTGGGTTCCCAAGTCCTCGGGAAGCACTGATTGGTTTGCAGTAAGCAATGTTTTGATTGGCTCTCCCAAGGTGGCAGTAAAATTCGGGTCAAAAATCCGTACATCTGTAGATCAGTTTCGCAAGCGTGAACTTTTGAGTCGCGAGCAGGGACATGTGTACAAAATATTTGTACACATACGCTTTTGTTTTTCTCACACGCACCAAATATTTCTACAGTTACAAAACTCCCTCCACACGTACAAAATGTTCCTACAGGTACAACATTTATTTGCACATGCTCGCAATATTTCTACGGGTACACACTTTTCTTCTACAGTTACAAAATTCCCTCCGCACGTACAAAATGTTTCTACAGATACAAAATTTATTTGCACATGCTCGCAATATTTCTACGGGTACACATTTTTCACCCACACATGTACAAAATATTTCTACAGGTACAAAATGTAATTGCACATACACAATTTCTCTTACACAGATGCAAAACTTTATTACAACTGTGTGTTTTTATGACCCTGTATTGATCCCATATAGCTAAAGCTCTAGCCACCATGTTCCAAATAAGCAGTTTGCATGCAGTGTCTTCTGGTTCCTTCTGACCCTGGCTCCCATTGACGCACATTGGAATATAGTTGCCCACTCTCTGTAAATGCTGCAGTGAGCCTCATCATTTTCATCTCAAAATGTTCGTATTTAACTGCTCTAAATGACCCTGGTGTTTTTTTCACTGTTTTGTCAGTCAAAAAAAAAAAAAAAAAAATCATAATATAAAGCCTGGCTCCAAATTCACTCCTGTGACCGTGAGTATCGCAAGCTTCGTTTGAGCAGTGCCGAACGCTATCGGTGACTTCACACTCGTTTAGTCCTCTTTTACTTTTTATACTGTCTATGGTTTAATGCCAGCTATACTTACACTAAAGCGGGAAATGTCAGAAATGGATACTAAAATAATGCACTGAAACAACCAAATTGCCATCAATAACTTCCAGCCTGTCTCTTTAATATATTCACTCATGGTTTAACATGTGTGACCAATGCATCAGTCACCCTCATCACCCACATGAGGGTTAAGTGACAGTTGATGGGCATGTTATCTGAAGACTATACTGCAGGGACCAAGGATTCTTTAATACAAATCAGAATCTAAATAAGAATAAGGCAAGAATTACAGCACATAGTCTGCTCAGCATTTTATTTATCTGTCAAAATGTCTAATAAAGCAGGACGTATGTGTGGTCTGTAAAATGACATTTCACAATCTGTGCAGCTGTATCACAATCTAAAAAACAACCGTAGATTTGCAGGTAAGTCAACAGTTGTGTCATGTGTCTCTACTGCATCTCCAGTGCCCAGGACTGACAGGCAGGAAAATACTCAGTGAGAATAGTGAGAATGCCATCACCAAGCAGACACCAGCAGACACAGATCCTAAGCCTGAGAGAAGGAGCGAGGGAGGAGAGAGAAAGAGAGGGGGTAGAGGAGAGAGAGATGAGAGAAGGGAGGGAAGAGAGGGGTGTGGGAGAGAGAGGAGAGACATAAGTAAATGGGGGAATAAAAGATAGAGATAGGAGAGAAGAAAGAAGACAGGAAAAAGTCTAGAAAGTGAGAGAGGAGAAAGGGAATGAAAAAACAGAGAAAGAGGGGATAGAGAGAGAGAAAAAAAGAGGGAGGAGAGAGAAAGATGGGGGTAGAGGAGAGAAGCGAAAGAGATTGGGCAGAGGAGAGAGAGGAGAGCTATATGAGAGGGAGGGACATAAGTAAAGGGGGGAATATAAGGTAGAGCTAGGAAAGGAGAGGGGAAAAAGACTAAAAAGTGAAAGAGGAGAAAGGGAATAAAAGAAGAGAAAAGGAGGGAATAGAATAGAAAAAATGGGGAGTAGAGGAGAGAAGGGTGGGAGAGGGAAAGATTTGGTAGAGGAGAGAGAGGGGGAAAATGGGGATTAAAAGGGGGAGATTGGAGACAGGGAAGAGAGAAAGAGGTAGAGGGAGCGAGAGAGAGCGAAACGTAAGATAGGAGAGGAAGAGAGAGAGGGGAAAGGAGAGAGGAAAAAGACCAGAGAGAATGAGAGCTGGAGTAGAGAGAGAGGAAGGGAGCAAAAGAATAGAGAAAGAGGGGATAAAGAGAGAGAAAGAGGGGGAGGGGAGGGTGGTGCGCTGGGGTGAAACATCAATTTCCAGGTTAGCTGCTCTGCATGGCTCAGGCAGGTATCAGGCGTGACCCACCTGGGAGCGATAAGCAGGTGCTGAGGCTGATCCTCCAGCAGCTCTGCTCCTGGTACAGAGGTACAGAGAGAGGGGAAAACACAACAGCACATACAAACAGCTCATAGACGACTAACGCCACTGGAGAGAGGAGCTAAGAGCTACGCTGGTGACCAAAGCGCAGGAATGTACATAATGGGAATTGTGAAGAGGTGAGTGAGCTATCGTCACTTCACTTTGAATCATATTATTGTTACTACCATATTATATTATAGGGTTTAGGGACAACAAAATATTCCAAGATACAATTTTCAACTAAAAATAGCATGAAAAATAGATACTAATTTCAGAAAGTACTGATAATGAGAGAACATTATGATCACATAGGACAAGTATAGGACTTATATGAAATAAAAGCATATAAAAGTATAGAAAAATAAGTAAATATCAGGTATAAGACAACACTATAACAATATTAAAGTAACGGTGTAGTTTTGTCCTTGTATCTTTTGGTGTGTAAGATAAACCCTCAGTTCAAAGTTATTCATTTACTTCAATTCAAATACCTCTTTGTGAATCCTGTTTTGAAGCGAGAACAGAGAAGAGATAATAGATGACAAAAACTTTCTTACTTTTGGCATTTTTGGCTCCTGCCCACGCCTGTTTGCAATCAGACCTTCACACAGACTGATGAAGACTAAACACATGTGTCAGTGCAGCAGTCCATTGTGTAAAATAGCTCCTTTGAGGGTTCATTTTAAGTTTCAGGGAGGAGTGCGCGCTGTGCTACATTTGGTCAGGTAATCTTCCTTGTGTCTGCGTCCTCTGTCAGCTCTTCGCTCTGAACAGCACATCCACGCTCACTCAGACAATTTCAATTAACTTTTACAACCTGCAGAAATATCACCACTGCCATCCAGCGCACTTCTGTCTGTGTCATGTCTCTATCCGAGGCTGGTCATTAAATTGGCTGAGAATCACAGGCACAAAAAGGGAAATACAAACTCATCCTGGATGCATAATGTAGCTTTTTTACAGGGAAAAAGAGATTAGTAAATGTAGAATTGGTATTGTGAAGACTCAGCATTTTGTTAACATGAAGCTCATTTAATACACAATAAAACCAAATAATGCATAAAGCTACTGTCCATAGCCAGACTGGCCAACCCGGCCATGTCTCACATATCACCACTGGACGCTATATATTGCTGCAGCTTTGGCCTGACAGAAGAAGAGCAGAGAGCACAGGTGAGCCTGAGAAAAAGCCAGGTGAGGGGAGGAGGGAACAGGTTCACATCTGCCATCTACTGGTGAAAAAAATCATAGACATTTCCACATTTGTTTTAAAGAAGGCATATTGTGTTTTTTCAAGTGTATTTAGTATCACAGTATAAATTATAAAGTATACTACACAGATCATAATTTTATTTTTTGTTAATCGTAAACTGTAATATTGGTATGAAAACGTCTTAGTAGTAGAAACTTATCTATTGGCTTCGTGTTCAAAACTGCAAAACTGAGAACCAGTTGTCTAAGCATACAGCATTAAGGCTTTTCCTTTATAACATCATTTTCAGTGGATTTCACAATAAATAATACAATGTTATCCTGTTCTGTAACAATACTTGAATCTAAGATTCAAAGAAATCTTATACAAAACATTGAATAATATTTTTACTAATCAAAGTCTAAATCTGACATTTGTTTGCATGCAACGGCCCATAATAAGGCTATATACACAATAGCATGGTTAGGAAGCACAGAGAATATAGTGCGGAATACGCCATGATGGATGGGGTGTTTGCAGACAGCACTGAACCATGGACCCCATTATTTCCTGGGGGAGAGAGATGAGCAAGAGAGAAAAGAGAGAGGAAAGAGAGTTAGGAGAGAGGGTGGAGAGAAGAAGGGAGAGAGGGAAGAGATAGGAGAGGGGAGGAGAGGAGAGGGGAGGAGAGATGTGAGAGAGAGAAGGGTGAAAGAGAGGGGGGGTGGAGGGCACCACAGAGGAGAGATAAGAGATGATTGACTCAACCCAAACAGAAGTCCCACACGCAGCCAGTCAGCTCCGGTTATACAGAATCCACTCCGGACTCCACGGGACAGGCCTGACAGTACAGGTCTGCCAAAAGAAGATCAAAACCCGATCCACAGTGACGGAGGTGAAGCCATCTCCAGACAGGGGCAAAACAGCCATCCATTAACTATATATGGACTCAGCATCTGATACCAACAGGGCTACCCCTATTCTGATTGGATACACAAACAAACCCCCCACACTACTGCTGTATCTTAAATGGGATCAAACACAACTCAACTACAGATTTTCAATGTGTGTTGGATGTGGGGGTGGTGATACAAAGTATTTTACATTCTAAGTGAGAAGGTTGTGGTTTCAAATCCTCAGGTCAACTAGGATGTGTCTTCCCTGCAAAACTTTTTGTCCTGTTGTCAGTGTATATATGTGGATGTGTCCATACTGCTAAAGCTGGATGGATTAGATGATTTTTAAACCGCCTAGATACATTACTGATGAGAATAATAACCCACTGTCTTTTACTTTGCCTTACAGTGGCCAGTAAAGATCAAATAACTAGAATAATCAGATGTGGTGATCATTAAAACCTCTCGTAACATGTGTCAGTAATGGATTATGGATGGTTCGAGTAATTTTTGTATTTGGAAGATAAAATTAATTTTACGATGGATTTTAAAATAACTCTTCCAATCTTTAACATTTTCTCTTCCACTGTTGTCTTCACTGCATCAACTTTCCATTTTTGCCTCATTTTCTTAGTCAAAACTTGCACAGGTGTGAACAAAACCAAACAAATCCGGTAACTCATATGTAATGTAATTGTTTTCCCGACATTCCAATAATCCGATAACTGCAGAAAACAGATGACGACCGAGTTTTTGGGTGTGCATGAAAACAATGAGCGTGGGATCTTGCATATAAGGGCACCCCATAAAGACCACCCAGCCTGATCTTAAATCGTATATTATTCTTGTAAACACGTGACTTAATGCGCCATTGACTTTTACATGTGTGTGATGTATATCCTATTATAGACTGTACTCCTTTGTCTCCTATGATTTTAAGTAATGAACAGTGAGATGTTTATGCTCTGCTGCCCGTTACTTGCATCTATAATATCTAATTACACCAGGCTCAGGTTACGCTCATTCTATAGGTCACTGTTACATGAGCTTGGAGCTGCAACTAACAATTATTTTGCTAATCAATAAATGTATGTTTTTGTTTGTTTTTTTACCTGCGTGAGGACTTGAGGAATTCTTGCTTTGTGTAAACCATATAACCTCGTCTTTCGCCATATGTTGTGTTGTAGTTTATAGTCCAGATAATGATTATTTAATTTCCATAGTTAGTTTACCTCAATACTTGTCAGGAGCAATTCACCAGTTAACTTGCTTCAGCTATAAATGAGATGTATATTAGCGTTATGCAATTTTATCTTTATACTATACATTTTAATCAAACTGTATTACACCAGATCTAACTACTTGGTGTAGTCTGTGAAGGGTTTTTTAGACTTGGTAATTATGCTTGTCAATTTTATATCCCTGTTGATTTCTAATGGTTATATTTTGCATTCCTGGCAACTACAGCAAACACATTCCATACTGATCAACATGACAACAGGAAAACTGGCTTATAATGCAGCCCAAAGCCCTCCTGCTTATTTTAAAAACTCTCACAAATGCTGCAGTGATAAATTATGTGCATACAGACTTAGCAATTAGTAAACATCAACTGGCAGAGCTTCAAACTTTAAATTTGTATCTTTTTATGGTAGTTGTGTAGTTAAAGGTGCACTATGTAACTTTTCTAATGGCAGGAGAAGAGTTCTGCCAACTGCTTGTCACCATGGAGATGTTATAGCTTTGCCAGGAATGTTCTGAAGTATGGCATTAAACTGATGTTGCGTTTATCCAACTGTGTGTGCGCCATTGCTCAAAATACCTTATAAACATGCATTCTTTCTATGAGCAGACTTGACCTTTCACACATCTTGGTCTGCTGGCAGCACCTGCTCATCTCCATGGAGATAGGCACGTTTAATGCCATGCTGTGGAACATTCTAGGCAAAGCATTAACATTTCCACGGAGACAAGCAGGTACCGAGGCCTCCAGAAAAGTTACATGCTGCACATTTAATAGAAATTGAAAGATATTAAACAATCTCTTATCCAGGATCCATAATTCCTTCATTAAAATTAGGAAAGAGGGACACCAACAACACATTTGGACAGACTGCTTCCTTGGGGCTAGTTCCTGGCCGCTAATTCTTATTGAATTAGAAAAGCAGCGGAGCCAATTAAAAGTGCAGGGTACTTACTGTGGCACTAGAACAATGCAGGGACCAGGAGAGTTCAGAAGGAAAACAATGAAACAAATGAAAAAGAATAAAAAAGTAGGAGCAAATAAACTGGAGTTTGTGGAGGTTCTCTCAAAGGTTAACACAAAGAGAAGAAAATATTGGCTTCAACCTTTATTTTTTAGAAACATTTCTGTAGATGTTCCACTTACAATATTTAGGAGAAGAAATTTCAACGTAATTAAGTTGTGCTAACAAGAAATGTGTTATTACTTGAATACTGTGGCTTTTTAATCCAAAGTTCTTCAGCCAGTCCTGAGTTACTTTACATATATGTCATGTTGCAATGCATTACTAAGAGCAGAGTTCAAGCTTACGACTTAAATTTGTTTAAAGTATGTATAGATACATTTTATGCAAGGTAAGAATGTGTGATTCATTTTAGGTCACCGTGCCCTAGACCAGGGGTGTTCATCGAGGGCCGCTGCATACAGAAATATCTTTGTAGCGGAGGACCTCAGACGCATGTTCAATACAGTGAGTCTTCAGATATATTTATGGAAATAGACATTGGTTTGAGTCACCACACCATTAAAAAGTCTTGGACACAACGCAGTGCAACGCTATTGATGTTACAGTGATAGATATTCTTGAATTTGAAGTAAATACTGTCTATGATCATTAGGGCCAATTCATCAGGATCCCTGGGGGCCACCAAAAAGTGATCTGAAGCCTGAATTTGGCTTCCTGCCCTAGACGTTGGATTTCATGCCAGTTTCGTGTAGAGAGGTCAAGTTATTAGCGAGATTTTGATCATAAACCAGGTCAAAAGCGCTGAATTCTGCTAACAAATTCTAATACTTAATCCTACTTTTCATCCAGCCTGTCATTTGACACTATAGGTAATTCAGAAAGTTGCAATGTCACACAAACTCATTCTATACATTATTACTGTTTGTGTATGTTTTGATTTATGCCATCTCTTAACAGGTCAAACCTCGGCATACAGTGTACTCACAATCCCTCTTCTGTACTTGTTCAAACCTTCCAAATTTAGACTTAATATAGGCATCTCCAAAATCTTTATCAAGGATTTCTCATCCTCAAATTCCTTATTCTAACCACCAAAGAGTGAAAATCCTTACTATAGGCTTTTAAAAATCTAAACGGTGGCTAAGTGCATCAAATCACTTGTGTTTTTCAATTGTATATTTGATTTCACAAAACAACTTATTATGTATTTATCAAAGCACTTGCCTCTGGATCTTGGGGATAAGATTTTGTGTGGGTTTGTTCTCCCAAGGCAAAATGTACAGTAAACACTCTAATGTACATAATGACATTTGAGACTTCCCTATGAGCCCAGTCATTAGCACATCTCCAACATGGGACTCTGGATACCCCAACAGAGAAGTGGAAGTCTCCCATCTTGAACAAATGTGTCTCTGCCTCCTCCATGAGTTAACTGCTCAGCTGAGGGCTTAATCTGCCGAATCAGGGCAAAGTGGATTAGGAGATGAGAGCGTTTAATCAAAGTATTCTTCACATCTAATTACACATCCCATTTCCAAACACTGCGCTCTTATACTGTTATCTGCAATAGAGTTTAAGCATCAGTTTCACTGTAGCAGCTTCCCTCACAGTGAATGGGCCCACTGCCTGTATGTGACACCTCCATGGATCCAAAACACTAAAGGCAATAACAAGAAACAACAATTAGAATAAACAATGTGCTATGTATTAAGAAGAAGCAATAAGAGGAGATGCAAACAACAGCAGGCAGGGATCTACATTACATCTAGCTAGTCAATGGTAATACTGACACAAATATGTAAATGAAAAGCAATTTTCTCCCTTAAGGTTGTGGTTGAGGCTCAAGTAAAATGTGAATGCACTTTAAAGGAGAAGCATTCTGCAAAAATCGACTTTTCAGAGCTTTTAATCTTGTTTTGATTGTTTGCCCTTGTTATTTACCCTCTCAAAGTTGTATGTGGAGTGGTTCGGGTTGTTTGGTTGTATGTTTGGTCCATGTTTAATCACTTATTTTCAAGAGGACGTTTTCAGTGTCACCGGCATATGCTCACCACGGCTATCCATATGAGGGGCCCAACAACTTCATTGCTCTTTATTATGTCCGCTCCCACCGGGCACCAGTTTTCTAATATAGAAGTCAGCAGATTTGTTTCTTTTATTAAGTCTGTAAATGAATATTGCAATTTAAAATGTGCAAATTACAGCATAATGATCCACGGGTGCCATAGATTATAACTATATAGCAGGCTCAAGCACTATCTTCTTTAAAATGTACTTTTTACATTAATCAGCCCTTTTTAATACTCTTGAAAGATGCAATATTCTAATTTTGCATATCCCCAAAACAACAATATCTATATTACTAATTTTTTTCCCCCACTTCTTTTTCCTCTAAACTTTTGGTATAGTGCATGGGGACAGCATGATTCATTTGGTGGTTCTTAGGGGGATTGCAGTTCAAGTCCTGCTTTGCTTTCATTTAGCGTAGATACAGTATGCACATTATTAATTGAAGTTGAATTTTATTCCAAGCTTAGCTCTGGTTATTTGCTGGCTTTGAAGTCCTGGCTAAGTCCCTGTTTATCTCGTATTTGTAATGTTCTTTGTAATTCATAAAATAGTGATATTAGAGATGAATATTTACTGAATTCTGCTTTGGATAAAAGTCAGTAGGAAGGCATCAGGAATGGCATCTGGCATAAAAATACCTTATCAGATCATCTGTCTGATTCTGTAAACTAAAACATGTTGCAATAATAATAAGTAATAGTAGGCCTCATCATCAATGCAGCATCACAGCAAACTAAAGCTGTATTATCATAAATTATAAAGGAATAACTCAAGACAGTGGCAACTATGGTGTTACTGTGGACTTAATTTGAAATGCTAAAATACAAAGAAACATCCACACATTTTTATGCATTTTAATGTACAAACAAACCAGTCTGTGCTTAAGTTAAAAACAAATGAAGCGTCACATTCTCTGTCCAACTACAGGCTGTTATATAGGATCTCATGCATCATAATGAGGTTAAAGTTTCCCTTTCATATTCAGTAACAGTAATTTACAGTAGCTTCTAGACAGTACTATATTCCCTATAGCATTTTGAATGGATTTCTTTACAACCAATGCTTTGATAGTACAACATAACATAACATGACGTAAATTTGATATGAAAAATGTGATTTGTAAAAAGTTTTCACTGATCACTAAAACAAAGGGATTTTTTATATATTCCTTGTTGAAAAGCAAATAAACCTTCGAACCCACACACTGCAAATTTTATTTTGAGATTTTGGATTTGCCCGAAGTAACACCCGAGGGAAAAAAAATAGAATTGTTTTCAGAAATAGTGTGGATATACTGTATTTTAGGACACTTCTGTTTGCTTGCATTAACTGTATGTCGGATTTATTCAAGTGAGTAGAACAAATATACTTTTTGTCAGTATAACTCACACTACAGTTTCCAGTCAAGAGCAGATGAATAATTTTTCTCTCCTGCATCAGTGTACACAAAATATAACAACTCTTACTGTTAAATACAGTTAGATACTACAATTTCCAACTCAATCTCGATAATAAGGAACAGACTATACCCAATACTGATTCCAATACCACAATGATGATCAAAAGTACTTTAACTAGCTTTATTTAGACAACAGCGTGTCATTCTCAACATTAGATTCTAGTACCGGTACTTTCTTTTTCTGTCGTCCAGGTTTGTTCCATAGTGGTCCACGGGCGTATCCTAGTCTACGTGCTCTTATTTGTTCTTATACAGCTCAAGATCATTATAAAGTTATTCAGGAAAGGTCAATATTTCATTTCTTTGCTACGAATGTGACTTTTTTAGACTCTATACCTGCTCCAGTGAGTTTCGGTACTAATTTTAGTACTGATTAGTATCTTATTTTAGATAATTTTGATAACCTAATGTTTTTATCCATCTTCTTCCGCTTTATCCGACTGGGTCGCGGGGGCAGCAGTTCACCCCCCAGTCCTCTGTACACCTGACCCCTATGAACCCCTCTGCTGGTGGTGAGCCCACAGGAGACCTAATATGTTTAAATGTATTGACTTGTACTTGCCTGTTTGCTTAGAGCCACAGACTTACTGAACTAAACCAAACATACATAATTTACACTGCATTTTTCTGCAGGTGAAAGCCCACACTTTAAGTCACAAGGCTGCTGTTATTTACAGCTTTGTGCCAAAAATAACATTTTCTCAGTTTTCTATATATATTTATTTATTTTATTTTTAGTTTTACAATTCTTACTTGTTTCTTTAGAGTTGATTTCCAAGCAATGTTGGGCCTTAGGCAAGTCACACTACAATCTGGACAAGGCAAAGTTTGTCACTAGGCAGACACAGAATCAGATTTTTCACTGTTACATAGATTTACAAGTCCCTAATTTATGTAATACTGTTTTGTGAGGAAAAGGACTGTGCAATTGTTGAATCTTCACTCCAAAACGTACAAGTGCATTTGAGTGCATTTTTGATGGACTGCTAAACTATGTCTGATAATTGTAGGATAGTCCCTACAAAACATTTAGACAATACGTTTTGGTCAATATTGTCCACCTCCTAAAACTGTTCATGTTTTAGACTATATATTTCATTTTTGTCGCTTTATACAGTGACTGACGATTAATACTTACTAAAACAGAGACAACAAAAATATAATGAACTGGTTTTTTTTGTTTTTTTTTAATAACTGCAGTATCTAAACGTCAAAATCCTTTATCTGCACAAATGCTATCCTGGCATGGCCTCTGTCTATCACATCCATTTGAAGAGAAACACCTTCTTGCTTCAGACGGCCCCTCAGATAGACCCCATGTGAGAAGGAGGAGGAAGTGTAACTCTGATCAAAAATCCATGCTCTGTTCAAACATTTTCCCTCATGTCTTTGATAAATAACTGTATCCTCCGTCTGCACCACCCACCGCTCCACAGCCAGGCCGCACTGTACACTTTAAACCGAGCTTGTTTTAGTCCAGTTCTAGTCCAGGTTTAGTCCTGGTTTAGTCCTGGTTTAGTCCAGGTTTAGTCCAGGTTTAGTCCTGGTTTAGTCCTGGTTTAGTCCAGGTTTAGTCCAGGTTTAGTCCAGGTTTAGTCCAGGTTTAGCTCTGACTTTGTGGTGGTTTAGTCCAGGTCCAGAATACTGCTGTCAAAAAAACATATTCAATGGCAAATTCAATAAAATCGATAACTAGTAGATACCAATCATTAGTACTCCTTTGTAGCAGTACTGGGAACAATACTGGCAGTAGTCTAAGCAGTGATCCCCAGACTTCCCTCTGCACACATACACTCCCTCCAGCTCTACCAGGGACGTCCCGAGGCGTTCCCAGGCCAGCCTAGAGACATAATCCCTCTGGTGTGTCCTGGGTCTTCCCTGGGACCTCCTTCCAGTGGGACATGCTCAGAATATCTCCCCAGATGTCTCAAGAGGGCGTTTGGAACAGATTCTCTAACCACCTCAGCTGCTTATCTCGACATGGAGGAGTAGCAGCTCTAGTCCGTTTGACTGAGCTCTTCATCCCGTCTTTAAGGGTGTGCCCAACCACCCTGCAGAGGAAACTCATTTTGACCGCTTGTATCAGTGATCTCGCCCTTTGGATCATTACCCAAATCTCATGACCATAGGTGATTTAGAAGTTATTTTCACATGATGATTGCACTGACTTCAGTCTATGCATCCACTACTAGTGTTGTGTTTTGTGTACCCAGAAATAAAAGCAGAAATAAAAGCTAGAATAACGTTTTGCCAGTTTCCCAAACATATACAACATTCTAGTGCCTGCAGAGAGTGTTCAAATGCATTTAAAAAGTTTAATAAGGCAACTAATTGTGTTAGTTCAAGGTTATTTCACTCTTGTATTAAAAAGCCAAATATCATAGTGAAAATGATATAGTGTGCGTACGGAGAGAAAAGTGACTGGTTTAAGCCTCCATTATTATGTCAGAGGAGCAATTATAAATGTTTCAAAGTCATTGTGTAAAGCTCAAACCTATGATGTTACATCAGTCAAAGGCCAAACATCTCCTTGGAGACCAATTCACTTTAAGGAAACCTGATCAATGTGCTGTCTCACTGCGTCTGGATCCCAGACAAGAGACAGGTGCTCATTTCCCCTCATCGAGTGAAGACAAATGGACAGACCGGTGCAGAGAAAGAAGAAAACGTTAAGTAATTATGGCATAACTATGTTTTAAATTTCAGATTTTACATTGTTCTCAAATCGCTCTTAAATGAAGGAATCAAAACTTGATAAGCCAGCTAATAAGTGCATTGTATACCTTTATTTTCACATCTCTTTTTGTTATCTAAGGCTCATAGAGAAAGAAAAGTGGCTCAATATTGAAGAATTTAAACACAACCACAAGTGGAGAACATATTCAAATAAGAGGCAGGGGTAAGAAGACCAATTAGTCAAATTTTAATCAAATCAGCATCTATTAATTTCAGATTCAATTACCTTGGGGCCTTAATGAATGAGGTCTACAGCCAATCCCCTGTCAGAAAAAAACTGTCAGTAAAAACATGTGACTTGGAGAAAAACTTCAGACTTAAGACCCCTTGTTTATATTTGTGTAATGACATGCAAGACGTATATATTCATTTTTAATATTAACAAAACATATTTTTAAAAACTGTCAATCAACACAAGAAATACATGTAGTTTTTTAGGCTAGACCAAATATTTTGTTCTAGCGTTAAATTACATCTACACCTCCCAAACATGAGGAGGGCGTTATTGGGATAAAACACTTGGCCCGCACACATTAAACTGCTGTTCATATTTTTGCCAGAGTGGAAAGTAGTTTTACTGCGGCACATGGCATACACTAACATGTGTTTATGTAGAGGAAGGCCTCCTGGACGAGGACATCTGCTGGACTAATAAACAATAATCCAGACAAATGATTATAGTGTGACCACAGCCCAGAGCCGTAATGACCAGTCCAGGGACATGAGTGACAGAGAAGCAGACCAGAGCCAACACGCCTGGCCCCAGTCCCAGCTGTGAGAGGACATGCTGGTCCACGGGCACAGGGCACAAAACAGGGCACATCACAGGGCAGGGAAATGAGCAGACTCCTTTTACTCCCCTCTAACCTATTGCCTCTTTAACCCCTACTTCTCCATATTACCCATATATCCATATATTTCAGAATGATGAGAAATTAGCATCCCTGCCATATGCAGTATAAAAATAAATATGATATTTTTTGAATGGGAAAAAGTTGATCTCCAACAACATGAACACGCATCACTTGCATACTAGGCAATGGGGTCTTTGCCTAAGGACACAGCAACAATTCTGCCACTGCCGCCCCAGTAACAACATAAAGAGCAAAAACAGAGTGGTTGGCTGCTTTTGTGGCTGCCCGGCTCACACATTGAGCAGTTTTTCAAACTAATTTTTGAGCTCAGTTTTTAATATTATATCGTGGAATTTTAACCAACTAAGAAGCTAGTCAAGCAGCGAGACATTTGACATTTGACAGGCTTTTTACACCATATGTGGCAGGAACAGTTGCAGAAGATCTTCCAGAGGAAACTTAGGGAATAGACCATTTTGTCACCAACCAAACCATCAGAGCGGAGTACGAACGAGGCCTTTCCTGTTGTGTTCACCTGGTTCACCCTGGACACTGCTGTGATGCTGCAGGACACAGAGGACAGACACTTTTGGCTCTTCCACAGGATCTGCTGACCCTTCCTGACCAGTTCTCCTGTTAAACTGCACTGAGACCTTTGACTGAGACATAACGGCGACTGAGATGTAGGGTTGGGCAGTAATAAGGTATCTCGAGGTATCAAAAAGTAGCAACGGTATCAGTTTCATTACCGTCATTAAAAAAATCTGCAGCGCATAAGAACCTAATATAATATAATTTATTGATACCTAAATTTGTTTGTTCAGCACAAATGAATGTGTGATTGTATTTTCAATTAATGCTATGTCATGGTTTAGTCCTGTCCAGTCCTGGGTTAATCCTGGTTTAGTCCTAGGTTAATCTTGGTTTAGTCCTGGGTTAATCCTGGTTCAGTCCTGGCAATATATATATGGCGTATAAATATAAATAAATACACACTGCAAACACCAAACCAATGCCGACGCCGATGACACAACGTAGATTTTCTTGTTCTGGTGTTTGTGGCGCCGCCCCGGTGTGGCTCTAAACCAACGAGAATTCCACCCACACTCTGAATATTCGAACTGTTTATCCTCAACACGTTAAAAGTCACCCATGCATCTCCAATGTGTATGGTCGGACTAAGGGAATCTCTACTCACTGGTCCATTTTCGGACTATTGGGCTGTCAGACCAATGGCCTAACCCCAAACAGAGCAGGTGGTGGAGGGGGCGAAGCTTTATGCACAGCGTCTTATGGCTCCATTGATATAAGACGCGGCTGCAGAGCCGCTTCTAAATTGAAATTTACTTTTGAAATCCTCGTGTTTACTATGGTTAGCCAGTAAATACGGTAAATACAAGCCTGTTCAACTGGTTAGTTTCGCCCAGTCGAGTTTGATCAGCTTTCCCATTGAGAAAAACAGAGCCAGAGTCGTGCGCATATGTCCTGTCTGAATGGTACATGTGCAAGCTACAAAATAATTCTTAGTTATTCTAGGTAATACCGTATACCCCGGTAAAATGCTGAGAAGCTTTAACAGTATCAAAATTTGGATACCGCCCAAACCCTACTGAGATACACAGTGGAAATTTTGCAGCATCAACTGCAACAGTTTGCTGCACCAAAACTTCCCTCGGAATCAGTAAAGTATATATATATATATATGTACGTGGCACGTGGTATTCTGAAGCTATTATCGACAAAAAAAGGAAAAAAATACACATACATAAATAAAACAACTTCCTGAATAGTAATAGTAATCATGTTAAAATATAAAATATTATTATGAGTATAAATACCATAAATACTGAGCCAGTATACAAAATAAAATATGATAAATATTGAGGAAAGGCTGATTATGTTGTTTGGTCCAAGTCTGGGTGAGGGCCATAGGCTTCGACTCCTGAACAGAGACATGAGCTCAGAAACAGGAGAGACAAGGGCAGAGCTGCTGTTTCTAATGAGGATGAAGTGTGAACTGCAGAGGAGCCTCTCATTGCTCTGGCTCTGGTGCAGAACGTTTAGCCACATGATTGGGATCAGGCCAAACACAACAGAGAGGTACTGAGGGAGGGCAGGTGGACAGCCAAACTAAGCCACACAAACTAATATTGTGTTTGCTATGTACAAGCAACTCAGTAGCATGTAATGAGTCAATACAAGGCCGTAAATAAGGCTCAAAATGGTGAGCTTGTGAAAAAAACAATTACTAATCCTAAAACTAAGACTAAACTATACTAAAATGAAGTATCAATATTGAAAACCAAATTGTGCATGGTTGTCTTAATCTATTTCAGAACTAGTAGCGCATGGTAATATTAAAAAGAACTATCGTTTTGTATTAAAAACTACATTTTATTGTCTAAAAAAAAACTATACTATACATTTGTTAGGGCGGGATGACATTCATAGGTTCCAGTTGCTTTTATAGGAGCCATTTTGAAGAAAAAAAAAAAGTTTTTTGAACTGCTAATTGCTATGGCTTTGATTCACCTGATATAAATGATCAGAACATTTGTGCCATGAGTTTACACTACACTACGTTAAGTTACACCACATCCTAAAAAGTCTTTTGTGAAATAAAGTTTTAAAGATTTAAATTCTAAAAAAAAAATCCTATGAGTCAAGAGCGGGGGAGAGTGTAAGGTCATGTGATAAAGAAATAAGCTCAATCCTATATAAAGGATTTGATTTCCAGGCCACTGACACCCCGTGGATGAAAAGCCAGACATCTTCAAATTGCCCTGTCAATCACTGCTACAAAAATCTTAAAAATAAATAAAAGGAAATCACTGGTCTCAGTGGACTCTGCCGTACAGTGGAACCAACCACTTCGCCTTTGCAAGTGAAAGCCTAGAATAGTATATGGTAAACATTTATTATTGTGGATTTAATAGGATTTCTACAAAAAAAAGAAGCCCTTATGGTATATTGTGTAGTCATAGAACCTATCTGAACATAAGCAATGCCAACTAAAGATGGTTTAGTCCCTGAATCAAAAGAGCAATTTGAATGGTCACAAATAGCAAATCGGAAACAGCATAATTTCTTAAGCAAATAACAAAATATCTTGTTGAAATTGCAGGATTAGCAGGTTTTACAAAATGATTAGACCTCTACAAACATGTTCTTAAGATCCTTGGGAATCTTGCAGAAGTTTAGTAGTTGAGATTTCAGTCTTCTCTCAAACAACACTGCCGCTGGACAGTTTCAAATGTGAACTTTGAACTGAATCCTCACATTAAAAAACAAATAGCAAATCTACTCACTTTGCAATGTTTGTCAGAAAAGCATAGTTTAATATTATTCCAAAATTATTCAACACTACCATCCGGATACAAGAAGCGCTTCAAATGAGTATCAAATTTGTCTCCAAAACAACAACAGGCTTTAAACTCTACTCAAAATCTACATAACAAGACCAATAGCAGCTGCAGTGAAGAGACTGCTCTCCTGTCAGTGTCCAGCCTGACTCTCATCTCTACTCGTTTTCTCTGTCTCTGTGTTTATGGAGAGAGAGGACCCTCCCAGTGCGACAGGCAAAGATACAGCTTTACTATAGTCTCCAGAGCGAGACTACATCAAACACACTGACAGTTCGCACACTTACCCACGCCCAAGTCTTCATAGATCAGGAGGTACGTGGTGAAGAAACTGTTCAAGAAGATGGGAGGCTGGTTGAAGCCTAGAAAAAGATAAACAAACAGCATTAATGTCTATTTCAAATGACTCACGAATTGCTCAATTACACTTTCACCTCCTAAAGTGGATTATAAAAGCAGAACTTGCAAAACCGACTGCTGCATGCTGTTTGAATCTAATTATAAAACACTTGCATCTGTAAGAAAGAGCCATGTGGATCACTATAGGATGCTTGGGGATGAAAGCATATTGGTTGTGCCCTTACTTTTGTGCCTGAAAAAGCCTCTTTAACTATGTGCTAGTGGACAAGAAGTGTCAAAGGGTTTATGAGAGCTATAGGAACCACTTAGGAAGAATTAAATACGCATTTTCTCCTTTTACTGTTTGAAAATCAGGTACTCCAGCGTGCCATCTCGAAAATGTTAAATCTAAAACAGCTAATCAATTTTACAGCACATTTTGTGTACATATTAAAGGACCCATATTGCACTATTTTCTGATCTGTGCATATTGATGTTTCCTCATGAAAAACTTGGAGTTGTGTTTTGTTTCATTCACACATTTAATACAAATCCTGCATATTTAGGCTGACTTCCTCTGTTCCACTTTGTGATGTCATGTGGTAATACAGGAAATGCTTCACTGTTTTTAAACTCCATACACTTTCACTAGAATCACTTGGAAATACTTTATGCCCTGGAAGTGTCAATCTCTACTAAACAAAGAGTAAAAGGTGGATGTTAACTTGAAAATTATTACTTTACAAGATTGAACAGAGCATTTTGACCTTGTGAGCTGTAGACAACAAAATAATGTGTTACTTAAACATTTGTAAATGGTACAAAACACAACTCCAGGTATATTTTGGATGAGAGAAAAGCTTTATAATTAGGGATAAGACAATATCCTAATCCCTCAACATGATATTTTCATGATATGCATCTCATGGTACAATATTTACTTATTTTGTGGGCACTAACAAAATTATGAATATGCTACTTTTCTGTCATAATCCAAATAATTAAAATTTAAAATTGCTTAATAAAAGTTATTTCATCATGTAGATTGAACTGAAAAAGAGCAAACGATCATGTTGTATGTAGTTCTCTTTGTTTTTGCACCATAACAGTGAATTTAAAGCAAAGAAACATATAATTCGATATATTGTGATGGCCCGTGGTATTATTGTGAGACTTCTGACGATACGATATTTCGGTTATTGTTACATTCCTAATCAAAATGTGGCTTAAAGCTGACATGAGTTTGCATAATATAAGACCTTTAAAGAGAGGGTATTATGCTGAAATCAAAATTTTCTTTCATGTTTGAGTGATGCTGTGGTCTCTATTCTCAGGCACTATTTGAACCCCTCTGTCAGTAAGGTGCAAGACCACGCCTAAGGTTCAGCCCACAAGCCTGTGTAACCAGGAAGCTCTCTGCAGTGCTCCCCATGCTTCCATTAGAGATGTCTCGATCAAGATTGTTTTGGTTTCCGATCAGATTTTTTTTTTTAGGAGTGCTCTTTCCAATACCAGTCCGATACTGGTCTGATACCTTTTTTAATTCAACCCTAAGGAATGGAAGGAACTTTGCCGCTTTACCGCCTTGTGCTTGTAAATCTCAAACTCGTCCAGATGATTCTTTTGTAAGTGACGAATCAAATTGGTAGTGTTAAAGTGGCTCTGCTGGTTCCTCCACGAGAAACTGCTTGTTTGCAGCAATTGCATGTCGCTGTTTGACTCTTGTTTTGTTGTAGTGATAAGTCCCACACAGCGACATGGTGGCGTTTTGATTAACGGCTGCCGTAAAGCGCGTCGATGCAGCAAAAACATGTGAAACTGGATCAGTCCGATCACGTGACTGAATCCAATACAGTTCAATACTCATAAAAGAGCCGAGACCAATACTAAATATCGGATTGGGAAATCACTAGCTCCCACCACACCTTCCCTCTCTGCTCAGCCCTCCCCTCAATACTTTTAATACATTGTTTGTGGAAATATAGGGCTTTCAAACCAACAAAAAAGAACATGGTAATCTAAATATGCTATGTGTTAGCAGTAGTGTAATACCCCCTCTTAAAATATGTCATACTGTGGTGTTAAATTAGAATATTATTGGACAGTTTGTGACACCCCTTGAGAGGTTAATAGAGATCCATGTTGGAGGAGGTGTCAGTGCTACACAAGCTGTTTGGTCTGAAGATCAGTGAGGAGCAGTGATGTGCTTTGATCAGCTGAGGCGGCAGTGGACCATACAGAAAGAGACAAGGGAGCGGAGAGGAGCCAGACTTTTGAAGTGCAAACAGCAGAACAGCGGGAATCTAAGACATTGCGTTTTGTTCTGTCATTTTGTCTGTTTTGTAACAAGAACAATATAATGTGAAGTTGCAGAGTGAATATAGCTCATCATGGTACAGTGAGATCAAATTAAACTATCAAATATTAAATATTTTCTCAAACCCTTTCTTGAGTAAATGAAGCAAAAACTACAACCTACTGTTTACAACATTAAGATTTTTTGGTGTAAAATCATTTCTGAAGAGTGTTTTTCCTGAATCTTGACTGATGACCAATAACAGCGGCTGAATTGCTAGTACTCTCGCTTCAAAGCAAGAAGGTCCTCAGTTCAATTCTCAGACTCTGCACTTTGCAACTTTACATGGTGTTTTAGTGGGTTTCCTCTGGATAGTACTAGTACCTCTCCATTAGCCTACAACCCAACAGTCCTCCAGCTAAGTACTCCTGACTAAACCCAGCTCAAGATTTGCAGATGGTCCCCAGGCGCTACACTGAACAACGCAGGGGGCAAATTTCTGTTCAGGGACAGTAAAGTTACCTTATTCTACGCATATGAATGTTCCTGGCTTTTGGCTAATCATTTGCATAAAGTAATTGGAGTAAGATGAGTTATAGGTGTACTGCCAGATTAGGCCTGTCGCGATAATTACTATATCAATTTATTGTTCAGTACATGAAAGCTGGAACAATATATTTTTGGTCTCAGTATTTATTGTGGGGCCTTTTTCTTTGCAATAATGGGGAGATTTTTTGTTATTTTTGTTGTAGACGTCTGAAGGTCGGGACCAAGACAAGACCAAGACCATGACCCCTCGAGACCAAATCAACACCATCTTTGTCATTTTCTACATTTATTTGTATTTTACAGTTCTATTGGCACATATATATCAATGTTTTTTTTTATAAATCTATCTCCATTTTATCTGATTAATGTTAACTTAAGCATTAAAAAAGGCAAGCAAACTGTACTGCACTTACACACTCTGCTCCCCTTTTTTGGACCCTCACCCACAGTTTGAGAACCCCTTCTTTATGATAACTTCCACTGGCACTTTACAGAACACTGTGAAGAAAGTGAAGAAAGTGGGTAGGATTTAAGCCTGTTTTTTTTTTGTTTTTTTCAAATTGCTAACTTGAATTAGTACATTTCTTACTGGTTTTACTCTGGTATTTAGCAGCCATTGCACATTTACCAAGTCAAATGCACATCATGACAAATACAGATTTATTTGGCATTTTATTCTGCAAATTTCACAGTCGGCCTGCTCTGTGCTGCAGGTCTGCTGTGCTGATAGTGTATCTTAAATTTAGATTAGTTTTTGCTTCGCGTTTCATCTTGCGCTTCTAATCAGCGCACATTGAGGAGGGAGCCTGTGTGCGCTGTATCTTAAATTTAGATTACCGTATTTTTCGGAGTAAAAGTTGCACCAGCCAAAAATGCAATATAAGTCGCACTGGACTATAAGTCACACTTTTTGGGGGAAATTTTTTATCAGAGACCAAGATCCGACATTTCATTTTGAAAGGCAAGTTATAGTAATAAAACGTTCAGCTCCGCTCAAATGAAGCTTCTGATGTTCACGGTTAGAGCAGCGAATCTGGAGCCAGGCTCTATGTTATAAATAGGATTTTTTTACGAACAAAATAGTGCAAAAAAAAAAAAAAATTCAGTAAAGTGGGTTAATACGAACATTTTAAGACCAAAATGATGAGCCACAGGATCCCAAGCGCGTTAGCTCTGTCCATTCATATATATGGTCTATGGGCTGTCAGTGTGAAAAATGTTATATATAAGTCGCACCTGAGTAGAAGCTGCAGGACCACCCAAAGCATGAAAAAAAGCATGAAAAATACTGTAGTTTTTGCTTTGCGTTTTATCTTGCGCTTTTAATCAGTGCACATTGGAGGGAGCCAGTGTGCGCTGTACACGAGGATGTTTTAAAAAGTTTAACCTGCTCTGTGATACACGCTGGTATGTGAGGGCAACGCTGTTGTGGACAAGCCGCACGCTGGGAAAGTGTGTGTTTGTGATGTGTCGTGCAGTGTCCACGGGCTCCAGACGAGCGCACAGGCTGAAGTAAGGCCCTGGCCACACTGCACGCATCAGTGTCTGAGGCTCCAGTACAAGTCTATTGCCAACAGCAGCGGCCGTAATGAAATATGTCCCCCCCTGTAGGTCACCTGTGAATTTTGCCGAAAGGTGACAGACTTTCATGCCTGGATACTCTATATTTTAAAATTGGTTTACTGGGATGGGATCCTGTTTTGTGTCAATGGCATCAAGTAGTTGCAATATTACCGTTTATTGTGAGACTTCTCTGTAGCAATGTATTGTGCTTCAAATTTTTATCATGACAGGTCTACGCCAGATGCCCTCCCAGCGAAAATCTGGTTGACCTAACTGGATTAAAAAAAGGTTGTGTGAGTTTATGTGAAAGACAACAGAATAAAAGCAGAGAGATAATAAAAAGTGTGTCAAATTCCTGGTGCTTGATGGAAAAGGGTTGTGACATTCACTTAATCACTGGCCCCAGCTCCACAGACTAGAGAGAGAGGCTGTCTCCTGTTTGACACTGCTGCTGTCCTCTGCATTTGTACAGTAAACTGAAACACTACAGAGGGGGGATGATAAACAGGCTCTGTCATTATTAGAGAAAACGCTGATTGAATACAAATATTTGACAAACATTATTCAACACTGCCAAAATGTTACATACAGTATTGAAATAAAAAACAAACCAAAGACAGGTTAGACAACTCACTTCCCTAAAATGTAGTACGCACAATTATTAAAGCATTTCTTTTTAAAGCAGACCTTTTATGCAAAATCAACTTTTTAGAGCTTTTAACCATGTTTCCCCTCACCGTTTACTCACCTAAAGTTGCATTTGGAGTCATTTGTACATGTTTGAGCAATTATTTATCACTTATTTTCATGATACCACATTGGCGATCAGTCCTCCTTTTTAATGCCTCCAGTATACGCCCACTGCTCTGAACTTACTGTGTTGTACAATTTAGTTCTTTTAATCAATGATATGCTCAGGATTTGGCATCGCTGCGCAGTCATTTTGGTACAAATGCAAAATAATCTGTTGCTTGCTAGTGTGATCTGCAGCTCTCCATCAGAGGTACTGACTCTTTGTTGTGATGGCATGTACAGCAACATCTGCTCCCATTGGGCACTGCAGTTTTCTAACACAGAAGTTAGGGGACCTGTTTCTTTCATTAAGTCTTTTTTGACTAAAATTGTGATTTAAACTGTTAAAATGATGAACATACTGATCAACGCATGTCATAGATTATAACTATACTGCTCTTATATATTATAAGGAACACTTATAATAATAATAATAATAATAATAATAATAATAATAATAATAATAATAATAATAATAATAATAATAATAATAATAATAATAATAATAATATGGACAGGGCAATGTCTTAGGAACAAAAGGATGCCACCTCTTTTAATGGATGAGGAACCCGGACCAACTCTACCATTGGAGGGTCTGACAGTAGGTTCAAGGATTTCATCCCAAAACCTAATGGCAGTCAGACAGCCTTTTTGTACCGGTGCAGGTCTGTGCAGTTCTCCATGCTGCAGGCAGTGTACCCTTCTCCTTGTCTTCTCCAAACTTTTTCACGTCTATCACAGGTGCTCAGGGTGAACCTGCTCTCATCTTCTTCTATAACCCTGTCCTGCTCTCCTAGAGTCTCCTTGTCTCCTGAAATCTCCTCCATGTTCTGGAGATTGTGCTGGGAGACGCATCAAATCTCCTTGCAACGACATGTCTCAATGTGACATCCTGGAGAAGTTGACATTCTGTGTAACTTCTGTAGGGTTAAGGGATGGCCTCATACTGCACACACTACACAGTAGTGATAATCACGGTAGCCAAAGCAGCAAGAGATGAATACCAGCCAAAATAGACCAAGAGGGAGAAACTGGAAGTGACCTCCATATGCAAACCCAGTTCTGTTTTAGAGGCTGTCTCATTGTTGCCACTCTAGTGCACCTGTTGTTCATTTCCATTAAAAGAGGTGGCATCCTCCTATTATTCCTGAGACATTGCCCTGTCTATATTTGTATAGATGTCCACCATATTTTTTTCCCACATTGAGATCTAATGTATTTTTAAAGTGTTCCTTTAATATTTTTGAGCAGTACATAAAGCAGACACAAGCACAATGTGTCCCCTTTAATTTTTTTTAGCTTTATTTCACTAAGAAAGTTTAAATTTACTTAGTTTCCCAATTTTGAGTTTTGGTGATTTAGACTTTCCCTTTCTGGTTATAAGCACTTTCTGGACATAAGCAGGAGACATGCCTCCTGCAATTCCAGAGCTATTAACCCATCAACCGTAGAGGCAAAATACAATTTGACCAAACGAAAGTATATGACAACAACTTTAGATTGAATTTTCCAAGTTGATGAACTTAAGTTTGTCAAGGGGACAAAGTTAATTTAGCTGAATATGTTTTGCAGCTCATCCAAACTGCTTCTTCAACTAACTTTGTCCATTTGACAGATTTCATTCTCTCCTTTGCCATGGGCATTATTACTGTGTATTTACCTTCACAGAAAGAGTGGAACAACAACAGGGGGAGGAGGAGCCTGGCGAACATCATGGTCCCACCTGAACCCAAACTCCACGGCATCACCTGCGCCTTGACAAAAAAAAACAACAACAAAAAAAAAGACATTCATTAATTTATCAGCAATAAACACAAAACATACAAAACTATAACAATAAAAACTCATAAAAGGTGAACAGATTTCTCATGTGGATAGCTATACCTGCTTAGATAGACAAGCATACTCAGCTCAGTAGACCGGCACTATTGGCTGACAACATACATATTCTGAAAGGGAAACCCCATTCTAATGAGCCATTTAGCCACTTAATAAGAGATAAACACTGGGACATTACCAGGGAAGGTGTCAAAACACAGTAGGTGTCATAAATACCCCACGGCAGCTCTCTGTTAATTAACACTTCCACAGAAACAAGTCATCATTTAACACAGTGACATTCGATGGAGCCAGAAAGAAGCACCTTAGGGCTGTAGTCCACTAAAGAAACGAGGTGGGTTGGTGAAATATCTTCATGATTAGGATCACAAAACACGACTATGTAAACAGAGAAGTCTGAGAAAACAGCAGAAAAGGCAAGTGTCCAGTCAGTCCCAAAACTCCAGCTAAGTCTCCATGCTTCCTCCTTTCTGTTGTTTTGCTTGTAAATCATTATATTCTTCAAATTTTGTCGACTAATAAAAAACTTGGTTGACTAAGACTCGACTGATTAACTGACCAAACTACTACAGGATGACAGCCCGGAAACCATTCATACAAATATTTATTTCTTATATTAAGAACAACCGAAAATTCAAAGCTTCTTGCAACTTGAAAACTGAAAAAAGCTTATATTTGCATTTTAAGCTGTTGTTTATATTCAAGTATTATTTCGAGAGGTAAAATATGTAATGGATATAGCATTTAGTGTCGTTTCTACTTACTATCCAAACATTTCAAATTTGATTTCAGTCTGGAAAAGGAATAGGTTTGATATTGAATATAAAATCTCAATGATAAAAACACACAAAAAACCCAAAATACTGGTAATATCTTCAATGTTATCATGTAGTTGCTGTAGTCTAATACTAATCCACTACTCATTTAGATCTAGCCCTACGATTTGTGATTTGTCAGGAAATCCTTGTAGCATTATGGTTCATGAACACTAACTTCAACTATTAATGTAATGCAGAAATTATTGGAGATTCTTCTTTATATTAAAGCCAGCAAACTTTCAAACCAGGCCATTGCATTTTACCTGGACTTGTAATATCATTGCGTGTACTATTGGGTCCACAAGTGATACATCAAAACTGGCCTATCCAGTTGTATACAAAGGACCTTGGTGCCTTGATTGCCCTATTTCTCTGCCTCTCCTCCCTCCCATCCTCACGGCCATTTGTTACCTGTCTCCCCATTTCCTCATTTGTCCCAACAAGGCCCTGGTGGTCAGCGCACTCATTCAGGGACAATTTAATTTCGCACGGTTATCTTTCTAAATTCTTGTTGTCCCTTAGGTCCGCCGTGAGATAAACGCCCAAGAGTGGAGTCGACAGCACGGCCTCTCTATCTGGTACTGGCCTTTTATTGTACAAAAGTGAGAGTAACACAGTGCAGGGAGCATTCAATTTAGACAGACCGGCTCCTATCTGCAGGTAAAACAAGGTAAAGAATAGTCTGTCATAGGCTACTGAGTGAATAGATATGGTTTGTATGGTCTATATTTACATTACTGTTAGCTGTGCATGAGTGTCTGTGTGAATACAACCATTTGTTTTCATTTGGGCATCGGATTCCACTGGTTTCCTCCGCATTATTGCATTTCACTTTCTGTAAACATTGTGTAGTTGCGGTTTTTTTTTTTACACTTTCCCCATTTCCTGGAGCCAAACTACCATTTATCTCTGCTTTGTGGCTGCTCAGCCTCAGCCCGATCCGTGGTCTCTGCTGCGTACAGTAAGGTTTAAGTGGAGGAAACTAATGAAAAAATGTATGGGCACTGCACACAGTCTGAAATCAAATATTAAGCATGAACAAATGGTACACTACACTTACAGATTGTTTCAACACAACATTTTTTTCTGATGGCTAAAAGTGCCCAAGGCTTATATTAACATTTCTACTAGTTCAGAAAATAAAAATAAAGTATTAGATAAATGGTACAACTTAAAGCTAGATCATAGCTTTAAAGTTTACATATACATTTTTTGGTCTAAAGTTTTGGACTTAAAGATGCTCTATGTAACTATTGAGTTATTTCTTCAGCCTACTTCAAACAAGTAGTTTGTACTTTTTAGTTTAAAAAAGTAGTGAGTTGGCAGTGTTGGATCAAGCGAAAAATGCTGAAAACTGCACAATGATCAACAATAGACTAATTGTATCTCATATTACTTGAATCATATCTAAAATGTGTTATATATTAGAAACCACATACATAAACAAGGATGGCTGTAACATTGTCCTTTACTCGAAATCATTTTTACTCTTTCACTAGCCTAGCATACCAACCACAAGCGATATATAGACCAATATAGACCATAGACTGTATAAAATAGATGGATTATTTGTCTGTCAACACAGAGGATGCGCGCGCAAACTGAAACTGCGGCTCCATCAGTCTGCCACTGTCTGCTGGACATGCGCAGAAACATTGACATAACCAGCTCTTTTCAACAATTTTAGCACAAATTATGTGACTATTTTCTGATTTTTAATCATTTTTGACCAAATTTAAACATTGTAGCGACCTATAAACTTGGCCGCAATGCTTTATGGGAAGGTTTTCTTTGAGGTTAGCGAGGGACCGTGTGTTCAGGCCATGAGTGAAATAGACGTGTTCAAGACATAAGCCTGTACTGTTAGTATTTTAATGGTTCTAATTAAAGGTGAAATACAAGTAAATCTGTTTCCACAAAATTTTCACTTGTTGAACGTCACAATACCTTATAAAACATTTCTGAAGTTTTGGGCTCTTTCTACAAGGTTTCACAGTTTTTCTAGGATTATATAATGTCAAAACAAAGCTAAAAAAAGCAGCAACTTCTAACTTCAGGCAAAATAGAACGGTATGCCAATGAAGGTATGTGTGAAATATGGAGCTACAATTCAGAAAATAATTATTCCAAGACTTTAAATGTATTCACCTGACTCAGCAGTAATGAGATGTTCAAAAGATCCTTTCTACTTCATTACTATTGTGGCTAAATGTAAATGTATTATTCCCACAGGTTGCTGCCAAAAACTCAAAAGTGAGAGAATAAAATGAGGATAGAAAGTTAGGCTGCAAAATTTTATGAAAAATCTAACTGTGATTGCTATTTATGTTTAAAAAGTAGGATTATTTAAAGACTGCACATTGTACACAAGTCCAGGAGCATCAACATTTGAGAGAAGAATGAAACATGAACTGATAAACTATTACAAGAATTCAGTTTAAACTATAGTTACAAAAAGATTTACTTATAAAACACAGTATATTTCATACATTGCAGAGGACACTCTATTAACTAAATAATTAAAGCATTTGTGATTTGATGATTGTACAAACAAAATTGCTATTTCAATTCAAATGTGACATATTATACCTTATATGTGCAGTGCTAATAGAAAGTTAGTGGTTTGAAATATAAATAAGGAAGAATTTAGTATTACCATTTGAAGACACAACAACCAAGCGAACAGTCATATTACAGGCCTCCCAAAGGGTTCGATCTAAAAGTATGCAGTATTTTCCTCAGTGTGCCACAAAATCAATGGGTGAATATGAGAGAGGGGCTGAGCTGAGACAAATACAGGTTTGAGAGAGCTGACTCATAGCGTCCATCCTGCACAAACATATGTCTGTCTACAGTTAAAGCAGAGTTTCAATATTGAACGCAGTGAGAGAGGAGCCCCCTGCAGGGATACAGATGCACTGCGCTAGAGCAGGGCACTAGGTGGTCAGAGGCACTCCACCTGTCTCCGTCTGCCTCAGCTATCATCAGGAATCTCTGTTTTTCAGCATTTCAAAACATGCACCAAACAATCTGTTCACTGTACAATACAAGTGGGGGCAGTAATGACAGTTTTCAAGTCAGTGCTGGCTACAAACATGCAAAAACTACTTGTACATTTATTCAGCCAGTGAATACAGGTCTAGTTCTATAAAATATCTCACTAATACCAAGAGTCCTAAAATGTCTCACAATATAGTTCTTCTTAAAAGTCTCACACTTCTAGAAAGGATAACAATAGCTATCAGCAAGACTCTCTATATTTCAGCATTTCAAAACATGGACAAAGCAATCTGTTTACCATACAATACAAGAGAACGCAGTAATGATAGTTTTCAAGTCCAGGATGATTAGAAACATGCAAATACTACCCAGTACTCTTACATTTACTCAGAAAATACTAGTGTCATACCATTCTACAAGTCCTGTCCCCACATTGCCTCACATTATCACCAAACATCACAAATTATGAAAAATCAAGGCAACAGATAGAACACAATACCATGTGTAAAAGTGTTTAGTGCAATTTAGTGATGAAGAAATTAACAAAATTAGTATTATTACTAACAAATATATGATTAAAACTTCTTAAATCTAATGTAATGCTGGAAAAAATTGCACCAAAGCATAATTGTCAATTTAGCAGTGAAATTTTAATTTTAATAAGCACCAAAATTCCTGCATAAAAGAGTGAGGTTTAGAAAAATGAACAGGAAATTAGATATTAACTGTTTTTCTTTTGCTGCCTGATTAAAATGAATGGGATAGAACGCTTATATGGGTAATTGGGTTTAGCCTGGGTATGCAAGTATAAAGAAGGCTGTAATAATTATTGGGAGGACAGGAATCTAAGAAACTAAAAGCTATTTATCACCGTATAAATACCACCAAAAGAGATATGCAAAATCGAAAATAATTCAACAGCAAACACACTGCTTGCATCCGCAGCAAAACCAAACAGATCTCAACTTATTTAGCTCTCACAATTTTTTGAATAAAGTTTGTATGGTCAAAGCACAACTGAATTTTCAGGTCAAGATCTACAGTAATGTGTTAGCAATTGATGTGTCCCAGATGGACTATTATAAGCCAAACAATGTGCAGTTTATGGCCCACTGGGTTGTGTATCATTACAATCACTTGAAGAGCAGTGGGCTTCTGGGAGAACATGCAGCGGGGGGTCAGATTAAACTACTCAGAGGCTAAACAGCTCTGCTCTTCACAATGCACCAAACAGAGCCATATGAGGTGGACACACACGCTGCATTCAAACTTTACAATGTGTAGATTTGGTCAGCAATGAAGTCAGGGCATTTCATTTAACTTTAACTTCATTATAAACAAGACAAAAGCAAGTTGTCAATTCCAAAGCTTTTCCACAAACTGTACATGTGAGAAGTTCCTTTTCTATCATAATTCACCACACAGTCATATGACTCCAGCACAAAAATTGTTGTTGTTTTGTTATTCTATTAATTACTGGTGTTTTATCATTAAAAAAAATTGAAAAAGCTTGAAAAACATGTATTCTTCAGCAGGGTCGCCTCACCACAGATCTGACCCGTTTATGAAAATAGATCAATTTAAAGGGACAGTTCGGAATTTTGGACATAGGGCCTCATTTCCTAGTGAGCCAGAGTGTTGGAGACGTGTGGAGACACTTTTTTAAATATTCCAGTATTTGCAGAGGTTGCTGGTGCTAGGCTAGTGCATGTCAATGGGCATAGTTAGGCTGCCACTAAAAACAGTCTTACCCACTCCACAGTGCACCCGAAGCAAATCAGTTATTACACCAGTCTGTGGATGTGAACGTCTGAGTCAATAGAATAATGTTTGAAATAAAACTAACCTTGCATCGCATGAATCGTAACATGTTGAGGGACTATTTTCTCATATATCAGTCTGCTTATGCCAAGCTTTTCTATCAGGAAGTACACCTCGCTCCTCCCCAAAACCTCCTCAAGGTTGGTTTTACTTCTAAAATTATTCTATCGACACAGACATTCACATCGACAGTCTGGTGTTATACCTGTTTTGCCTCAGGTGCACTGTGGATTGGGTAAGAAGTTTTTAGTGGCAAGACAACTATGGCCATTGACATGCTCTAGTCTAGCACCAGAAGCCTCTCCAAATACAAGGACTGGATGGAATATTTTAAAAAGTGTCTCCACACATCTCCAACACTCACTAGGAAATGACGCCCTATGTCCAAAATTCCGAACTGTCAAGTCAAGTCAAGTCAAGTCAAGTTTATTTCTATAGCACATTTAAAACAACTTCAGTTGACCAAAGTGCTTCACATAAAGGATAACAAACATATGCATATACAACACCATATGAGGACAAAAGAGAAAAAAAGAATAACCTAATAAAACAAGATAAACTGACTAACTAGTATTAAATGCCAGGGAAAAGAAATGAGTTTTCAATCTAGTCTTGAACTGCGTTACGGACTGAGAGGATCTGACAGGAAGAGGAAGGTTATTCCACAATCTGGGCGCTGCCACAGAAAAGGCTCTGTCTCCCCTCGTCTTGAGCCGAGTTTTGGGCACGACCAACAGGAGCTGGTCGGCTGACCTCAGGCCTCTGGGTGGAGTGTAGGGCTCCAGTAATTCTCTCAAATAGACTGGACCCAAAGAGTGTAGACATTTAAACACAATTAACAACATTTTAAATTGCACCCGATAGAAGACAGGGAGCCAGTGCAGGTCACACAGCACAGGTGTGATGTGCTCACGTCTCTTAGTATTAGTGAGCAGACGAGCTGCAGAGTTCTGGACGTGTTGTAGGCGCTGCAGGGAGCTCTGGTCTAGCCCCACATACAGAGAACTGTCCCTTTAATGTTCTACTGTGGGACATTATAGAACATTCATAGAGCACACTTATGTTGAAATTCAGCTTCCTGTTTGTAGGCGCTAATTTGAACGCGTTTCACCATTCAAAAGAAATCAAGATTTTGTTTTGAATGGTTCATTGCTATGGTAACTCTGAAACCCATTGATAGTAATTATTGTAACTGTCAAACATGTTGGTTCTTATTCTAGCTTCCCTCTTGCGTCCTTGTGTTTGTATCCGTCGGTTTTCCCTGATAAACTGTACCGGGGCGAAGGGGGAAGGAGGGATCCTGGTCTAAAAGTGTCCCTCGCTCCTCCGTCCAGGCCTGTCCCATCTCATTGGCTCCACTGTCAGCCTCCATCAGCCTCCATCAGTGTCACAGAGTGTCACAGGGACTGCTCATCCACAGCTCTGCACTGACACTGTTCCATCAAACTCACTCTCCACAACTCACAAATATTCACCTCTTATACACTGCTTTACACAAGTGGATTCTTCTGTTTTAAGTCTATAATAACCTCAAAAAGTAGGGTAGCAATTAACACTTATTTTAGCAGTCAACTATAAATTTTGGTTTCGTTGACCTGTAAAATTAATATTTATATTAAAAACTGAGACTTTGTAAATACATTATCAACCAAAAAAGATTGAAATATGGTGACTGAAGCCTTCTAAATAGAAAATATTTGTGCATAAAATGTATTATTGATGAAAATGTGGCATTTTGATTTAATAACATCATGGTCTTTGTTATAAAAGGTATTTTCATCTGTCTTTTAATGCCTAGATATGAATCTGATTGGTCAAAGCGTCACAACAGCAGAACAAGTCAAAAAAATCTAACTTTGAACATCTGAACATCTTCCCTGTTCACAAATGCACAAAGCACTTATCTACTGCATGACTTTCCCAAACTAAATAGTCCATATTTTTTATATAAAGTACGTCTGTCGGAGTTGCCATGTTTGTTTTGGTTCATTTGGGTGCTTCTCCTTTGGCTTCTGCACAAATCTCAATTCTGCTCTGTGATTGGTCCCCCCAGTCAATTAACTGTACTGTGGGTGCACTCCAAGATGGATTCTCCAGAGTTGGTTAACTCTCAAATATCACGAGAATCCATCTTGCTGTGCAAGGTTACAGCTCATCACCAACCAAAACAACAGAGTGAAGGGAGAGTGAGGCTTAGCCAGAAGGCTTTCCTGTCTTATCTCCACTGGACGATGTTGGAATGCTGCAAAGAGGACATAGAGGAGGGACATTTTTGTCCTGAGGGCATCTACGCTCCTCAAAAAGCACACTGGGTCTGATGACCCAGATTTTACTTCTCAACAGGCTTAAATTACCCCTCTGGGAGAAATAAAGTAATTTTGATTTATCAAATCACCAAATTCTACCATGCACTCATTTCATCGTTGGTCCTTTCAACCCAAGCATCAACTCTCTTCACTCTGTGCAAACATGTATGGCAAAAGAGTCTGTGTGATTCATAAAGTAAACATCAGACAAAAATGTATTTATCTTATTTATAGTTCTTTGCTCAAATCTAAAGCAGAAACGTGTGAACCCAAAATAGCTCAAAGCAGATTGTGAGTTTCTGAACACAGTTGAGGGCCTCTTGGGGCATTTCTAGCATCAAAAACTCATTTTGATGAAACATTCCAGTCAATGGAAAAATACAACTTTCATTATGCCTCAGTGATGGATATGAGACACTGCTGAGTAAAACAATGTATTTTTACACACTTACAAACTTGGAATGGAGGTTTCTTGTTTCAGTTGCCATCTGACCATTTGAACTTTTTGCCCCTACGTAGGGCAATAAGACAAAAAGAAATATATACTATTTCTTCAATTAATTTTTTGCTTCAACTTGTCTTATTATAAACAAATAAAATATATTTCAATATTAATTTCCTTACCCCAAACATTACAGACTAAATTATTATTACAATATTAGTCTGAACTCTGATACAAATCACACGCTTTTACTAATTGAGAAGTCTACAGTCCTCTATTAAAATTACACAAGTGTATCATTGACAATTAGACATGACCGAATCTTGATCTTGATTCAGATTCAGTTTATTGCACCAACACCACTTCTTCTCATTTTCCTTTTTATTTAACCCAATATATGCATTGAAAATAACTAATATTGTAATTATGAACCAACTACTGCAATAATCAAAAAGTTAAACATTCAGCAAACTGTTAAAAAACAAAATATCCACTGACCAATGCATTATAATGTGTAACTGGTAGAGGTGTACATGTATTCGTACCAAACCGTTACGGTATGGGACGTTCGGTTCGGTGCAGGGCTGTGAATGAGTGAGTTTGTGCAATTTGTGTCGACTCAAGTCAACAAAATGACACTGAATAAAACGGCCGATTTTGTCAAATAGGTTGTCAAATTTCATTCAAGCTCCACTGCCCTACATGGCACACATTTAATACTACATTCCCGACTCAGAATTTCGTCATGCTTCTATACAGAAAAGTCGAGTTAGAGCGTGTTGAATTAGCGCGAGTGGGGCTCATAGACCATATGGTGAGGCCAGTTTGTGAGCAAGCCATTTATCAGAGAGATATTGTCTAACTCAGCAGGGGAAAGGACGGCCACTCGGTGCGGGGGGATTCCCTCAAGGTGTCGCTAGCGGCTGGTCCCACGGCCCCAGGAAACGGCGAGATCCAGACGAGAGGAGCTGTAAAGTGCCCTGCTGCCCGCACCTCGCCACAGACCCGGGAAGCGGCGTGGGTTCACCTGCACTGTCTCAGCCCCCGGGTGCTCTAGGCACGACTGTCGACTAAACCAGATCTAAACCAGGACTGAACCAGGTCTGAAACAGTTCTGAACCAGGTCCAAACCAGGACTGAACCAGGCCTTATCCAGGTCCAGACCAGATATAAACAATTATAATTATAATAGTTATAATTATTATCATTTGTTCTTATTATTAGTAATGATTTTCACGGTTTATTATTTTCCTGAGCATTTAGTATCGTGCAGTATTGTAGCAGACACAAGGTGAGGGGTCTTTTGGGCGGAAAGAAGGGCTGCATTTTATCATTCAAACATGTGACATTTTTGCATTTTGCTCCCATACTGTACCGAAAATGAACTGAACCGTGTCCTCAAAACAGAGGTATGTACTGAACTGTGATTTTTGTGTACCATTACACCGCTAGCATTTGGAAATACTATATATCTACACTACACCTCACTACATTTCCTATGTCAAAGTATCCATCTTCTCTTCTGTGTCCGACTCCAGCTTCTATAGCACTAGTCTTAAAGCCGATGTGACAGTAACCTGTGATTAAGGCAGTGCAAACTACAGACTAATATGTCCGCGCTATATATGCCCCCCTGGAGACCCCCGCTGACCCCCATCACGCGTGTATCTGCTTCTTACACCACTCAATATTATTGATTACATGGCAATTGTGTCTGACTGGCCTTAACCCCACGAGCCCCTTCTCAGTGTGTAGCGGAGCACGGCCAAATCTGGATTATCACAGCGGTTCGATCGGAGATTTCTGAAACTACAAACCTCTGTGAAAAGTCGTCACTTGTTAGCGTTGTGACCATGGACAGATTAGCAGGACATTTGGGACTGTTGGTGGTCCAGGGCAAGGGGGAGAGAGAGAGAGGACGAGGAGAGAAGGGAATAAAGAAGGTGGAGAGAGGCGTAGTGGTGATGAGTAATGTCTTATTCATGCCCTCTTGATCTCTTCATCTCAAAAGTTGACACGCAACGCAAAAATCCTTATTCAGCAAAGCACACAACATGACAAGAGAGCAATGCGAATCAAATCCGGGTCAAACAGAGCGCGTAGGGCACAGATAATTTAAATTATAATTAAATGTAGATGGAAAGTATAGTACAGTGTAATTGGACCACTATCCCTTCACACAATCACTTCAAATCTTATATTATTATGATTTAAGCGGGTGAAATGAAGAGGCCAGCAACTCTTCAGAGCTGGGTAGTGGTCACCATGGAAGCAAGTGAGATTTCCAGAAAGCAAAAACTCAAAAATGCCTTAAAATTCCTCCCATCACTCACTCAGGAGATCAACAGGAGGAGTGGGTGGGAAAAAGTAACTAAGTTTAAGCATAGAGCTACATCACAGAGAAATACTGAATCACAATGGCCACAAATAATACACGGATTAAATCTTCAGTTTTTATCACCATAATGTCTGGCCTGTCCAATACTACCCAACATTACTAAATAATAATGACAAATTTAATTTAATAACATGTTTTTCATTCCATCAGATTCCTCAATTGGCGTAAAACAAATGCAACTATAATATAGGAATGCTATATGCTATCAAAACTAGATACATATTTTTCAAACTAGACAAAATTGTACCTTTCCTAAAGAGTTTTAAAATAATGCTGAGCTTTATCAGTATTCAGAATCAACTGGGCACTCCTTAGTAAGTCTGACATTTTAGTATATGTTGAAAACTATACAGTATTACTAACTGTTACAAGTAACAAGAAAGAATGTACTTGAAATATAAAACACTAAAGTGCTGATTAGTCTAAAAGCAGACAGCAGCGTCCTCCTCACTGTACAAGATTCCTTACTCTAGCAGTCTGTGCACATGAGATACAATAAGAGACTCCAGCCATCGCAGCAGAGGAGGACAGATAAGTCCTGAACCATCTTTGATCTGCTCGACCGGTGGATAAACTGCACAAAGCACTATGGGAGCACAAGACCAGCTCAGCATGCTGTGTACGGAGAGGCTAATTATCCGAAACAACAGGGTCCAGAATCATAATACAGCAGCAGCCTGTCACTGAAGACTGGAGCAGGCACAACTCACTGCTGCTTCACTGTCTGTGCTGACCTGTGGGTTATGAGAGGGGGAGGGAGCGAAGGGGAGAAAGGGAAAGATAGAAATGTTCTCACAATAATACAATTTTTAACTCAATATTGATACTAAATAACAGACTTGATACCAATTTGTTTCTTATACCATCTACTCTTACTATGAAACTCAAAAAAGGTCTAGGTAATTTATTTTTGAGTATTGATACTTGCTTAAAATAGTATCTACTTTCAATACTAGGTTTAGTATAGAGGGAGTAGTAGTAGTAGTAGTAGTAGTAGTAGTAGTAGTAGTAAGAGAGTGAGAGGGAGACTTGAGTATAGTACTTATAGTATAGTAAGTCACTGGTGCTTCAATGTCTGCGCTGACCTGGGGGTTATGAGTGGAGAGGAAGCACAGAGAGAGAAAGAGCGAGAAAGGTGGCAAAGAGCGGAGGAGAGAGAAAGAGACAGATGGAGAAAAGATGTGAAAGAGATAGAGAGTGAAAAGGAGAGTTGGGGAGGAAGCAAAAAACTGATGACATGCTCACCGAAAGTGTGTGTGAGAGAGTGCAAGGGATACAGAGAGAGACTGAGAGATGAGAGAGTGAAGAAAAGAGCGAGAGATACAGAACAGAAAGAAAGAAAGGAAGCAAAAAGACAAAGAGAGAAGGGTCGAGAAAGGTGAGTGTTTATAAGAGGAGGAAAGATAGTGAGGGATAGTGACAGAATGTGTGAGAGAGAGAAACAGTAAGAGAGAAAGAAAGAAGAGCGAGGGATACAGGCATAGGAAAAGGAATTGAAATAGAGAGGGATGAGACAGAGAAAGAGAAAGCTATGCGTTCTAGTTGATTACCATTCACTTGCAGTAAATTGTGGGCTGTAGCCTCCCTCTGAGACAAACAGCTGGAGAGCAGACACTGCACTGTGAGTGTGAGGGGAGTGAGTGTTAAAGAGCCAGAGGTTATACGAGCACTTTCACATTCATGGAGATAATGGATTTAAATTGTGGGTTGAACGATGGGTTACGGCACTACAACATGATGAATGTTGATGAAACGTATTTGAATTAGGGGTGGGAGATATATTGAAAAATTGATAACACTGAAATTATTGGTTTGGAGATACGCAAAATTTGTACACGAAATGTATTTAAAGAGCCTATATTACACAAAATGGACTCGTGTGAGCTTTAAGTCATGTTATAATGTTCCCTCATCAAAAACACACCCAGAATTGTGTTCATTTCATACACACAGGATACCTTTTGTTCAGTAAAGATGGGCAATTCCAGGTTTGAGAGCATCCAAATGATTCTAGTGAATATGTATGTTTAAAAACACATCATTTCCTATATTACCACATGACATCACAGTGTTTTCAGTCTGAGAAAAGAACTCAGCCTAAACATGCAGGGTTTGTCTCTTAAACATGTGGGAATGAAACAAAATACAGAAACAAAAGTCCTGGTATGTTTTTGATGAGGATAAAATAGTAATAGTAATATACAGAAACTCTAGTGTAATCTCCTATTTCTGTGCTGTCGACCAACATTTCCAGTCACATTTTAGCACCATGACAATGTCTAACGCTGAATATTGTTACTGTTATCAAGGAAATACAAAGAAAGATCAAGAGATTACGTTTTGTCAATATCGGCCACCCTGAATTGAATATATGATCTTTGCATTATCTGCCTGGAGCCTATATGGGCCCTGAAAAAAGTAAACTATTTAGACACCACAGAACTATTTAAAATCACCATTTAATAATTGATTTACGAAACTTAAGATACATTACAAACATACTCTGACTCTAAAAGCTTGATTTAGGAATAACAGAGCCCATTGCCTCCTTAGGATTTGCTGCCAAACTCCACTTAAACTGCTGACTAGTGATAACTACAAGTATTTAGAAGAGGGAGAGATTTCAGTTTCAAATCAAACCCGATCATTTGCAATCTGGGTCTAGTCTAGTCTAACAAGAGCAATTATACAAATGGTATCTTGGCAAAAAATATAAAATATTTAAAAAGTAAACAGTAATATAATCTGGGAAGTGCAATCACACAATAAATTACAATTTATTAACTTTTACAGATAGTTGTGTTCCTGAAGAAACTCACAAACATTTCTAATATCCCAGTATATGAAATCATCAAAAACAGCAAGTATATGAAATCATCAAAAACACCAGCAAAGCTTAAGTTAAACATGCAAGGAAGTGCAAATGTACAAAACTGTCTTATCTGTAAATGAGATGGGCATGTTTTTGCATATTTATAGGATGTTATTTTTAATTTTGCCTCTAAAACGGTAATTTAAGAGGAAAAACCTGTCGTTGCTTTGTTTCTAAAGGCATACAGTGTGGATATTTTGACACATCAAGATGCATAGTAATCGTGTTTCTCTGGTTTATGCTACATTAATGGTAATAGCTGTGTTCATCTCTATTTGAGCCTGTGTTGTGTGGGCCTTTCATCCTCAGCAATCCTCAAAACGCCATCCACACATTTACTATGGAGAGAGAGTGTACACTATTAGGATCTCCACAGCTCTGAAAAGGTGGATCATAGGTTGGATTTTCTAAACTTGACCCATTTTTTAAAGAGGGGGTATTATGCAAAATAGATTTTTTAAAAATGTTATACCCTCATCAAAACATGCCTGAAGTCATTTTATGTCTTTCATATATGTTTGGATCATCTAGCGATCACTACAGAAGAACGTACAGTCCGCCGCACGCCCGAACAGTACGAGGTGCACTCAAATACCCGCTGAACACCCGTACAGTCCACGGTGCCGCACGCCTGTACTGTCGATGATCTATTGTGTGTGTATTGCACATGCACTGCTGTGCTTTATGTGGAAACACAGCACAGATGTTTGGAGTACGTTTGTTCACATTACATCTGACACGTTAATTAAAGACTTGGCGCTAAAGTCGACACATCGACGTGCGCTAAAGGCATTGACGTATTTTCCTTGTTGACGTCGTAATCGTTTCAGCTCTACGTAGCGCTCTGAAGGGGTGACTTTAGCACAAGGAGCAAAGGGATGTGGAACTCGTACTATACAAATATAAGCAAAATATATGTAAATATAGTATTTTCTTCTGAATAAAAAGGTATAATTGGATTCTACATGTTATGGACTTAATATCCATAGAAGCGCCCATGCCTTGCCCCAGTGCAGATATATTCTATCAAAATAAGTCCACTGTGTACTGTCTGCAGCTAATTAAATAGCGTTTCATTGTCCGAAAATCAGGAAATGCACGTAAGCATGCTAGTTGTTGTTAGCTTTACTGTCATGGCAAAACTCTGCACTCTGGAAAAGTGTGCAAAAGTGCTTCTAAACTAATCGCAGCAACTAAGTTGGATGTTTGTAATGGACTAACTCTGTTTTTCACATTTTAAGAGTAAAAACAGCTGTAATTTTCTTATTTGTAATTGTTACGTCCAGCTGACATTTTTGCACTTTTACTGACAGAGAGTTCTTCAAACCTTCACTTATCTACTCTGCCGATTCTAGAGTAAAGCTGCAAGATTAAATCACAACTTAATCAAACCAACTACTGGCTGAATTATCAAACTACAAAGACTGCAATTATTTAACTAAAATAATCACATCTCTAAACAATAAAATATTTTGTTTTATGATGTCAAAAACTTGCAGTTTAGAACTCAAACTGTTCTAAAATACATTTCTGTATTAGTTTAGCAGTTCCTATTTCAGTTTTATTTTTGCACCTGGACATGTCATTATTATCGATTAACAAAATAATCTTGACGCTCCTACTTACAATTAAATACTTTTTACAAAACTTTTCAGGCAAGTAAAATCCATAAAGTAAATAGTAGATAATAAATCACTATCTAAACTCTACTTACTATAGTTGTTAAAACACCAGTTCATTGGTTTGTTTTTTACACTTGACCCGAGCGTTCCTGTGGGCCCGGTGCGGCGTTTATCTCAGTGCACTGACAGCTGTGTCAGAGTGCAGTCCATATCCTACAGAGTCTCATTCATCTCCTTTGTCTCTGCTTAGGCCTCTCTCATCCCACCTTGGCACCAGCTCTGAGTGTAGCCATAAGTGATCAAAACAGAGCTCCTCTTCAGCACTGACCACCTTTGAACTTGTCCTCATCCTCGTACAGGACGGGCCCACTCACAGACAACTCCTCAGTGTTGCTGTCTAAAACCTGCACTGTTTTTGCTATTTTTGTAGTTTGACGTGGCCATCTGATTTTTGATTTTTGCCTAACTGGTCTGTTTCATTGTCTAATATGAAGATTAGGCTGAAACAAGTTAAAGGTGCACCCTGGAACTTTTGTGGTCTGCACCTCAATAGTCTCTAAGGACTTGTTATTGTTTTGCTTAGAACATTCTGCACTACGGCATTGCACTTATTTACCTCCATGGAGACAGGCCAGTAACACGAGCCAGATCAAGTTACAGCTCAGATCTGTCGAGAGGCAAGTAAACTCACACTAAATAATTATAAATGCTCGAATACTGCAGAGCATTCAAGTCAAAGCAATAATATCTACAGAGACAAGCAGGTGGGAAAGTTACATGGTGCACCTTTAATCACTAAATCACAACAAATCAGTGACTTTAACATCTGTTAATTAATTGAAAAATCATTCTCTGGACTATTTACAGACTCCAAATCTTGCCATCTGCTGAGAGTTGTCTCAGGTAAAGCCATAACTACGTCAAAACAACACAGGAAGTCATGTTTTTTATGACAAACCTATTCAGTCTGTACTCAAAATGTCCTCAGAAGCACTCACAAAAAAATAATTAGTAATTATCTATACAATTCAAGTTTAAATTCCAATAATCATACTTAAGCTACTTGGAAATTCTAATCTTTACATAAATGTTATTATTACAGCGCTTCTTCAATCTTTTTTAAAATAATTTAAATACATTTTAAATAAACTAGTAGAAACATTTTGTAGATAGGTCAGGATTGTTGTCATACTTAGCTTTATCTTAAATGAGCCTGAATGTCTCTCTCCACTATTCATCCCTACTGGCACTTATGGCTGCCCTAAAAGCAAAGTCTTCAAAACTGAAAACAGACAAAACCATGCAACAATGTGCAACAATTGAACATTAAAAAAATTACAGTGGCTTTCAAAATGGCGCCCTGTCGCTCCCTGTGCCTCTTGCCAACCTGTTTTTTCTTCGGTTCTGCTCGACTGCCTGGGCTCATTTAATGACCAAACACAGCCGGACCAGTGGAGAGATGCTGGTGGAAATGGAAAAAAGTGTGAAATGTACAATAATCATACCAACAAACCCCGGGGATGTTTTGTGCACACTAAAATAGATGAGGAGAAATAGCCACTTGAGATAATGTAGATCTGAAAATGAAGGCTATTCATAATTATAAGTAATGTCCCCGCACTTGAACTTGCACTTAGGTAGCAAATTAGCACGTCATTGACAAGAGAAATAGGATTATGCAGTAATTTATCTTCAGTTGTCTTATCTAGTTTTCTCCTACTTATTTCTATTAAGTAATAACAGCAGGACAGTGGTCAGGGCTCTGACACATCAAGATTCTTTCAGCAGAACACATTAAATCACTGTGCACGAGTTTCACAAATTTGCCAAACAGATGAATGTCTATCGATGGTGGCAACAAGCTGAGGGGAGCATATTAACACAGGGAATGCATGGAGAATCCACTTCTACAGACCAATGACCAAAGGGTGGGTGCTGAGTCAAAAATAAAAAATACAACTAAACACGGTGTCACAATAGGAAACAGACAAAGATTGAGTTGAACATGTGCACTAACATAGCTTTATAGGCAATGTATCTGATTTCTACTCTTTTAAAAGCATGAAAAGACAGAATGTGTTTGTTTTAAATTGTTTGTAGCCAGTATTGCTTCTTGCTGTCTTTCCTAGCATCCTAATTATGCACCGTGATGAGTTTACAAGCAACAAAAATGCTTGATAATCTTTTAAAACACACAGCAGTCAAATTTTGACACTAACAGCTGCTTTTATAATACATCTGTACGGGGGCTGGAAAAAGTTGCTACTTTATGGGGACCTTTAAATGTCAAAAAGTCAAGAAAGTAATCTGCGTCTTTGGCAAAATCACACTTTCTCTGTAATTGGTTAGATTCACCTGTCACGTCAAATCACAAGCACAAAATAGCCAGATTAACATTAATTTCACCAAAACAGATACTGACATCGCCCAGCCCTACATTCACACTTGTCCTCATTTGAGCCCAGTCCTTCTGTAGTTTATTCCTCTTTTCCTGGTTTAACTCAGGTCTAGTTTGAGTCCTAATTTGATGTGTGAGCAAGTGAACTATGTGTGTGACTCTTCTTGAGTTTTCCTAAACTCCTCTCCTCAGACAGTACTCTGCAAATGAGACATCATTATACCATTTATGCTAATCATCTGTCTCAATAAAACTTTCATTCCTAATATTTCTCCAACACAAACAGTATTTCCCACTTTGATCTATACATCTCCATAATTCATCACATTTCAGCAGCCACTTGTCCAGTCTCACTTTTACTCCAGTCTGTGTCTTCATGGAGTGGGTGTATCTGCAATTCATTGGTCTCTGCTTCATATTGGTTTCATTTGAGGCCGTCAGTCAAGGCTGTGGCCGTCAGATATGGACTATCCATTTCAGGATTTTTCTTCCTTCTCATGTTTTCAATGAATGCAGCAGAGTGACAGACACTTGGAAAGGGCAACTGTCATTGCAACGCTTTCCTTATGGCAAAGAGAAATACTCAAGCCCACTCTGTCATATATCGTGTACACTAAAGAGAGGGCTCAGCAGGCAAAGTCGTTTTTACACACATGATGTCATTTAAAGTGCATAACAAATACTAATACAATAGGAGTTCCCAACTTTTTAGTTCTGAGTACCTCCTAAGCTTCATCTTACACTGTGAGGGCCATTACAGGTGTTCCTGTAGTCAGAAACTAACAATAACAAACTATAACAATTGTATTTTCTTATTTAAATGATATGTATGACAAATTATCCTACAGATACCATTTTTAAGGAGTTAATCCAAGTACCTGCTCGCAAGAGCTCGTACCCCGAGGAGTTCCCATACCCCCAGTTAGGAAACACTGATAAACCATACAAAGCAGGACAAACTGTCTATTACCAAATACGTTATATACATAATACACAATTTATTGCCTGGACACATCAACCAAATTTTGTAAACACCAATGTTCCAACACAAGAGAAAGGTTTCTGAACTCATTTGCTCTCCTGACCTCCGGGCCCACTGACAGACTAAAATGGAGTAGATCGTTATTGCTTTATATTCCAACTTAGGCACCTCCTCAAATAACATTCTGCAACAACTTTTTATACTGGAAGCAGGTACATACTTGTGATGTAATTATGAATTTATAAAAATCATCCATCCATCCATCCATCCATCTTCTCCCGCTTAATCCAATCAAAATATTTAAAATAAATAAATATAAATAAAAATAAAATATAAAAATCAATCACAATTTGTAAAGACTAACGTCTATAATGGCACAATACTAAATACTGCTGTGACTTTTTAGACAGACAGCATATTTGTTTCAACTTTTCCAACCAAAAGTGAGGAGTTAGAAAAGTCTGCCTTGGATCTCCCTGCGGCATCGTGCTGCATGTCTGTCAGAGAAGAAAATCATCAAATATTCAACTAGGACTACAGTTATTGCAACAGTTTCAGTGAGGAATTGGCCAACTTCTGAAGAGAAAAGTACAAGTGAAGTGACCCATGTGACAGAAGTGAGGTCTGCATTCTTGAACATAGAGGGATCCCTGTCAGAGCTCGCGCTGCGCCGCTGCTGCGTTCAGATGACACATGAATAAATAAGTGGGCAGCCGGCGCTTCCCAGCAGGCGGCTCTGTGTCCCGAGGGCCACCTGAGAGCAGACTGTTCACCTGACACCTGTAAAAGCACGCACACGGGACGCTACTACCTCACGTTTACCCACTGCCCTGTCACTGACACGAACAGACACTAAAACAAAGACCACTGGACTGAAATACGTTTAGCGCAATAATACATTCAAATTCCTTCCAGATTGCCTGATTATAATAAAGACGTCAGACAACAAAGAACTGCGAGAGCATAATTTAACCAAGACTATAAACTAAATAAACTTAAACTGTGCCGTATCAGCCAAATGAGACGCGACGCATAGAAATGAACCAAAATGAGCCAACTATAGCGCGCGTAAAAGTAGTACGCACAGCTGGAGACGAGAGCAGACACTATTTGAATAACGTTATCTCCCAGTCTGTCACATTCATACCGCCAAACACTCCTCTTATCAACTCCAAACAGACTGATCATTTCATTATCATATTGTCCTACCTTCCTCGTCCGTGTCCGTGGCTGGCTGAGCGCCGTTGGTTCGACTGCCTGTCCTGCTGCGCTGCGTTTCCAAGTATCAGCCCCTTCTCTCCCCTCCCGCTCTACTCCTGCCCCTCTCTCACCATAGTCCCGGTGTACTCTCCGCTAAACCCACTACTGAGGCTGTGGCTGTTGGGGATTTCAATTTACAGGGCAGAAAATGATCCGCGCAAAAACTAAATAACTAGATGTCTGCGAGCGCACGTCTTCCACATTAGCGCTCTGTGAATGAACCATAAGTCTCGGTCTCACACGTGCAGAGCATTTATATGAGGTCAAACAAAGATAATGAACGGACAAGATGGACAGCTATAGTATGATACAATGATCTGCATAGTAACAAAATAAATGTGGGGCAAGTTTGAACCTTTGCACCTGCAGCCAGATGTTAAGACTTGGCTTATACGAGTTTACAAAGCATTTACAACTCAAACTAGGAATTTGGGGAGATTTCATGTAGTCTCTCAGTTCCAAAGCCTTCAAAATACGCCCCTGATCCAGCAAATCAGACAGATTAAATCGGAAATCCTTTATCACCGGCAGAGGTCATAAGCATTAGGAGTACGCAATACGCGGGCTGGTACCGACACCTAGTGGATATTGTCAAAATTACAAGTTACACATGCACCTTTTCTCTACTGGTTACTATTGCCAAGTCTAACCACATCCAAGAGGAGGATTATATATTTAAAAAACAAAAACAAAAAAAAAACAAGGTAAACCGGCCAAGATGTCTTTATTCTAATGTTTATAAGAGTGGTGGGACAGCCTGGCAGTTCATTATTTTAACATTGACTGATAAATTGTAGTTACAAATCCAGTCTTTTCACTTGTAGAAATGAAATGTTTTTGCTGATTTTGCATTTTTAACAGATATCTAGAAATCCAAGTTGGCTACGTTGCAATACTGACTAATAAAGACATTATTTTATACATTCGCATCCATAGACTATACACTGTGAACGAGCATATGCCTTTGCTGACCTCTAGTGCGTACTAGGCCCAACTACAACTACACAGGCTACAGGTAAGTGTGTGTAACTTTTGCCAGAAGTAAGAAAAATGTCTAAAATACATGCATAATAAACAAGCATGCAACAGTTCATTCAGATACAGATTCATATTTTAAGAGTATAAAAACTGGGCTAACTAAGAACTTGTCCAAAAACTTACCTTCCAAGGAAAATGTGTAGCTTGTTCCACGTTGCTAGCTAAATTAACACGATTTGTGCTCTATTCCTTGCACTTTTAAGCGCTCATATTCAGTATATTCAGAGTATTTCCACCAATTGGAGGGATAAAGTACGACAAAGCATAAAATCCCAAGAAAATGAACTACACATTTAGGAGAAACTTGGGTATCGACAGGGAAAACGCGCGCATGCACGTGCTACATCAGAAGCGTATTTATTTACCCTTTATTACCCTTTTTACCCTTACAGGGTCAGGGCCTGACCGTCAGGCTCATGTAGGTTCATATGTAGGCGACTGTTGTGTACGTCTAACGTAGACTTTCTGGACGAGCGTCGCCACATGTACGTTTCCATGGAAATTGTTGGCTTTTCTAGAATGTTCCACTGTATGGCATTAGGCTACGCTTATCTATCACCATGGAGCACCAGGCACGTCAAGTTATATTTCACAAGCTCACAGAAACCTTGCTTTTCAAGGTATCTTGACAAATAAAACACTTGTAAGCTAATTGAATAAATGCAGGATATTAAGTTTAATGCCATAATGTGGAACAATACAGACAAAACATGGAAACGTGGTGTGACCACTTTTAAGACTGGCGTGCTGGCTATAGGTCCTTTCCACTTAAATCAACACAAAAAAGAACAATAGTTTAGCTCTCTGCTCCTCACAGGTTGCCCCAGATGCACTGGTTGAGGTCAAATGCGGAGAATCAGTTTACATCATCAAGGATCAATAAAGTATACCTTATGTTACCTTATCAAAAGCTCAAAATCAAAGGCTCATAATCTCAAGTTGCTACATTAAGTGAAAATTTAGTAATGTGTTAATGTATTCTCATTGTTTCCAGTCATCTGGAAGAGACGGACACCATGAAGATTTCAGATTCTCTCACTCTTCTCACCTGCGGCTGGTCTCTGTGCTTCAGCAGTGATTCCCAACAGGTGGGTCGGAGCTAAATATAATCAGTACATGTGTACAGTGAATCTTATTCTTTAAATGCATACAGTTAAATGTGGATTATTTAACTTTGTCTGGTGGCTGGTCTTTCACTTGCTTGTCTCAGTGGAGATGTTATTGCTTTGTCTGAAATGTTCCACAACATGACATTAAGCATGTCTATCTCCATGTAGCCAAGCAGATGCTGCCACCAGCCCAGATTTACTCTAGTGTTTTCTGTTTTTCTATTTATGAATCACTTCTGAATATAAAAACAACCAGAAAGATATGACATTGTAATTCACAACTCAGCCATAGGGATTCAGTGTTTGATTTAATCTTCTTAATGACTGTGCGTGATGATCACATCGTTGAAGGTGCTGTGTGAGATCAGCCTCACTAGTTCAATATAAAAGGTTGTTTGAAGTGCAAGAAAATAGAGAGAAATGACTGATCTTCATTATGGACTTTTCTGACTCAATGGTCCAAAACATCGGCATCTGAGACCTAAGTGACAAAATCTAATGTATTGTCTATTGTCAGTTATTGCTTCTGCTATGAGGATTTATACGTAACCTTTTCACAGCGGTACAAGATAATGAAGAAAGTCATATTTCAGTGCCAAACCTGGGTGAATAGAGACAAGCGATGGCAATAAAAAACATTACACAACACAGAACACAAATCACCTAGTATGGGCTCTATCTGACTCTGAATTTGAATTAAGATCAAACAGCTAAAATATGTATTTTTGCATATTTCATTCTAAAAACATATGTCTACCAATAAAGGCAGATATGTTTAACTCTGTAATGTTGGTAAAGCATTTTTGAAGTTTAAGCATTATGTAACCTTTCTGGCATGGAGTCGACACCTCCTTTGCCATGGAGATATTATTACTTTGCCTGAAATGTTCCATAGTAGCATTTAATTTACGAGGGCATTAAGTAAATTTGGTTTTCCATCACAAAATTAATGTTGACTTCTATCTGATGAATGAGGGATTACACAGACACCAAGACTAAAATATGACTTTGAAAAACATGCATTCTTATTGGAGCATGCATGATCCCCTCTCCACAGATAACACCTGTAACTTGGCCTGGTGATATAATCTACTTCACATATTGTATAGGTTTATACGTGTATTGTGAAATATTACAAGCAAATCAAAAGCATTTCCATAGAGACAAGTAGCATATCATCCACGTAAATTACATAGCATGCCGTTAAAAGGTTTGACTTATAAATAATATTACAAAATTGATTCTTGTTTTAGCTTTAAGCCATGTTATAATGTTGTTACCTTGTCAAAAATATACCTGTAGTGTGTTTTGTTTCATTCATTCATTTGAATACCATAATCCTTTATTATTGTCTCTGTCTCCAAAGCTCAAAATGTTCCTTTCCGCTTTGAGATGTCTTGAAGCAGTAGTGTTCAAGGTAACAGCTACCTTTTTACATTTTGTTCAGTAGAGATTGGCAATTCAAGGGCTGAAATCATCCAAATAATTCTAGTGACGGTTCATGGAGTTTAAAAACACAGTAGATCACTTCCTGTATTACCACAAGACATCATAAGGTCTAACAAAGTGTTTTCCATCTGGGGGAAGAGCTCATGTTAAAATTGTGTGAATGAAACAAAACTCCAGGGATATTTGTGATGGGGAAACATTCTAACATAAAGATTTAAAAATGATGTAGTACGGACCTTTGTTCAAGCATTCAAACTTATTATATCTCTGTACAGGGACTTGAGACACAGTTTTACATAGTTTTTTCATAGTTGTTAGCTTGTTTTTATTTCATCACAGTTCAGCTCAGAGGACTGGCTAAATGAAAATGTAATTGCTTTGGGATAAGAATAGAAACTATAAAGGAAGGAAGCGCAATATACTGTCTACTCTAACTTTTTTTTTTCAAACTTGCCTTTTGGCTGTTCATGTAAGTTTTATATTATAGGTCCCAAGTTGCTGTCTCTCCAAATGTCAGTGTTTATTTATTATTTAGTGTGTGCTGTCCTGTAGTGTAAGGTAGAGTCACATTTCACCAAACTCTTTTAGATTCTGGTTTTCGAAGGAGTTCTGTCCCAGAGGCTGATAGAGTATAGCAACTTGTGAATTATGGGGCCAAACTTGTGAAGCGAATAATAAATTAGGTATATATTTGTTTATTATTGCTGTTAATGTTGTTATACATGCCATCTATCCATCCCCATTTTCGAACATGTCTAAACTTTTCATGGACAGACCAGAAATAGTCTTTATTATTAAGTGATGTGCGTATGATTAACAGTTCACAAAAACATAGCTAACATAATTGTATTTAATGTTTCCTGCCTAGTTTTTCCCTTAAGTTTCTCATTTTACTTCCTGGATTGTTGCCTGTTGACTGTTGCCTAGAAGCCATACTGTAAACTACTACTAATAATAATAATAATACATCGGTTTTATATAGCGCTTTTCACGGTAACACAAAGACGCTTCACAATGAGGTAACAATAAAGCAAGGACAGAACAGACAACGCAGTAATGAGGAGCGGTCATGTGTGTAAACTAGGGCCATAACTTGTCTAATTTGTACAGCAGCTTATTTAAATTACATGACAACCCCTTTATGTTGTGAAATTAATGTTTAAATTGAAAAAAATGTGTTACTCACATTTTTTTGTAGCTATATCATGACATATAGTTATTCCTTTTAGTCTTTATTTATTTATTTGCAAGGGGACATATAGAAAATTTGGTTAGTTTCCATCTTCAGGCCCTCGAGAGGTTGAACTGTCGACCTCCAAAAAATTTTTCTTCACAAACACCCTCTTGATTGGTGTAAAGACTATCACCTAAAAAAGTAATATTAGAAACAAATGAAAATCTGTCAAATGCACTTTAAAAAGCTGGATTAGAATCAGTTTGCTTGGGTTGAGAGAGCTATTTGTGACAACAAGCATATTACTAGTAATTTTTGAGACGAATCACAACATATAAAACAGCTTTAAATTAAGCCTTGAGAATAGGCTTTATTGCATTGGGTATAATCATTAAGTCTGTAAATAGGATCTAAATCTAATCTAAAATTACTTGCTGCTAAATTATGACCTTTATAGTCTTTTTTTACCATCTTTGCCATTTACTTAGAATTGCCTTGGATTCCCGAGCAGATGCGTGAGAAAAAGACAAATGGATTATGTCAAAGTTACAAATCAAATTAAAGTCTTTAGGGCCACAGTCTCGTAAAAAGAGCTGCATAAAATGTCTGTTCTTGTCACGGTTTCATATTTCACTACAGTGCGTGGTTTTCAAAGGCAGAACTAATTGCCCACATTAATTACTAATGTTACTGAAGACATTAGCAGAGATGAGAAGATGATCAGTTTAGTCAAGCTGTATTATCTTTTTAAAAGCCTACTCCAGTCGACAGTTTGTGGAGACAAAGCTCAAGAACGGGTTCACTTTTATTCAATAGAAATGATGTGATCAGTTATAAGTGTATTATGGATGAAGTGGATAGATGACGAAACAATTTATCGCTAATAGAATATCTGTGCCTGCCTTGTACTTCTCTTATATTATCTATCAGTAAAGGATTCAGCGAGTTGTGAACTTCAGCCTTAATACAATTTAAAGAGGCATTATGTAACATTTCTAGTGGGGGGTCCGCCACCAGCTGCCTCTGTGTAGATGTTATTGTTTGGCCTGAAATGTTCCACACAACGCCATTCACGAAATATCTGTAGCATTTTAGCACGAGTCTGCCCAATAATGGTTTCACCTGCTTGTTTCCACGGAGACAGATGTTTAATGCCATAGGGTGGAGCATGGGCACAACAATACAATCCCCATGGACATTACAGCACACTCTATGTAGTAGGGCATAACCAATCTGTTCTTGTCCACTATAGTTTTGTGTCATTTCAAAGCGAAATACCTTTAATTTTACATGTGTCTTTTTTAATTGCTTGTATCTTTGGTGAAGCTCAAATCCTTTTTAATCTTTTGGTGCTTATTCCAAAACTGCAAAACAAATAGGTCAATCTTTGCTGCAGTAGCATGGTTCTGCCAGTATTTTAGCCCAGCATGCTTTTCTACAGCGTTATTGTTGGTGTTGTAAAGTTATATTACTTGAACAATAAAGAATACAGTTTAACGATTTTCTAGTAGAAAAGGTTCACTTGCCTCCTACTCACTACATACTCACTAAGAGCTTTAAATCCATAACATGGAATAGCATGTAATAAGGAGATACAGTATGCTCCAATCATTCTCTGTCAAACTTTCTCTTGCTTGACGTTTGGCCCTCCTGTCCTGTTCCTCATGTGTGATGGACAAGCCTGTGGAAAAGAGCACACACAACATCAAATATTCACTGTAATCTTTCCTGTTCTTTGCCTTCATTTCAAAACATGTGTTATGAGCTACACAGGTGAAATGTTACTGCTTCTAGGAACAGACTGAAAGATGTAATTGGGACCTGCTTTTTGATGAAAGAGAGGAAATGTATACAAAAGATGCCAGAAAAAGAAAATGATGTGTTTCTCCACTTTGGGGAATGCTGAACAGATGGTCTTTGTAATATTGGACCAAACACACATTTAATTATTTAGACTCTAATTATAGCACTTCTGTAATCATATTTAGTTGGATGCTTTTGTGGTTTTTAGTGTTTTAATAAGCCGTATGTTCAACGTTTACTGCCAGACAAATCAACCATATTATTATGGCATAACAGATCATTTCTTCTTCATGAAACATACTTGTAGGATAGATTAAGTGTAGGGTTAGGTGTACCAAGTGGTGGGTGTATATGAAAAGGTGTACTGTTTTGTGGAATTTAATTATTAAAAAGGCACTAAAACAGATGATAAAAATTATATGTGCAATGCAACTTTTCTGATTTTGATTAACCTGCTGTCTGTGAGGTGAGTGGGGTCACCTCTCCACAGATCTGATCTTTAACTTGGCCTGAAAACTTCTTATCTCCATAGATTTGTTTTCTGCCATTCCAGTGAAAACAACATTTCCATGGAGACACCACCAGGCCAAGTTGCAGGTCAGATCTGTGGAGAGGTGACCCCACTCACTGTATGTACGCATGTTATTCAAGGTAATTTATAGTAACGTCTGTAATGGATTAAAATAGCAAAATAGACCATATTGTGGAACATTCCAGGAAAACAATAGATTCACTATGGGTACAAGCAGGTAGTGGATCCTCTCCCTGAAAAGTTACATAGTGCATCTTTATAATCTTTAACAAACTTGCTGTGTAAACTTTCAGATAAGATATGAAGTGGTGGCCTTTGGTGGTCCCTCCTCTTACTTACTTAGAGACACTATTGGCAGCTAACATTTCTTATATTTGAAAGAGTAATCTTGATTTGATTATTTGTGATTAGTTTAGAGCTGGAGCTAGATTTGATTTGTTTAAGTATGCCTCTCTTCATTTCTACATAGTGCATCTTATGTCAAGCTACCTGGACTAATGGCCGCATAACCTTATGATGTAATTCTTTGCATTTAAATGAGCTACATACAGATACAGACTAAGGCATGAAAACCAATCTCCCCGTGCTTCTTAAGTGCATATAGAAAAGCCGCCCACACAGTCACCTTGTACAACAGCGACATCACATGAATACAGTCTGCAGTATGGCTTGTGGTTCTCTGTGCAGGATCTAACGCGGCTAACAATACAAGGAGCATGAGGCAAATAATGCAGGGACTGTGCAGCTCATCATTAGAGCAGTGTCGTGTGGTGTAGTACAACAACAGAGGAATGGCAACCCAAAGGAGCGTGGCTAACCATGTTAACAAGAAAACACAAGCTCTGCAGGTCAGCCACAGCACAGATACTGAGACAATTGTGTTGCCATTTATCATCACTACTATCACAGTTAGATTTATTGGTAGTCTTGTGCAGTGTTGGTGCGGCCACAAATGGATTCTTTCCCACTTCAAGCTTTGGTTGATGTGAGTATTTAGATATAGTAATCATAGTGCAGTCCTTTTCTACGCTCCCCACACTCTGTAGTAAAAAGCTTTTTTGTTGCTACAGCTTGGTTAAGAAACACTGAAATCACTCTGTCACACCTTGTGATGTCTTATGTAATATCAGAAATGCTTTGCTGTGTTTTTAAACTCCACACACAGCTTCACTATAATCATTTGGATCATTTCATCCCTGGAGTTGCCAATCTCTTCTGAACTAAAGGTAAAAGGTTTCTTTAAAACTACCATTTCATGACATCACAAACTGGAATAGAGCATATTGAGCTCTGGAAACGTAAAGAAACTAATAAACCAGGATTACAAAACTGTGAGTTTGATCTAGTGATGCCATTTGAAACTGCCCCACCAGAAAATATGTTCAAATAATGTGGATTTGTGAAGTACTCAGACACAATGGCATTTTCACATTGTTTTTGTATTGTCTGGACTTGCCAATAATATGAACTCTCTAGGGAAAAGCCTGTAGTCCTGACTGGCCAGGCTATGGCAGTTTTATATGGATCCATAACACAGGGTTTTTGTAAAATAATGATAAATTTAGCTACAGTAATATCCCTATTTAGGTCTGAGGCATCAAAGGCAGGTCGCAAAGACCACTATCTGATGCTGTCTGATGAAGGCTGCTGAAACAATGTTGAAAGCTGGTAATAAATACGTCATAGCGCCTAAAAGCTCAAATATGTGATACCTGTCTGTGAGTTTTTTGAAGTTAGGCTCACCTCTGCTTCTCACAAGTCAGTGTATATTTGCTATTCTTCTTGGTAAAAAAAGATGGTGCGGACTGCAGGCATATCATCCACTTTTGATAAAACCGGAAAATGTAAAACCTGCTAAAGCATGGATAGACTCATTAATCCTAGTCCCATCCAGCTAATGGGACATCTTGTTAAGCAGTGAGGAGGAGGATAGTTTTTTTTCCTCATTTGTGTTTGGAGTCAGCTTCCAGCTCATCAAACCTGTGACCTAGAAATCCACTGGAAAAGTTATTTTAGGTCACGCATTTTTCTATGTTTTTCGTAGGTTTGGTCCCAAATACATTCTTGCTCCCATATTCTGAATTTTGAACAGAAAGCGTAGTGAAGCTAGATAAATACAATCTTAGAAACGGTTGAAAAATGTATATTGTGCTTTTTGCCGTAAACAAATGTCTAAATGCCTGAAGTAGCAACAATAGAAGTAGTAGAAGTATTAACAGTAGTAAAGTAGCGGAAGGCATGAAAGGTATTTGCAGTAAAAAAAAAAAAAAAAGATTTATTTGTAGCAGAATCGCAGCAAAACTTTGCCTGTCATGTCCAAATTTCTCTGTTTTTCATACAGCGGGATATCAGTGTGGTCACCACTCTCTCTCTAAAATTTCTCTCATTTCAGAATAACAGAGTTTAGTGCTTTGCTCATTAATTCTGCAGAAATGCCCAATCATTTTCAGTTTCCTCTAGTATGTGTATTTTTCTTTTTTTATAAACAACCATATTCCATATCAGATCAGACTCACATCTTCATCTAGTATTGGAGTGTTCTGGATCCCAGGCTGGGTAAGAAAATAGTAAGAGAAGTAGCCATAAAATTAGCAAGAAGAAGAAAAAGTAGTAGTTGCAAAAGTTCTAATCTATTTGGTGAGTTTATAGTAACTGCATTTGAAGCACTGTCAGGTGTTAGTATATTTTCCAAATCCAGAAACACCTCCAGCACAATTTCATCCACTTAATTTTATTTGGATGTTAATTCTGTTTACTTCCTTGAATAATGAACTCTAATAATGCCTCTGTGAATAAAGATGTTATTCAAGTCCATCTCTTGAGAACTACTTCCTTAGAGAAGAGCAGGTATTGCAGGAAAACAAGTTTTTGTGAGTATCAAATATTCATGCGCCTCTATAAAGTGTGCTTTTGTGGCCCTCAGGTTCACTTTGCTACTGCTCTATCACAGTCTGTGTTTGGGCCACTGGAGACGGATTCATAGCTGGATTATTGAACGCTCCAGGGACTATCCAGGCCCGGGCCCTCCTCTGCCTCTGTGTAATGTAATATCATATGTCAGCCCCAGTGTTTAGCCACATGCCTGCATAGATGGATTAGTTCCACTTCTCAAACCCACAAACCTCTGGTGACAGTGCTGTTGTCAGGAAATCCTACCCACAATGCACTATTCATGCATCAGTGTACATCAGGTTTTTCAGGGATACTAGACTGAACAATATTGTGTGTAATAAGGATTTGTGTTTAATCTAATTGTGTTTTCCTATATTGTGCAAAAATTGATTCTTGTGAGAATCAATTATCTTTTAGCATGTTAGATGGGCTCCCATTGGCCCCATTTAAATAGATTTTTGAGGTGGCGCTATCGAGATGTCTTTCAATATTTTTTCTCGGGGTTCTTTACTCAAAATTTGAGCTCACTAAGTTTTAAAATTTTGATACCAGTAACATTCTTGCTGACTACTTGACTTGTGATTTCCGATGCTCTGGATGTGGTTTAAATTCATCCCTCACCTACATTCCAGATATGTTGTTACAAAAGTACACTGTGTGAATTAACAGGCTTGTTTGTTGAGGTCTAACTCTGCTTAAAATAAAAAAGTCAATTTTGATACTATGATTATTCATGGTTACAAAAGTAGTCGATGCTTTACCACTTCATTAACTTTATAGTGATGAAGCCTTTGTAAAATTATGTATGAACCAGTCTTCGGTTATAATCTAATTAAGCATGTTTATTATGGACTTGAATGCAACCCATGAATAACTTGGTTTGTTGATAATAGTATAATAAGCAGCTTATTAAAACTCACTTGTTTTGTTGTTAATAGCTTACTAATAGTAAAATAACAAATGACAAGCGCTTATTAATGCCTTATAAATACTTTATTAAGCAAGGAGGTGCTCTTTTCTGAAATACCTCCTGAATTGGCATTTCTAAGTGCAACTAACCCAATCTTTGTTAATTAATACAAATAATAATAAATACATAAATAAAAAGAGAGAGTTTGTACATTATAGTTGAATATGGGCAAATATCTCCAGTAACCAGTAAATGAATTCCTTTGTACCAGAAGTCTCATTGGCCCCTCCCCTTCTCCAAGTCAAGTCAGTGTTACTGTAGATGCTGCATTGATGGACCCCCTGTAAAATTTGAAATAAATAAATAAAGGGAAAATCTGTTTCCATAATCATTATTGTGTGCTCTACCTCAAATCTGAGGTATTAACAAAGTATTCAAATGTTTCATTAGTTCATGTTTTGTTTATGATTCTCGCTGTTCAGCCAGGGGAGGGCTGAGCAGGGCGGGACTGTTTGCCGGGGGCATGGGGAGTACTGCAGAGAACTTTCTGGTTATGTAGGCTTAAGGGCGAAGCCTTAGACAAGACCTGTGGTCTTGTATAACCAAAAGAGATTGAAATGTTTCAGTGAGCGATCACAATATTGCTCAAACATGCACAAATGATGAAGAATAAAGAAGAAAACCAAAATCTAAATGAAAATGCTGTGAAAAAACATCACAACTGTATTTTGTATGTAGCATGATGGCACATCCAACCAAAATGTTGCAGAAGCTAAAGATAAGATAAAAAATGAAAGTGGACAGGAGGCTCTATTCGAGCGTGAGCTCCTCGAGCCGAGGGACCTCCTCTGGTTTGTTAGATTTTTATAATGAGAATCTACATTCATCCCTGCATTTGGGTGCCAAGCTTTGAGACTATTGCATTAATTTAGAATTCCCCATATGAGTTCAGGGACCCCCTGAAATCATTTTACAACCTTCACATGCGCCTCAAACTCCAGGGTGAGAACCATTTGTCTGATGTAATGAAAATCAGATAAACACCAAGACTCAAGCATCAAACTAAAATGTTACAGGCTGTAGTCAAGCCGTAAATAGAGGTCAGTGGTGCTGGTGGGCCCTGGGACATACATAATGGAGTAAACCACTGCAATGAGTTGAGAATGAACTACTGTGAATCAGCATCACAAAATACTTAAAGATTAGAAGATTATTTAAACTATATGGGAAGCTAATGGTACACTGAAATGGTAAACTGTTTTTAAGTATCTATTATAGTCCAGAAAAAAAGGCAAGAGAGGAAATAGTTTAATAGCAATAACATATTTTGTATAAAACATGACAATGCGTTACACCAAAATGTTGCACAAGCTGTTTGATGTATAGGTATAAGGGGATCTATTGGGGTAGCAGAGTCCAGGTCTGTGCTGGGGTCAGTTTCAGGGAAGAGAGCGCAGATCTCTTCTACCATCAGGTCAGTGATCCAGGACTGGATTTAAAGATTGAACATCTTACCAAATTCAGAAGAGGTCTTGCTTTCTCGTCATCTTTCCCCTCCATCTCAAAGTCCCACATCTGAACACGGATGCTCCTCTTTGCCTACTCCTGCACTGCCCGGTCATGTGGTCAGTGGTGACCGCAGAGGACAGGAGGACCTCCTGCTTCTGCAGGACCATAGCAATCTGAGGAACACCAGAAAAAGAGAGTGATACTTACAGTGAGTTTATATGAGTGCAAGTGCCAGCAGAGCTGGAGTTGCTCTCTTCCATATCAGAGTGATGAAAGACAAAAGACATGATTGCTTTACTTTTCACACTTTGCCAGTCAGCCCAATTTGATGGGACATGTTAGAACACATGAGAGTGAAAATAGGAATATAGCTGAAGGCTTATAACTGTGTTTAAAAGAGGCTATTAGACATATGCGACATGCATAATATACACACTGATCAGTTAGACACTTAAACACCATTTTAAACCTTACCTGTTCATTGTTCAGGTAAATTGAACCACAATTGTATAGATCATTTTAAGTTTAGATAATGAAACAGCATCAGACTGCACTGTACATGAAGGGATCATTATTTATTTATTTATTTATTTATTTATGGGACAGTGCACATTAATCAACATTTACATGTAAATATGCCAGAATTAGCCAGACGGCTATTTTTCATCTGTAGTCCCAGGACAGATGTTGGGTGTCCAACATGTTTTAGGTTAATTTTTAAAGCATTAAAGCACTCTTTGATATTTCTTATGCCCAGTTTCTCTACAGAGGTGTAGGCAATGGTGGTAATGCTTTAAAATAAAGTTTATCTTAAAAAACACACAGTTGTGTTTTGTTTCATTTACACATATTTGATTAATCCATTATTAATAGTCTGTCTACATCTCCAAAGCTCAAAATGCTCTGTTTCACCTTGTGATGCATGAAGCCGTAGTTTTCAAGTTAACAGCTCCTTTTATCGTTTAGTTCAGTAGAGAGCGGCAGTTCCAAGGCTGAAATGATCCAAATGTTTCTACTTAGGTGAATGGAGTTTAAAACACAGTGGAGCACTTCCTGTATTACCACATGACATCAGGTGACAAAGAGTGTCTACGGTTTGAAAGAAGAACTTACCCTAAATATACTGTATGTGAACAAAACAAAACACAGCTCCAGGTCTAGTTGTGATGAGGAAACACCATTATAACATAGATCAGTAAATAGATTAGGATGGGTTCTTTAACCAGCAAGTTATACAAAATGCAACCAAAGGGACGTTTGTATATGTATATGATTTCAGTGTACTGGTCATGAGGATGGGTGGTCTACTAAAAGGTTAATGTAGACTTTCCCATAAGAAAATTCATTCTCTGCTAACCCATTCTTCAATGTCGCTGGGGCAATCGTTCAGGAGCAGTGTGCAGCCCCAGTGCTGTGCCCAGGGTCTCATCTCCACATCTTCATGGTTATGGGTCCCTAGGAAGGATTAGTAACATTAAATTTCTTAAATGAATTATGTATGCAATATATTTTCATATCCCCTATGAACTGAAATCAAGGACCGTGACGTTGCCCGCTGTGCAGCCAGTCCGAAAGGAGGACGTGAGTCCACCCTCCTGTGGGCTCACCACCCGCAGAGGGGTTCATAGGGGTCAGGTGCACAGAGGACTGGGCGGTGAACTGCTGCTCCCGCGACCCTGCCGGACGAAGATGGATGGATATATTTTCATATGCTATTCACAAAAAATATCTGCTAGGATTAAATAGCTGGACTTGCGTAGATTAGAAGCTGGTGTTTTGCTATGTCCAGCTGATTTAGTTTTAATCCTTTCATATATTTTATTCGTGGATATCTGACAATTTGCATCAGCTATCTGATTTAATCTAATTCTACTTTTGCTTCTAAACCATGATCTTGAACTTGGACGCTCTGGTAGCATCAGAAGGTGCCTCTAAAGGGCCCATAACACACTATTTTCTGATTTATGTTATAATGTTTTCTCATCATAAACAAACCTGGAGTCATATTTTGTTTCATTCACACATGTTTAACACATAAACTCTCCATATTTATAAGTGAGCTTGTGGGTAATAAAGTGCTTTTAGTATGGGTAAAGTGCTACTGTTTCAATATAAATATATAAATAGGTAATAAATAACAAGGTGCAGTAGGACATACATTCATCGCAGTGGTCGCAATTATAATTACAGGATAAACATGTTGTGCCTACATACATATATGTATGGCTACATACGTACTGTATATGTGCCTACATACGTATATGTATGCATGCACCGCCCAACAACAACAACAATAGAAATACAATACAACTGTTCGGACAATCATGACACATGCTACATACGTATATGTCGATATGATGTCATGTGGTAATACAAGAAGTGTTCTACTGTGTTTTTAAACTCCATACACCCTCACTAGAATAATTTGGATAATTTCATCCCAAGAATTACCCATCTTTACTGAACAAAAGGTAAAAGATGCCTGTTAACTTAACCATGCATGACATTACAAAGTGGAACAGAGCATTTAGAGCACCAGAGATGTAGACAGGCTAATGATAAGTGAGTTAACCAAATGTGTGAATGAAACAAAAGGCAACTCATAAGAGTCAATTTTGCATAATATAGGACATATAAGAAAAAGTAACTACCGTAACTATTGTGTAGCTCTGCCAGGAACCATCAGTCTCATACGTTTCTATATTTCCACATTGACTTCTACTGTATATTGAAACATCATTACTTACATAGTACGCACTTAACCTGTACAGTGGTGCTGTTATGATCTTAATAAATAAGTTTCCAATGACCCTGGTGAGATACTTGAGGGATTCTCCAGCAGAAAATGTCTCTTCTTTTCTATGTAGTTTGCAGCTCAAGTATTATTCTGCTCATATATTTGACCTTGTTGAGATGAGTTGTGTGTTGGCGTTAGTGCAGCGAGCCAGTGAGGTTATGGCTGCCAAACACTTTTCTTATGCAGCCTCATGCCAGTCACTGCACAACTCTACAGCTACATAAACAAGTGGGATTAATTAATGTAGATAGCAGGAACTCCACATCAGTACTGGATTAAAATACTTACTATTACAAGTATTGTTGAATAAGATATAAGCTGTGTCAGTAAATGGTGCATGCAGAGAAGTAAACAGTGGTTTGATGAGACACATTTTAAAATTGAGTAACAAAATGTATTCTGGTACAGAAGTACTCCCATTTTTACAAATTTCTCTGTGGCTACTACTACATGAGCATATGGTGTTTAACTACATAACACTTCCGTTAAAAATCATGCCAGCATATTGGCTGGCTTCAACTGTGTAGTTGAGTTTTTTGGCTCAAATTAATTGCATCTTCAATAAGAGTCATCTCAAACATTAGAAATTGAGGAATAATTGACCCTGTCATTCCACAATTTGAGTAATTGGCAAATTGCTAGTTGTTAGCTTGACTATATTTTCATTATTTTACTCACCAGAAAGAGTTAAACATTGTATCTGTCAGCTGAAACCTTAGTTAGCCTTTTAATTTAAGGTAAATAGAGAAGACACTTTCATAACGTTTATTTTTAGACTTGGTCTCCATGTATCTCTGCACTCATCTTTAGCATATGCTGTGTTTCATGCATATATTTTTTACAGCACATAGGTTTACCAATTGATTTGCTTAGAAAATGTACACACTTTAGGTTTTCAGTTACTTTAAACCATAAAAAAGTGTCAAATCTGCAGTGTCTCTGTTCATTTAAACCAAACTTGTCTTCTTCAGATACTGTACACCTCACCTATAACATCTATAACACCCCAGTGGTGCTCTGTGTTCACATCAGCACAAACACGCTGAGCTCTGATAGTTCACAGTGACAACCTGGTGTCAGCCATGTCTCTTCGGACCCACATTTACAGAGCTGTGTGCTGAGGAGGCACTCACCACTGACAGCACAGAGCTTAATAACCCACTGCACGCCGCCACATCTGCCCTGGGACAAGCTGTCAGTGAGCAGGCAGGTACACAGATGAAGACACATGTCCACTCCATAAACGGGACCCAGCTCCTCCACGGTGACAAGAGCGACGCTACTGTCTCACTCTAACAAGAAGAGGCCTCCTGTCTGTCACCACAACCTCTGCTCAGTCAGTCTGGGCATATTGTGATGAATGTGATGTGCATCTGTTTAATAGTAGCATGTTTACATTCTAAGTTTGTTTTAAAGCCCCTATAATGGCACAATTTACTCTTGTGAGCTTTATTATTAGTCTGTTTACATGTCCAAAGCTGAAAATGCTCTGTTCCACCTTGTGATGTCATGAGGCGCTACCTTTTACCTTTAGTTCCGATTGGCAGTTCCAAGGCTGAAATGATTCTTGTGAAGGTGCATGTAGTTTAAAAACAGTGCAGCATTTCCTATATTGCCACATGACATCAGAAGGTGGGACAGAGTGTTTTCCGTTTAACTTAAGAGCCTAAATGTGCAGGATTTGTGTGTTGAACATATGTGAATGAAACAAAATACAACTCCAGGGTGTATTTGTGATGAGGAAACAACATTAACAGAGATCAGAAAATCACATTATATGGCTCCTTTAATTGTAGCACATTTACGTCACCTATCCACTTTTTAACTTGTATTAATTATTCTTTAAATTACAATTTAGCATCTTTATTGAGCTTTGTGTATTTTTGTACTGGCCTTCAAATATCACCTTGTCTTAGTGATAAATGTAGATATGTTTAATATAACTGACTGATTGATTGTCGAATTAATAAACAAATTGCATATGTCAGACAATTTTAACTTAGTTGTGGCCTAAAGGAGGATGCTCAGTCAGGGCATGAAGGGATATTAATATTCATTCTTGGAAAATAAATCAACTCATACCTCATCTTAGGTGTTTAATTCAATTTATCACTTAAGTAGCTACATAAAAATAAATCCCGTCTTTGCAGCTACCACAAGGTCTTTGAATTACACTCATTTTTGTTCTGACCCTTCTATTTGAGAAACAATAACCTATAATTGGAACAGCCTCATTTCATTTCGACAAAAATGCAGGTTTTTGTCATTTAATATACACTATATTTTTCTTTTCGTCGTTTCTGCTCTCGTTGGTCACGTGCCTGTACAAAGTGAAACCTTGGAGAGAGGGAGGGGGCGGAGAGAGAGGGGGCTTCTTAAACGCGCGGCGGAGCTCAAACTCTTCGCTTTACTTTGCTCTTTGCTTCTCACTTTCTCTGCGCCGCTCAAACCTTGACTTCGCTTTCTTTTTTTTCTCTCTCTCTTTCTTTGCCTAACTACGCTGAAAGACATCGGTCAAGTCAATGAGGCAGACTTCCCGAGGGCAGAGCCGCGGCTGAAAGAGTTGCAATAAATCAAACAACCCGCGGGGACCGGATCACACAGAGAGGCGGAGAGGAGCTGACCAGGGTGAGACGCTTCAGGTGACCGAGGAACGATGGAGGCGCGCGGCTTGTGTGAATGAAGGACCCCGCTCTCTCCCCACAGCCGTTTGTAGTGGATTACAAAGTGAACAGTCTCAAAGTGATTACAACCAAGACGCTCTTACGGATTATCTGGGAATCATGAACGCGCCACCGGATCGCAGGAAAAACGTGCGACAACTGGCTCTGGAGATTGGCATCCGGGTTCTGCTTTTTGGAGTTTTTGTGTAAGTCCAGAATTTATCTCCTAATTCTTCCATTAATACATGAATACATTTTCTGTACGAATATGCTTATTTACTCAGCCATGTGCGCTTGTAGTAATTGTGGAGAGGTTGTACGTTGCTCCTTTGCCGCGGAGTGGTGCTGAATGAACAGGTAGCAGAGCCGGGTTTAGTTCAGTACCATGGTCAGCTCCGCGTTAACAAGTAACGCTCCAGTGGACACGGTTCAGCACCACGGACAGCGCTAACAGGATGTAGGATCAGACACAATTCACAGCATTTAGCCCCGTGGATGTGAAGTGCTTAGGTTGGCTCAGTCTATGGGAAGATCCCCTGTAAAATCCATTGGAAAAGCCACAGTAGGGAAAAAGGGTCCAGGAGCAAGATATTACAAAATGTAAAAGTGTGATTCATTGAGATTGTTTCCAGTAAATAGTGCTTTAAATGTTTTGGGATTTGTAACAGTCTAAATTTTAGACCAGTTTAGTTATAGCTATCCCCATGAATACATGAACACATAGGTGCAGGTGTAGACTCACATGATTTTAATACATTAGAATGACCATAGTGGAGGTAGTAAAGGTGGAGAGCAGGTTCTATTTAAAATGCAGAAGTTTTTACCTGGTTTACAGCTAATGTCTTTGCAATTACTTATCAACATAAATCAGGCACTAGCACGTTCAGAATTGTCTGTCAGCATATTTGAACTCAGGGCAATATTATTAAGTGATGGTATCATTAAATCACAAATCCATGATTGTTGTCAGTAGAAGTGACTTTGGTTTGCAGACCCTACAGATAATGATGCAGTTCAACATGTGTGAACCTTTTGTATGGTGAGTTCTTTCTCTAACCAGGAATCTTCCATAGAGAAGTGTTGTCAGGATATTCAGATTTAGATTTTGATATGGATTGGATACTCGGTGCTGATTTAGATACCCAAATGATTCTTTTAAAAGCTCTATTTTAGAAAATATTGTGATTTTCAACACAAAATAAAAGAACCTGTTTATTGTGTCGTCTGGTCTTACACTAGTTCTGATAAAACCCAAGATGAAATTGTTCAGGAAAGGTCAAATTGTATCCAGTTATGAGACTTTTTTCCCAGTATCAATACTTGCTTGAATGAGTATCTAGTTTTGGTACTAAAGTATTGTATAGTAGCTGATATTCGAGTTATATTGGCCCCTTCTCTCTATCCGAAATCATGACATCATATACTAAAAAGTAATGAATCCAACCTACTAGATGTTCAGCACCAGAGACCGCTACACAAGCAGATTTTCAGACTGGACGTCTTACATAGCCAATTTTCTTTCATTATAGATCCTTTGGCTCACTCTAGACTGTACGAATATAAATTGATTGTAAACTGGCACTTACATTACGATTAACAGTAATAAAATGTAACAATGAAATGCAGTAGAGTGATGACATTTCCAGTCTAGATCTTGACCTGTATATTTCTGGCATGTCTACCATTGTTAGACATTCTTGAACAGCTTTGATAAACTACAAAACATAACATCAGAATCAGACAACAGGTGGTGGCAGCCCTTAGCCCTGCAGTTCTTTGCACTAAGCCTGCTCTGGGAATACTTGTTTAAAAGTATACTGATTGTACGTGATTAAATGTGGCTCAGGGAATCTGCTAACACTTTGTAAGCAGGTTAGGTTCAACTCAGCGGAGGATGAATTATTTATTGTTTGCGTGTCCTGCAGGAGATAAGCCTGGTTTGCATCACTATTGTGTCATTTATTGATTTTCTGCTCAGCGCCATATGAAAAAGGACCCCGGGGTGTTGCTTTGTAAAATGACTCACCTTTGCAGCATCTCTCTTGGAATCACTCCTTGTGTGTATGGTTCAGACTGTGGTGGAGACAGTCGAGGCTGATTTAGTGTTTTTAGATCGGAGTGATTCTGCGTCTGCCCAGTATCCCACAACTCACATTTCAGTAAACACATTTGGCGGCACCATTTTGGGAGATGATTACAAACAAATAAAAGTTTCAGAGGAAGTTTGTAGTAAATATTGAATTATTTATGACAAATTGAAAGCTTTTAAAGTGACTTGGTGCAGTGAGGCATTATTTGAAATATTGAGAGTGACTAGAAATGTGAGTTATCTACAGTAGGCCTATGTTGTGATATCACTGAAACTGCTTTTATAGTTAAGGGATGTTATTTGTCCTCTCCTACTTTCTGTTTGAAATCAGACCATAAACGCAGTAGAACAGTTCAGTTTTGAGCAATCACGGTCGCTGATTATTAGCAGGGGTCTCTCAAATCAGAACATATCAAATTTTAAATATCCTTGTATATGAAAAGACTGAAGACATTTTTAGATTTTATTTTTTCTAGATCTCACACTACATTTCTGAGTTTACCATTGTAAGACATAGCTTTGAAAAACTACACTCTACAAAACACTACATCAGAAATCGCTAGACTTCAGCACCATGGAGAGCGCCATGCTAACAGGTGGCATGCTGGATCAGACAACATTGGCAGCTCTTAGTCCTGTGGAATATCCTTGTATCATTCAGCAAAAAAGTCTAACTTCTTTTGGCTCACATCTCACAGTTTAGTGCTCTGCTTCTTGATTCAGCTGAAATCTACACTATTTCTCACTCCTGACATAAATCTGACATAAATCAACCATGCAGTTCACTGATTGGTTGATTCGACTGTCATTCACTCCCATCAGAATAACAAGATCTGGTTCCTGACTATATAAATCTTGTTAAAGGTGAATCAGATGTAAGGTAACGCCATTGTACTTTCTTCCTTACATACATCTTTGCATTTAACTATCTTTTCTATTTTTAATTAGAAAAATTATGAAGCTTTTATCTGAAATGCAGTTAGACTAGTTGTTCAGTATACTATATAATCTTACTTGTGACCTGTCTAATTATAAGTAATAATGTCAGTGCTTGGATAATTACACTAAAATTATATTCAAGCAGTGGTATTGTGAAGAAAGCCTGTTTTGTTTCTAATTATACTCCATGACAAGATTTATTTAGACTTGTCTTATCTTATCCCCACTCTTTTTTCATATTTTGTGTTTCTTTCAAGTTTCAAGTTAGTTTAATGAGTTGTGTTCTCTCTATGGGGACGGTACATTGGCCTGTGCTCCTCTGCATAATGTGCACTGTGTGGCTTAGTTAGGTGCTCCTTCTTTGTCTCCAGTGTCAGACAATGTTAATGAACCTTTCCAGTCCAACAAAGCCAATCCGAGATCTTATCAGGGAGAGGGAAATTGGCCTCTCAATCTCCTGGATCTATGTAAAGGATTTAAGAGGATATATGTTTAAAAAGTCCCCCAAAAGATTTAAGGAATAAAGCAAGACTGAAAGTGAGAGCAGAAAGCTGATGAACAGAGCTTTGAATGAGGATCAGAAGAAACTTGTCAGATGTTTTAGAGAGAAAATTAGGAGAAGTTTTGTTTTGGAAAAGTAGTGGAGGAATAGATGGATTGTGATGTGTTTTACGGCCCCAGGCCTCCAGTTCTTTGACTTGTTTTGGTGTGTTTTCATTTCTTTCTGGTCCCCATGGATTCCTGCTGTGAGAGCCCTGGTCCCTGACTGGTGGTGCACTTCTACACTGCCAATCCTGCCTCACCTCCAGCCACCTCCCCCTGTTTAATCTTATTCCCCCCACCACGTTCTGGGCTGCTGGCCTTTGTGGCCAGTCTGCCATTTTGTGTGTTAATGTGTCTCTGTCAAGTCTCTGCTCTTGACTCGGAAAAAGAGGCACTAGTTTCCTATTTAAAGTGTTAATGTCTCTCGTTTCTGTCACTGTGGTGACTCTGTGTTTCTGAGACACTTGTTTTTCAGTACTGACTTTGTTTGTTTAGTTCTTTGTTGTATGCTTAGTTTTCTTAGTTTACTTTGCCCTTTGTTATTCTTTTGTTTAAACCGTGCAAATATTGTCTGTAAATATTTTAGATCCCCTTTTTGTTGAATTTACCTTGCACTTTCCTGTTAATTAAATTATTTCATTTATACAATTTCCACCTTGGTTTGTGTTACTTTCCCTCCTGCTAGCAGAGCTCGGTGATAAAGATGTGGAGGTTGTAGTAGGAGACATATGGGGGAGATAAAGACAATGGGAACTCTTTATATTACAGTAGTCACAGCCTTAATAAAGCATGGACAGACTTAATTCATACTGGACACATAATTTATTAAGAATGATTCAGGTTTAGTATCTACTTAATTTAGTAAGCTTCCAACTTCCAACCCTAACCCCTTAAAGACCCATATTATCCTATTTTCTAATCCATGTTAGAATATTGTTTCCTTATCAAAAACATCGCTGTGTTCTCAGGTAAAAAGGTAGCAATAAACTTGAAAACTACCGCTTCAAGATATCACAAGATAGAACAGAACATTTTGAGCTTTGGAGATGTAGACACACTAATAATGCAGGATTACTTGAACATGTGTGAGTGAAAAAAAATACAACTCGGGATATTTTTATGATGAAATAATAATGTTCTAACATGGCTTCAAGCTCACAAGAATCAATTTCACATATTGCCTTTAATTAGGTACTTTACAACGCCTGAATCATTGTTTTTCATTATGAATCAAGTCACATTTATTGATGTAGTAACAGAAGAAATGAAGTAGTGGGTGTGCAAAAAAGGGATGCAGATGATATGGTTTGAGAGAAAGTTAAAGCATAAACAATCCCAGAATTCTGACAGATTAAATGCAATCATATCACTGTCACACATGTCATAGTTTGGTTTAGTCCGGGTTTAGTCCTGATGTAGACCTGGTTTGGTCCTCTTCTAGTTCTGGTTTAGTCCTGGCCTTGTTGTGACTACGTTATGGCTTCAGTCCCTGTTATAATGAGGTGTGTGCGCGGGGAGTATGAATGCAGCTTGCATCATATAATTGGAACAGAAGGATAATTTGGATAATTTTGGTAAATAACCTGGCTAACTGCTACATCAATTTACTGATACAACTCACACAATCCAAAAACAAAATAGACTACTTCATTTTCCAATTGAAATCAGAACCCAGTGGTGGGTGTTGCATTCAGAATAGTAGTTTCTCTTAAATAACTAACAAAACTTTTTAACATGTGTCCAACAAGACTAAAATTCCTCTCTGAAGCGTTAGAGACTTTATCTTGAATCCTTGCCAGAAAAATAGACAAGCAAGTTTTTACTTTTATATTTTATGCTCAAGAGAAGTTGCTTCTCTGCAGCACTCGCTCTCTCCTCTCCTGTCAGTTCTTACACGGACCCTTTCCCACAGAAGTCCTTGGATTCCCTTTAAATCATCTTTAATATCTCTAGTCTGATACAGGCGCAGGTGTCATGGCCGGAGCACTGTTTGATTCTCTGCCCACCTGAACCCAGCTCACACACTGTTTTAGAGCCAGTGCTTCAGGCCCGCATTTCACACATGATCATCAGCAACAAGGACCAGCCAGGACACCATACACTTCTCTCTCAAATCTCTATCACAGACATTTGGTTAACCTTCATTTAATGTGCATATGGCAGGTTAAACTACACATTTAAGTTTACGTAATCATATTTAAAAGTTTACACAAAAGTTTAGCTATGTTTTTCATTTTCTTTCTTTTCTTTTTTCTTTTTTTTTGAGGACGTTTATGTTTAACTTCTTTGCTGAACACGGAGAGCAGATATGTCATATGTAGGAGTATTTCCTTAACAGTTACCTAGCAACCATGTTAACAAGGGCCAAAATCTGTCAAATTTGCACAATAGTTATATTAAAATTTAAAGACACCTTTTGAAGCCCTCAAGGTCTTCATACAGAGCAGTTTAAAAACAGTTAAAAAGAAGAATCATGAAATACATCAAATCAGTCAATAGGCTTTTTTCACTCTTGCGTCACAAATCAGGAAGACATTTGGAAATATGTGATAGCATCTTCCGGCGGGCTCTGTTTACGGTAATAAGTCTGACAAAATCTAGGAAAAAATAGAAAATGGCCCAGTTTTGTTCATCTCCATGTCATTGTAGCTTTCTGTTATGTTCAGCTAATCAACAATTCTAACCATACCTCAGTTTTCATAATTTCCCCACTGACACATTACTCTGAGCACACTGGGTACATGCAATTAGAAGAGATGAGGGCGCCAAATTCAAGATCATTCCAAACACCACATACATGTGCAGTCTTCATTTTACTGCTGATCACATTTACTTCTTTGGGTTTTATCACAGCCGCTCGGTGAGCCCAGTGTCATCACATGTTTCCAAACGTCTTCCTGGTTTGTGACATAAGTGTGATTAGAGCCGATAAGCTGCAGGGTTTAAGGGTTCAGGTGCAAAAGCAGAGTTGGGACATGTGAGTTTTCTGACAGGATTTGAAGAAAGGAAGTGATTCTGTGGCACAGAGGTTTATTGGTAGGTTGTTCCAGAGGCAGGGGCAGAGCTGCTGAAGGTTCTGGCCCACATGGAGGACAGATGAGCTGGAGGTGTGGAGAGGAGGGGGGCGGAGGAGAATGGGAGGGAGTGTACGGTGGAGCAGATCTGACACATAAGGTAGTGCTATATTATGGAAGGCTTTGAAAGTGAATATGAGTATCAATGCAGAGATCTCTGAGGCGGAGTTTTGTGAGGATGGGGCAGAGGTGGAAAAAGTACTGAACAATTGTAATTAAGTAACAGAATCTGCTTAATTCCAACTCAAGTAAAGGTAATCATCTAAAAATCTGCTTGAGTAAAAGCAAAAAGGATGTGTAATTTGAGTAAAAGTTACTTAGTTACTTTCAGTTATTTGATGTAAAAAAGGTTGAGTCATAAATCTAATCCAGCACAAGTTGTTTTAATCAGCTTTTAGGTGAAACATGCTTTTGCAGATTTGACATGGAGGTTTTGAATACTGACGGCTCAGTCCGGCGGGACAGGCACATTTTGCATTATTATGTTATTCCCTATTTGTGTTTGAATACAAATAGCTGTCCAAGGTTTGGCCAAGGGTTTCCTTCGTTTTCCTCTCCAGAATTATTCAGTGCACCTTCTTGAATATTGTCCATGACAACCTCTATCTCTGGCTTGGCACCAGCATCATCCAAGATGATCCTGTACAAAGACTGTATATTCTATATTGAAAATGCCACACATGCAAGACTGCGCAATTTCCGTTTTTTTCTCTATCAGTCTATCAGTAACAAGGGTGAGTTCCAGTGTAATGAAATAAAATACTTAAAATGTAAAAGTAAAATTATTTATTTCAAAAATTGCTTAAAAAATTATAAATTACTCATAAAAACTACTCAATTACAGTAACATGAGTAAATGTAATTCATTCCTTTCCACCCTTGGATGGGGGTGATGTTTCTGATGATGAGGTTCTAGTGAGAAGAGGCTGAGTTCTGGACCAGCTCAAGAGAAGTGAGTTGCAGTAGTGGATACGGGATGTGATTAGAGCGTGTATGTGAATGGTGCTGTGGTGGGAGAGAGAAGGGCGGAGATGGCTGATATTGCGGAGGTGAAAATAGGCTGACCTGGTGATGTTGCTGATATGGGCGGAGGAGGAGAGGATGATGTACAGGATGACACCCAGACTCTTAACCTGGGGGAGGGGGAAACTGTCGAGTTATTGATGGTGCTGGAGAAGCTGTTGGTATTGGAGATGCTGTTTTTTTGAGTTTGAGAATTTATGTTTTATCACAGTTAAGTTTTAGAAAGTTATGAGAGAACCATTTGGTATCAAGAAGACAGTAAGAGAAAGAGGAGGGAGATAAAGCTTTACAAAAATAAATAAAGTGTGATAAAAAGTTTTTGAATCACGGGTAGCAACTATTTCTTCAAGTACTTTAGAAAGAAATCATAGCTTGGAGATAGGTCATCAGTTATTCAGCTTGGAGATTCTTTTTTTTGCGTGTGGGTGTGATTAGTGCTGCTTTGAATGACTGGGACCAGGCCTGGAGAAAGTGAGGAGTGAATGGTGCGAGTAATGAGAGAGGACAGGTAGGGGAGACAGGCTTTAACAGTGAAGTAGGCATAGGAGCAGGGTGACAGGTGGATAGTTTCGAGTTGCTGATGATGGTGGAGATTTCAGTGGTTGCAGGGAGCTTGAAACTGGATAGAGTAGAACAGTGTGGAATAGTGAGAGACAGGAAAGGGTTGTAGTTGGTTTTCCTGCACGGAGAAGATGAGAGATTATGAATAGTGTGGATTTTGGTATTGAAAAAATGTCATGAAACTATTGCACTATTGGGTGGATAAGTACATACAGTATGTGGTGGGACAGTGTGGAGGTTTAAGCATGTTGTTAAGAGTGGTGAAAAGAGCATAGGAGTTACAATTAGGCAAATAGAAATAAATTACAACACTTTATTTTGTTTAAACTGCCAGAAAATGTCCTTGTGCGTCAATTTTTCCTACTTTTTGGTGGAATTTTCCGTGTTGATGACATAGAAAAAGGTATTTCATTTTAGAACTTACCTCTGCTTCATGTATTTTGTACTTTTTCCACAAACTGCCAAACTGATGCTAAATATTTATCACAGGTACTATGAAAAACATGAAAACCTGTCAAATGCACGTTAAGTTTGAATGCAGACACTTTATCAACAACAAGAGGTACATTTTTTGGTCCAACTTTACTTTGACTTGTGAGTACTGTTATTATTTTTTACTGCCTGGATCTCTGATTTTATTTTTCTGTTCATTTGGTTACCATTCTTTCGGGCTAGATTCAGGCAAAAATACTTCAGCCTAATTTTTGCTTTCTGTGAGGACCCTTGGAGAGCTATTGTGCCTGTGAATGGTGGTAATGAAGAACAACAAGCCTGCCATTTTCTGCATGATTATACTATTGATTTTTATTCATACTCACTCATTATTATAAACACAAATCAAACAAGTGTTTTTGTAACATTTATAATATTCTAGACTATAGAATTCACCCCAAAACTTGAAAAAACACGCGCTTAATCTGGGTATTTATTTTATGAAATACCAAGGGAATTTCTATTATGTTTTATATTTGTTTGTTTTTTTGCTCAATATCGTTTTATTATTTACATTTTCCTGTCAATCATTTCTGAAAAATTACTTGGCCACAGTGTGTTATTGTTCCTACAAGTTAATTCCCCTAACCAGCCAAACGCACATCTGGAAACAGGTCCTGTCTCTGCAAAATCAAATTGGCATGATTGGCAGGTGAATTAATGAATGAGAGAAGTACAAGTTTGTGTCCATATGAAAAGCAAAAAACACTGATCTGATGGAAAACTTGATGCAAAATATTAAACTATGTAAATGTGAGGTTAAGAATTTATAAATGCCCGAAGGTATTTCAGAGGACATGCTATAAATTAGTGTCTGTGATTGGACCTAAATTGCCAAAAGTGGATGGTTGTCAGATTCATTAGGGTCTGGTCTGAGCCTACTGAGTTTGTGATATGGGAAAAAATAATATTTTTCTCTCCTATTGATCCAGCTCAATTTTCTATTTGATTGTATTTTTCTTAGACTTAGACAAAATAATGATCCACAAGGGAAATTATTTGGACACAGTAGCACACATCAAAATAAATATAATAGCAAAAATATACATATACTTCTTTTCAAAAACAAAATATATTGGTTTTCAGTGTTGAACATAAACAAGACAGATTTTAATCACTGCTCTTTAACACAAAAATATCCCACTTTGTTCCATCAAAGTCTGAACTCTGCTCCTCTGCTCTGCTTTTACTGACAGGATTGGCTTTGGACCTCATGATTAAAAAACCCCAAGCCTATAATTTATCACACTATGAGACATGGCCAACTCGCCATCTCAACTAAAATGCGATTCATCACCCAGCCCTTCTAGGCAAATTCTTACAGTGCAATTTTAGCGACTGGACTCAGGATTTCTACTTTGAATTGATTCTTAAAGGTGCATTGTGTAACTTTTCTGATGGAGGCCCCCGCAGTATACTTTTTTGATGTTATTCCTTTGTCTGGAATGATATTAATCTTCATGGAGTCCAAACCAGACCACGTTATAGATCAGATCTGTGGAGAGGCGATCCCACAATAGTCCAAATGCCTGTTTTTTTTTTTTTTTTAGGTATTTCTGAGCTGTAAAACGACCTGTAACTGAATAAATGTAAGGTAGAGCTGTTTAATGCCATACTGTGGAACATTACAGGCAGATCAATGACATCTCCATAGAAATAAGCCATAAGTGATGGACCCCCAACCAAAAAGTTCAAAAAGTTACGCTTTAAGTTACCTTTAAAATCAAAATCCACTTTATTTATATAGCACATATAAAGAAAGCAGTTTCCAAAGTGCTGCACATATAAAGATAACATTAAAAATAACAATAGGTATTAAAAATAACAGAGGATATAAGTACTCAATTTAACGTAAAACATTAAAACCAGTTAAGTCAAATGCTAGTCTATAATTACAGGCTTGCCGTATCTGAAAGTCTGTGCTAGTCTCTGCTTGTGTTTCATCATCACACACTGACATATCTGGAGTCTAATTAGCCTCTTTTTTGTGCTATGTTCAAGTGGATACAAATAGATCTGACTGTTAATTAACGGCACAATAGACAGGTATATTTTTAGCTCTAGTTCTTCTACTGTGATATGATGACAGAGGGAAGACCATTGTTAGACCAGAGGCAGCAGTAATAGTTGAATTGAACTTTCCTTACAAAGCTTTGGCCCTTAGTCCTGTGGGGCAGTGCTCTGTGTTCAGTTTCACCTTTTTGTTGCAGGTGAAGTGATGGATAATTGAGGTCAACAGCGATTACATTTTGGGCTGTCCTCTTGTGGTGTAAAGAGCGCTGTTTTTAGCCTTTCTGTGGTGCAGAAGGGAGGACGGCTGTGGGGCAGTGTCAAGGAGAAATAAGGCCAGATGGATAGCCTCCCAGGTTTTTCCTGTGAACTAGAAGTCTTACATTAACAAAAGTTACGCTTGCCTTCTTCGTTAGTTTATGTGCTTATTTATATTCAAGAGAGAATAGTTGTGGTTTAAAGTGAGTATAATAGATTTTTATGATTCTCTAATTTTGATTTAATATTATAGTTTTACACTGATCAAGAAGTATTTTGCAAAGAATAGTTGAAAAATATGTTAAATTTTAGAGAGGGCACATCACACTGTGGAAAATTTCAAAAGTTAGGCATGTTTTACACAAAAGAAACACATTTTTCTGATACTTTAAAGGTGCACGGCATAACTTCTCAGCAGGATCTGACAAGTGCTTGTTTCCATGAAGATTGACTGAAATGTTCCACTGTGGGGCATTAATGTCCCTGGAGAAAGCAGGCAGTGACACCAGGCCAATTTACTGGTCAGTTCTGTGGAGAAGTAAGCTAACTCACACAAAAACTATAGGGTTTTAAGGTACTTTTGAGCAATAAAAACACACCAAGTGCAATAAATACAAGAAGGAAACATTTATTGCCATACTGTGGAACATTCTAGGCAAAGCTATAACATCTCCATGGAAACATGTGGCAGACGCCCCACCAGAAAAGTCACACAATGCAGTTTAAACATGATTTCAACAGAATAAAGGCATTTTCTTATATTTGTATTTATAATAACTTTTTTGTACATTAGAAGAGTTTTGCCAGGTAAAAGTTAAGGAATGCCCCATTTTCAACCTAAAAAATTGGCCAAATTGGGAAACAAGTGTGAATGTTTTTGCAAAACTCTTAAATATAATGATCTTAACAGTTTTTTGGTACTGTGAGTAGTCTAACCTGTCACTTTAAACTTTCTGCCAGAAGAAGGAATACACAAAGGCTGTATTTGTTTTCCTTACACAGACTCATTTGTTTAAACTGATAATAAATAATGACATTTTAGCCTAATTACCCCTGACATTTTCAATTATTTAGATAAGTTTGTGCTGTTCCATTCATGTTTTATTCATAAGTCATTGTATTTGGTCATTTGTTCTTAAATGGCAGTTAAATCATTTGAGTGTTGACTAATTGTTTTTTCCATGACTATGGGTTTGTTATTTACACTTCAGAGCTAATGGAGAGTTGAAAAAGTTAAGGTTTGGCTTTTGTTCCGGAAAGTTGTCCTCTGCGTTTTCCTTCAAGGCGAGAGCACTTGCCAAGAAAACATTTGAATGGAATTACTCCACAATAAATAGTTTTACCCGACCTGAATGTATGCGCAGTATCTCTAAGTGGAGTATGTCCTTCTGCCCCTGCGTTTTCTCTCTTAATTGATCACAACATCCAAACTGTGTCCTTACCTTCACTATTGATACTTTGCAGCGGATGTCTTCAACATTTCTTGGGGGTGCGATGCTAACTGGGGGCACTGCTCTGTCTGAAGCTCTGTTACTCAAGACTTTAATAGACTTTGAGCTTTGTTTTAACACAATCTGACCAGAATGAGCAGGTTTAGCTGGAGCTACGACAGGTGGCCTAAAATGTGCTGTTAGTCAATCTCTTACACATGTAATTATAGTTATAAACTAGCCAGCATTAGCCAACAGTTTTTCAGTCGGTCACTGAAAATTAAACATTCATATTGATCACAGGCTCCTGAAAGTGTGTTGTATGAATCCATTTTTTTTCTTAAATTTGGATCTTCTTAAAAGTCTTCTTAAAAATGTACATTTTTTGGCAGTATTTACTAATGTCTGCTTCATGTCACCGTGGAACTTCTGACTATTTCACCACAGACATACATGTAGAACCCCCTTCAGTGTGATATTACTGCAAAGTATCAACAGTCACTTTTTAAACACATATCTAAACTTTAAATCATGTTGTTGATCTAATAATACAGGATTTCCTTAACAGGGACCTGATTTTTGTTCCCACAAGAGGGAAACGGTTCCATGATTCGAGTTTGTATGCAGATTTTAATCCCCACAAATTGATAAAACCCCACACAGGGGTATTGAGCTCCTGGTTAATCTGAAGATAGAAAAAAAAAGCAACACACCTTTTGTTCCAATTTTTTATCACAAACATTTCAGTAATGGCGCACCATCAGTCAGTAGCCCCCCGGGAAATAAAAAAAAAACAACGCAATATTCAACAATTCACATGCACTGCTGCCCTGCTACAGACACAAAGCACATTTGTTTACTCTCCATGGACCACATACAAAAGCAGCGGCAGTCTCACCTGTGCAGGGGGAGTTAGCATAGCCTGGTGTAGTCCCCATCTGTCTCTGGAGATGCTCTGACCTTATAGAGACAAGCAAAGAGAATGACATGAAGTTAACCTCACTATCAAACTGCTAATTCAACACCACAGCTATATCTTGATGAGCTGCACCATCTTTTGTCCCAGGAGGAAAGCTAAAGTTCAATCTAAATGGAAATGGATCTTTGACATTTCACAATATTGAGAAAGAGAATCAGAAAGAAGAATAATATTGTGTGTTCAGTGGGGATAATAACGCTGGAACGGTTGCCTTGTAATACAGAGCAAACAGAGAAATGGCGCTGCTCCCTGGTTGGCTGCTTCGTATGTTCTCTTCTATAAACCAAACTTTATGATTGAAAAAACTGAAATGAAAAACTATTTGGTTGGAAATAAAGTTTTTGGACAAGAAACATTTATACATGTTTTTTGTAACTAAGACTTTATAAATGTCATTTGTTTTGTTATTTTAACTACTGTGTCCAAGTAATTTCACAGTTGTATCAATAAAGTTTGTGCTAAGTCTAACTCTGAAATGCTATTAGGAATATACAAGCTAATAATAAATATGAAAACAAAACAAGGTTAGAGGATTTTAAAGGGCCATTAAACACCAAAATCACTTTTTTTAGCTGTGTAAATGGGTCTGAAATAGAAATGTATACCTATCCCTGGCCTTATTTTGGCATTTTAGTGCATATTTGTTAAAAATCTGACTAATGGGTCAAAAGTTGTGTCTGTTACGGCCTCTTTAGGATCAATTACAGCCAGTACGTTTGATTTTTTGGGTTGGACTAACAGCTGCCAATGAGTCAAATGCAGTTTAGTACATGATGAGCATAGTCACTGGTGTCTGCGGGCGGTATGTGAGGAGCCCCTCTCAGCCCCACCCTAACCTGGCACCGCTGGGCACTGCGATGTCCCGCATGTCTGGAGAAAAGAGAAACGGCGTGACCTAAGCACAAATGTCCGCCCTGTTGCAAAGTCTGGAGTGCACTGGTCCACGCCCTGTTCGATTGTTGTGTTGTCACTCAGCTGTCAATCATCACTCCAGAGCCGCTCCCCTAACCCACTCTGGAGATTTTTTTTGGCTTAGGGGCGGATTAAACCTTTGGGAGGGAGTTTAATGGCTCTTTAAAGGGCTACCACATAACTTTTTTTGTGGAGGGTCAGCTAACTGTTTGACATTATGGGGTTATTGCTGATCTTAAAAACAAGCATTCTGCCAGGTAAAGCATAAACATCTCCATGAGACGAGCAGGTACTAGACCCTCCACAAAAAAGTGCCCCTGGATTAATATGATTCAGTAATTAATACATCTTTACCCCTTAAAACAATTAAAATTATAATAATACAATGTTTTCTTCCTTTATGTCTGTCATGTCACTTATTAGTTCCTTTTTAAATCAATATTAAAGGGTCCATATTAAGCTATTTTCTGATCTGTTCTAATGTTTTCTCCTCACCGCAAACACCTGGAGTAGTGCTTTGTTTCTTTCACACATGTTTAACACACAAACCCTGCATTTTTAGGCTGGTTGAGTTCTTCTCTCAAACTGAAAAGCTTGTGTTGATCATATGGCAATACAGATAGAGCTCCATTGTGTTTTTGCAACCACTACATGACATCACAAGGAGGAACAGAGCATTTTGAACTTTGGAGATGTAGAAGTCAAATGATAAAGGGTTACTATAACATGTAAATGAAACAAACCACAGTTCCAGATATGTTTTTGGTGAGTAACAACATTATAACATGTCTTAAAAGTCCACTATACAACTTTTCTAGCAGAGTATCCACTACAGCTTGTTCCTGCTTTGTCTGGAATGTTCCATAGTATGGCATTACATTTCTCTAGCTTGCATTTACTCAATTGCAAATGTTTTACTGTTAAGAAAATACCTCGACAACCATGCGTCCTTACTGTGAGCAGGGTCTCCTCTCCGCAGATCGGACCTGTAACTTGGGCTTGTGGGGTTACCTGCTTGTGCCCATAGAGATTTTAATCAATTAATCAATCAAACTTTATTTATAGAGTGCGTTTCATACAAACATGCAACACAAAGCGCTTTACAGTGATTAAAAAAAAAAAACATAAAAAAAAAAAACATTGTGGAATATTCAGTGCACCTTTAAAGCTCACAAGAATCCATTTTTCTAACATAAGACTTTTAACACTGTTTAGGAGAAGAGGGCCACATAGCAGAGAGGAGAGAGATAAGATGGATCCATGCACTGAGTAGATCCGAATTGTTTCTAGATTTTACAGATTAAGACCTGAGGCGCCGCTGCTTTAAATGAAAACCACTCACACAGAACTCCCTATCAGCTGTGTCTATAACTAAAGCTATCATTCAGACAAGAGCCCACAGAAACCTACTGCAAAATGGGATAGTTTTGTCAATGCGATGGGAACAAAGCTGAAGGTGTATCTATTTTTCTTGTGTTAGATTATTTTTCAAAACAAAATTATGCCAAATTGGTACTGTGGTATTGTATGTAGCCTTAAAATGGTATAATGTGTTTTTTTTTTCTTTTCTTTTCAAACAAGAGAACGCACCCCACAGTCTTGACAACTCACAGCGCTTGACAACTCACAATGAGATTTTGAAGATGTTTTTGGGGAAGAGCAGAAATGTCAGGCCCCTGGATGATGAAATAAGAGGATTTTTGACTTGCATGTTAGAGACAGATACTCAATTTGTTTTTGTCATTGTTAAGATCATAACAGTACTGCTTTTTTTTTATTTTTTTTTGCTGTAAAATTCAGTAACAATTCTCTTGATTATTTCTAGCTGGTTTGTACAATTTGTCATATAAGCTTTACAGATTTTGGTAACGTGCACATCTGGCTTTCAAGTGTTTAAAGCTACACTTTGTAACTTTTCCAGTGGAAGGCCCATCACCTGCTTGTCTGTTACTGCTTCAACGTGAGTGTCCCACAATATGGCATTCAAAGTAGCATTTATTTCATTCCAGATGCTTCAATTGTTCAAAAAATACAGTATCTTAAAAAACATCCATTCTTACTGTGAGTTTGCTTGCCTCTCTACAGATCTTGGTTTAGTGGAATAACTGGTTTAAAGGACACATGTTACACTAGCAGAAAAAAATCAGTTCCACCTTGTGATGTCATGTGGGAATACAGGAGGTGCTCCACTATGTATTTTTAAAAATCCTTGTTGTGGATTTTTAAATCTGAGAAGAATAAAAACTAGAGAGAAGTTGTCTTCAATCAAAGAGTCTGGATTTATTAAAGCAATTGTGCGCACAATTACAGAGAAAATGAAAAAGAAACCTTCTGTCCCTCAGGCAAGGTCCGTCTCTCCCTAATCTGAATGATTGGCAAAACAAAAACAGGCTCTTATACAGTCGACAAACGTCATAACATCAACATGAGGTAAAACATACTACAGTATATCTAAACAACCTCCAAACAGAGACTACGGGTCTGGTTTAGATGGGCATCGAGCAGATTAACCCCAAGGATCTCACTATTCTAAATGATGAGAATAAGCAAAGCAACAGCTTGTTGTTTTAAAAACATTGGATAAAGACAGAGCAGAGTGTCCTGTCCTGAGATACCTCAGGAACAGTAGATTACACCACTGCCCGTGGCCATGAATACAGAGATACTTTAGTACTTTGAGAGTTACTAGTTCTCTAAACCCAAACAATACATTCTTTAGCTTATATAGATCACAATAGAAAACAAAGTAAAAGTTTTCCACCACAATCCTTACACCTTCTTTTTGATAATTTCAGCCTGAATTTCCAGTCTCTAAAAGGTAAAAAGTAGCTGCTAACATGAAAATTACTGCTTCATGAAATCACAAGGAGAGGAGCTCATTCTCCAACTGCCTCCTACAGCTCCGCTCAGACAGCGAGAGATAAAGTACTACATTCAGACCACACTGCATACAACTGTACAACAACTCACCTTTATGTAACAGATAATACTCCCTAGAACTGTATAACAACTCACCTTTAGCTAAGAGATAACCCTATATCCTGTCAATCATCATATCACTGCACTGTCTTCCTTTGTATGACCTCTTGTATATAGCTGAGATTTTATATTTTTTATTACTTATTTTTCTATTTTATTTTGACTTATACATACATATACTGTATATTTATATAATGATGCCTTATTTGGCACCTGTCTCTTGCTATCTTTTTTGCTATTTATTTATTATCATTTAGATTTTTTAGTCCTCCTTATTATATTGTATTGTGATGAGTGAGCTGCTGTGTCCAAATAATTTCACTTGTGGGTCAATAAAGTTTGTCTAAGTCTAATTTTAAGGACAAACGGAGCATTTTGAGCTTTGGAAATTTAGCCAGACTCATAATGGACACATTTTTATACAGCGCTTTTCCACTTTCAAGGCGCTTTACAACAAGAAACCACTCACCCATTCACAAGCACATGCTCATACACCAATGTAGGCACACACTGGGGTGAAGTGGGTTAAGTGTCTTGCCCAAGGACACAACAACAGCATCTTTGGGAGCTGTAATCATGCCGCCGGCCTCTGGATCAGTGGACAAATGAGTGAATGAAACAAAACAACTCCAGATATGTTTTTGAGGGGGTAACAAGGTTTTAACATGGCTAAAAGCTCACAGGAGGCAATTTTGACAGCTTTCTAGGCAGAACAGTAACTTCACCATAGAGACTAACAAGCCGACCCTTTACGAGAAAAGTTACGCAGTGCAACTTTAAGCAATTTCCCCTCATATCCTCAGAAAGCAATGTAGTTTCCCCCACTGTAGCTCAGAGTTAGACACATGGGTCTTTATGAGGCCTGCTGCTTTATTGACTGTGTGATTATCGAGATTAGGCTCAGCTACATTTGGCTTAAGAATGAATGAGGTGCCATTTGAGCAGCCATTATGTGCGACAGGTAGTACGTCTCTGTGGGGCGGTGCGGATGTTTTTCACTCCACCTCAAAATCATTAGCAGACAGAAAAACCATCATGGTCCATGCGTCATAGTGACATTTAAAAGAGTTTCAGTCAATTCTGAGTCCTTCTGCCTTTTTAGCCTAGGGAAAACATTATTGTTTCAGATTGTTTTTTTTTTACTCAACCTTTATTTTACCACAAAGTCCCTTGGGATAAAATCTTTTCGATGGAGACCTGCCAAGAGGCACTTCAGCAAGCACAGTAAAAAAGAGTAATGAAGGGAAAAAGTCAAAAGTGTAAAACAATCTAAAATATCCAGCAAGGGAATAGCATCTGAATCCTAGACGATATATAGAAATGGACGATATACCTAACCAGCTAGAAACCATGGCTCCAGTTCGCTTTACATTGGGAAACTGTCACTCCTCTCTCTGCAGCTGCTGCAGTGAGCCTTGTCATTTTGGTCTTAAAATGTTCGGATTTCCCCACTCTATATGATTCTGGTGTTTTTATTTTGCTTTTTTGTCCATAATCCTATTCCTAATATGGAACTCCAAATTCATTCCTACAACTGCTAGTCTCGTGAGCTTCATTTGACTGGAGCTCAACAGTGAAACTCCTCTTATTCCTCTTTATACAGTCTATAATCTATACATTTCGAGAAATATTATACATTTGTATCGCTAATGGTTTTAAACATGCTCTTTAGTATGCCGGTACCCTTGCTTTGTCATTTCATGTTTAAATAATGTCTATCTTCAGAAAATAGACACACATCCAACCCCAAAAACATGCACCGTCATTGTGAAGATGTGTGCATGAGTGATGGCGGTCGGAGGGACCGATGGCCCCGGTTGGCTTGGCAGCCACGCTGCCGTCAGTGTCAGCCCCAGGGGAGCTGTGGCTACAACAGTAGCTTACCACCGCCGGGTATGAAGTGAATGAGGAATGCGCTGTTAATAATGCTCTGTAAAGCGTCTTTGGGGACATGTGTCTGTGAAAAGTGCTATATAAGTAAAAGTTACCTCACCTTACCTTACTTTACATCCTTATATACACCTTCTGTACTGGGAACTGGGGTTATGGTGCAATGTGGAAGTGGAAGGATTTACTGCTGAATAAACTAGAGTTTGCAACCTTTTCCAAAATGCTATCAGTCAGAAGCAGAAGTTGTAATTAACGCAATTAGATGCCAGAAATGCTTAGAATTAATCTGGTAATGATTTATGGACTTATAAGACCAGTGAAGTAACAAATCACAGCTGAAAACTTCCTATTTGAGTGCTCAGAGGGACGGGGCTTACTAAAAAGCATTCCTCAAACAAGCATGAATGAAGCAAAATACAACTCCAGGTATGTTTTTGATGAGGGAACATAGTTATGACATGATTAAAAGCTTAAAAAGTTGTTTTTTTTCCCTTTAAATGTGTTCCGGAGAATCAGTTCCAGTAGCTGCAGAGAGTTTTGAATATTTATATTGCTTTAATAAGTTGATGATGTAACCTTGGACCATTTATCTTGTTGCTTTAATGTAATGAAGGGCCAATTCCACTCAAAGATCTGCATTCCTCATACTGAGCTAAGCAATCTTTTAGAAGGAAAAACTGTCATCTTGCAGGGTCAGAGGTGACAGGTGGGCGCTAGGCAAGTTCAAACTCTTAATAGCTCTACTGCCGCTCTCCAAATTACATAAACCTCCTCTTTTGCATTTTATCCTGTGTAGATACAGTGTGTTTTTCTTAGGCTGCCTTCCAAATATAGAACATGTTATAATGCAATGACACTTTGCAGTGATATAAGGCATGAAGAAGCTCTACATGTATGTGTATGGTGGAATGTTCCTCTGTTACCATGGGGACACAATGCGCACACTAGTAAACACAGTCAAATAAGTTTTAAGATAGTTTGAAAACTCGCACAAAAAAATGTTTATTTGATTTTTAATAAAAAGGGGAGACTGACGAACTGAAAAACTATTGGTTAATGTTTGACTGCAATGCTATTTGAGACTTGTTTAACAGCACAAATCAGCTCACCAGTTGTAGTTCCAACTAAATCCATTCTTCGTGGTCAGACTGTGTTAAAATAAAGCTCAGATTAAAGTCCAACAAAGCACAGCAGAGCCTACAATTAGCGTCACACCCCCAGGGAAGGTTGAGGACATCAGTTGCAAAGTTTCATCTCATCTAGATTTTCCTTGTGTCTCCGTCTGGACACTTTTGCAGATTCAGGTTTGTTGTTGGATCTCCCACTGAGATCAAACCACTTTAGCATGCACCGTCTGCGCTCTGTCATGACCTCTGACCCCACTCTAACCCCACACTCTCTCAGCTTCTGTCATGTGGAACTCTTCTTGTTTTTCTCTGTTTGTTTTTCTTTTTGCAGTAGTAATTAGTCTGGATTCAAGTGCCGATAATGATTTAGTCTGTTTATGCTATGCTATTGATTGTTTATAAGTTTATTTGTATAGCACAAAGTCATTTAAAGTGCTTTACAGAATAAGAAATATATTAAAATCACAATACAAACAAATCAAAACATAAATAATCATAAAAAGAGAAAAAGACATTAAATGAGGGAATGAGAAAGAAGAGTGCAGAATGAAAACCTTTCAGTCATAGGCAGCTAAACAGAACCGTTTTGAGTAGGGATTTAAAGAGAGTCAAAGTCAAGGCCTGGCTCACATCTCCAGGAAGACTGTGTTCCAGGTTTTAGCTGCATAAAACTGAAATGCTGATTCCCTGCGTTTAGTCATAACTACAGTCATATACACTTATTGTACAGACGTGCTGTGGATTTTAAGTGTATTGCTAAGTTAATTATCTTGATTTTGATCTTGATTTTGAAGTTCATAATAATAATAATAATAAATCTTTATTTATAAAGCACTTTTAAAAACAAGGTTTACAAAGTGCTGTACAAGTAGCAATGAACAATACAAAACATAAAATAGCACATAAAACAAAGAAACCTGTCAATGATCCATTAATATTCTAATAAATAAATAAATAAAAGCGATAAAATGAAAATAAATAGGGAACAAAAAGAACTAAAACCAGTTAAAGGAAGGCCAACCGATAAAAATGGGTTTTAAGAAGTGATTTAAAAAGTGATCCTGATGGTGCAGCCTTATCTCCTCAGGCAGGTCGTTCCAAAGCCGAGGCCTGGACTGAAAAGGCTCGATTGCCCTTTGTCCGGAGCCTGGACTTCGGAACAGCGAACAGGGACCTGCCTGAGGATCTAAGGCTGCGGGAGGCCTCGTATGGAGTTAAAAGTTCTGAGATATAACTTGGTGCAAGACCTAAACGAGCTTCAAAAGTGATCAGTAAAATCTTAAAATCAATTCTAAAACACACAGGCAGCCAGTGAAGGGAAGCTAAAACAGGGGTAATGTGTTGATGTCTGTTCAAACTGGTGAGGAGCCGAGCTGCTGCGTTCTGAACCAGCTGGAGGCGGGAGATGGATTTAGAGTCGAGGCCGGAGAGGAGGGAGTTGCAATAGTCTAGACGTGAGAAGATGAGTGCATGGATGACTTTTTTGAGATCGGGACGGGAGAGGATAGTTTTGATTTTGCTAATTGTGTGGAGGTGGAGGAAACATGATTGGGTGACTTTTTTGATATGAAGGTGGAAGGTGAGAGTCAAAAATGACGCTGAGGTTTCTGGCAGCGGGGGTGATGTTGGGAGCAAGAGGGCCGAGACTATTGCTGATATGGGAGGTGGATTGGGGGGGATTGATTAGAATAATTTCAGATTTGGAGCTGTTGAGTTGTAGGAAGTTCTGTGCCATCCAGCTGTTCACGTCACTGAAGCAGTTTAACACATGATCTCCTACTGTGTGTTGCAACACTGTAATTTCCCATTTGTGGGACAATTAAAGGTTTATCCTATCTTACAGAAATCAGAATCAACTTGAATAATTTTTTTTTAACAATGCTGTCATGTTTTATTATTAGACAAAACAACTTTTATGAAAGAGCTAAAAATGCTGGCCCACTACTGATGATTATACTACAGTGTCAGAATTCATGAGTGATGCTAACTCTTCCTATAGTGTACGTATTAAAATCTCTATTAAAGTACTATTTTAGCTTGAATGTAGTTCATTGATCATGATCCCATCTCTGTTGTCCTTCCATATGCAACTGTTTTATAACTTTGACTGTTAACTAACTAAAATAATAAAATACTATAATATTATAGTGAAGTACTGTGATAGAACTTGTATATAGAAATGCAATAGATATACAGATCCATCCGTGCATTTTTTTTCCACTTATCTGCAGCCGGGTCATAGAGGCAGCATTCTAAGCTGAGTGTCCCAGACTTCCCTCACCCAAACACTTCCTCAGCTCCACCGGCGGGACCCCAAGGCATTCCCAGGCCAGCCAAGAGACGTATATACATAGTTCTTCCGACTCTCCAACATGTCTGGGGTGTTCCCTGAGTCGTCTTCTCCGAGCTCCTCTCATGTGACTAAGCTCCTGACCTTATCTCTAAGGGCGTGCAGCCATCCTGCAGAGGAAAACTCATTTCGACTTCTTGTATCTGCATTCTTGTCCTTTCGGTCATTACCCAGAGCTCATGACCATAGGTGAGAGTAGGAATGTAGACTGACATGTAAATCAAGACCTTTGCCTTTTGACTCAGCTTCTTCTTCACCACAACACTAATGGATATCCACAATATGAATGTGCAACACTCTCAGTTTATTATCTGCAAAGACCACTGGGGAATGACATGAACTGTGCAGTCTGTTTGCTGTTTTGCTCACCTTTGTCTATAAGGTCCATTGAGACGTCTATAAATAAAATGAATTGAACCATAACCCCAACACATATTCCCATGTCTCCTACGTCCAATAACGTACATCTGGGTGTGTTATAGGTCATACAATCTGTAACCTGTATTATCAGTATAAATGAAGTTTGTGATCTTAACAAATGTGTGAATGGAGAAATATGGACAGGAAGCATGAAACAAAAGCTTGAGATCTGTTGAGTCCCCACACTCCTCGTCGTAATTGAACCATGACAGAAAAAAGCAGTGGACTCAGACGTATGGGGCTGAAGCCAAATAGAAAAGTGGACAGGTTAATTACTGGTTCCTCTATAAAGTGTCTGTTGGAGCAGATATATCCAATTACTGCTCACAAAAGACAGATAAATCAACAAAGGTGTAACAATAGCGGAGTACAAAGGTTAGGGTGGATGTAGTTAACTTCATTGTACTCTTTTGCATTAATAGATAGTGTGGATAGGTTTTAATAAGTCTGCTTTGGTAAAGAGATTAAATTATGAAGCGAAACCACTATGAATTTTAAATGGAAATATGCCTTTTCGATGAGCTAATAATGGTACTTTAAATCTTATTCTTTATCTATAATCATGAATTTGTAACTTGCTTTGGTTCAGGAAGTATTCAGGCCCTCTTTAAGAGGCTTAGCTGCATACTAAATCTCATTAATTATAATTATTTTTATCCCTGAATTAATTCACTGACAGTAGAAAATAAAAAGTGGAAAAATATGAAAAAATTCAAGCTACAATTTCATATATAACAAAATACACCCAATGTAATTTGCCTTAGAAAACCATATAACAAGCTGTCAAAACTTTCACACCAAGTACCACAAGAGAAAAGATTTGGCTTTCAGACCATCGGATCTAAATCAAGTCTATAATTGAGCTAAACCAACTCCACAATAGTTCTAAACAATAAAATATCTAAAGGAAGATAAAAGTGGATAAAATGAACATTAAATTGTGCAAACCCACTAACTGAAGGGCCATCCGAGTACCGACTGAAGGGCCTCTGTTTCCACAATTTGAGAAACATTGTAGTAAAATCCTCCACTTCCTTCTCATGGTGGCTGTGATGGTCCTCATGTGGTACATTTAACTGATTTGGGAGCTACTTTCCTTTCATGAGACCCTTTACGTCATTATTATCAGTTACTTGAACTAATTGTAACCCTTTTAGATGTGGTTGAAAACATGTCTGAACTGAAAACAACACAGAGACACTCAATGATTTAGAATACTGATTAAAAGCCTGTACTAAATCATGAATATTAATTTTATTAATTAGCCTATTATTTTCTTAACCCCATGAGGGCCTTAATCGGTTCATAATGCAAGACAAACGCTGATTTTATAACTTTGGCCCCTGCTCCAATTGAGTGTGAGAGCCCCGCCTTATATATAATAGTGGTTTTCCATGTGTTGTGCAGAGCTCATGGATCACACTTCTATGAATAGGATATGGACTGACAAACAGGAGAAGTGCCAGGCTGGAGCTGCTTGTGCTGACTAAATGTGTGTGAAAAAAACAATGGAGGAGGCAGGGCTGTGGGGATTCCATAAGAGAGAGAGAAAGAGAGATGAATGGAAGAGAAAAGAGAGGGAAAGAGACAGAAAGAAAGGTAGAGAGGGAGCAGAGAGAGACAGAAGGTGTTCTCAATGGACTTACCTGGTAGAATATTGAATAAATAAATGAGAGCGACAGAAAGAGATATAAAGAGGGATGTGAGAGATAGAAGTAACATGAGGAAGGAATGGAAGAGGAAAGACAGATAGAGAGAAGGAGGTGGAGAGAGGAGGGATAGAGAGAAAAAGAAAAGATGAGACAGAAGCAGAAAAAGAGGGAGGCAGAGACAAACTACAGAGAGAGGGAGGCAAATAGAGAGAAAGGGCAGATAGAGAGAGATCAAAGAGGAAGAGGAGGAGAAAGAGATATAAATAGAGGCAGAGAGACAGATAGAATGAGTGAAAAAAGAGTGAGAAAAAGGGGATGGGACACACAAACAGGGAGGGAGGGAGAGAGGGGGTTAGAGGAAGAAACAGCGAAGGAGAGAGAGGCAAAGACAGATACAGAGAAAGGGGGAGAGTAGAGAGGGTGATGGTAGGGGAAGAAAGAATGGGAGAGGGAGAGAGGAGAGACGGAGAGAAAGAGATAGAGAAAAGGAAGAGAGAGACATAAGCAGATTGAGAAAGGGAAAAGAATAGAGGCAGGAGAGACAGAGAAAGAGGGAGAGATAATAACAGAGAGAGAGAGAAAGGGAAGAGAAGAAAAAGAGGGAAGAGAATGTGGAGACTGTGGTGAGAAGTGTGGGGAATTCTGTGCTCTCGTCTAAACCATTGTGGCGTTTCATTATTAACTATCAGTGCATGGGCTCATTACATGTCACTGCCTTCTGCCATTTAAACATGTCCTCTCCACTAAATCACTGCACGAGAGGAGCCATTTATCCACACTACTGTCAGGGCCGGGTTAGGATCACTGGGAGATCGATGCAGGTGAATGTGAGAATGTGTTTAGATTCGTCTGTACTGGTGTGAGTTCAACATAACACAACAGACTCGTGTATTAGAGTGCAGTGTACCAGTGTCATAAGCCAAATGTCTGTATGCCTCTCACCATGTCATCAATATTCCCTGGGGTGTGAAGCTAACTGGAAGCACCGGTCTGTTAGAAGATCTATCACTCAAGTTAGATGTAATCTGAGCTTTATTTTAACACAGTTACTAGAAAGAGCTGATATGGTTGGAACTACAGCAGGGGAGATGATTCGTGCGCTTGTATCACAGCCTCCAGAAAATACATTGTTTAAATCCTTTTTGTACTTTTTCTAGACTACATTAAAATATTTTTGGCAGTGTTTTTTGCTAAAGTGTGCACTGTATCACCATGGTAACTGTTGAACTTTCAGCCATTAGAGATACATGTGCACCCCAGTGTGACGTCACCACAAGATGCGGGTCCCTGAGTGCTTCCACAGGGGCAGGTTGGCCCAGCACCATTTAAACTCCACGTTATATTTTATTGTTTAAAAACATTCAAAAACATATAAGTTTCACTTTCATTTTTGATGCTCCGAGTCAAAAGTCACTCCCCCCTCATAGCACTATCACAATACAATCTTTGTGTATGTTGCTAATGAAAATACTGCACATTGCATTAGGTTTGTCAAGTTGCTGTACACAAATGTTGCAGCTAACTGTAAGTAGGGTTTGAAAAGGGCCCAGAGAGATCACAAAAATACTCAAACTTGCCTGAATGAAATCCAAACCCATGGGCATGGTTTTGGAGAAGGAACTATTTTAACATAATAGAAAAAAACAACTTGTTTGGACAAGAAAAAGGTTGTTCCAGAGGTATCACCCGCATGACTTCCTGGAAATTAAAAGTGAAACCATACTGTATTATATACAGTATACAGAGATGCAGGGTCTCACAATAAGTAGGTGTGCTTTTTCCTTTGTAATAATAAAAAAAATACTTTTATTTTTGGGCTAAAAAGTTGGGGCATTAGCATTAGTCATTTTGAGTTTGTGTAATGTTTTGGCAGCTAATAATAATAATAATGCATTTTATTTATTAGGAGCCTTTCTGGACACTCAAGGTCGCCTTACAACAACATAAACAAATTAAATACGATTAAAACATACAGTTAAAAGCCTACAGTTAAAGTGGGACAGTATTTAATTGCTTGATTGTATTTAGTATTGTATTTTATTAGTATTGAAGACAGCTGAAGACAAGACAATACACTGGGAATGTCAACTACATACAAACTATATAGTGTTAAATGTTCATTTAAATTTGCATCTTCCATCCATCCATCTTCTTCCGCTTATCTGGGGCCGGGTCGTGGGGGCAGCAGTCTAAGCAGGGGCTCCCAAGCTTCCTGCTCCCCAGCCACTTCCACCAGCTCCTCCGGACGGACCCCAAGGCGTTCCCAGAGACATAGTCCCTCCAGCGTGTCCTGGGTCTTCCCCGGGGCCTCCTACCGGTGGGACATGCCCAGAACATCTCCCGAGGGAGGCGTCCAGGAGGCATCCGGACCAGATGGCCGAGCCACCTCAACTGGCTCCTCTTGACGTGGAGGAGCAGCGACTCTACTCCGAGCTCCTCCCGTGTGACCGAGCTACTCACCCTATCTCTAAGGGAGCGCCCGGCCACTCTGCGAAGGAAACTAATTTTGGCTGCTTGTATCTGCTATCTCGTTCTTTCGGTCATTACCCAGAGCTCATGACCATAGGTGAGGGTAGGAACGTAGATTGAGGTAAATCGAGAGCTTCGCCTTTCGGCTCAGCTCCCTCTTCACCCCAACAGTCCGATACAGCGACCGCATCACTGCCGACGCCGCACCGATCCGCCTGTCAATCTTACGCTCCATCCTCCCCTCACTCGTGAACAAGACCCTGAGATACTTGAACTCCTCCACTTGAGGCAGAGACTCCCCACCCACCCGGAGAGGGCAATCCACCTTTTTCCGGTTGAGAACCATGGCCTGACCTGGATTTGAAACAGCTGATTCTCATCCCAGCCGCTTCACACTCGGCTGCAAACCGCCCCAGTGCACGCTGCAGGTCCTGGTTTGATGAAGCCAACAGGACAACATCATCCGCAAAAAGCAGCGATGAGATCCTCTGGTCCCTGAACTGGACCCCCTCTGGCCCCTGGCTGCGCCTAGAAATTCTGTCCATGAATATAATGAACAGAACCAGTGACAAAGGAGAGCCCGGGCGGAGTCCAACCTGCACCGGGAACAGGTCTGACTTACTGCCGGCAATGCGAACACAGCTCCTGCTCTGGCCATACAGGGACCGGACAGCCCTTAGCAAAGGGCCCCGGACCCCATACTCCCGGAGCACCCCCCACAGGGCACCATGAGGGACACAGTCGAATGCCTTCTCCAGGTCCACAAAACACATGTGGACTGGTTGGGCAAACGCCGACGGAGGGTGTAGAGCTGGTCAAGTGCCTCATGTTGGCTCGTGGTCTCTCCTGAATCCAAGGTTTGACTATCGGTCGGACTCTCCTCCCCAGTACCCTGGCATAGACTTTACTGGGAAGGCTGAGGAGTGTGATTCCCCTGTAGTTGGAACACACCCTCCGGTCCCCCTTCTTATACAGAGGGACCACCACCCCGGTCTGCCAGTCCAGAGGTACTGTTCCCGACCGCCACGCGATGTTGCAGAGGCGTGTCAGCCAAGACAGCCCCACAACACCCAGAGACTTAAGGTACTCAGGACGGATCTCATCTACCCCAGGAGCCTTGCCACCGAGGAGCTTTCCAACCACCTCAGTGACCAGCCAGGGTGATGGACAAGTCCGCCTCTGGGTCTCCAGCCTCGGCCTCCTCTTCAGAGGACGTGACGGTGGGATTGAGGAGATCCCCAAAGTATTCCTTCCACCGCCCGACAACATCCCCAGTCGAGGTCAGCAGCTTTCCCCCCGCACAAAAATTTGCATCTTGATTTGGGTATTTCTTCTTCTTCCTCCACATTTACATTTTGTCTGCACTTTCTTATCGTGCATCATCCATCCTCCATGTTTGCAAAACTATGAGTTTTTGGTAGTTACTTTTCCCACTCTTCTGCTCACTGTGCATAGATCTGATTAGTTCACTCCAGTCTGCTGACTACGCACCTCATTTCCCCTCACTTAAACACTGTTCCACTTTCTGCCTGTCATTTTGTTGACTATAAATTTGCCATCTAATTTCATATCAGCTATACGTCATACTTGACCTTTTAAAACTGTTCATAATGCCATTGCGGATTTTACCAGTGTTGCATCAAATCACAACATAATATTGTAATGCTTTTCCAATTTGCGTAAACAAATATAAACCACTTTTTTTCCTTCAAATTGATCAATAAAAAATTTAGATCCAATTTACCTTTAATAAAAAATAAATAAATAACAACAAAAAAATAAATAACAAAAAAATAATTAACAGTGGCTTTCGATTTGCAGTGGTCCAAAGTTATTTCTCAGACCTTTTGAATAGCATCCATAATTATTCACTGCATTGAGTTTTTTGTTATGTTTATTTATTTATTTGAAAAGGGGATAGGACATATTAATGGACATATGTCAGGTAAATATGTCAGATTCTAGCTACAGGGTCATTTTCATTTATTTTCCCTGCAGATTGATGATATCATTAATATCACTTTTACACATAACACAAAAACATCACAAAAATGGAACTTCACATTAGGATCACACAAAACAAAAGCAACTAGCATCCTAACATGCATGCAGTTATTGGAGAGTAAAATGCTTTACAATTAAATGCAGGCGGTATAAAGCAGACTTATTCTGAGCCTAAAAGCTATTTAATACATCTGTGCTGTGGCGAGACAATTTTTGCCCAAAACAGAAAAAATCTGGCCCTTTAACACACAAAGTAATCCAGTTTCTTCCTCCAAACACCACACTCTGCCCCAAACCACACTTTCACTGACAGAGGATCTCTTGATTTAAAATCTGTCTTGAAACTCACTGAAGATTAGAAATGACTGAATGAGCAAAGCACAGATCCAGCTTTTTCAGGTCCTGTACCAATTTTGACTCTACAGCTTTAAGTGTCTGCTGATACCTGATACCAGTGCAGAGACTGAAAATACTATTTATTTCCTCCAACTAAAAATAAAATAAAACAAATCTGAACCAGATGTCTTATAGAGCTGTTATTGATCCTTTAAGTAATTACAGAACAGCTTTGTGTAAATAAAAGATTTAAACATTATGCGATTTTCTGGGCCAACTAGGACCAGTAAACACTCTTGTTACATCAATTTATACGTCAAACCAGGATATCGAATGAACCGATGATATTTGGAAGTCGATATCCAATCCAGCAAATTTCACTGGATCGGTGAAAATATCCCTTACCAGTATCAAAACAGTGCATCTCTACAGTGAGTCTTGAATTTGATTAAGTACCCAGCCCTAGCATGGCGTATATTGCCCCTTAAAGAGCTGAGTGGAAGGGAAAACTGCAGCTTTTAAGTCACTCCTACCTCTTCACACTTAACGTCATACTTCTATTCTTAAACCAGCCTCCTTTCTCAGGTATTCCCCATTAGCTCTCTCTATATATATATCTGTGAAGAGGGAGACATGAAGGGAGTGTGCTTGTGGCACTTTCCTGGTGTGAATCTAAAAATACCTTGTGCATGTCCTGATGGAGGTGGCTTCATTCATTTGACTGGTGCGTGGTTGTGTCCCGTAGGAGCCAGTGTAGTTCTGTCAGACCACACTTTATCAAATGGTCCGCAGGGTTTTCTGGAAGTGTTTGCAGTGCAGAAAGAAATGTGGTATTTTTAAACAATGCAAAAAGGATCAGAAAATAGGACACAGAAAGTTTAGTAGTCATTTTGCTACTCAAGACAATAACAAGAAACAAAGTAGAAAAGTTAAGATCTACAACTTCTAATAGGTGGATCCAGGGGTTAATTTGAAAACCCATATTACTGGAGCACTTGTAGACTGGGGGGATTAAACATTATTACAATTTCTCAGATAGTTGCCAGAACCTCCTAAAGCTTTAAAACCTTTTATGAGCGAAACGGGAGTGTCAGCAAAGGGGGATCGAATTAAATTACACTCTTTTCAAATCTACAGTGTATGTGATCATGTTTTCTTGCCAAAAGCAAACCTGGAGTTGTGTTTTGTTTCATTCACTCATGTTTAGCACACAAACCCTGCATATTTAGTTTCCCTTAAACAAAAAACTGTTCCACTTTTTGATGCCATGTGGTAATACAGGAAGTGCTCCATTATGTTTAAACACGCCATCATTATTTATATTTACAATGTTCTTTCTGTAATACTGAAAGCATTTTCACAGAGAACGGGATCACCTCTCCACAGATCTGAAATGTAACTTTGGTGTCAGATAGATAAGTTTAATGCCTTTTCATTTGTAACATGTCCATAGAAAAATTACACATTGTACCTTTAAATAATACATAAACACACATTTAATCTAACGTAAACCATTCAGAACCATGCCAAATTCTCAGAGGACTATTTGCTTTCTTTCTATCCGCAGATACTTTTATTTGCAGCTGTCGCCAATTACTTTTATACAATATCTCGAGTGCCACTTCTCCCGTCCCTGTGTGGCATTTTCTGAAAAGACAAAAACAGTCTGTCAAAATAAAGTAACGTCCTGATGGAGTTTTTATTGTTTTCACAGGAGTTATTTTTATTGCAATGGGACTGTTAGTTTAGTTATCTGTGCTTGTTGCCATTAAGATCCCCCAGGGTGACAACAAGTGCTCCTGGTGAGGAATGTGATATCTAAAGCTTATTACATTGGAAAGCTTTGTTATATGTGGAGCTGAAAACGGAGACACATGGAGGAAAAGGGAATGAAATTAGCAGAATCAAATTGAACCAAAACAGCCTGCAGCTCAAAACATAAACAATTCATTAGACACTTTTCAAGCTAATGTTGCGCGACAATGAGGAGGGTTCAGGCGTCTTAGTAACTTATCTTGTCAGTTGCCTATTGTTGCTTTGCCTATATGTTCCACAGTATGGCTTTAAACTTATATCCATGGAGAAGAACAGGTGAAACTTCTAGGCAATGGTTTAACGTGACAAAGTTAAGTATCTACATTTTAAAGTGGATACGTTTTACTTTTAGGCCCAGGGGTTTATTTTTAACACATTCATAGTTTGCGCAAACACAAATATACAAAAAATAAAAATAGATAGGAAATACATATTGGTTCAATTGCTTTTGTTGAACGAAATTGGCATCAAAATCACTACAGTTGAAGCTTTATTAGATCTCAAAACCTGTGTGAAATACTTTTACTTCTTACTCTTTAAGTATATTTTTAAATGGGTGCTTTAACGCTGTTACTTAAGTAGATTTTTCATGTGTTGCTCCAGTATCAGTACTTTTACTTAACATTTAATACAGAAAGAATGGTTGTTTAAAGGTCATTTTCAAACATAAAGACATACTGTATGATTGTGTAGATAAGTTTAATGCTATACTGTGGAACAATCCAATCAAAGCATTAACTTCTTCATTGGGATGTGGCAGAATCCAATCAGAAAACATACAGATCACCAATATACTGAGTTCAGTGACTTGACAATTATGAAATGTTCATGGTGTTTTCTATAGTAAAACTGTATTTTATCATTAAACAAAAATGAGAAAACAAATATGATGTAACCAAATTGTAATTTAAACCTTTGAAGTTGGTAAAATGATAACTTCCAACAATACAACAATATGAACACACTTGTCTTTGAACCACTCCATGTCCAAACATTTGAAACATTTCCTATATGCACAGATGGTCAGACATACTTTTTACTGCATTGTTATTGAAATCTACCTTGATCAAGCAAATTTAGTGTGTCCTTTTGAGGGTCTAAGCATGAACAAAGGTCTGGAGGGTAATTTAAACCTTTTGTAAATGCACATATTTGAATTACTCACTGTTTTGACCACCAGTCTATGACCCTCGATTGGCCCTCACACTGGTCTGTGTTTTAATATGTGGCCCTTGGTGAAAAAAGTTTGGACAACCCTGCACTAGGCAATATTAAGTTATCATTCTGTTAAATAGGCCTAGATTTGAGATAACTTCACATGTTTATTCAATCTGCTCCTTAGTGAATATGTTGTTTTCTTATTAAGCTCCGTTCACAGTTATTGCGTGGCGTAGATGAAAGTGATTTTGACACCCTGCTGGTTTGTTGTGGATGTGTTTTTGTCATCACATATTTGTTTTGACTAAACAAAATTACCATATTTCACTTTCTTTCTTGTCCATTGCCTTTGCTTTGACAGATCTACAACCACAGAGATGAAAACCAGGCTGATCTATTCTCCTTTATCGTACAATCCCGTCCTCTTGTCATTTCAGTGAAATTTCAAGTGCCTCATGTTGGCTTAAACCTGGTTGTTTCTATGGATATGCCATTGCTCCACCTGTAATGCTCCACAGTATGACAATAAACAGCTTTACCTTGCATTTAATAAATTACAGGTGGTTTTATAGTTCAAAAATACCTATAAAACATGCATTCTGACTGTGAGGGGAGTTGCTTCTCCACAGATCTGACCTGTAACTTGGTCTGGTTTAGTCTAAATGAAAATAGAAAGGTTTAATACCATACTGTGAAACATTCCAGAGAACATCTCAACAATAACAAGAAAAAACTTTGACGTACCCTCCACTAGATAAGTTCCCTGTTAAATAAGATGTGTTCAATGGACTTCATGGTTTGTGATAGCAGTGTACAGTAGATATTTAGTAGTAACTTTTTTATATCTACCCTAGCAAGTCTTTTTTTTTATTAATGGAATAGTTCAAAGACACTGATGACAAATTTTACAAGGCTTAAAGTGAGCGTTTTGCAGATTTTTATAATTTTCTACCCACTTTCTGTCACCCGTAGAGAGCATGTCTCAGATCAAGATCAAAACATGCAATTAGCTTCTCCTCAAGTTCGTACATGTTTGATTAGGCCCAATTTGTTGTGATGTCTCTTCAGTAGTTATTAAACTAGTAACCCAACAGCAACTATGAACCTAGAAAACAGCAGTCAGATAATTACAGCGTGCATCCCCTGTGTCTTGGTCAAGCTTATCCATTTATTTCTATTTCTCAGTATCATTTCATTCTGATACACATGAATTTATCAATGTCCTTTGGAGTGATTATAAAATGAGCCTCTCGTGTGAATTCTGGCGGTTCTGAGCTTTTATGTGAGGCATGATCTGACAATGGGAATAACTTTATATGCAGATTGTGTGTGCATTCTGCGTCTTTATGATTGAACTTGAATGTGTTTGTTGACTGCTGTGCTCCATATTAATGTTGTCAAATACTAAAATTTAAAACTCATTTCAACTAAGTAATGGACCCTGTAGCTATTCTGATACCATCAACAGAAACTTTCCGGGCCCGGGGCGAAAAGACTCACATGGGCCCCCTTCTAATATTAATTAATAGGCAGAGATTCCAATTCTGGGCCCCATAAGACCCAGAGCAGACCCCTTTATTCCCCCATGTCCACTTCCCTGCTTTTAAGTATCAGTACCTGCTCAAATAAATATACAGTTTCGATACTAGATCAATTAGTAACAGATTTTTGGGTTAGTCCATATGAACAGTACCTGAATAGACTGAGTGGACTCCAAAAAGAGATCTCTCATAGAATAAAATGTTTTTGTAAATGAAAAAATAAGTCTTTGGGGATGATATGGTCCCCCAGTCAGCTTGATGCAGTCTAATAAAGACATATGTGATGCTGTGGCAGTAGTGGTCTACAGCGGCTGGTTCTGTGCTCTAAATGAACACGGGCAGTGAGGTGAGGAGCCAGTGAAGTGAGGAGGCATTAGTCCACTCTGCTCCTGAACTCAATCATGTGTGGAGAGTCCGGCCCCATGGTCTGTCAGGCTGCGGATCTCTGCTCTGTCCTGTGCCCTGCATAGTGATTCAGTCTCTTATCTCCCTGTCAGTGTTCCACCAGCTTCATGTTATTATATCGACTCAGTAATGTAATCTTAATTGCAAATCACAAAAACCCATACTTATCCACAGCAATAAAATATGCATATGTATTATAGGACCTATATTACACAAAATGGAATCTTGTGAGTTTTAAGCCATGTGATAATGTTTTCTCATCAAAAACAAAGCTGTTTTGTTTCATTCACATGTGTTTGAGTAACCATAGATTATTGGGCTGTCTACATCTCCAAAGCTCCAACAGCTCTATTCCACCTTGTGACGCCATTAAGTCAGGGGTGCCCAAACTTTTTTCATCGAGGGCCACATATTAAAACACAGACCAGCATGAGGGCTGATTGAGGGTCATAGAATTGTGGTCTAAACAGCAACTAATTCCAATCTGTGCATTTATAACAGGTTTAAATGGCTCACTAGACCTTTGTTCATGCTTAGACCTTCAAAAGGACACACTAAATTTGCTTGATCAAGGTAGATTTCAAAAATATGTGGGAAGAAATACTACTTGCAGTAGTAAGGACCAATTCACCTGGAAGCCTGAGGGTCAAAGCAATTCTGGTCTGAGGGCCACATTTGGCCCCCCGAGTCCCTAGTTTTTGACTGTAATGTTTTCGGAAAGAGACTTGTTTATTAACACAAATCAGCTCAATCAACAATTAACCTGTTGTAGCTCCAACTATGTCACTTCTTTATGGCCAGATTGTGTTAAAACAATGTTTAGATTGAAGTCTTAACAAAGTATCAGACAGAGCAGTGCCAACAGTTAGCATCACACCCCAGAGATTATCGATGACATCAGCTGTATCACTTGGTTTGTTCTTCATGTTTCTCCGTTTTGTGCACTGTTTAAATGTGCAATGGTAGATCTCAAATTTGCCAAAAGTCACTGATTTACGGTTGTATATTTCTTTTGAGGTTTTTCCGCACAAGCTATGACAGTATTTCTTTTGTCTCATCCATTTCCCACTGGTCTGTGATTGTTTGGCAGTTTCTCTCATGGGTCAGACCTTTGCAGAGTGAACAGTGGTTCCGGACATGTTTGAGCGGAGTTCTGCTGTCTGCTATAGTGAGAGACAGAGAGGAAAAGTGACATTTAGAGCACTCCCCAAACCCCACGGCCTCCACAGAACACAGTATGAATATGCAGAATGTCCCAGGGCAAGATTTGACAAAAGGTTGACTTATTTTTTTTATTCCAGGCTGAAAATGTTTACTGGCTTCATTTACCAACAAGAGTCATTTTGTTACCTCTATGCTTTTGAGTATAATTTGTAGTAGTATTTCCCTAATTGTATTTTGAAATCTTCCAAATCCATGTTGAGAAGCAGGTGACCCTACCACAGATCTGTGGAGAGGCGAGCCTGCTCACATGTTTTTAAGGTATTTGCTAATCAATAAATAAAAACTGGATAAGCAAAAGTATAAGTTTATAGACCTATGACCTTCACGCCATGTTGTAATGTCGTTACCTCCTCAAAAACATCCCTGGAGTTGTGTTTTGTTTCATTCACACGTTTGAGTAACCCTTTATTATTAGTCTGTCTACATCTCCAAAGCTCAAAATGCCCTGTTCCACCCAGTTTTCAAGTTAACAACTACCTTTTATTTTAGTTCAGTAGAGATGGACAGTTCCAGGGCTGAAAGCTTCCAAATTACAGTTTGAAGTAATCCTAAATATGCAGGATTTATGTGTTTAATATGTGTGAATTAAACAAAACAACTTCAGGTATGTTTGTGATGAGGAAACAACATTATAACAGATCAGAAAATATCGTAATAAGGGCCTTTTAATGCCACACGGTGGAAACTCCCGGACAAAGCAATAACGCCATAGGTATAAGCAGAAAAGTTCCATACCACACTTTTTATTATCTATGGCATCTGGGTGGTTATTCTGGCAAGCAGTGGCCCTTGTAATTCAATTTATAAAGCGTTTTAACAGGGAAAGAAGCAGGATTATAAGGCGTAGCAAAGATAACAACTCTGCGACTTGAGGTGACATTGACAGATTTGTGCCTTCCTTTGTCAGCAGCCTTTATGTTTAATGAAGATTTATTAGAACATGCTTGTAGTTCAACAGCCCTAATGAGGAAGGCGAGGGAGGAATGACAAATGAATAGAATATAAATATACTAACTCTATAATCTGCAACTGAGAGGAAGAAAAACAGGTATTAATTTCTTTATTTTGTTTAGTTTTCATTCACAACAAATATTTGGCCAAGATTGTATCCTGCTTTTTCACTGGGGTGTACCTAGTTATGCTTGGGTGGCACTAGAACTGGCCCAAGTAAGTCTTCAAAAATTGAATATTTAAAGGTGTACTGTGTAACTTTTCTGGCAGAGGGTCCATCACCAGCTTCTCTCCATGGAGATGTGGCCTGGAATGTTCCACAATATGGCATTACACTTATTTATCTTTGCGGAGGGTCAAGTTACAATGCCAAATCTGTGAAGAGGCGAGCCCACTTACAGTAAGAAAGCAATTTTAAAGTCAATAAAAACACATGTTATTGAGTAAACGCAAGATGGATATGTTTAATGCCATACCGGGACATTCCAGACAAAGCAACAACATCTCCATGGAGACAAGCAGACAGCAGGCCCTCCACCAGATATGTTACACAGTACACCTTCAATCTCTACAGACATGTTTTGAAATGCATGGGATTGTTGTATTATTTTTTCATATTTTATTCTTCTCTCAAATCTTTAATCCCTCAGTCGTCTAGTTTTGATCCAAAGCAAAAGAAAAATTAAATTATGTGAACTGGACAAAAGTTTTCGAGTGAAGACTGAGAGGAGGAACTGAACTGAAACTTTTGTCGCATTTGATGGATTGAATGTTGTTTTTTATTTTCTTTCAATGAATGAAGAGTTATTTACCATGTGCATTCTGAGCAGAAGCATATACTTTTATAGGCTATTTCTATTTAACCATAAATCATAAATGGCAAAAGGAGAAATTCAATTTGTCAACTGGACAAAAGTTTATTTGGTCAAATACGTTTTACGGCTCAATTTCGCAGCTTTTTTGGTTTCGCAGACCAAATAAACTTTTGTCCAGCTGCCCAATTTAATTTCTCGGTTTGCCATGGATTCTACCTGGACGACTGAGGGATTTTTCACACATAAATCATAAATCTGATCACGCAAGACTTGCAAGACTTAAATGAAAAATCACATTGGACTTTTTTGTAAAATTCTGCAGCTCTACCTGTGCTACCCCTGTTTTTAGTGTTTCGAACCCAGAGGAAACCTATGCAGGCACAGAGAGAACATGCAAATTCCACACAGACAGGTCCCACAAATTTTGAAGTGTGAAATATAGTTGAAATTAATATAAATGAGAAATGATCATTTGCAACTAACACAACAACCCAAGAACAGATTTAAAGAACAAAATCTATTCTAAATGAACCATACTGTTAAAAAATCATGAGTTGCAATAAATAAAGAGCAGAATGAAACACTTTAGTTCTTAGTTTGCATCTGTAATGAGTCATAGAAGTTATTAATGCAACCTTTTATGGCTTAAATATGATCATACTGTCAAAAAATACCCATAAATATCCCTCTAGTACAAAGAAAAAGTACAAACAACTGAACAACAACTGTACAAAGAACTGAAAACTGAACTAAACCTACTTGAGCTAAAAATTAAACTTCATACCACTTACTCACTCTATTGTACCTTTTGAGAATAACAACGATCTTAAACAATAGATTAAACGTCGCTTGCTCAAAACAGATTTTATTGTCTATGCGTTCAGACGATGAGACTACATTATGATTCAATTTATCCAAACTGTATTCCCTGATCGTTTGCAATGTCACATCTGTTGTCTTTCCATTTTAGAGCCAACAAAGCCGGCCTATTTCTCTTTATGGAACTTGATAGAAAAGGAAATGAGAATGCATATGTTGTTCCCCCAAGGATACATTTGTTCCTTTCTCAAATCTCTCAAAGTGTTGCAATCTCCGCCCAATGGAAATCATGCTCTATACAGCAGATTAGTTTTCCTGCCCGCTCTGCCACTGAGATAAAAATATGTGCATTACCTATTAAGGTTTCATCAAATCTTCCTTTAGCAACACAAAATAGTCATAATAAATATTTCTCACTGTAAAAACATGACTTTTTCAGTTTTAAACTCTGCTATATTGTTGCCTGGAGATGTATTTTTGCTTCATTCACACTTAATAATCCATGAATCCAAATTTGTCTTCTTTGAGCTCGCAAAAATGCTCTGTTTGCATTCCACCTGGATTGTTGCGTCACAGGTAAAAATCTGAACCGCTTCAATGTAGGTTTTAAGCCCATAAACCATCAGTTGATTAATTGTACTGTTCACAACTAATGCATGGTTATGTTATCTTAGCCTTTATTTACTTCCAGTTATAAGCAGCTCTTAAGGTCAAAATTAGGGCTGTCAAACGATTTTTTTTAAAAATCGCAATTAATCTCAGAAATTCCATAGTTAATCGAGATTAATCGCATATTGAATTGCATGTTTAAAAATTGTGTGATTTTGGATTTCAAGACCATTTTAATGCCATAACGTAAAGCAATTCTATGTATTACTTGTTATTTTCTTTGACCTGTGATCATCGACAGGTCTGAAATGGTAGTTTGTCGGATCTGAGGCTCTTGGCTGGGACGCTCCGGTCACTGCACCTGGGTGTTTTTGTTTGGAGGTGCTAACTTAGGGCGTTTTCACACCGTTAGTTTGATTATTTGGTCCACACCAGGCAATAAAATTGTTATTATGAAGCCTATAGGCTCCAGTGCAGTCCGCTTTCACACCGGCAAACGAAAATTGGTCCGATTGACGTTTCGTTCCGTCCATTTTGGGGTCAGCCTGACGTTCCCCGTACCTCTGTTCCTAGAACTTTGTGCACAACTCACTGCACATGAGCCCGGAGCAGAAACTCTGGGTTCGGGTAACAGCGATAAAGACTCGGGAGCTTCACCGCAGAGCATAGCCCCTCAGACGGGCCTGGGGATCTGGTCCTTGGTCTTGTTCCATCCTTCAAGACCAGTGTGCACTGGACTGGGGCAGAGCAGTTCCATCCTCTGCGCGTTGGAGCCGTGCGGCGACAGCAGTAACGCGCTGTGGACTACAGGTCCAGGCTGCTCCGGTTCTCCGTGGTCGAGGATCACGGCACGGCTGGTTCCGCGGTGGTGCAAAGCATATGGACAGTAGCGTGTACCCAATTTGGTTCATTATAATTTGTTCTGAGCAGTCCATCCTCTGCAAACTTTTCCCGGGGAAAGCACCGAACACTACTCCCTGCTCCAACTCATCTGAGCCCGACCTGAACCAGAGCTGATCATCGCATTAGAAGGGACAAAAGGCTGGCGAACTTTAATCGTGATTTTTTTTTTTAAATTATCGCGTTAAGGATTGCATTAGTCTAATCACGATTAACGCGTTAACATTGACAGCCCTAGTCAAAATATGTCCGCTGTGTGCAACTAATTATAAAGGATTTTATTGTCAATAATCAGGACGTGTGTTGTAGTAGCAAAATTAATTTTAACATGTTCTTGAACATATTTACTGTTATGATTACCTGGCCCCAGCTTCAGTCAGTACTTTTCCATTGAAACTAGCATTCCTTTCCCAGGTGCATTCCCTCACTGTCCGGTACTCCCTTCATTATTTATGTCATGATGGCCTTGTTCATCCCTCTGTACTGCCTTTATAAAACCCAGTGTGGGACCGCCCCACGTTCTCCCTCACGCTCTCTCTCTCCTTCTGATCTACTGTCTTCTATCTCTGCTCTTTCTCTTGCAAGAGAATAAAACCCCAAAAAGACAATTAATTGACTCAAGATCTTTATTTCGTTCTCACCTTAAATATTTCTACAACAGTGTATCTGCATTCTAGTTATTGTTAGCTCACAGCAAAACAGGACTTTGATCTCAAGTTGTGAAAAGCATTTATAAACTCATCAAGGTAAATCTTTTAAATGTTCGTAATGCATAAGGTAAGTGCGGAATATTGTTACCACTGCAAACTGTTTAAAATGAACTAGGTCTGTTTTCCACATTAAGACAGTAAAAATCAGGTACAGCACCTTTACTGGGGTTATTAAAGTCAAAACTACAGTGTGTTGCATGCATGATAGACCCCTTAGCTTTTGTATAAAATAAATATTACTGGTTTTGTTCTTACATTTAGATTGAAAAAGCCCACAGGAGTTAGCTCATGGTTAATTGTGAGTCAAGTCACTATCCCAAACAAACGGCTCACTTCACAGTCAGCGGCTCACATGTGATCTCACCTGTCAGTCTCGTTCCGCTTTGCTCTGAGCTGCTGCTTCTGTAATAAATGAAAATAAATCACGTAATTAAATGAGAAGCTATTTTTCTCAGTCCATCCAAGACCAATCCACTCAGAATAACAAGCGGTCCACAACAGGAAGATGATGAATAAGGACACATCATAAATTGCTGCTACTACTACTACTACTACTACTACTACTACTACTTTTACTTTTACTATTACTGCAAGATGTAATGATATTGTGTTGACTCCATATTACAACCATAACTCTTTCTGCCACAACAAGTCCAAGTTACTACTACAGCTCCTCCTACAACTCCTCAAATACTTTTGTACTCAAATACTCCAGTGTTTCAGTGGAAATGTTACGGCTGTGCATGGAATGTTCCACAGTTCTGCAGTAAACAGAGATTGATGTCTCTGTGAGCCCAAGATAAATTTCCCTTCTGGGACAATAAAGTTGATTCTAGCTTAATCTCCATGGAGACAAGCAGGAGGTTCCAGCTCAGGAAGTTTTTCAACTTTCTTGGCAATAAAAACACCTTGAAAAGAAGGTAAAAGAAATATTGCTATACTGAAGAATATTCATCTCCATGGAGCCAAACAGGTGGCCAGAAAAGTTACACATTGCACCTTTGAGACCACATAATTTAGTCCATTTTTTCCCAAAGACTGGGTCGCAAACCCTCAGGTGGGTCCTACATGCAGATCGTGAAAAGGTGACCCAAAAGAAATCTCTTGCAGTTCTGACACAGGAGAGAGCTGGTGAGACAAAGCACAGAAACAGAATGATGCGTTTCCTCCTGTAAACCAGACTGGAACTCACTACAAAAATGCAGACAGGCCCACCTATCTCATTAGAAATCTTGAAATGTTAAGACATATTTTGTATAATTTCTAATCTTTTTGTAATTATTTTATTGACTATTTTGTTCCAATATTGCTGGTTCAGTTGAATGTTGAAAAGAAAAAGAAATGGGCTCCATTTAATGCCCAAATAGGTTACTTATGGAAACTGTTTATTGCTTTTTATTCAATTACTGCTTTTCATTGCTTAAAACTTGAGTAATACAAATTGTTCAGAGCGACACAATCACTCAACAATATAAATTTCCTCATTAATGTACAGTAATGGGCAAATCCACCTTTATTTTGTGATTTACGAAAATAATGTTGATTGGGTCGCAAAGGTTTGTGGCTTTTAAAATATGGATCCCCATAGTTTATTATTGCTGCTACTACTACTACTACTAGTACTACTATTACTTTGACAAAAAACTAGTCTGTAGCACCCAGCTGTATTTTTCCACTTTCTGTAGTACAATGCAGTTACATTCAAGTTTGAAGCAAAGGGTGAAGCTAAATAAACTGGCTTCATTTTCAGTGGTATTTCTCCCTCTGTGGAAGAGGGGTTCACCTTCTGTCTGTGGCTCACCTGCTGTTCTCATCACATCGGTCACGCTCTGGTCTGTCATGGGTTAAACTCTTGTGACAGCACATTTCACACTTCACCACCTGCACGAGCTCAAACCAGATATATGGAAATGAATTATGACGTTCTCGTATGGAGATCTATTTTTGATTTATGCCTTATAGTTTTCACTTACACTTTATAGAAGCTAATACTATTCGGACCTAAATTAGTTGTATTATGTAAGTGTAGCGCATGTATATTTGTATAACTGAAAAGATAAACAGACTTGATTGTTTGGCTGATTGCATTATCGTTATTACATACAGACAAAGCCAATTGTTAAATACACTTTATAACATCTGGGTAACTAAAGAACATCAGATTTTTTATCAGACTTACAGGCAGGTATTTACAATTTTTATTCACATTTTTTAAGACTGTTTATCTGTGTCCTGATAACACCTTTATTTAGTCTTGATTGCAAAAACCTTGTACGTAATGTTGTAAAAGTTGTTCATGCCTCAGGAGTCTTGTATTTAAAAAATCCATTTAGTTTAACCCTGTGTGAAATTTCACCAAAATAACTCAACCAATGGCTCAGTACTTTTACTTAAATGAATATTCTCTTAATTTTTTATTAATCTTAATATTACGCAACTGGACCAACAACTTGACAGAATGACAAATATTCCCCTTAAATACCTGTTTATATTTTGACTTGATAACGATATATGTCCTTAATTAGTAGAAATCAATCAGTAGCTTAAAAAAGTACAGTATGCGAGACAGACATCTGCAACAAGCTTTACAAAAATAAATATACAAAAGCAAACTTCATGCTTCAAAACTTTTCACGGTTTAATAAATTGCCCTCTAAATATTCAAGCTTTGATAAGGAAACTAATTTAAGACTGTGGTGAGTCAAGTTGAATATATAATTTATATTTTTATCTCTTTCACTTTCTGAAATAGACCAACAAGCTCTTTGAATTTCAGCACTTACTAAACAGGAGCCAGCTGTATTATTAAAGAAGCTTGGATCAATAATAAATGAAATGACTGAGTATTTTTGGACATTTCTTTGTTCTAAAATGGTCCGAGTCTTGTTTGAAAGTGACAGTTTTTTTTTTTATCTTGAGACTTTTGAAGGCTGCTTTCCAAAGCGACGAGGGGCTGAGGAGCTGTCCAGTGCAATGTGGTGCTGGCCTCTTCACAGACTCCTGTATTTGAGCCAGGACCAGAGGAGCAAAACCAGGCCAGAAATCACCAGCCAAAACCTGTCTCACACAGGACATATGGCGCTGGGTATTTAAAAGGTTTACCTCTTGGGCTGCAGTTGTGCGTATGGTAGTTAAGTCAAGTCAAGTACAGGACACTAATGGAAATGCAGATTGAAAATATAACAGTGCCAATTTAATTACATCTTAATCATCCTAAAAAAAACAACTTAATTTATAATGATCTAGTACTTTATTAATAATGAGTTGGTCTTAGTAACTACTTAATTAAGGTGTCAGGGCATTAAAAAGTAATTACTAAACTGAATCATACATAATAATACAATAAACTATTTGTTTGTTATAAATCAAGTCTTTGATTTACTTTATTATGGCTAGCTATCTGCGGCAGCTTATTTATTAGTATTTTTTTAACAGTACAGATGTGAAACCACCAAACAACGGTAACGGGTGGAAAACGCAAAACATTTTGCCAGATGTCCATATCGTTTAGACAGCAACAGTGTTTTGGGAGGTTGAAAATGCAAAATTCTGAAAACGCCCTCCAGAGCATCTGCCGATTACCAATATTCACCGATACCAGCGCTGAGACTGAAAATATTTAATGAAAAAAATAAAATAAATAATAATAATAATTTAATAATAAAATAAGACAAAACTGATCCAAATGTGCTATGAAGCTGTTATTTATCTCACAGGCAACTACAGAACAGCTCTGTAAACACATTTTGAGACTTTCTGGGCCAACTACGACCAGGAAAGAGTCTTATTTCACCAGTTTATACAGTATGTTCCACCAGGATATCTGCTAAACTAATATTTGGAAACTAATATCCGATTCAGCAATTTTTTCAGTATCAGCATCCCTGGCTATAGCATGTTTAAAGAAGATATGAATGTGCATTAAAACAATATACCACATTTGCAACATTCTCTCAGATTAGCAGGTTGGGTCATTTTGTCATGTCATTTAGTTTTTGTCTAATTTTGGTTTAATCACAGTAGCTTCACATTCCTTTGTCCAACGGTGACTCCATGTTCTTGGACTTCCGAGTTCCTACTTTGCAATGGATTATATCACATTTGGCTTTCTTTTTTTATTACCACTCCAAAGTAAGAAAAAGCTCAAATCCAATCAGTGCTGATGAAAGAATAAACAAAGCTGCACTTAAATGATCTTTTAGCTGTGCTCGGTCACGTATATGTTTTAATAAACTAGACAAATTACAGTCTGCTAATGTTTACAAAATTAGCCTTTGCAAATTGCTTTTATATTTTAGCTGTAATTCACTCAATGTACACAAGTTTAAAAATTGTTTTGGACGTTACGAGTCTTTGCATTTTAAACTAATGTGCCCTGTCCTCCTCCTCTTTCAGAAACCTTTATTTAATGTACCGTTAAAAATCCATTTAAATGTTAATCAATATTCCTTTAGACTCCCACCTCTGATAAAACAGACTTTCAGGATCTTTGCATTTGCCTCATTACACAACCACTTGGCCTTAAAGGTTCTATATTACACAAAATGGATTCTTATGCGCTTTAAGCCTTGTTATAATAAAACCTGGAGTTATGTTTTGTTTCATTCACACATGTTTGCATAATCCTGTGTGTCTAGACTGTGTGAATGAAAAACAAAACACAACTCTACTTTTGTTTGTGACGCAGGAAACAACATTATAACATAGATCAGGAAATTGTGTAATAAGCCCTTGATATAAGTCATCAAATAGGCTATAATGAAGATAAACAACACCATTTATGAATTATAACATCAAAACAGTATCCCCTTATCTATTTTAATAGGTTTATTAAGTGGGGACATGGCATTTAATGAACATACACGAGACTAAGGCTGCAAGATAATCAAAATCACAGTTTCAACAGATACAATTAGTAAAATACAAAGGCTGCAGTTTTTGAAGTTCCTTAATTTCCTCCACAAGCAATTAAATACTTATTCTGCACAAAAACTGCAAACCCTGTAGTTTAGATCTGTGCAACACATGTTCTGAAATGTGATTCTTGTAATTTTGTCAATTTTTCCAGACTTTAAAATGTGAACTTTGATCATAAAACATAAACATAAAACCTAATCGCAAAGCTAGTTAGAAAAATCACAATTTGATATTTTAATCATTAAGCCCTACATAAGTCACATAAACATGGCAGTTAGTATCTATTTCCATCAAGCACTGCTAACTGGCACCGGAGACAAGGTGGGTGATGTGTCTTGCCCAAGGACACAACAACAGCCAGCACTGAACTGGCGCAGCTCCCGCCAAATGAAGCCAATCGAGGCTAACAGTTATAGGGGCGAATTTAGAGCCAAGATCCATGTTTGGAAATTCAAGCAACCTAAGAGCCAATCAGGAGCAATGGTGTTTGTTGTGGATTTTTAAATCTGAGAAGAATAAAAATGGGAGAGAAGTTGTCTGGATTTCTTAAAGTAATTGTGCACAATTACAGAGAAAATCAAAAAGAAACCTATCTGTCTCTCACCCAAGGTCCGTCTCTCCCTAATCTGAATCATGGCAAAACAAAAACAGGCTTCTTATACAGTCGACAAACGTCATAACATCAACATGAGGTAATACATACTACAGTATATCTAAACAGTTCTCAAAAGGAGACGATTTATCTGGGTTAAACTGGGGCATCGATTAGATGAACTCAAGTGGACCAATAATTCTAAATGATGAGAATGAATAAAACAACAACCTGTTGTTTTAACCCTGATAGAAAGGGACTGAACATAATGTCCTGTCTTAAGAAGCCCAGATATAGCAGATCACACCACTGCTTGTGACCATGAATACAGAGATACTTTGTGAGTTACTAGTTATCTAAACCCATAAAATACATTCTTTAGCTTGACAAAGTAAGAAATTTCCATCACAGTGTTGAAGGTAATGCTCTTTCCTGGTCTGTCATTAATGTTCATATATTGTTTTAAGGACAAATTAGTGAAATAAAAACACCAAAACATGTACAGCGGATTAACATTTTAAAACCAAACTGACAAGTCCGACAGCAGGAGTTACAAAGGCAGGGGCAAAGTTTTTTCCATAGAACATGCACAGCGGATATAGGGTTAGCTATGTCCATTTAAATATACAGTCTAGGGTGCGAATGAGGTCCATCAGGTTGGTGAGGCATTTCTGCTTTTTTGGCCTCTTTTGGCAGTAGCAATGAAACTTTGAATGATCCACTGCTGACCACTGAGCCTGATTGAGCGGTGAGATTTCACGGTCTGATTTAATGTGCGAATGGAAAATAAATGATGCAGAAGATGCAGTCTGCAGAGGAGGCTGGTGTTCTCATGGAGTATATAACGGTACAAATGCATTAACTCCTAAAACTCTTTAGTCGTTTTCCGATAGGTTTCTAAAATATGATTAAAAGTGGTATTAATTTGGTAGAGAAGCAGCATGGGAGCAATCAGGCAGAAAAAATCCAGTCAACCTCTGAGCTGGAGAGGAATTATTGGAAATTTTGTCTGAAACTTGGCACGTCCACAGCTTTTTCCTATCCACTTTCATTACACTCACACTTCAGTGCTTCTCGCAGTGAAAAATGCTATGAAACTTTATGTCCCTAATAGCTTGAATTCTTCAGTCCAAAGTTGTTGAAAAGTGAGTCTCCCTGGTTTTTTCATCTTTTCAAACTGATGGTGTTCAGATTCGAGGATGTGAGACAGTTTTCCCTTTTTGTTCCATTGTACTTTGCATCCATTCCAATTCCAGTAAATTCACAAATGTTGAACCTGATCATTTCTATATTATAAAATAACTGAATATCTGCAACATTTTCTGCCCCATCCATATAAAATGTTATTGCTGGTTTTCAGATGACATCATAACATCCTATAGGTCCATAATATTTAATACAGATGGTGGCAGCTAAGACGAGTATTGTTAAATGTGCTTTTTTTTTGCTGTAATGCAATAATTTAGTGGGTCTAGTCACTAATACACATTTAGGCAAGGCAAGGCAAGGCGAGTTTATTTGTATAGCACAATTCGTACACAGAATAAGGAATACATTAAAATACACAGAATAAGAAATTCATTAAAATCACAATACAAACAAATCAAAAATAATCATCATCAAATTTTAAAATAGAGATGGGACATATGCACAGCTAAACAGAACTGTTTTTAGCCTGGATTTAAACAGAGTCAGAGTAGAGTCTGTCTCACATGTTCAGACTGTTCCAGGTTTTAGCTGCATGAGTCTGAAACACTGACTCCCCGAGTTTAGTCCTGACTCTGGGCACCAGCAGGAGGCCGGTCCCTGAGGTCCTTAAAGTGCAGATGGTTCATGTGCCACTAACATGTCATAGATGTACTTTGGTGCTCGGCCATGGAGAGACTTGTACACAAGCAGAGCTGCTTTAAAGTCTATTCTCTACCACAGGAAGCCAGTGCAGAGACCTGAGCACAGGAATTATGTGCTTATACTTCCTGGTTCGACCTGAACTGAGTTCTGGATGTTCTGCAGCTCTTACAGCTCGTTTGGAGAGGCCAGTGAGAGGTCGTTACAGTATCTAACCTACTGGAGACAAATGCATGGATAAGTCTCTCCAAGTCTGCTTTAGACAGCAGACCTTTGATTTTTGCTATGTTTTTAGATGGTAAAAGGCTGCAGATGTTAGTGATTTGATGTAGCTGTTAAAGTTCAAGGCTGAGTCCATTAATACCCCTAGATTTGTAGCCTGATTTGAAGGCTTGAGAGAGAGACTGGAGGTGACTGCTGACACTGTCTCTTTGTTTCTGTGGGCGAAAGACTATGACTTCTGTCTTGTCTGAGTTTAGCTGGAGAAAGTTGTTTTGCATCCACACACTGATCTGTTGGATGCAGTGGCAGAGTGAGTCCACTGGTCCATAGTTTCCTGCTGCCAGTGAGACATAGATCTGAGTATCGTCTGCGTAGTTGTGGTAGGACACATTATTGCTGCATATTAACTGGCCTAACGGCAGCATGTAGAGATTGAACAAAAGGGGGCCCAGGATCGACCCCTGGGGAACCCCACAGGTCAGGGCCATGTGATCTGAAACACCGTTTCCATTTTCAACACAATACTTCCTGTCCTCTAGATAGGACTTGAACCAGTTTAGTGCAGTACCAGAGATGCCCTCCCAGTCCTCTAGTCTCTGTAAGAGGATCCCATGATCAACAGTGTCAAAAGCAGCACTCAGATCTAACAGGATCAACACTGAGACTTTTCCTGCATCAGTGTTCAGGCGGATGTTGTTTGTCCTTGTTCATTTGGAGAAAGTTAGTAAGCTGATGGTAAACAGCTTTTTCAAGGACCTTGCCAAAAAACAGCAGATTTGAGATGGGTCGGAAATTGTTCAGTACTGTGGCATCAAGACTGCTCTTCTTTGGAGAGGCTTAATGACCGCAGTTTTCAAAGCTCTTGGGAATGTTCCAAGTGAAGTGACATATTAACTATGTGAGCGAGTATGGCAAGCCATCTTAACATTTAAAAGCTAAACTGGATATGTATTCCGGCTGGGTCGCGGGGGCAGCTTGCTGCCCAATACTCATAGCACCTGACCCCCCCTATGAACCCCTCTGCAGCTGGTGAGCCCACAGGAGCAGGAGAAGATGGATGGATGGATGGATGGATATGTATTGCAGATATCTGTAATTCAGTTTTGCCTAGTCAAAAAGAACATTTTGGATATCCGCAACTACATTCTTCCTATCCGTAATTGTAATTTCAGATATCCAGAAGGAAATTCTTCCTAGGGCAAATTACGTCACTTTTGCCATTCATTTGTATGGGGTTCATCATTACAGATATCTACAATTCAGTTTCAGATATCCATTATGTGAATTACGGATATCCGCAATTGAATTATAGATATCTGTAATTCCAGTTTGAGATATCTACAATTTGATTTTGACTAGTCATAACTTCAGTTCAAGATATCTTTAATTTAGTTCAATTCAAGATATCTATATGTTCCTTTTCAGATGTCTTAAATTAAGTTTTGACTAGGCGAAATTAAGTTGTAGATATCTGTAACTGGAATTATGACCAGTCGAAATTACATTGTAGATATCTCAAATTGGAGTTAGGGATAGTCATAATGTAATTGTAGATATCTAGTTATAGATATCTTGAACTGAATTTTAATTAGAGATATCTGAAATTGGAGATATCTGTAAAGTTGATTCTGCCTAGTCAAAATGTAATTACAGATATCTTGAATTAGAGTTTTGACCAGGCGAAATAACATTGCAGATATCTGTATGCAAATTACCCCCTACTCCCACCCCCACTTTTGGCGGGAGCAGAGCGCCTTCGTCCACCTGTTGTGTTAAATAATTACTTGTAAGAAACATGTCGGAGCGGCCAGACGGAGCCAAACTGCTTTTAAGTTCGTTATTTGTGTCTGGGGATAGCAAATGTTCAATTCTTCTGAGATTTCTTTCACAGTTTTCAACACAACGACGCTCCCTCTCTCTGCAAATCTCCTGCGCGAGGGCTCGTTCAATTTCGTGCCATTTTCTAGTGGCCTTTTCAATAACACCCAAGGCCATGGCTGCTTTTCTTCTTCCATTCACCAGTCTTTCAACGTTCTCTGCATTCACCATAGAGAAATGAACCCACTTCCTCTTTGATTTTGGCGGGGAAAGGATATTACGTATTTGTGTATATCTAAAATAGAGCAACGTCATGCACAATAATTTACACTAGTCATAATGACATTTGAGATATCTTTAACTTTCATTCTGCCTAGTCAAAACTGAATTACAGATATCCTCAATTGCCATTTAAGATGTGTGACGAGTGGAATGTCGGTTTCAATGACGTAATTGTAGATATCTGTAATTCAATTTTTACTAGTCAAAACTGAATTACAGATATCTCTCATTTCGACTAGTAACAATTACGTTACAGATATCTTGAATGACAATTTCGACTATCCAAAATGTAATTATGACTAGTCAGAAGGACATTGTTGATATCAACAATGTTCATTCTGGATAGTCAAACTTTGCTATTAAATGTTAAAATGGCTTGCCATAAGCGAGTGGTGAAAGTAAACTGTGGAGGACAGACTTTAGAAATCTAGTGGGTAACACATCGAGGCAGCATGTAGATTTTCTCAGACAGGTGATGATCTCTAAGACAGTTTTGTCAGTTACAGGTGCAAAGTGACTCTGTTCTAAGTGTCTCTGTGGCTGTGTGATTGTTATTTGCGTTGTGGAATTGATGGCATTTTTGATTCCCTAAACCTTGTCATTAAAGAATACTGCAAACTCATAGCACTTAGATGTGGAAATCAGTTCTAACGGCAGTGGGGCTGGAGGGTTTGTTAATCTGTTCACTGTTGCAAACAGGACACGAGAGCTGTTACTGCAATTTCCAATAATGTCTGAAAAGTACCTCTCTCTTGTTCGAGCCAAACTGTGGCTGTACATGTGCATCGTTTCTCTGTAAATCTCGTAATGAACCTGGAGGTTTGACTTTCACCATTTCCGCTCGGCCCTCCTGCACTCCCTTTTTGTGTCCTGACAGAGTCATCATTTCTCCACGGAGCTTTTTGCCTATTTTTAATAATTTTAGCCTTCATCGGGGCAATAACGTCCAAGACACTCGAAGTCACAGAACTCAACATATCAGCAACATTAGAACATGAGGCAATTTCAAAGTGCATCATTTCCATGAAGAGTGCACTTGTGTTATCATTTATGTGTCTCTTTCGAACAACTGTAGGACGAGCCGGTGGGTTGGGAATAACAGACAGGTCAAAGAAGACACAGAAATGATCAGAAAGAGCAACATCAACCACACTGACATTTGAAATATTTACACCCTTTGGAGGCCCAGAGTGTGCCCTCTGATGTGTGTGGGCTCACTGCTGAGTCAGACCAAAAGTTTAAAGGACAGCGCTGAGCTCTTTGGCATTTTTGTCACACACATTATCCACATGTACATTAAAATCACCTGTAATGACTAAACCATCAAAGTATGTGCATATGACTGAAAGCATCTCAGTAAAATCATCAATAAAACTTGGACTGTGCTGAGGAGGTTTGTATATGACTATATAGAGTATGGAGTTCAATTGTTTTAGCTCCATTTTGAAGGAAACATAATCGAATGATGAAAACACCCCAAATGACAACCTGTGTGTAACCAAATTTACTCTTTAGATTTTACACAAAAGGTGAGAGTGCTAGCTTTTGACTATAATGTTATGTGTTAGAGACTTGTTTAACAGCACAAACCATTTCACCTGTAGTAGTTCCAAATAAGTCAGTTCTTTATGGTCAGATTGTGTTAAAACAAAGCTCAGAATAAAGTCTAACTTGAGTAACAGAGCCTCAGCCAGAGCAGTGCCTTCTGTTAGCAACATCAGCTGCAAAGTGTCAGTTTGCCCGCAGAAATAGTAAAAGAAAGGCGACAGAACCCATGAAATATTGTAAATGTTTCACAGTATGCTGTGCAACATTTGAGGAATATATAACGAGCTGGAGAAACTCATTTTTTACATTTTGGACGTTTCTTTCTAGCTTAATAGGAAAGAAAATGACTGTTTGTTGTAGTGATTACTTTCGAAAGAATGACAAACAGAAGCTAATTTAAGCTATTGATGTCCTCGTCTGTGTGTTTAATTACTTTGCAGCACACGGACATTATGTTATACCCTTACACAAAGATACTTAAACTGCATGGTGTTAAGAGGTTTATGTTGTTGACTTTTTTGTCTCTCTAATGGGAAAATGTCAAACCAACAGAAAAGGACTGAAATTAGAGAGGGCTAAAACAATGATTCTGAAAGCCACTAAGGGATACTCAATCGCGTGAAGAAACAAAGCACATCTCCATGTTTTTGATGAGTAAACAACATTATAGCATGGCTTAAAGCTCACAAGAGTCAATTTTGCATAATATAGGAACTTTAAGCTTATATCTCACATTTTTATTGCTGAAAAATACAATGAAAAATAGGAGAAGACGGTGAGGTAGTGGCAGGAAGAAGCTTGCATGAGGTGTGGTCTTGCTTTTGAATCTGAGGTAAACTAAACACGTCCTCATTATTTGTACAGCACTTAGTATTTCAAACATGCCGCTATCTTGGCGTATTGAAAAGCTCCCTGATTACCCCCTCCCCGGAGAGAGGAGAGGTCAGCCTGTACTAAGTGAGCATTGTTAGAGCTGCCCGGAAGCCGCCTGTACCTGAACGCGATCACTGTGTTATTTAATAGGAGCTCTGGGGCTGGTTTAACACAGCCACTTTAGACTGAGATAGTGGAGCAGTCTGAGACGTTATTTAGATTTTATTTGAAGTCTAAAAGTTCTCAAACGTGCCATAGGTGAAACGGGCTGTGCAATTAAATTAAAAGCTACACTCAAGCCAACAACAGAACACTCAGCAGAGTAAAGACCTCTTTTTTGATAGCGGGAATGGCGTGTGCTCAAACTTTGACTGAAGGTAGAAAAGATTTCAAATAGGGCTTTACATCAATCAAAAAATCAATCAATCAAAGTTTATTTATAGAGCACTTTTCATACAAAAATGCAAATACAAAGCTCTTTACAGTGATTAAAAAAGAGCAGTTCCACATTTCCCATCCACCCTCCACAAACCTAAGATAAACAGATGAGTCTAGAGATTACTACCTGTGACAATCCCACATAAAGCTAAACTAAATTAATGAGTCTGACCGTGACATAACTATCTTTATTTACTACTAACTGAAACAGGAAACTATGAGATTACTACCGTGACATAGTATTTTTCATAACTCTTTTTATCTGTCTCTATACAATACATATCAATAACAATTCAGTATTTTAAACCATGGCCATACCGGCTCGTCAAAGCCTGATCCCGTCAGATCTCAGAAGCTCAGCAGGGCTGGGCCTGGTTAGTCCTTGGATGGGAGACCACTGGGAATTCCAGGTGCCACAGGGGGGCGCCAGTGGCAAAAACCTGTTGTTGTGTCCGTAGGCAAGACTCTTCACCCACATTGCCTAGTATGACAGTGATGTGTGCATGGCAGGACTCCCTTGCAAAAGAGATTAGTAATCTCAATGGGACTTTCCTGGGTAAATAAATGTTAAAAAAAACCAAAAATACATCCTATATAAAATTGACTCTTGTGAGAATGTTGTTACCTCATCAAAAACAGACCTGGAGTTGTATTTTCTTTCATTCCCACATTTGAGTAACTGCATTATTGGGCTGTCGACATCTCCAAAGCTCATAATGCTCTGTTCCACCTTGTGATGTCAAGTTAACAGCTTCCTTTTACCTTTTGTTCAGTAGAAATGGGCGTTTCCAGGGCAGAAAGGGTATTTAAATCTATATGTGTAGCCAATCAGAGCACTGCTTTGGGCACTTACTAACAAGATATCACAGTTCTGCCTTTTATTTACATGTTTTTCCCCAGTCCAGCTCCGTTTCCCTGTCTATTCCGATCCTCTTTTTGCTCCCTCCCCGTTTCTCCGACACTTGTCTCTCATTCCCTAATCATCCCAGGGAAGTCTATAAATACTCCTGCTCCTCATTCGTCTTTGTTGACCTGTCAAGATCCATTCTCAAGCTCTGTATCAGAAACTTTGTATGTGAAATCTGCTGTGTGCCTTTTGAGCAATTCTGATTTATTCCTTGATCAAAGTTTCTGAGGTTTTTCCCGGTCTGTTTTCTTATTGAAGTAATTCCCAGTTTTGGAAGATATTTTAGTTCACATTATAAATCATGCAATTCCTTTGTTGTTTCTCTACCTGATTTGCCATTTAAGCTTTACCTATTATAGTACACTTTCCATTGTACTGAAATAAGACTGTGTTTGTCGGCGTTCTTTGTGTTGCATTTGAGTCCTGTTGACGTGCATGATACAAGAGGATATAAAAAGAGTTTAATACTAGTTGCAAACAGCGTGCAAGCGGCCTCATTTTGTTACACAGTGCTTCTTATTCCAGGAAAAAGTTGTGATTGAAACCTATAGGGGCAAATTCTTTATTTATCCGCGAATCCTGCAACCTATGTAATATATTGTTAATAAACCAATTTATGTTTTATTCATAGTTTCTTAAAGTTTAACCTTAATCAGTTTGGTTAGTTATTTTCCATTTATTATAAGGTTAAGGGTTAAGGGTACACTTTACTGTCCCCATAGGGAAATCTGTCCTCTGCATTTAACCTATGATGAAAAAATGTTCATAAACCATAAAAGCAGAACAGAGAGCGCTGAGGTCAGTATTCCCCAGTGCTTTCAGAGATTTCAGATCATTTCACTTCTCCCTAAGGTGTTCATCATTAAGATCTTGTGAAGTTACTGCCTCTTCTACTGACTGTAATATCCATGAAATTAAACTGGGACGGAAAATGAGAGTAGTTTCCATGGCAATTCACAATATTACACTGAAGATTCCCTCAGACTCAAGTCAAAACAGTATGGGTTTCATCTTCCTTTTATAGACGACATTTTTACCGTTCGAAAGATAGATTTTGGTTTAGATTGTTATTTGTTATGGTCCTTATTTTTCGTCATTCTGAAATGGTAGTGTAACAGGAAAATGAAACCCATAAATACACATTTCATTTTCATTTTTTCATTTCATTTTTTGGTTTATCTGATTTATTCTGTTAATTTAAAGGGCCGATATTACGCTATTTAAATATGTGAAGATCTATGTTATATTGCTGTTTCCTCATAAAAAAAAAAACAACATCTGGCGTGTGCTCAGACTTTGACTGAAGGTAGAAATTATCAAAAGATTTCAAATAGACATACATAACAATAACAATTCAGTATTTTAATCGTCCTGTATTACACAAAATTGACTCTTGTGAGCTTTAAGACATGTTAGAATGTTACCTCATCAAAAACATACCTAGAGTTGTGTTTTGTTTCATTCAGACATGTTTAATACACACAAATCCTGCATATTTAGGCTGAGTTCTTCTCTCAAACGGAAAACGCTCTGTTCCATCTGTTTTAACCCTCCACTACCCTTCACTATAGAATCATTTGGGTAATTTCAGCCCTGGGATTTGCCCGTTTCTACTGAACTAACTGTAAAAGGTAGCTGTTCATTTGACGTCACAAGGTGGAACAGAGCATTTTGAGCTTTGGAGATGTAGACACACTAATAATACAGGATTACTCAAATGTGTGTGAATGAAACAAAACACTCCAGGTATGTTTTTGATGAGGTAACAACATTATAACATGTTTTAAAGCTCACAAAAATCCATTTTGCAGAACCTTTAACTGACCACATCTTTTGCATTGCATCATCTCTCTCCGTTTGTACCTTTTTCTCCCTATGAATGTACGCAACTTGTTTTATCAATTAAAAGTGATGGCTGGATAGTGTTACATGGTGCAGATTGCCTATGACTAATTGGCAGTTTCTTCCTTAGGCATGCTTCATTAGTTTCAACATAAATGCATTGCTTTGATCCCTTCTTTCTCACTGGGGGTTTTGATGTGGCCGTGTCAATATTAACTTGTAGCCAGGGGCCTTCTACCTCTGGCCAACGCTTTTCCATCACAGAGTTTTTCAATTAGACACTGTCCGACAACAAGATTATTAGTAAGATCTAAGTCTCTGCCAGAGCCCTGAATCGATGCTGCTCTCGGGCATTCTCTCTGCACCTTTGACATATTCTCTTAGTTTAACTGGATCAGCATTGATAACTGCAATCCTCTTTTGTTTATTTCACGGACTATAGCAGACAAAACTTTACTGTCTCGAGACCCAAATTAGCTTTAAGTTAATCCAGCGACATTTCCCTCTGCTGTGTTGCTAATTCTCTTGCACTGTGTAAAGAGCTGGTAAATTGTCCAATCTAAGCAGATATAGGGAGGAAATTGAATTTAAAGATCCTATATTATGGAAAAATTGACTCTTGTGAGCTTTAATGTTATAATCCTGCAACTTTGTCAGAAACATACCTGGAATTGTGGTTTTCATTCACACATGTTTGAGTAATTCTTTATTATTTGTCTGTTTTGAAGTTAACAGCTACTTTTTAGCTTTAGCTCAGTAGAGATTTGCAATTATCCTAAACTGCAACCTCATCCTGTTTCTATAGCTTCCACAAACCATTCCACTCAATTATAATGAAGGGATTTATTTGCACATTTAAAAACTTTCAGAGAGCAAACAAACAGGCCAAATTTACTGTCAATAAAACACCAGCAAATATTTAATGGTGAACTGATAAAAGGGTTGACTAGACATCAACAAATTCCAGCTTATTATTTGCAATGATTAAAAAAGCATGTGATACAGAGGTCATATTTTTCAGCAAATTACTTCTATTACAATATGACAGTACTCCCCAACCTTTAAAGGTCCTTAATTATACAAAATGGTGGGTTTTATGTGTTAAACCATGTGTGAATGAAACAAAAGGCAGCTCCATGTATTATTGGTAATGAGGTAACAATATTCCAGCACGACTAAAAGCTCACGTGTCAGTTTTGTGTATTATAGGACCTTTAAGTAAATCTCTATTATATTTTCTTGTTTTATTGATATTTCTGAAGTCTAGACATGAGGCTGGAGAAGTTACCATCAGTACAGAACCTGGGACACAGACGCAAACCCTTAAGGCAGTCTTATAGTACTCCTGTCTAATCAAGTCGACAAAAACATTATTAATGTCAATCAAAAGGCATTTTACATGAAAGTACTATTCAATTCCACATTCTTTTACAACTTATTCCAACTACGCTGCTTGGGAAACACTGCTTTATGACTCAGTAACAAAATGCTTCTCCGAAGAAAAGTTAGGACCTTTTAAATAATTAAACATTTCCAACAACTTCCTCAAGTCTGTGTGGTGCAGAAGTTGATGGATGTTTCCTTAAGATTCTCCGGCCCAGATTTGTCTGTGCATCACAAATCAGTAGCTCTGGGACGACCAACAATACCGTATATAGTTTCTTGTGTGCTAAATCTCCAAAGACTATTACAAGCCAGAGGGAAGCTCATGAGAAATACTTCATTTTTATTTCCTTGGCTTGGGCTGTGTTTGGTGCGTTTTTAAATATGCATGTAGCAGAGATGGCTAAGAATTGGTGATGATGAATCGCCCGGATTGTGGAACTGTAATAAAGAGAGGGTGGAAAGACATTATAAAAGTTTCTCATTTGGAAAAGGTCGTGTGAATTTATTGTCATTTAATCTCTGCGGAAATACAGATCATGTGGGTTTATTTCATTTATATTAAGCAGCAAAACTCCTCACCACTCCTAAAATCCCAAATGTGTGAGAGTGTAATTATCGAGGCATCATCAAGGCTTGTCACAATAATTACAATATCAACTTATTAAACATAGAAAAGATTTTTTGGGGTCAGTATTTATCGTGTGGGTAGAGATAAACGGTTATATTAGTTAGCCGATATGACAGATGACAGATATGACAGACTTAACGTATCAGCTATCGGATTTAAATTTCCACATAAATATAAAATAAAAAATTAAATAAAACAAGATAAGATAAACCTTTATTATAACCTGTTATCCAAATGTTATTATCGCCTCTATTTTCTTAAAGGTACAGTGTGTAACTTTGTGGATATAGGACGTTACCTGCATGATTCTGTGGAAATAAAAAGTTAAAACCACACTTTAAAACCTTCTCCATGGAGATAAGTTTTATGTCATACTGTGGATGATTAAAGCCGAAGGAACATTTTGGAAACGAGCAAGAAGAGGCTTTCCCCCAGGCTAAGTAAAAGGCATGTTTACGGAGATGAAATCCAATTCAGAGTAAGAATACATGTTTTATGTTGTTCAGTGAAATAAACACAATCATATTAGTATTTTTGTTTTGTTTAAAAAGTTGGATATTGTGGCTTTACAGTGGAAAAAACAATCTAGGTAAGTTAAAATGACTTAAATTAAGAACATTTTACATTATTTGAGTAGATTCAACCTGACAAGTAAAATGATCTGCCAAAGGAATAAGTGTGTTTTTCTTAATTCAAGCAACATTACATTTTGTTTCTTATTTTAAGTTTAAAAAGTTTTCCTTATTTTAAGCGTAGTAATATGTATTTTCATATTTTAAGTACAAAAAGTCTTGTTCCACTGGCAGATAATTTTACTTGTCAAGTGAAATTTATTCCAATCATGATAAAAACTTTCTTATTTCAAGTCATCTTAACTTGGTTAGATTTAGTTTGTTGCAGTGTAAGTACTATACAGCACTTCAGTATTTGTTATCGTAGCCTGTCTCAAAGGATTCAGCTACAGCATATACTGTAGCTGCATTACACCTGCTCAATAATGTCTTAAAATGGAGTTGATAAGACAGTGGACGCCTCTCTCACTTCCCTCGACAGTTGTTTTGTAGCTTTAGTCTCTACGGTCACTATTGGACTTAATCCAGAGGCTGCGGTATTGTACCGTTTCCTTATTTCTGCCTGCATCAACATGAGTTAGTTTTATGCCCCTCTAGTGTATGTTGGAAATCTAGTCAGCATTTTGAGGGTCACTGTGAGGATATTTGAAGTATTTTAATGGAAATCACAAGGAGAGTGTGTACAATATGTGAAGCAGTGGTTTTGAATCGACCATTTTAATTAATTGTGTCTTTTGGAAAAGCTGTAATTAATAATGTGAGTGATTTATTTTTCAGTGTTAAATTCAAAATAAAGTACTATATTAAGTAACTAACATTTTAAGTTTTTAGGTATCTGTAAATGGGCACTTTTTACTTTTACTACATTTGAGGGCAGGTATCTATACTTTCTACCGAATTGAAAAGTAAAACTCACTTTGATGATTTTAGGGGTTATTTTTACAAAGTTTGTGGCAACATGATGACTAAAGGTTTGGAGTTCAAGCTTCGGCTTTCAACAAACAAAGATAAATACACAAAATTCATAAGAAAATTTAGAAATTGGTTCGTGTTGCAACTACTGACCAAAATTATTTTTGATCAGTGTTACTACATTTAATAAATCAAAATCTGTGTGGAAAAACTTTTTACTCTTTAATTAGACTTATATTTTTAAACAGGTACCTTAGTACTTTTAGTTAAGTAACAAACCGTATGCTTCATTCCCCACTGGGTAAATTGTGCCTTCAGGAATCCGGTCTCTTTATGATTGTAGTCATTATTTCAGTGGCACATTGATTGGAAAATAAAATGGAAAATTGGCTTGCTGTTTGTAAGACAATTACAGGCCTGAGTTTATTGGACATTCATAAGAATAATTGTGTTACAATTTGTGCAAATCGTAAATCAATCACCAACACTTCAGTTGGCCATGTTTTTTTTCATGCTAATCAAGTGTTTCACTGGCTTCCTCCATCTTGTACCTCTCCTCCCGTTTATTTCTTTTCATGATTAAAATAAATGACAATAAAAATGGTATTAACTGTAATATGCATAGTAAAGTCAGTGTATGTGAGAGTGTTATATAGCAGCAGTCTGTTCTACGTTGTGAGTTTCATAAAGTACACAGTTATATCAGTTGGTAAAATATCATGCATGCATTATTATTAGGCAAGTTGTATTTATGAGGATTAATTTTATAACTGAACAAGTACATTGCTCTTTCTCAGTCTAAAATGTTAATAAACCTCAAACTTGAATATTTATAGTGAAAGTGAAGTGAAGTTTTGGCTTCTTTTCTCTTCTAAGGAGAAAATCTGTGTGCACAATTGTTGGGCAACTATGAATCTGCAGATTTGTTATGCAACGAAATGAAATATTAACATTTTCCATTATTGCTTGTTTATTTTCATCTGTCAGAATAGTAAACAACTAAAAATTTCCAAGTAAACATTTCTGACATAAAGAAAATGAATAAAAATCAGTGACCAGTATAGCCGGCCTTCTTTTCAATAATGGTCATAAGCCTTTGATTCAGGAAGTCTGTTTCTTTTGATCATCAGCAACCACAGCCTCCCAGACACTGTTCAGAGGTGGACTCTTTTCCTTTCCGTTTAGGAAGGTCTCACAAGTTCTCAGTAGGGTTTTGGTCAGATGAAGAAAGGTGCCATGTCATTAACCGTGCAGTGGAGTACTTTGATGCAGCGGTGAAGCAATGTCCTGCATAAAAGTCATGGTCCTGTTGAAAGATGCAAACGTTTTCCTGTACCGCTCCTTCTGGTTTGATTTTTCTCAAATTTCTTGCAGTTCATTTGCATGTTTGTTTCTCAGCACATTTCTTGAGACACTGTTGACTTTTTGAAACAAAATGTTGGTTCTGTGATCACACCCAAAGATCTTTGTATTTCAAGAGTGCTGCATCCCTCTGAAAGACTTTGAAAGACTCTTCTGAAAGAAGTTAAATCTCTTCTTTGCTAGACCTTTTTGCTAGAGGAAAAGAAGATGCCTTATAATTTTGCATACCTTCATATGGAAACCTGCTTACTCAGGGTAAGGATGCATGTTTTTCAGTGCACAACCAACAAAAACAATATGCTTCTATTTGAGTATATTTGTCCAGAAAATTTGATGTCATAACCCTGGTCACATACTTTGGTGTTTTATGAGTGCATTTTGAGTCAGTAGATAGTCTTAGCTCCCCAGATTCAGTAATTACAGAGATATTAAACCATAAACCAGGTCAACAAATCAGCAATCTGACAGTTAAACATCAGAACTCATCTTAGGTTAAATTACAAGCTTGAAAGAACTGAAATGCACCCATACTACAGTACAACTAAAGTAGGGAGATGACTAGCAAAGAGAAAGACAGCCAAGACAATACCATAAAGTTAATGTTAAGTTGTAGAAAATATGACCCCCAATAAATGATGATTCCCAAGATGGCAGAGACAGAAGATTTGTGAAAGTCATTTGTACCTCAACTTTGATTAAATCTGGGGAAAAAAGTTCTGGGGATAATAATACAAGAAGCAGATTTCCTTTTATTTTCTCTCTGTCTGTCCTTGACGTTCAACTCTCAAATTGAGCTTTTGATGAGATCGTTGAGTGTTTGGGGAGTCCTGCTACATTGGAGTCTTTCTTTGTAATAAACTTTATCCTTAGAAACAAGAAGACAAGACATAAACTCAGTCTTGACTTGCTAGCCGTGGGGGAAATCTCTGTTAGGGGTTTTGATGTGATCAGATTAAAATTCTCCACAACAACTTTTAAAGTTAAAATTGTAAAGGTGCACTTTTTGGTTGGGGGTCCGTCATGGATATATCATTGCTCTGCCTGGAATGTTCCACAGTATGACATTAAACAGGTCTACTTTGCATTCATTCAATTACAGGTGGTTTTATAGCTCAAAAATACCTAGAAAAACAGACATTCTGACTGTGAGCAGGGCTGCCCCTCCACAGATCTCACCTGTTAATACCATACTGTGAAACATACTAGACAAAGCATTAACAACTCCCTAGAGAAAAGCATTTCACGGACCCTCCACTAGAAAAGTTACACAATGCACCTTTAAGTTTATGAAAAACGATTATTGGCAAGAAAGAAGGCAACAAGAACTGCAAAGAAATCCCCTATTTATTACTATCCTCACCCCGAGCGTGTATCATTATTAAATTTCTTATCACGTCAAAACACTTTCACAAAAGCGATTTACAAATTAGCAGCACATCTTGTCATTTGGGCCACGGGTAAACAAATTGGCCACTGGATTAGACATTGATAGAAGCGTGTAGTAATAACAGACATGCTCAGAAAATGAAATACGTGGAGATTATTTCCTATCCGACAGTTGGCTCGGGGGAAAATACGGCGCCAACACATTAAGACGTTAGTAGCGGTGGAGTTTGAGATAAGCCAGCTCCCAGTGACAGGTGGACCACGCCACTGTGTAATGACCTTGGAATGTACTAGAGGAGGTACAGGGTTGTAAAAGGGATGCCTGTGTAAGTGTGTAATAGAGCAAAGAGACAGGCTTAAAGGTCCTATATTATGCTAAACTGACTCTTCTTAAGTCATGTTATAACGGTGTTTCCCCATCAAAACCATACCTGGATTTTTGTTTTGTTTCATTCACACTTTTGAGTAATTCTTTATTATTCGTCTGTCGACATTTCCAAAGCTCAAAATACTCTATCCAACCTTGGTTTAACAGCTACCTTTTACCTTTAGTTCAATAGAGATGGGCAATTCTAGGGTTGAAAGTATCCAAATTATTCTAGCGACAAAGTGTTTTCTGTTTGAGAGAAGAACTCAGCCTAAATGTACAGATTTTGTTTTTGTGTTAAACGTGTGAATGAAACAAAAGTAAGATCCAGGTATGTTTTTGATGAGGAAACATTATAACATAGATTAAGTTTTAAACCAGATGCCCTTCCTCATTGTAAAAAGGAAAGAATCTCTCCAGGCTTCTTCACACTGGTGTGATGGACTGTTCACCCATTTGTCCTTTTAAACAAATATGAATTAAATAAACATCACATTCTCTGCTTTGATGGACTAATACTCATAGATATTAGAATTGCTACATGATCCTTTTGCCAAAATGGCGACTAATTCTAATTTCTATTAACAGAACCAATAGGCCAATCATTTTTTTTATTTTGCTTTTATGTGAAAAACCTAGGACCTTGTTTCTTAAGGCAGTTTACAAGAAAGGTTAGTTCAAAAGTGCAGTTTTATATTAGTTAAAGCAATATAAAGCAATACAGGTTCACTAACTTTTCTGGTGCAAGATCTGCTAATTCTCTCTGCCCATGGAGATATAGAGTTAGCGAGTTATTTGCCTGGAATGATCCATTTTGCTAAGTATCTACAGTTCAAGTGTGTCATGGTTCATGCTTTACTTTGACATTTGTTGGTATGGTTCATGCTTTACTTTGACATTTGTTGGTATGGTTCATGCTTTAATTTGACATTTGTCCTGTCTGCCTGTGTTTCTGACTTTTACTTCCTGTTGTATTAATTGTTTGCCGCGCCCTAATGTATCTCACCTATGTCTCGTTCATCTGTGTGCGTGTGTGCGTGTGTGCGTGTGTGCGTGCGTGTGTGCGTGTGCGTGTGTGTGTGTGCATGTGTGTGTGTGTGCGTGTGTGTGTGTGTGTGTGTGTGTTTATGCCCTGTGTTCTTCTCTGCCCTTTTTGGTCCATTGTCTTTGTCAGTCTTGTCATGGCTGTTCAGTTTGGATTTTTGGATCTTGGATTAAAGAACTTTTACAGTCTTGTATTTTTGGTCCTCCCTCTGTTTCGACGTGTCTATCGTGGATTTATTCAGTTACATGTGGTTTATTACAAATACATACCCAAAACATTAAAAATCCATTTTTCATGTTAGTGGCCTCACCTCTCACAGATTTGACCTGCCATCACCTGTTTAGCTCCATGGAGACAGATTAATTTAATGCCATACTGTGCAGCATTCCAGGCAAAACAACAACACCTTCAAGGAGACAAGCAGGTGGCGGACCCACTACCAGAGAAGTGACATTTTGCACCTTACACTGATATATTGATACAAAATTCTGAAACTATTTTTTTAAACACACAGTGTCGTAGCATCAGCTGAAGCATTCACTAATATTTCATTTATTTCAGTCGTATCCGTATCAACAATGGATCAGTGAGAATGAAATGATATATTTGATGTTTTCAGTTCAAGTCTAATGCTCCTTTTATTACGTGGCTTATCAGTGCGTTCCATTTTGCTATGGGTCTGATAACATTGTTGTTTTGCCCCATATAAGCACATCTGGAGTCATTCAAACAGCATATTGTACACCATTAGCTCAGTGTAATTTATAGCACACAGCTGACCTGAATCTGGCACGAGCGCACTCAGCAAGGTGGAAAATGAACCCCAAGTCTAGTTATCACTGGATTAAACAAGTAGACTTCCACTGTGCATAATATGCCGCTGTTTTATAGCCTCATAGAAAAATAATTGATTTTACTTATGCCCTGTGGAGGGAGAGAAAGAAGACGATCTGAATACTATTGAGCAATGGTTCTCAAGCTGTGGTGAGCGTATGACTGTTAGAAAGGTTTTTAATGGTCATATCTAAATGGTCCTTTTTCAATTTTATTTTACTCGATTATTCCTCCCATTTTCCTGTGTGCTGCACCCCCTACAGAGCGCAAACAGCATGAAAGCATTATGTAACAGTATTAAAATCTCACAGTATGATTTTTATCAAGATATGCATGTCATGATATGGTATTTATTGCAATATCTGGGGAGGCAGAATAGTGGATGGAGTGGACCTTTGTTCTTTACAAACGCACTGACAAGCCTTTGGTGCTCACATTAAGAAGTAACTGTGATTAACAGTTATTTCTTCATGCTGTCTTCACTGGGATGGCACAAAGGATCACTGTATATGTACACTCCCAGTCAAAGGTTTGGACACTTGGAGCTGTCCTAAATTATCTCATTACTGGGAGGAAATTAAACAAAGTGTGGATAAAGTTTTGGAACAAAATTAAAAAAAAAATCCATTTGGAATATACAGGGGTTGGACAAGAAACTGAAACACTAGCCAATTTAGTGTTGGAGGTTTCATGGCTAAATTTGACTAGGCTGGTGGCCAATCTTCACTGACTGCACATTGCACCAGTAAGAGCAGAGTGGGAAGGTTCAATTAACAGAGGAATAGTACAGTTTTGCTTAACATATTGCAATGCACACAACATTATGGGTGACATATCAGAGTCCAAAAGAGGACAAATTTTTGTGACATATCAAAAGCCACGGTGTCCAGGGTAATGTCAGTATACCACCAAGAAGGACAAACCACATCTAACAGGTGTAACTGTGGACGCAAGAGGAAGCTGGCTGAAAGGGATGTCCTGGTGTTAACCCGGATTGTATCCAAAAAACATAAAACCACAGCTGCTCACTGCAGAATTAAATGTGCACCTCAAATCTCCTGTTTCCACCAAAACTGTCCATCGGGAGCTCTACATGGTTAACATACGTGGCCGGGCTGCTACAGCCAAACCTTTGGTCACTTGTGCCAATGCCAAACGTCAGTTTCAGTGGTGGGTGTAAACAATGTGGAACATGCATTGTTCTCTGATGAGTCCACCTTTACTGTTTTTCCCACATCCGGGAGAGTTGGTGGTGTAGAGAAGCCCCAAAGAGGTGTACCACCCAGACTGTTGCATGCCCAGAGTGAAGCATAGGGGTGGATCAGTGAGGTTTTGGGCTGAATTAACATGGCATTCCCTTGGCCCAATACTTGTGCTAGATGGACGCATCACTGCCAAAGACTACTGAACCATTCTGGAGGATCATGTGCACCCAGTGGTTCAAACATTGTACCCTGAAGGTGGTGTCGTGTAACATGATGATAATGCACCAATACACACAGCAAGACTGGTGACAGAGTGGTTTGATGAACATGAAAGTGAAGTTGAACATCTCCTATGGCCTGCACAGTCACCAGATCTAAATATCATTGAGCCACTTTGGGGTGTTTTGGAGGCGCGAGTCCTCCACCAGCATCACGTAGTGACCTGGCCACTATTCTGCAAGAAGAATGGCTCAAAATCCCTCTGGCCACTGTGCAGGACTTGTACCTGTCATTCCCAAGACGAATTGATGCTTTATTGGCTGCAAAAGGAGGCCTTACACCATACTAATGATTTATTGTGGTCTAAAACCAGGCGTTTCAGTTTCATTGTCCAACCCCTGTACTGTTGGCGGCAAGCAAAATATGGACAACCAAAAAATGGATGAGAGAACCCAGACAAATCACCTGCACTGAAAAGATTGGATAGACCTTGTCAAAGATGTCTCCCAAATTGAGAGACTCACTTTTTTGTGTCCATTCTTTTGATGTCTTCAGTGAGATTCTACAATGTAAATTATCATAGAAATAAATATAAATTATAATATAAATGAAAACATGAATGAAACTTTTGACTGGTAGTGTAGTTCTCTGTGTTCCCTCTTTATTTAAATTACACATCATTTGAAAATCAGTCTCAGGTTTGGACATTTTGATCATCTGTTTTGGTCTCGGTCTCAATGCATTATTGTTTCTTAAAAGTGGCTATCAGGTAGGCGCCTTAAATACTAATAGGCATCCATTATAGAGCTGTGTAGGAAAAGTCCCCAACACTAACTTTAGTGTGAGTGCATTTAGCATTTCCTGAGACGCTGCTTGATGCTATAGCACTTTGTGAGTGTCTGTTATGGAAAAAACAGCAGAGATATGCAGAAGACTTCTCCCTTCGAAGGATCACAGTGAAGCGCTCAGATTGAGATGCGCTGCTGGTTGCCACAGGCGAGGGGCAGAGAGGAGTACGAGTCTGATGGATGGGAGCCCTCAGGCTGCAGTTTGGGAGAGCATTATTCAGCACTGATAAAGACATACACAGGGCTGGATTAGGATTGATCTACTCCTGTAAACAGCTCCCTTGACACATATATGTATTATTGTTCAATATCCATACAGTAAGTTAAAGTCTATTCAATTCATATTCCTCCTTTTGGCTATTTTAGTGGAATTGTGCTACTCAAAAAATGTAGTTAATATGATTAACTTAGATGAGGAGCAGGAGCACGTATCAACCGCCCTCACCTCCTCTCCAGCGAATCACAGCTCATTTCTACCACACCTCAATTTCCCAGAAGACTATTTGTAGCAGACTATCCTGGCAACCCAGTTTGTCCCAAATAACTCGGCCCCACCCTCCCAACCCCTATCTGTTCGTCTTCCAGACATAAGACACCTACGAGGGGGGTCCCATTCTGACTGAGCCATGTGAAGATTGAGACTGGACACCCACCCTGAGTCTCAACCCAACCATCTCCGCCCTGCCTCGTCTCCCAATAATAAACTCTTCTTTGCACTATGTTGTTGTTACTGTGGTCCTTGCTGTGAATTCAGTTTTATTATCTTAGTTCAAGATGTGATATTGCTGATCACTCCACTCCCACTGCTCTGTACTGACTTCATTCTCAGTGATCATCAGTGATACACGTATTAATAAAGAATGAATAGATTAATATTGCAGATATAAAATGTACAAATGATAACATAATGATCCACGGTTGTCATACATTATAGCTACATAGCAAACACAAGCACAATAGGTCTCCTTGTCAAGAATCTGCAATACAAATCTATTCAATTTGTAGAGCAATTTTCATAGTAAAAATTAATACAGAAGCTACCGACAGGTTCATTTTTTTCATCCAATCAGGCACATTGTTTCTAAGAATCATAGGAAACCAGCTGCTTCACACTGTCCCAGACTTTCTGTCATAGTGTATTTCCAGAGTGACAAAAAACAAATAGCTGTCAGAGATTGGAGAACAAAAGGAAACAACTGCATGACACTATCCCAGACACTTGTTTCTGTGCCTGGTATTTTTATTTATTTCTTTTTGTTGTAGAAAAATGTTAACTCTAGGAAACAGTCTGTTTGAATAATCGCATGTAAGTACAGATAAAAGGGCAGCGATAGGGGTAATTGTGTCGATGTATCTTGGTAGTAAATTACAAAGACTACTATATAATCAAGATGTGTAACAAAACACAACAAAATCCTACTGAGATGAGCACAGTAAACTACCAGCTCTGATGAGTCTGCATTCAAATGTCCATTCATTTTGTATTGGAACAGTCCTTCCCCTTCTGCAATATTATTTTCTGGTAACACATTGTCCTTGTTCTTTAAAGGCAAAACATAATTCCAGCTTCAGGGTTTGGCATAAATAATTGTTTCATATTACACTGCCTTAAACGCAGAGAAACTCCCACTCTAGCCTTTTTAACAATACATTATGCACACCCATGTAAATAGACTAGCATCATTAAGTATATGGACCTCGAGCTAAAGCTAATTGTACACATTTGTCTATATGTCTAATCTTATTCTACTTAATACTGAAGTAAAGCTCATGCTAAATGTCCTTAGTGAGTTTTACGCCTCATTTTCCCACAGAGCCCCATTCAGTCAGCCTGACATCTTCCATTAAATGATCAATACCACACATGTCTGTGCCAAGGATGGTCCAGTGGTTGCCATTGTGCATTTCTAAAGAACCGAGCTTCACTTTTAGAACAAACCTTTTAGTACAACTCCGATTCACTCTAATACAATATTATTAACAGTGATGCACTGATACCGATACTGGTATTTGCTGGATTGGTTCGAACTTTAATTCATACAAAGCTGTTCAGTAGTTACTTGCAGGATACATAACACAATCTGATCAGTTTTGTAATAATTTAACTGTAATTTGAGAGAATTTCAGTACCCACACTGGTATTGGTCCATATTTGATATCAGCAGGCACTTAAAGCTATAATGTCAATACTGGTAGTGGCTCAGTGGCTCTGTTTACGTGCGCACAAATAAATCTGGCTCACCTGATTTTTGTTTTTCACACCACTGCAGGTTTTCACAAGAACTATTATGCAAATGAGAGCAATTGAATGTGGCAAAAATGATGAGGATAGGAAGAGTTATTTGTACTCTGTCTTCCAATTACAAGAGCTCCTCTAAAAATCTACTGATAAACTGACACATGTCCACGTTGTGTTTGATGATCACAACTAATTATTCTTTCTAAATGTACCCAGTGTTACACCATTCAAAGATACTGAAAAACTCCTACCTCTGCCTGTTGCATACAGTTGTGTCCCTCAGCAAGGCTCTTTAGTGGTCATGTATGATTACAGTGTGTGACATGTGTGAGAGAGACTGGCGGTCACAGATTGACCACCACGTATAGGAAGGACTGAATGATGCATGGAATTGTAAAGCAGCTGGAAGTGTCTGGAAAACCTTTAAAACTGATGCAGTGTTTTAGCTTCTTATTTTTTTGTTTTCTTTGTGATACTTGTATATTTTAATAAACCCATTTTCATCCTTTGATCCTCCCATGTACGTAAGAGTTGGCAGATCTATAGCTCAAATAAGCATGTCACACTCAGTATTGTTTCAAATGTTAACTAAATCAGTGAGATTTATTCAGAGCTAAATTCATACAGAAATGACACATTAGACAACACTCAGCCATGCTCTTTTTATACAAGCAAGCCATTTCCATTATGAACAAGTCCATCATAATTATCAGCATTACTGAGTCACAGCAGCACATTTTGCGTCTAATGGACACATTTAATGTAGATATGGTTTGTACAGGGAACATTTATGAATGCAATAATGTCTGCAGTCAGGAGCAGATCTGACGCCTAAAGCAGCTTCACACTGGGCTAAGTGATGGGATTAAGTCTAATTCACCTTTCTGAGAGTCCATGTGGTATTTTTTATATTAGTCCCTCTGTGAGCACTTTCATTTAATTTTGAACTCATGGCAGAGAAGGATATAGGCCCTATGACTATTTTTATCACCTAAGTAAACTTTTTAATGATTTTTGGAATTTGACTTTACAGCTCTCTTGTCTACACTTTTTTTCACTCTTACATTTTTGATTATTACTTTCTTCTTCTCTGCCTGATAACTATTATGGAACTTTTTCAAGTGCAGGGTTTGCCTCCTTCTTGTCTCCATGGAGATGCTATTGCTTTGCGGGCATGTTTCACAGTATGGTAATAACTTGGAGAGTAGCAGGTGGCACACACAGGTCTCGAGAATGCATATTTTTTCAAAGTTTTGAAAAGTGTAGAGAGAATATTTCTGTTTTGAGTTTATCTGTTTTGTCTACTCTGAGCTACCTTAGCCGCCATATTGTTTTAGACTTTATATGTATTTTATATTCACTTGGCACATGATTTAACAAAGAAATATTGCTACAAAAAAAACAAAAAACAGCCACATTTGTGCAGTATATCGATAATCACATGCATCGCCATATTGTGAAAATATCGTATCGAGAGCCATGTATCGTGTATTGTATTGAATCGTGAGTGACTCCCAGCCCTAATACAAAAATACCTGCAATTGAATGAATGCATCATACGTCAGTTTAGTGCCATACCGTGGAACATTTCTGACCAATAAACTCTCTGGGACGACAAGCACCACAAAAGTCACCTTCACTATTGCATTTACTGGTTGATGCTGTAATCACCCACTTATGTGCAATCATTTTGAACTTATTACAAGGATTTAAAAAAAAAACAAGTCCCTAATTTGTCACTTTTGACCGACACGGTTTTTATTGTTGTTTATATTGTGGCCTATTCCTGAGAGACGTCTTTCCTAACCCCTTAAGATCTGCTGATGGGGTATTGAATTATTTGAACTGGATGACAAAGAAAAAACACACGAAAGAGAACAAGGTCGCACTGACAGATTAGCGTGTGGCCAGGGAGAAACACAGGAAGCTGGTGCATGCTAATTTACTCCCATCAGTGGGACAAATTACAACGCAGTATAGTGAAGGGGATTTTAAGTAAAGGTGTTCTGTTAAATATTTGAGGAGAGGTCCCCCAAGTCCTTAATAAATATGCACTGTGGTATTGCAGCAATGCATACAAATTACTGTGGGTCTTAGTGGGGCTTTATACAGTGGGCAGCTATTTGCACTGGTTCATTTATTCATAACTGCAAATATGCTTAGATGTTTTGCTCATCCATATCTTGGAACGCCCTTAGAGGCTACTGTTGTTGCGATTTTGGGCGCTACAAAATAAATTGAATTGAATTGAATATATAAAAATGAAATTGAAAATGAAATAAATAATAGAAGAGTTTCCAGTTGATACACATATGATGATTGTTTGGACTTTCCATGAGAAATTGTGCTTTAATTAATTATAAACTGTCTATTTGAATCTATGGAATGGACAAAAGTCATCGAAAAAAGTCTTTCAGAACAGGAAAAGATGATGACAGACAGATTTTGGTCAGATTTTTACATACCGGTACTTTTTTAAACATTATTCACACCATTTTGAGGACTTTTTAGCATTCAGAGTCTTTTACGGCTTTGGTAAAACATCCTAATTTTTCATCACTTTGAAACCCACGGATAGAGAAATCGCAGTCATTACCAAACACCAACTGCTGTGACATTAAACAGGACACGAAATTGTTGCTAATCAGACTTGTAATTGACATTATTAAAGACAGTGTCACCTGGCATGAGTAGTTTGGGAATATGACCTTTCACTAATGTAGTAAAAAAGGAATAATAACTCTACAACGTTAAATTACACTTTGATCCTGTCAGATCGAATGCATTGACTCAGTTTAAGTCAATACTAAAGTATATTTAATACTAGCCAAACAGGATATCTTGGTATTTTATTTATGCTCTTTTATCTGTACCGTGTTATTTCCAAAGGTGTTTGTATAGCACATTTTGACACACAAGACAAACTCCTGCACACCAGAATGGGCACAATATAAATGAACAAATTGCATAAAAAATAAATAAGCAAGTAAATAAAAACATTTAAATATACGAAAAATAAAATCAATAAATGACCGTCAGAGTATCTCACAATTCTCATGCTAGGTTAAAAACCAGTGAGAAAAAGTGTGTTTTAAGATGAGACTTAAAAGCTTTAACTGAAGGGATGGTCTTATGTCTTTAAAATCTATTGACTGACTGAAGTTATTTTAAATGTGCTATATACATACACTGGATTTTCTTCTGATTCATAATGCTAACTTTGTGTGTGTGTGTGTTTTTGCAGGTTTACTGAGTTCCTGGAACCTTTTGAGAGAGTGATCCAACCAGAAGAGCTGTGGTTATACAGGAATCCTCTGGTGGAGTCAGACCACATCCCCAAAAGAGTCATGTTTGTGAGTACTGTTGTGTGCGGTCTTGTACAGCCTGTTCACTGCTGTCACTTTTACACACTGAATCACCCATAACTCATAAACAGGGCTTCTGTGGAGCACATAAACCACGTCTTCACTGTAATTGTGGTGGTCTGCATAGTGCCATAATCAATGGTGTTGGAAGAGCTGACAGATGCAATAAACAGCTGTGGACCAAATATGAGCCCATGTGTGAAATGATCAGTATATCATATTTTATTGATATCTTTTAGGTGATTATGATAAAACATAATGACCAAAATGAATCATTATGAGTAAATAAAGACATTTTTGGGCAAGAAAAACTTAATATATAATGGATATAATCAGAAAATGTCAGAATATGATGTGCAAAAGTTATTGCAAAAGCTTTACTGCACAACTTTTTAGCAAAAATCAAGCTGCAAGAAAAGCATGTTCTTTAATGTAATTTTTGATGTGTTTATTGCACTGAACACATAGAAAAACAAGTATCCTTACTGTGAGTGAGCTTGCATCTCCGCAAACCTGACTCCCCCTGCTTGTTTCCAGGGAAATGTTGTTCTTTTGGTTATAATACTCATATATAATACATAATGTTCTCAAGTATGGTTTTAACTTCCTATTTCCATAGAATTCTGCAGGTGACTGGCCACCTCCAGAAAGTTATCTGTGTGACATTGTACATTTTAACGTACATAACAACGATAAACATTTATGCAGCGACCCGGCTACTGCTGAGCTACACTCACACTGATCCTAGTTTTGCTCTCAGAGATAAAAGATGTCCTTGTCCACAATGTTGATGCCTCCTGGTGGGCACATTGGGGGTGCAAGATGACGCTGAATATGTATGGGGTCAAATGTTGTGTCTCTTTGTATACAATAACAAAACAATCCCTGAAGGCACACACTGAGGCATCTGTGAACTGCCCATAAAACATTAAGCTGTGGTGCTTATGACTGAGAAAAGACCATTATTATAGATGAGATGATATTTAGGCTCCATAAACTGTGAAATATTTACAGAACCAAAATGTTGGACAATTATGGAAATGCTATGCCATTTCTACAATTCAGATGCGCCACTATAAAACTAAACAATATTAGATGGGCAGATATTTGACAATAATAATCTTAGAGACGAAAAATGCAATAACAAAAATATATTCTACAGCAATTTTACATTACGTTTGATCTAAAAAGTACCTTATGCATTCTCAGTATGTAGTTCTCTTGTGGAGGGTCCGTCAACTACTTGTCTCCATGGAGAAGTTATTGCTTTGCCCGGAATGTTCCACAGTGTGGCATTGTACTGTATCCATGTGGCATTTATCCACTTTTTATAGAAAAAAATACAATGAAAAACATCCTTAGTGTGAGCTGGATCACCTCTCCACAGATCTGACCTGTAACTTGGTTTTATGGTGTCACCTGCTTGTTTCCATGGACAGAGATAAGTTTATAAAGCCATAGTGTGGAACATCCTGCTCTCAACATAAAAAAAAACATTACTGGTTGAGCAGTTAGATCCACTGATCCACAGGTTGACAGTGCGATTCTAGCTCCCACAGATGATTGCTGCTGTTGTGCCCTTGGGCAAGACACTTAACCCACCTCGCCCCTAGTGTCTGCGTACACTGGTGTATGAATGTGTGTGTGAATGTGTGAGTGGTTCTTTGTTGTAAAGCACTTTACAACAAAGAAAAGTCTTACAACAGTCTTATTTGTGAGTAGTAGTACTGTTGTCTGCGGTCTGGTACAATCTATTCACTACTGTGACTTTTACACACTGAATCACCCATAAACAGGGCTATTGTGGTCCCCATAAACCACATCTTCACTGTAATTGTGGTGATCTCTATAGAGCCATAATCAATAATGCTGGAGGAGTTGACAGATGCAGTGTAGTGACTGATGGTGGTTTGAGGCAGTAGGTGCATATTGACATCCAAGCTTCCATCAGTCCACCCCAGGGCAGCTGTGGCTACAGAGGGACACCAAAACCAACTGTAGGGAGTAAATGAACAGTGTAAGCAACTTCAAAGCATTATAAACAAGAAAGCTTACTTATCTTCTATCTTTATTTATTCACTTATTTTTTCAAGATCAAGATTTCTTTTATTTGTCTCCCTTGGGAGAATTTTTTCTTGGATCAATGGGCCACTGCACACAGATCACACACCACAGAGAAAATTCACATAAGTGACAAACACCCAAACACAAACACCCCCCACCCACACAGTCATTTCATTTATCATTTAACAGCTTTATTGAAACAGGTACGAATGAATGCTTATACCTATTGTGTCGACACAGTGGTATTTTTATTTATTTCAACACCATCTTTTCCCTATATTTATTTATTTATTTATTTTTTAAAATTTTAAAGATTTTATAGACAATGGCAGGAGGGAGGTTTTGGGGAGTTGTGTACGCTGTGTCACCTGCTTTATGTGCGCGCACACACACACACACACACACACACACAAAAGATACTTAACATGCATGAGATTTTTTTTTAGATAAACAAATAAATAATATAAGCTTGTATGAATTCTTCCACCTCTGAGATATTGCCAAAAGCCTGGGTGGGTGAATTGTATTGTCTAAGGGCCCATGCCACAACTGGGATTGAACCACACTCTGTTATAATAAATGGAGACCTAGGCCTGTCACGATAACAAATTGTGAAGTGCGATATGTTGCTGAAGTAAATACAGACAATAAAGGATCATTTTGAAACTAAAATATAAAGTAGTATCCACAAAAAATATTCTAAATGTACATATATTGTTAAGAAACCATGAGCTCCAATAAAAAAAGCATAAAACAGTTACATAGTTTGGTTTTGTCTATAATGAGTCGTAGATGTTCATATTTCAGTGTTCTATAGCACAAATCTCAACCTAGTACAGAAAAATTACCTAAATTTTACTAGTACAAAGAAAAATATTGATTCCCAAAAATGATTGTTCCATCTGTCATGTATTGAAATCGATGTAGTAATTATTGTGACAGGCCTATGGAGACCAAGCAACTTCTTTATACTTACTTTTACTGCATAAACATAGATCTGTCCCTACTGAAAAGCCTGCAGTAATAGTTGTAGTGTCTTTACCTAGAATACATTGAGTTTGGTGCAGTAACAACCCCCTGCTTCTAAGTGGATGTCCTTAGGCACTGGGTGATGGATGAGTTCATTTTTTAAAATCAGTTTGAGCCTTTATACCTCCCCTTTCATTCTCATTCTTTACTGCCGATAAATGCAGTGGAGTTCGGCCAAGTTATAACTCAAAATTTGACACAATTTGGCATATCATTTCAAAGATTTCTTACACATACAGCAAGATCGTTTTGACCTGTCTTGTCTCGAGAGCGTTGTGGTGTTGTATTTAATCAACTTATTGCTTAAATGTAATACGTTTTCTTGCCTTTGGCTCTGAATCTCTGTAACGTTGGACAGAGGCTGACATATTGTGAGTGAGCAAGTGGTGGGTATAGCCTGTCCATCCCTGCTCCTCCTCACATATCAATCATGGCAATATGTGTCCAAACAGCAACAAAGTAGGTGGTCTCACTGCCAATCAACATGACAGCTATACTTTACTAAATAACCAGGAAAACATGGTGAATTTGTCCATAGTGGGAGTGTGGAAATGGATGGGAGACGAGGTGTGCAAAATATAATGTAGAATATTTGCATTGTTAGTCAAAGCCATTAGGCCGGGAGCCAGGTCCACTCCTCAGGATGTTTTTGCTACCTTTTTTCACTGTTATTTCCTGTTATCTTATATCTTGTGCCATCACGAGTTGATAGGGACCAACCCCAACTCGGCCCCGTTTGTTCTGGGGGTCCAAAAAAAAACCAGTTTAGAAAAAGCCATTGGCGGAATTATATAATTCTAAATATTAAGGTTCTGCAACTGCATAAATGGTCAGATAACCCTAAAATTGTGCATGGTGAATCCTGACACATTAGGGAAACTAGTAGAAAAAGATTTTAGGGCTGGCTCCATTTTTACTGTCAAATTTCACTCTCAACATACTCCAAAAGACAAGAAAATGTCTGTCTGCCTGACAAATTATCATCAAAAGTGATAAAGTGATCAAGCAATTTCTTAAATGTATCAGTGCCTCAAATGTACATAAAAAACACATTTCTAAGCTTCAATTTGAACCCAAGATGATCTCTCTATCTAAAGGAGAACAGCTGCTATGACCCAAGATCTTCGCTGTACCTCCAGTCGGCAGAAAACAGAACTTTCAGGCATTTCCATTTCATATGGGATTTTTTTTTCTTTTTTCATATAAACTATCTGGAGATTAGTGTCCTTCTCTAGGGGCCAAAAATCTGAAACATTGGGTCTCAATTAATGTATATTTACACACTGAATACTGCACATTATTTTACTGTTGTAATGAATACACTGAACACACTTTCAGATGGGTGTAATGCAACAATAAACATCTAAAACAGACAATAAGTCAAAAAAAACAACAAAATGATGGAGAATAGACAGCTGGCTAGAGTTCTTCAAAGCAGAAGCCTCCACCTCAGCAATCTCTGCAAAAAACGGCATCCTAAATCCACATAGTTCACATAGTTCATTCACACATGTTTAACACAAACACCCTGCACATTTAGGTTCAGTTCTCGTCTCAAACTGAAAATACTCTGTTCCTCTACTGAATAAAAGGTCAAATGTAGCTTTTAACTTGAAAACTACTACTACATAACATCACAAGGTGGGACTAAGCATTTGCAGCTTTGGAGACAGACATAATAAATGGTTACTCAAACACGTGTGAATGAAACGAAACACAACTCCAGGTATGTTTTTGAGGAAGTAAGATTTTAACGTGGCTTAAAGCTCTCAAGAGTCAATTTTGTGTTATATAGGACCTTTAAACTGAAGCATGACCTTGTAATTTGATCTACATTGGCCAAACTAAATCCTTTTTGAACCATTAACTCAAGAATCCACACATCTTGGCCTATGTGGAGGATCTGTTAAATGAACCAGAGAACTCACCTCCCTGGGGGTATAACTCAAAGTGCCCCAGATGCAAACAGCCGACAGTCCCCTATGGCTTTGACAGTGCTCCCTGGAAGACCTATGGGATTATCCAGCCAGTGAAAATACTATACTTAATATTATAATTGGAGGTATATATATATGTATGACTCAAGCTGACCTTTCTTAAGCCCTGTTAGTCCCTATATGTACACAGCCTAGAGGTTACATATAAGGAAGTAATATAGAAGCCTTTGTTTGTTTAGTTAATGAACCCTTATGTAAATGTCAAGTTAGTTTAGTCAAACCACGTAGGGTCAAAAGGTTAGGAATAAAACACAGGATAAATAAGCCACAAAGGTACAGACAATTCTACACCAAAATAGTAAAAATAAAAACATTTTGGGGGAAGTAGTAAAGGGTTCATTCAATATTATGCTATTTTCTGAGCTAGGTTATAATGTTTCCTCATCACAAACATACCCGGAGTTGTGTTTTGTTTCATTCACACATGTTTAACGCACAAACCCTGCATATTTATATATTCATTGAGTTCTTCTCTCAAAGAAGAATCATGATGGATCATTTCAGCTGTGGAACTGACAATCTCCACAAAAAGTTAAAGGTAGCTGTTGCAAACTGCAGCTTCATGACATCACAAGGTGGAGCAGAGCATTTTGAGCTTTAGAGATGTAGATAAACTAATAATCAAGAGTTACTCAAACATGTGAATGAAATAAAACACAATGATGAGATAACAACATTCACACAAGAGTCATTTTTACGTAATGTAGGACCTTAACTACTTTTTAACCAGTACTACATGATTTGCAATTAGTACGACACCTCATACCACACATTTTAACTAAGGTTTTACAGTATTTCAGCCTAAAATTACTTACGTTTCAACTGTTGAACTGTAGTTTTTTTAGCCTAGTTTTCCCAATTTTAATGTGAAGTGTGCGATTCTGAACTCAGGATTTATTGCCTGTAAGAATAGTAAGATATTGAGATTAAAGATTTTTCAGTTTCATATGTTTAATGGAAAACTATATAGCCAAAATGTTTCTTCATTCCTTACAGATAGACAGCCGGACCCTCCTTTTTCCAACACAGATCAATTTGTTATTCAGACAGAAGATGAGTTTGAAAATAGAGAGAAGAGGTTATCGATGAGTTAAATGGCCTTTAAAAGCCTTGCCAGGACAGCGGCACTGAGAGACTGATGAAAAAGTGCAGCTATAGACACATTACAATCAGTGAAGGACAAGATAAAACCAAATGAATCAGTTTGTTTGTTTCAAATAATCTCTCCTTGAGTCTATTCATTACCCAACCATCCTATTCAAATAATGTCAAGTTCCTCACAATATGGTTCTTTAAAGTGACAGTAATAAAGCTGGTAGTTGTAATTGATCTCTCATATCATTTTGAAGCTACAGTTAAAGTTTATTCTTGCAAATTAGTAGTTAGTTTGTTTATTTCTCCTAGAAACCCACAAAGAAAGCTCTATGAACACTGAAAATCCAAGTGGAAGTGGATTAAAGGCCATAAACTACAGGAGATTTTGCCCAATTTTGGCTGCGATTTGCCTTACCCCAAGTTTGGGAAAGTGTGACCCAACTTTGTGTCTTCGTGTGCGATTTTGAAGCCGCTGCGCTCCTCGTGTGTGGTGTCAGTGTGACTCTGAGTTTCTTGTTACCATCAATCACCAAACATCAGCAACCTAACAGAATGAAACAGCGTCTGTGGCAGAGGAGTGACGGACACAGAGGCACAAAATACAAACTCGGAATATAGCGAAAATAATAAGAATTTATTACTCACCTCTCCTAAAGTGGTCAATTTAAAGTGCAGCATCTCACCCACATTATCCATAGATATTGTCCAACGCAAATAATGACATCCACTCCACAAAACCGCGCTGTTAATCTAGTTTATAGCGTTTTTTTGAAAGTAAAAAGACGAGAATAATTCCTAAAGTGTGTCTGTTTACATCCACACAGTGCACAGATCTAGGTGAAGCTGCTTCTTGTGGACTTTATCACCAATTGTTTTTGCTTTAAAAATTATGTATCTGAAGTATTGCACCACATTTCACACACAAATAATAATAACATAATTTTGACTTGTATCTAAATTCAAAGTGCAGAGCTCTGATCTTTTGAACACTTAAGACTCTCAAAGCAAGTTGTTTTACTCTCAACAGGAAACAGCTGACGCGATCATGCTCACAACTTTATATCCTGTGCTCTGCAGCCATATCCCTCTGCACTCTTTGCAATTGGAGATTTTACATTTCATAAGATTCTCCTTGAGTCTGTGTTGTGCACTTTTTGTCGCATGTTTAAAAACTGTTAAAGACTGAAAAATTCTGTAGTGTGTAGCGGCCTTAAGAGAATGTGACACCACACAGTGTTTGGCTCCAGTCAAAGAATGCTCACAAGGATAGCAGTTACAGGAGCAATTTTGGAGCCAAGTTACATATTAGGAACAGGAATTTATTTACGGAAAAAAATAGTGAACTAAAAATGTCGGACATGGTTCGGCAGCAGTTACAGAGAGAGGGGTGACAATTTGACATTTTTTCATCCAATCCACTATTTATATAGTACATTTCATAAACAGAACGGTTTCCAAAGTGCTGCACAATACAAATAAAACATATCCAACAGAAGTATAAAATAAGGCTCTACTTAACTCCACTAGTCCTCATTAAGATAATAAAACAAGTAAAATCAAACAAGAGCACCAGTACAGAGAACCACACAACTCACATGGTGTTAAAAAACAGAGAATAAAAGTGTGTCTTAAGACAAGACTTAAAACACTCTACTGTGGGGGCTGTTCGGACGTGGGGGGCAGAGAATTCCAGAGCTTGGGGCCAGCCACAGATAAGGTCCTGTCCCCCCTGGTCTTGTCCTAGGCACGAGCTGGAGTTGGCCTTCGGACCTCAGAGCGCATGCAGGGGAGCAAATTTGGATGAGATTCAAGATGTATTTTGGGGCCAATCCATTCAAAGCTTTAAAAACAAACAATAAAATCAATTCTAAATGAACTGGAAGTCAGTGCAACAATGCTAAAATTGGGGTAATGTGCTCTTGTTTTTTGCTTCCAGTTAAAAGTCGTGCAGCAGAATTTTGGACTAACTGTAAGCGATAAAGTGCATGGTGGCTGATGCCAGAAAAAGTTACTGTAGTCTAAACGAGAGGGGATAAAAGCATGCATTACTTGTTCAAGAGAATTTAGAGTATAAAAACTGTTTCACTGGATAAAAGTCGCAAATGATAAAAGCCAGATTTGATGAAGGCATTCACTTATTTTTCAAATTTAAAATTACTGCCAATAGTGGTGCCAGAAGGTTTGACAAAGTGCTGCAATGGCCCCAGATCCATAAGGTTGTCAGTGATGCAAAACAGAAGAATCTCAGTTTTCTCTTCATTGAGACTCAAAAAATTGTGGGCCAACCAAACCTTGACGTCACTAAAGTGCTCAAGCAGTGGTGTCAGGAGGGCTGCGCGTGTTTTCTAAGTGGTAAGTAAATTTGCCAGTCATCTGCATACAGGTGATACTGTATGTAGAGGTAAGATCGGGCCTAAAAAATCCAGCCCGACCCGAACCGACCCGCGGGTATTAAAGCCCGACACGACCCGAGCCCGACCAATTAACTTGATTTGCAGGCCCGAGCCCGAAGCAAACCCGAAATTTTTACCCTAGATTATTAAGAGGGCGTCGTTCACGTGCGCAGAGCATGCTCTGCTCTGGCTCTGGCTCATGCTCTGCGCACGAATTTAACTGCTAAACAGGAGTCCTGTTTAGCAGTTAAATTGTATACATTTTATAAATACATTTTTATAAACATATATTTATTTTAAAAAAGTCAGCGAGAGAGAAGCCTGGCCCGACCCGACCCGAAGCAATGATTGACATTTTAGGCCCGACCCGACCCGAAATTTGGGCTCAGGCTCGGGCTTAAGATCTTACCTCTAACTGTATGCCATGTTTTTTTAATATCAAGCTGAGTGGGAGGAGGTACAGTGTAAAAAGCATAGGCACGAGAATAGAAAAAGCATAGGCACGAGAATCGAACCCTGGGGGACTCCGCAGTGAATAGGAGCTGAGGATGAGGTGGAGCCCCTTAATCTGACTGAGCAAGACCTCCCCCCAGGTAGGACCTAAACAACTTGAGGACTGTGCCCCTGACACCAACACAGTTTTCCAAACTATTTAAAAGTGGCCATACCGGCTTGTCAAAGCCTGATCCCGTCAGATCTCAGAAGCTCAGCAGGGCCGGGCCTGGTTAGTACTTGGATGGGAGACCACTGGGAATTCCAGGTACCACAGTGGGGCACCAGTGGCAAAAAAACTGTTGTTGTGTCCTTAGGCAAGACACTTCACCCACATTGCCTAGTATGAAAGTATGAAAGTGATGTGTGCATGGCAGGACTCCCTTGAAAAAGAGATTAGTAATCTCAATGGGACTTTCCTGGGTAAATAAAGGTAAAAAAAAAAAAAAAAAAAGAGTTGCATGGTCAACTGTGTCAAAAGCAGCAGTCAGATCAAAAAGCACCAAAATGGCAGAAAATGGCACTAAAAAGATTTGCCCCCATGTTCACTTTCTATTTGGAACGCTTCAGCCAGCGGGTTAGCTATGTTCATTTCCATACCGTGCAATTAGAATGATAGAATTGTTTCTGAGAGCTAAAAAAATACAGGGTAATGCAATTTAGATTTATAAAATTGTTTAAAAATTAAGTTTTTGTTAATTATTGCAATCTCTGCTACAATATTAAAAATGGCCAGGCTGATGAGACAAGGTATTAAAAACCTGACCAGTCAAACTCTTTTGGTGTAAGAATAAAAATCACACTTGTTGCAATTTCACATTTATTTAGACTGAGATATTGTAACTGACAATGGCCACAGGGCTTAGTCTCAGAGTTAGATACTACTTTCACTGTCATATTCACTCACTCTGTACATGTAACCAAACCTCTCCCTCATGCCTTATAAAGGGCCCATATTTCACTATTCTCTTATCTATGTTATAATGCTGTTTCCTCATCACAAACGCATTGCGAACTCTGCATATTTACACTGAGAAAACACTATTCCACCTTGTGTTGTCATGTGGTAATACAGGAAGTGCTCCACTCATATCATTTTGAAGCTACAGTTAAAGTTTATTCTTGCAAATTAGTAGTTAGTTTGTTTATTTCCCTCAGAAACCCAGAAAGAAAGCTTTACACTGAACACTGAAAATCCAAGTGGAACTGGATTAAAGGTGGCCACAAACTACAGGATAATTTGCCCAATCTTGGCTGTGATTTGCTTCCCCCCGAGTTTGGAAAAGCGTGACCCAACTTTGTGTTTTCGTGTGTGATTTTGAAGCCGCTGCGCTCCTCGTGTGTGTGGTGTCAGTGTGACTCTGAGCTGCTCATAACCATCGTAATCACCAAACATCAGCAACCTAACAGCCAGGAAGTACAGGAAGTGCCCCACTCCCCCAGTTTTTAGTCTACATATGCCTTCACTAAAATCATTTGGATAATTTCAGCCCTGGAAATACCAATTTCTGTGCTGTGGACTTGAAAACCACCACTACATCACAAGCTGGAACAGAGAATTTTGAGCTTTGGCGTTGTAGACATTTGGAAGAGGTAAAACATTTTGACATGGCTTAGCTCACAAGAGTCAATTTTGTGCAATAAAGGAACTTTAAACAACTGAGAGATGTGGTTTATAAGATTTATCAGTGGCTACATATTTCTTGTGTAGTTTTACTATCCATCCATCCATCCATCTTCTCCCGCTTAATCCGGCTGGGTCGCGGGGGCAGCGTGCTGCCCAATACTCATAGCACCTGACCCCCCCTATGAACCCCTCTGCAGGTGGTGAGCCCACAGGAGGGTGGACAACATGGTCCTTGATGTTAGTTCATAGGGGTGGTAGTTTTACTAATGAATCTCTATTGCAAAACAAACCTAATAAACATTATATAGTGCAGTATTTTTTATTACATGTAAATGTAGTGAAAGTGGCTAAATATGTTCACAAAATACAATGTTTGTTGGTTCTATCCCTGCTCTGACCAGTGCATACTGTTGTTGTATTGTTAGGCTAGACATTTTTATTGGCAGCCACGTTTCAGTCAGTCAACCCCAGGGAAGCTGTGTGGGGAGAGGGAATGAATAATGTAATACAATGCTTGACTATCTCCAAAGGCTCACTCACTGGTGGTATAATTATTTATTAATAGTTTTTATAAATCTGTATATTTGTAACTTATTTGACACATTTCACTATTTTCCTTTCTTTTCTTTTTTTCTTTTTTATGTGAACTGTTCTTGTATTGTTGTTTGGGAGCTGAAGTGTTCAATTGCCTTTTGGATCAATAAAGTTTGTCTCTGGCTTTCACAACACAGACACACCATTTAGCTTTGGTAATTGGATTGTCTTTGCACAAGGACACAACAACACTATAATATATTGGGTATCCAACTACCAACCTATCAGTAAGATGGAGAACGCCTCAGCCGACTTTACCCCTCCCTGCTGTGTTCACATCATCTACATCATCTTCTTAACAAATTACCAAATGTGTTATTTAATTCATGCATTTTAACCATATTTTAATTATGTTCTCAGTTACGAGCTTGAACCCGACTACTTCAAAGATGATACTGACGTGAAAATTGAGTTCATAATTGGTGCAAAACCACAGTGACAAAGGAGTCTCAAGGGGAATCATTTAGCAGTGAAGAGATTGAAACCTCCTCATTGTTTTATTACCTGAGCTGCCGAAGCGTTAAATCTGATAAAGTGTAATTAATACAATCCTGGGTTTGAATAATTTGAAACTGTAATTAAGTAAGGCCAAATTGTCTTCAGATATCTACAATGAAAAGTCTATCTGACCTCTGGCATTCGCCTTGTTAAATTGTACTTTAAATAATAGAATAAGGGAAAGCTTCATGTCATTCCCAAGGCAGAAGTGATTTCATATGGATGTATATTTGCTAATGTGTCTGTAATAACGTCTCATTTTTGTGTCTTGGTTTTGTTCCAGGCAATTTCCTTCCTCACTCCGCTGGCCGTGATTTTTGTGGTGAAGATAATTCAGAGGACAGACCGGACAGAGATCAAAGAAGCATGTTTAGGTACAGACCCACTCAGTCCATTTGTCTCTGCTCATTCCAGTTTGTTAAATATATATGGGTGAATGAATGATTTTTAACACTTTTCAAAGTACTCTGCATTAAAATGATCCATATATAGGGTTCTTTTTACCTACATGGTTAAAGGTGGTAATGGAGTGTCCACTGCTTGCTGCTCTCCATAGAACTGTTACTGCTGTGTCTTGGAAGGTTCACATTATGGCATTAAATATATCTGTCTCTTTATTCAATTACAGATGTTGTTGCTGCTCAAATACCAGGAAAACACCAAAAATGTGCAGAAAGTTTCATAATGTTTTAACTTTTTTATACACTTGAGGGATAAATAACAGCTACATAACATAACACATTTGGATTTAATTTTATTTTTAGTTTAAGGAAATAAATGCTATTCAGTCTCTGCATTAGTATCAGTTCATATCAGGCATGGGCAAATACTTAAAGTGATAACATCGGAAACTGAACTGAAAAAGCTGGATCAGTGCATCCCAAAAAAATCTGTTGTTATTTGTCATGTCACCTGTTTGTCTCCATGGAGATAGATAATGCTATACTGTAATATTCCAGTAAGACATTGCCATGGAAACAAGCAGGTAAGTGCTTTAATTAGAAAAGTTACATACGTACTGTTTTGATACATACAGCATTAGGGGTGGGCGATATCTCAATATTTTAAATATATCGAGATATTTTTGAAACTCTATATGAATTCTGACATATCGATATATCGCTATAATGCTTACGTTTACGTTTACTTCTGGTTTCGCCGCTTCACTTGTTTTTGCCTTCTCTGTGCCGCGCTCGCCTCCGCCTCCTGCTTTTGTCCCCCGAGCTCCTCCGCGGAGCCCGGAGCTGGCCGCGGACTAAACCAGGATTAGGACTAAACCAGGACTAAACGCGGCCGCAGAGCCCGGGGCTCGGTCGCGGACTAGGATCAGGGCTCTACAGTGCACCCATTTCATTCGCATTTGCGAGCAAATATTTCATTGTGCGAATGGGGAAAACAAAACAGGCGCATCTGTGCGATGCTTCTGCAGCCACAATAAGGAGCTGCGCACAGACGCAAAGTGATGAGTTAAACTTTCTAAATGCACCTGCCCAGCGCGAGAGCACCCGAACTGTGCCCGGGCATGACACCTCCGACCGCGCACGACTCCAGCATACGAGCTCCGTGTGTGGCCGATATCACTCATACGAACAAACTTCGCTTCAAAACACACCCACGCCCCTTTAAACGAGGAGCACCCCGCAGCAGGACCCACACCTGTCCCACCACTCAGTAGACACCCCCACACCGCTGGACTTCCCTCTCAAAGCGAGAGCTTTGTCTTGGTCTTGTCTCGGACTTGAGCGCATTTGGACTCGGTCTTGTCACGGACTCAAGGTCTGAATACTGAGTGCGGTCATATTTGTCACAATGTGCGTTTGATTTGGGAAATGTGCAGAGACTAAACATCACTTTAAAACAAGAGAATGTAATTCCAGTTAGGAATGTCAAAATACAGGTTTAAAAATCCTAGCCACTTTTTACCAGTGGAAGTTCTCTTAAAGAAGAGGTTTTTAAACTGTGGGTGAGGGTCCAAAAAGGGGTGCAGAGTGTTTAAGTGCAGTACTAAATGAATATTCATCCATCCATCCATCTTCTCCCGCTTAATCCGGCTGGGTCGCGGGGGCAGCGTGCTGCCCAATACTCATAGCACCTGACCCCCCCTATGAACCCCTCTGCAGGTGGTGAGCCCACAGGAGGGTGGACAACATGGTCCTTGATGTTAGTTCATAGGGGTGCGGGCATGTTTTGGGTTGATGGGGGAAACCGGAGTACCCGGAGGAAACCCATCCAGACACGGGGAGGAACATGCAAACTCCACACAGAAAGGCCCGGGCGACCCGGGGATCGAACCCGCAACCTTCTTGCTGTGAGGCCTGAGTGTTGCCACTCAGCCACCGTGCCGCCTAAATGAATATTAATCAGATAAAATTTGTTTGTTGTTTTTGCAGTAGTTTGGGAGGGGGTTATTTTTCCTGTAAATATATCGAGATATATATCGTATATCGAGATATAGCAAAATATATCGAGATATATTTTTTCCATATCGCCCAGCCCTATACAGCATAATAACATTGTTAAAACCTCAAAATTTTCAAATTATAGCAATTTAAATATAATAATATTAAAAAATAAAATGTAAAGGTTTTGCATATCTAATATCTATCAGAAATACATTATAATAAAGCCACATTTTAATATACTAATATCAGTAATTAACTTTACAGAGTGACATCACAATACACATTCTCACAGACTTTTAATAATGAAAGATTAATCTTCCTCTTCTTTGGTCTAGTCTCTAAGATCTCTGCAGTTGCTGGATCAGCTCAGCAATACAGGAATAATTGCTTTTTGGTGCTGATCTGAAGTCCAGTTTCCCCATCCTCACCTCCTGTTTTCAGACAAAAAGTGCTGGAAAAGAACTGGCCCGAGTCAGATAGTCTCTCCACACAGCAGGTCTTTGAGGTTTCTGTTAAATCAATACTCGGTGTCAGTGTGTGACCCTGAGTGATTAGCACCCTCCACCCTCCTCTTCCTCCTGTTTTTCCCTGTCCTCCTCTTCCAAACCCTCTCTGACATTTCATTATCATCTCTGCAAGGAGATTGTGTGTAATCCACTGATTCTGAGAGATTTAATTTAGTGCACTGGTTTACTCAAACTTTTAGGACTGGACAATGAGGCAAAAATGGTCCTCTTTATTTTTAAGTATTGGTTCTTAAAAAAACACATCTATCCTGCCACTGCCAAAAGCAATACAGAGTGTTTATTTGCTTATTACCAACAGTGCAACAACTTAGTACTTGGATGGGAGACCACTGGGAATATCAGGTGACACACTCGGGCGCCAGTGACAAAAAATGTTGTTTTGCCCTTAAGCAAGGCACCTGACCCACATTCCCTAGTATGATTGTGGTGTGTGAGTGAGCGCTGGTGGTCGGAAGGGCTGGTGGCAACAGTTTAGCCTGGTAACATTAAATAAGCAGCTGATGTGACTGGTCAGATCTGTTGAGAGGCCGCCCTGCCCACAATAAGAATGTATGTTCTTCAGGTTGTCAGGTTGTGCAGTTTAATGTCACACTGTGGAACATTCCTGGCATAAATAATAAATGACATGGAGATAAGCATCTGGTGCACCCTCCTCCAGAAAAGTTACACATTGAACCTTTCACTTCCTACAGGACAATGACAAACATGTAAAAATAATCTATGTGACGGAGCACCTGTAGCTGCCCGTCGGTTTCCCCGACTGGCGCCTCTCTCTCGGCCCGAGAGTGCGCCTTAGCTAGCGGAGCGCGCGGCTCATTTCCCCTGGTTTTTCGGAGCCAAGCTCCGGTACAAACTGTGACCCACAGGACTTCTTATAAACTGTTTCCCCGCTGCCTGGACTCTGTTCCCCCCCTAGTGCGTTCGAGGGTGCACACTTGGCGCCTACGGGTCCACAGACTCTTCTTACCTTCCGCTGTCTCCGCGCTGCTCTCTGGTTCAGGGGCCAAACCGGGGCGCTTCCTGGTTGTGCGATAAATAGCGCATAGTGGCGCGCAAAGGGGGCCACATGACCCCGGACTTTACCATTAGGGTTAATTTGTGGGTTTATTCTGTTTTCTTGAGTTTATTAAATAATGAAGTCATACCATATGGGGGGTTATTCAAGTATTTTCATTATTATGTTAAACTACAGATGTTTTATTATGGGTACAGTTGGGCATTGATTTCAAACTTAAAAACCCCACTGTGTTAATTGGTTAGCCCAAAGGGGAGGGGCTAAGGGGTATATAAGGGAGAGCTTTGCTCAATCTGGGGCTGTCTGTCCTTGGCCTGAGTATGTGGGTGCTGGCTGCTGTGAGCTCTATTGTAAATACTTTCTTTTTGTTTGACGTGTTTCACTGTAAATATTTGCACTTTGCACATTGGGCTGTGGTGCGAATAAAGGAAAAATCAACTTAAGAAAAGTATCCGACTGCGCCATCATTTTTTCTTCTATTTTGTCCGAACGAACCCGTGACAATCTATAAGAAAGTGACATACTTATTAAGATTCCGAGTTGTATTTGAACTGGTCTAGATATTTCTTTTTTGCAGATCACTGCGCATAAACGTCTGAAGGAGAGTCCAGGCGAAAAACTAATATCCCTGAGGGTACAATAAAGTCCAGTTTTATCATGAGTCTCAGTCCAGTCAGACGGCAGTTACCTACATGCTGTAGTTAGCACCTTGTTGATGATAACACATGAACGGCTTTGTAGCTATAAATGCAGTGCTAATGATGATGCTTGTTGCTTGAATCGCAGTTTATATATACAACCATTTTCCGAGTGTTTCGTGGTTAAAAGTCCTGCAGAGCCATTGCAGCATCACAAAACATTAGGAAAGTTGAACACAAACCCAATTAAAGAGACACATAGAGAGATGAAGCAGCGTGCTTTGAGATTACAGGAGAGGAGAGGCCATTATCTGGCACTGAGCAGCTCTTATGTGGAACTTTATTGGTGTGCGTCAAAACAACATCACTCACAGGAGCACAGAGGAAAGGGCCGTCATTAATCAACAAGTTTTCTATTTGCATTGGTTTATGTTGTTACCAAATTGCACTATGAATGAATTACCTATACAGAATGGGAAATGTCAAAAAGAAAGACAAACAAAACAAAACATTGCCATGTTTTGAATCAGCAGTACAAAATGTCCATAGAGATCTTCACTCCTAAATACAAAATCCTATTAAAAATTATATCAGTGATGACACAATCCCAAGCTCTATTCACCCAGTTTACTGCTATATTTACCAAATGAAAGAAAGTTCAAAGTTCGAAGTTGTTCCTGTATGAGCCATGATAATGAGCTTGTTCAAAGTAGCAGAACTAACAAAGACTATGTCTTTTTCTTATTCTGTATTATCTAAAAACAGCATTAACAAAATAACTGTAGCGATATATCTGTAACACTGATTAGCAATGCTGAGCTAAAATTACAAATACTACTAATATTACTTTAAAGGTGCTGGTGTGGGGTCCCAGCTGGTCTCCATGGAGATAGTGTTGCCTGGAGTGTTTTACAGTGTGGCATTAAACCTATCTTACATTTATTCAATTACTTGAATTACTTTATTACTTTTGGGGTGTCTGAAAAGGTGGTCAGAGTAATCACATCTGACAATGTTATTAAAAACATTGCTAAATTTTGCATGTTGACTCAGTTCCATAGAGCATATATATGAGTGGACTAAGTGAGTGTGACTTCACCCACAGCGTCAGCGCCGCTCAAATGAGGCTCCTGATGCCACAGTTACAGGAGCGAATTTGGATTCAGGCTCCATATTCGGAAATCTGACCACAAGTATCATAGCAACCACAAGAGCCAATCATGATTGAGGTGGTTAAATGTGCCGCCCTCCTCATGGCAGAGCAGTGATACTCTGCACCATTCTGCACGGACCGCTGTATTTTGATGATTCTTAAGAATAATAAGGAAACTTTTAGCTTTTATCATCAAACTTTAAATAGTACGTTTTTGATTTATGTTATATGTTCTGTTGCGATATGCGACCTCGAAGAATGAAGGCGTCTGATTGGTCCATTATTAATGTTCATATATTGATTTAGGAACAAGAAAAATTCAGGATCATGCAGAGCGGGTTCATATGAACATTTTAAGACCAAACTGACGAGACTCAGTAGCAGTTACGGAGAGAGCGGCAATAAGATCCCAATGTAAGTCATGGGAAAAAGGGAGAGAAGGAGCTGGAAGAGCCTCCTGGAGTACTTCCTATTTGGCACGCGACGGCTAACGGGTTAGCTATGTCCACTCATATACAGTTTATGCTCAGTTCCATGCCAACTTTAAGTTATTCATAATGTCTTTACTCTTTAGAGTGAGCTCATGAGTCAACTTTGCAAAATATAAAATAAGACCGTTCAATTATCCAACCCAGTAGTCTGTAGGCAGCTTGTATTGAGCAGGTGATGAAGTTATGGTTTTGAATTGAGGAAGAATAATCAATCAATACAATGTACAGAAATGTATTACTGCTTAAACTGAAGAGCTGTGCTGAGATGTTGAGCCTTCAAAGACTCAAATTGACAATCAATGGTCCACTGTCGACATGCAGAGTTATGAATTGCAATGAAATTAAAAAGGGCTTTTTGTGATCTGAACTCGTATTTTCTCAGACTTTTGCAGCCCTATTATCTCTCAAAGCACCCAGTGTTTTGAACTTTAGATTAAATTTTCCACCAACTGCACCATGAGTTGTGGAATCAGTGACTGTTTGATTTTGTTTACAAAGCATGAAAACTATCAGGCAGAACAGGAGATAGCAGCGTCTTCATTGTCTTGTGTGAATGGGCTCATCGAGGCAATAGAAATATTCATTGTTAGGGGATGTCTGTGTTTGAGTTGTTGTGACACTGCTCCTCCCCATCACTGCGTCACTGTAGAGAACATTTTATTTTTGTAAATACTGGAGCCTGGGTTAAATACACACTATGATGGAGGTGTGCGCATTTTATTCTTAACTCTAACCCAAACTATTTTAAAAGTTCAATTTAAGAGATTTAAAATGACCATTATTCAACTATTCCTATTATTTAATTATTCCTATTATTCAACTATTCATTTAATTTCCCTGAAGGGTCTTCCCAACGGGATCAATAAAGTCAAGTCTAAGTCTAAGTCTATTCCAGTGGAGGACCAACACCTGCTTGTGTTTTTGCTTTGCCTGGAATGTTCCACAGTATTGCATTAGACTTACTTATCTTGCATTTATTCATATTTGTACTTCTTAAAGACGAAAACATGTATTCCTACTGTGAGTGGGGTTGCCTCTTCATAGATCAGACCTGTAAGTTGACCTGGGCAACGGCATGAGATAAATTAGTATAATGCCATACTGTATGTAATAATAATATTAATAATACATTTTATTTATATAGCACTTTTCTAAACACTCAAAGACATTGTATAAAGAATACAATTAAAAAGAGTACATATAAAAAAACAAGGTAATCAGACAAAATGTAGGCATGATTTAAATAAGACATAAAACAAGAAATGATTTAAAGGTTCTCTACTTTATTGTCTTCCTGGAAATGTTATAGCCTTGTCTAGAATATCCCACAGTATGCCACGAACCGAATCTACTTCCATGGAGACAAGTCCTCAATGCCTCCAGGCCAAGTTACAGGTCAGATCTGGGGAGAGGTGAGCTTACTCAACTCACTGTGGGAATGCACGTGTGTGAGTGAGAGATGCATGTGGGAGTGGGATTTTAGGCTTTTGTTATATTTTATGAATTGTGTGGGTTATGTGGCTGGTCTTGGTCCAACGGGGGAATAAGGATAGAATTTAGCTTTGGCTATAATCCTGCATACAGAATTTATAAGTACATGTTTGTCCCTTGCATTTTCTTGTCTTTTAATATGCATTTTCCTTTAAAAAATCAATACAAATACTGTGGAACATTGCAGGGAAAGCATCTCCATGATGGTGATAGACCCTATACCAGAAAAGTTACTTTAAGTCCCTTTTTTCAATCATAAAGTCAGATAAGGTATTTCTATTGTTTATCAACCATAAAATGATCAATCAAAATCAGGCATGCTGGGTGTATTTTAATCACTGTTATTTGTGAACATGCCCGTCTAAAACTGTTGAAGGGTCTTTTCATCAGACGAGTAAATATTTAGACAGAGGAGTCCGTCTGAATCAGCCAATCAAGGGCCTCCCTGCACTTACGCAGGAAGTGAGTGTGAGGCTACAGCTCGGAAAGCTCTGATTAGTCATTAGGCCCTTAACTGTGTGACATTGTGCTTCAAAGCAATTACCAATCAACCTCTGGGCAAGACGGGGAAGAGAGACGGGCAGAAAGAGAGAGATAAAGAAAGAAAAAGACACATAGAGGGGGAAACAGAAAGAGAGAGATAAAGAAAGACAAAGACACAGAGGGGGGAAACAGAAAGAGAGAGATAAAGAGACACAAAGACACATAGAAGGAGGAAACAGAAAGAGAGAGATAAAGAAAGACAAAGACACATAGAAGGGGGAAACAGAAAGAGAGAGATAAAGAAAGACAAAGACACATAGAAGGGGGAAACAGAAAGAGAGAGATAAAGAAAGACAAAGACACATAGAAGGGGGAAACAGAAAGAGAGAGAGATAAAGAAAGACAAAGACACATAGAAGGGGGAAACAGAAAGAGAGAGATAAAGAAAGACAAAGACACATAGAGGGGGGGAAACAGAAAGAGAGAGATAAAGAAAGACAAAGACACATAGAGGGGGGAAACAGAGAGGGAGAGAAAGAGGAGAGTGGGAGAGAGAAAGAGGACAGGGAGAGAAAGAGAAGCGGAGAGAGACAGAAAGAAAGAAGAGAGAGAGAAAGAGGGGAAGGGGAGAGAGTGAGAGAGAAAGAGAAAGAGGAGAGAGAAAGGGGAAAGAGAGAGGAGAGAGAGACAGAAAGAAAGAAGAGAGGATGAGGAATAGTCAGAGAGAGAGAAAAGAGGAAAGAGACAAAGAGAGAGATAGAGGACGAGAGAGAGAAAGAGGAGAGGAGAGAGGGGGAGAGAAAAAGAAAGAAGAGCGAGAAAAAGAGGAGAGAGAGATTAAAGAGAGATAGAGAAACATGAGAGAGGGGGGAGAGAGACAGAAAGAAAGAAGAGAGGGAGGTAGAGGAGAGAGAGAGGAAAGAGAGAAAGAGGAGAAAGGGAAAGAGAGGAGGGGAGAGATGAAGAAAGAAGAGGGAGAAAGAGGAGAGAGGAAAGAGAGAGGGAGAGAGAGAAAATGGAAAGAGAGAGGAGAAAGAAAGATAGAAAGAAAGAAGAGAGAAAGAAGAAAAGGAGAGAGACAGAGAGAAAGGGGAAAGAGAGAGAGGAGAGAGACAGAAAGAAGGAAAGAAAGAAAGAAAGAAAGAAAAAGAAGAGAGGATGAGGAATGGTCAGAGAGAGAAAGAAAGGAACAAGACAAAGAGAGAGAAAGAGGACGAGAGAGAAAGAGGAGAGGAGAGAGGGGGAGAGAAAAAAGAAAGAAAAGCAAGAAAAAGAGGGAGGTAGAGGAGAGAGAGAAGAAAGAGAGAAGGAGGAGAAAGGGAAAGAGAGGAGGGGAGAGACAAAGAAAGAAGAGGGAGAAAGGAGAGAGGAAAGAGAGAGGAAGAGGAGAGAGGGAGAGAGAAAATGGAAAGAGAGAGTAGAGAAAGACAGAAAGAAAGAAGAGAGAGAAAGAGGAGAAAGAGGAAGAAGAGAGAGAGAGAGAAAGAGGAGAAAGAGGAGAGAGAAAGACAGAAAGAGGAAAGAGAGAAAGAGACGAGCGAATAGTGGAGTGGGTGAGGGACTTGGGGAGAGTGGGTGGGTGGGACGCTTTGGTGATGAGGCTCAGAAGTGAAGCCGAGGAGTCATTTGGATTAAAAAGTGCAGCAGATTTAGACTGAGCAGGGACACCGCTGCTGGTCCCTGTAATTGGCCGTAATGTTAGAAACTCATCACCATAACAGCAGGTATAATGCCACACTGCAACAAGACTCTCTAATAAGAATGTATAGTAATAATACAGACTTAGACACGAGTGTAGAAATTATGGGCTCCCTGGTTTCCTCAGATTTGCTCCATGAGAACTATTTTGTGGTTTAGATTACAATTTCGGGCTCCATTTTTTATTAATTTAATACTTTTTTTGTTATAGCACTGCGTTTTTGGAACTCCAACTCCTCTAGGGGGGCTGGGGCTTTTTTCCAATAGCCACATGACAATTTTAATTTGATCCTAAGAACAGCGACTGATACCTTAACCTTTTTAGATTTTTCTGTCTTAATGAGCTGAAAAAGAGAAAAGGTTTAGTCTGTTTTGTCATTTAAATGAATTTTTTTTTTTTTTTTTTTTTTTTTAAAAGAACAGGTTGCCAATTTAGAGACTCTTGGCTGTCATAGGTGTAATTTACAGTCCTTTTCTCATTCATCCTCCTCTAAGGTCAATCTAGAGTCAAATTAAATTAGATCACAACCTTGACTTTTAAAGTGGTTAATCTTCTAAAAAGAGGATCTCATTGAAGTAACGGATAGTTTATGATACTAGTCACAAATTATTGGCTATGGGCTATTATAAGACTATAATTCTCAAGCTTAGTTGTTTTGGTGACTTTGTTCAAAAACGGTCATGCTTGCTATACTTTACACATAAAAAAAATAATTAATACTATGCCAGTGACGGGTTTCCTTTCAGAAAAGTTATATAGTGCACCTTTAAATGCATATCTAGTACTCACTGTTTCAGGGGCTCATGTTACGTACAAAAACATACCCAAAGCTCAAAATGCTCTGTTCCACCTTGTGATGTAATGAAGCGATATTTAACAACTACTGTTTGCCTTTAGTTTAGAGAGAACTCATAATTTAAGAGGATATGGAAATTTCAAATTGCCCAATGTTCAAACTACTCATAAAAGTTTCTGTGTGTCTATATGTGGTGTAAAACTCTGGAACAGTCTGGATACACGTCTCAAACAATGCCAAAATAGCCATAAATTCAAGTTGTTATATAAACATATGGTCTGGTCACAGTATATAGAGAGCGGGTCCTAATATCTGAACAATCCTGCCTTTTGTAGAGCTGGTTTATGCTTGTTGTTTCCTGACTATATTGTTGGATGTGCTGTTCTTTACCGTTACTTATATTTGTTGTCTATTACCATTGTTGGTATCTTTAAAATTCTCACCATTGCTGCTATCCTCATGTATTGTTATTGCAATCCATCCATCTTCTCCCGCTTAATCCTGCTGGGTCGCGGGGGCAGCGTGCTGCCCAATAGGCTACTCATAGCACCTGACCCCCCCTATGAACCCCTCTGCAGGTGGTGAGCCCACAGGAGGGTGGACAACATGGTCCTTGATGTTAGTTCATAGGGGTGCGGGCATGTTTTGGGTTGATGGGGGAAACCGGAGTACCCGGAGGAAACCCATCCAGACACGGGGAGGAACATGCAAACTCCACACAGAAAGGCCCGGGCGACCCGGGGATCGAACCCGCAACCTTCTTGCTGTGAGGCCTGAGTGTTGCCACTCAGCCACCGTGCCGCCTTGTTATTGCAATATGATGATAATTATGTTATTATGCTAGAACAGTTTTTCACTGTTCGCACTTGTAAATAGTTCCTATAGTTAAAAATGAAAAAGAAGCTCATTGCATTAGATTAGAAGAGGGGGTGGATTAAATAAATTATCTTCTTCCCACTTTTTGGGCAATTTTTTTTGTTTGTTTGTTTGTTATTTCTATCATGATTTCTCTAATGTTATATGTTCCATTGTAAAAGAATGTAAACTTCTTAATTAAAAAAAAATTAAAAAAAGTTTACTAGAGAAAGGCAATTCCAGGACTGAAATTATCCAAATGATTCTAGTATCGGTGTATGGAGTTTAAAAACACAGTGGAGCACTTCCTGTATTACCACATGGCAACACAAGAGTGTTTTCTGTTTGATAGAAAAACGCAACCTAAATATGCAATATTTGTGTGTAAAACATGTGTGAATGAAACAAAACACAACTCCAGGTTTGTTTGTGATGAGGAGTCAACATTATAACATAGGTCAGAAAAATATGCATAATATGGGTCTTTTAAAATGTGATAGGACATTTGAATTCACCTCACTCTTTCATAATTTATCCAAATGAGCAATCAAATAAACAATAGATTCTTCACTATAGTTCTAACTGACTGAGGGTATTACAGGTGAGGGGAATTAGCCCACAGTGAATGAATAGGATTAACTTGAAAAGGACGTGGCTCCACTAATAAGAATCCCAAGAGCTTTCTTCAAGGCATAATCAAATAAATTATATTTGCTCTCACGCAGGCACGGTGCTTCCTATTGCTCACTAGGAGGGCACATTTCACTATTGTGTATGCAATCAGAGTGCCGCTTCAAAGACTTCTCCAGAAATGTTTAGAGAGGTTGAAGAGGAATGAAATTAATTAAGTCAGTCTGGGGAAAAACACAATACTGGTGACTGTTAAAGGTCTTATATTACATAAAATTGACTCTTGTGAGCTTTAAGTCATGTTGTAACCTTCTCAAAAACATACATGGAGTTGTGTTCAGTTTAAGTAATCATTTATTATTTACTTTCTACATCTCCAAAGCTTAAAATACTCTGTTATTGTGTTAATGTTTGTGATCCCATCAAATGGTAGTTTTCGGGGTAACCAAAGCCTCCTTTTAGCTTTTGTTTAGTAGAGATGGGAAATTCCAGAGATTAAACTATCCAAATTATTCTTGTGAAGGTGCATGGAGTTTAAAAACACAGTGAAGCACTTCCTGTATTACTACAACACATCAAAAGGTGGAAGGGAGTGCTTTCTGTTTGAGAGAGGCTAAACATTGCAGGATTTGTGTGTTAAACATGTGAATGAAACAAAACAAAACTCCAGGTATGTTTTTGATGAGGAAACAATATTATAACATAGATCAGAAAATAGCCTAATGTGATTCCTTTACTTTCTAGGTACATTTATACAATTATAATTTTCTTTCCTTTAGTTTAGCCCATGCAATTGCTGGTTTTCAGATGACATGGCAACCAATAACATATAACACAGATGGGGAATTAAAATCTACATTATAAAAATACAGATTCGATTTCCTGCACTTTGTCCATTGCCTTCCATTTGTTATTACACAAGTTAAGTAGTGCTGTATAATATTGGGGTGGGTACAAGGACAGAACTTCTTCTTAGCTCAATTGATTAAAACTTAGTAATGCAGAGATAAAGTCTCACTGAACAGCTTTGCACAGATTTTACAAATTAAAAAAAATTCCAGACTGTGAAAGACTTCTTTGCACACATAACCCACACCCTACCCAAAGTTGATAACTAAATTCTTTACTTTTTTCTCAAAGTTAACAACAAAAATGTGTTTTGGTTATGTAAGTAAAATGTTTTCTTCCCTTGCAGCGGTGTCCTTGGCCCTTGCCCTCAACGGAGTCTTTACAAACACAATAAAACTGATTGTTGGCAGGTAAGCTATATCCTATTTTATTTCATTTTTAATCATTTTAAATTGATATTTGAGCTATAAAGGGTTGCATAATGCGTAGTTCAAAGTTTGTGGTAGTTCATCCAGCCCTATGAAGTATGTTGATATCTTAACATTGCAGCTAACATTTGCAACAGATAAGTACTGAAATCAAAGTATTGGTGGTTTTCAGACTCCAGAATGTCATTGCTTTATACTTTGCCATGAAATATCCAAAATGCAAATGCACAGATATTGAGTCTGATGTAGCCAAGTGTATTTGTACCTTGTTGACATGTTTCGGCTGCTAGCTGCGAGCCATCTTCAGAACTGTTACCGGTGTTGGTGGTGACGTGTCACATATCAGCTGTCTTTACTTCCGGTATGATGTGATGATGGCGCGTTCCTCCTTTCACACACCTGGGACAGGAGGCGTGGTCAGTCTGGGCGACCTGCAGGTCCCATCAGGCTGACCACGCCTACCGGAAGTAACAACAACTGATATATGACACGTCACCACCAACACCGGTGACAGTTCTGAAGATGGCTTGCAGCTAGTAGCCGAAACATGTCAACAAGATACAAATACACTTGGCTACATTGTCTTAGAAAGGAACCGAAGAATTTAAAGCACTAAGAAGACAAAATGAATATTTCTGATCATTTCTATTCATGATTAGACCAAAGAACTAGAACACAAACAACAACAACAAAAATCTGCTTTTCAACCATACTCATTTTATCTGCTCCCATCTGTATTAAATATTATTAGCCTATAGAATGTTGTGATGTCATCGGAAACCCACCCATCCATTTTTTGTTTTGTCAGACCCAGGCCAGATTATTTCCAGCGCTGTTTCCCTGATGGACAAGTGAATGTGAAAATGTTGTGCACCGGAGAAGCAGAGGTTGTGTCAGAGGGACGCAAGAGCTTTCCCAGCAGCCACTCCTCCTGTAAGTTCAACACTGTCAGTTCACATAGTTAAGACTTAACAACAGCTCAAACTTCTGTTAAACCCATTTGAGAAAAGCGTAAACATCTTTCGGGTACACAGATACACAAAGCACTCACAAAATCGAGAGTATTTCTGCTAAAATAGTCTGAAGTACTTCTGTCCACGTTGCCATGTTTGTTTTGGTTTGTTTGGGCGCTTGATCTTTGGCTCCGCCCTAAACCACGATGCTGCCCTGTGATTGGTCCACTGGTTTACCGGGAAATCACAACAACGATCGCTGGGCCAGATGGATTTACGTGAGTTTGGGGAATTCACAAATGCTGTGAGAATGCATCTTGCTCATCAGTGGCCATATTAGGTATATTACGTGTGTCAATGAAATGATCGCCCATCGTGTATTCCATCTGGGGTTATTTTACATATATTTGCATATTTGAATAGCCAATTAGTGTTTGCAGATGTTACTCTCAAAGTTTACTGTTTATAAACTTGTATAGCGGTTTTTACTCACTAAAATTTGCTTTACATGAGAAAAATATAACATAAAAAAGGTGAAAAATAAAAAAAAAGATGTGAAATGAAGAAAAAGTTAACCTTTTTGTGCCACTGTACTGTCCACCACTCCAAATGCCCACTTTTTTTTCTTTTTACAAAATACTAAATGTGTTTTTAAAATGTAATACAAAACTATAATTACTCTCAAGCTGCAATTCTGTGACTGATCGACTTCAGTCTTGATCAACAAAATAACAATATCCCTGCCTCACTACTTTCTCTCCTCAAAGGTAATTCTATCCTGTTACTGTTTATTTACATTCCCCTGGCAGATTGTCAATTAGTTTTAGCTTTGGTAGATTAAGTTTGAAAATATTTAATTTGATTTTGGGGCATACAGCGAACAAAGCTATTTACTATAGTCACGATCTGTAAGGAGAGCATTGAGTTTTCAGGTGCTCTGCCACTCGGTGTTAAATAATTTACGTGTTATTGTGTTGTATGGTCCATGAATTTTAAGTGTTGTTAGCAGATGGGCGGAGGCTGCTGGAAATACACATAATACAGTTAATAGAGGGGGGAACAGACTGGAGGAGTAACTTTATTGCTCTTCGTATAGTTGTAATTTATGAGTTGTTGTCTAATAAGATTGCAGGACTTGTAGGACTTATGCATGGAAAAGCTGAGACTGAAGTTGTGTTCTCAATTATCCTGGTTTGCTCCTCCTTTGAGTCAGAATGTAGATTTGGTTTGGTTTTGTTTCAGACCTGGTTAATGCCCAAATTAGGATGATGTTTAAGCACTCTTAAAGCAGACCTGTCATTAAATCGACTTAATCGGCTTTTAACTATGTTTTAGTTCAGTGGTTCCCAAAGAGTGGAAATTTACGTGAAAAAGCATTACAGAGTCTATTAAATGTAGTGTAAATTATTCTTTGGGGACCCTCTTCGCGTTGATGAGGGGGCTGTGGCTCAGAACACTTTAGGAATGGCCGGATTCAAGAAATATTGCATTATATCAGACTAAAAAGAAAAGCGCAAGTTTGTGCTGGCTTTTCTACCCAAAGAAAATGTCTGATTTAGAAGAACTGAAAAAAACATCAGAGGACAATCCGCCCAGGCAGGCTGCTGAGGAGGTTATAAATGTTGAACAAAATTGGTGGAAAACCCCTCGCAGCCAATTGAGGTGTATCCTCAGAGCGCCCTGAAAGAACAAAGACCACCCAGACGTTTTCCAAGAAAGGCAAGTGAAGAGAAGCCAGGGTCTGAAAGTAAACTTGTTCAGGCCTCTGCACCAAAGCCTGAGGTCATCAAGGTGTTTCCTTCAGAAGCATCGAGAGAACAGAGACCCAGGCGTCTTCCAAGAGAGGCAGATAACCATGGCACTACTGCAGAACACGGTGAAGAAAAACTAGCTCCAAATCCTGAGGTTGTTGAGGTGTATCCTTCTGACCCTCCAAAAGAACAGAGACGACTTTGAGAAAGGCAGCAAAGGGAAACAAATGGAGATAAAAGAAGAAGAGTGTAAGCAAGACCGGATTCTGCTTTTGTTTTGATGGTGAACCTGAAAGCGATGTAATTCACTTCATCTAAATTTACACCAGGACCCTCCTTTCCCCCCATTACCCCTCCCCAAGCAAAACAAATCCCCGCTTCTCTCAACAGATGTTCAACATCAGACCCCAAAACACCTAAACATTCCCAACCTCCAGTAGGCAGCTTACAGTCAGTTTTGAAGAGCAGAGGAAAAGCTACTGTTGTCACAGTTCTGCCTTTTATTTACATGTTTTTCCCCAGTCCAGCTCCGTTTCCCTGTCTGTTCCGGTCCTCTTTTAGCTCCCTCCCTGTCTCTCATTCCCTAATTATCCCAGGGTAGTCTATAAATACTCCTGCTCCTCATTCAGTCTCAAGCTCTATCAGAAACTTTGTATTTGAAATCTGTTGTTTGCTTTTTGAGCAATTCTGATTTATTCCCTAATTAAAGTCCCTGCATCTGAGTTTTTTCCCAGCTCATTTTCTTATTGTAGTAATTCCCAGTTTTGGAAGATATTTTAGTTCACATTATAAATCGTCTATTCCTTTATTGTTTATCAATCTGATTTGCCATATTAACTCTTACTTATTGTAGAACACTTTCTTTTGATCTGAAATAAGACTTGTGTTTGACAGTAATCCTTGTGTTGCATCTGAGTCCAGTTGATCTGTGTGATAACTGTCCTTGACCTTATCAACTATCAACTGTCAACTATATAATTGTCAATTCAACAATGAAATATAGCTAATTTGGGTGTTTAATAGGGCTTTTTTGCAGAAAATGGCATTTTACAGAACTATCTAAACTCATTTCCCATTACAATTGCCCTATATCATCAAAAAAAAGAAAGAAAATGTTTTAATTAGAATTTTATCTTTTATGAAACAATAGAATTTAGTGTCTGTATTTTATATTTGAATGGGATGGCTTCTCTAGTTGTTTTCCCTTCTCATTTACCTTCTTGTATTTAGTGATTCACCCATGTTTGAGCAATGTTTAATCAACCATATACGCATACGCCCACTACTCTGTACTTAATTTGTTCTCCAGTTTTATTTTCTTAATCCTTAATATGAGTAGGATTTGGCAGCGTCATAAAGTTTTTTTTTTTTTTTTTTTTAATCCACGGCTTGCTAGCAAGAGCTGCAAGCCGTCCATCCATCAGCAGACATTTTGTTGTTTTAGATGAATGTTGAGATTTAAAATGATCCATGGATGTCATAGATTACAACTATACAATAGATCCAAACACAATATGTCTTGATTTAAATGAAAGTGAGTGCATGCAGTGGTGTAATCTTATGGAAACAATAGTATTTAGGGATGATACAATACTGGTATCAGGTGTTAGTCGAGAAAAATCAGATGGATTAGGGATTTTCCTTTCCAGGATTTTGCTTCATGGTTAGGCCAACTAAACAAAATGGTTAGCCCAGTTTGCATTGGCTCTTACTTAGCTGCTACTGATGGCACAGAGTTAAATCATTTGAGTACCAGCTATATCCAGTCCCACACCAAAAAACAAAATAAATGAAGTATAAATATTGTCCATGGATTCAGCCACTTTTAATGGGATGAAGATAATTGCAAGTCTACATGGTCTACTAAACATAAAACAGAAGTCTGTGGATAATTGGTTTTGGGAATATATTAGAGTTGGCATATTAGCAACTGGCATCAAGGCACAAGCAATTTTACATGTTTTTCACCATAAAAACAATTAATTAAATTATGTAAAAAAAAAAAAAAAAAAAAGGCAAAATAATTTGTCCCAGTAAATAGTGCTCCAGCATTTGGCAGAGCATTTGTGATCAGTGCTCAAAGAGATTTAATACAAAAGTCAATAGTTCTACTCAATTAAAACACTGTTATTGGAAATTAAAATGCATATTGATTACAGACATTTTGTGCATTATAATAACTTTTGCTGGGTTTCAATTTTTTGGCACTATGTTGATTCGAATGCTTTAATTATTAGGTTCAGTGTGATTATATTTTAACATATATTGAATAAGGTGAGAGAGATCACAATTCTAGTACATTAAAAGACACTTGTATTATCTTGTCTTCAGATGCTCTGATCTGATCTCTGACCTGCCTCGTCCTGTTGGCTGTTATAACTTTAGACAAGCCACTCTGGAGATTTACCCAGTCCAGTGATTTGACCTGATTTAAGATTCACAAAACAAGTTGAAGCTCTTCATTGCTTGTGCACAATATTGTCAAAATTGAGACGTGATTTGGAAATGTTCACCCACACATTCTCACTAACATTACTAAGACAGCCTGCCCCATGGCCTTGGCTAACTATAAATAGATTTTGGTGTTGCTTGTCGCTAGTGTGCGCAAAAGTTCTGATTCTCCACAAAACTTTATTCTCTGCTTGCATAATGTGGTTTTATCACTTGGTAAATCTAGGAAGGCTGCATCTCAATGTCCACACTGTTCTCTATAGGGTATTAAATAGGGCCCACGTTTAGCCCAGCCTGTGAAAAAGCAGAGTGGTCAATATTGGCCACAGTGCATTGCAAGAAATACAACAGTAGACAGCAGAACTTTAACTGGACATGAAAGAATGAATGCAGATGGAAGTGGTGTTTTAATGCACTGTTGACTTGTGATTATGAATAAATGCTATTTTCTGATCTGTTAGAAACTTGTTTCCTCATTACAATCAATCAAACTTTATTTGTGGAGCACTTTTCATATATTACAATGATTAAAAACAACAGCAACCCCAACCCATTGTTTCTTCCATATATACAATTTAGACAAAACATAAAACAGAAAGCTCCTAAAAGTTATAGTAAAAAAGAAAATAAAGCAAAATGGAGAGCTAAAATTAGATGAAGACTAAGTAAAATAGTAATAATTTAGTTACAAACATGCCTGGAGTTGTGTTTTGCTTCATTCACACATGTTAAGCACAAAATCCACATATTTAGGTTCTTCTCTCAAACAGAAAACACGTGTTCCACCTTGTGATGTCATGTGGTAATACAGAAAGTGCTCAACTGTGTTTTTAAACTCACAAATTCACTAGAGTCACTCACAACACGCACAACTTCACTAGAGTCATCATTTGGATCATTTCAATTGCCAATCTCTATTGAAGGTAAAGGCAGGTGTTACCTAGAAAACTACTGCTTGAGTTGCAGATGTAGACAGACAAATAATATAGGATTTCCTAAGAATTAAACAAAACACAACTCCAGCTTTGTTTTTGATGAGTTAATGGCATTATAACATGACTTAAAGGTTACAAGAGTCAGGTTTAAGTAATATAGGACATTTAAATAAACCATCAGGATGCAAAGTTGCTAATGTTATCAGCTCATCGTAACTTGAGCTGTTTAAAAATGAACAGTTTCCCCTCATCAACAAAAAGACGAATAATCCAGTCTGTGCTTTCTAATCTAAAGTGAGATCACATGATTCCTCTCTCTACCTAAAAAGCTGCATAGTGCACCTTTAACCAGCACCAGGTTATCCAAGGACTAAACAAATCCCCAACTTGAAATGTTTAGCCTCAAATCCTGTTTGTGCAGCATCCAAAGTAATTTACAGACTGTGAGTTTGCATTATCGTACATGGCTTATGCGGTAATTTCACAGTCTTCTACTTGTAAAGCTTCACTGATCCTCTGGTATAATAACAAACTTTCACACTGGCTGCTCCCTGGACACTTGTGTAAGCCTCAGAGGAGCAGAAAACATTATGGTATTATCTGCTGCACCTGTATAGATTACACTGCTCTAATAGCCTTATGTTGTAGTGGGGGAGTGATTGAGAAAAGCAGGGTTGAGCCCATATGTCGGCTATTCCAGAGACCAGAAGAAATCTAATTTCGTGTAGCTGTCCCCTATCACCAGGACAAGAGTTGTTGGAGTTGTATGCAAAAGTGCTTTACAAGATGAACAAGGGCAAAGAGAGGAGAGAAGAGGAGAGGAAGGAGAGGGGAGGGCTGGATGCTTGACACAAGAACAGAAGATGGATTTACAATGTTGGAGAGAAGACGCCAGTGGATCATATCCGTCTGCTCCTCATGGGTCAACACTGAAAAGTATTGTACAGTGAGCTGGTGGATTTTTAAGCCAGATGCCCTTCCAGTCGCAATGTCGGGCTGGATTCATGCCAGTTGCCTTATGGTTTCTAAAGTGTATGCCAGCAGTAATGGTAAAGCAGCAAAAATGAATTCAGATAATGATTACTTTGTAAATCTTAAGTTTAGACAAACGTTACTCAACCACTTGGACACAGAAGCTCAGAATCCTACAATAGATCAGATCTTAAAACAAACAGCCAGTAGATTTGGAATAAAACTAATAGTATTTGCAAAACATTGTGCCAAAAAGTGGACAAATAATAATTTTTCCCAAACTTACCTCAAACTTGCTTCAGAACAAAAAAGTAAAAAAGAAAAACTAAATCTTGTCTGGATCAAATTAAAAAAGAAAAATCAAATATAAAAACCTCTAAAACTAAAACAAGATGATTAAAGAAGACCAAACTTAAAACTAAATCAGAATTAAATCATAGAATGGGGATTGGACTAAATCCTGACAGACCATGACTACAGTGAAGGTAAAAAAAACCTGAAAATGACACGTGTACCAAAAAAAAAAAACCTGAAAATGACACCTGTGTACCAAAAAAAACCCCTGAAAATGACACCTGTGTACCAAAAAAAAAACAAAAAACTGAAAATGACTCCTGTGTACCAAAAAAAAAAACTGAAAATGACTCCTGTGTACCAAAAAAAAAAAACTGAAAATGACACCTGTGTACCAAAAAAAAAACACTGAAAATGACTCCTGTGTACCAAAAGTTTTGTGTTCCATTTCTCAGAAACACTTCCCTACAGTGTTTCTCAAAATGATGATGCGCACCAGGTGTTTGGAGAAAGTTATTTTGAAAAACTCCCGACATATAATCGCACATCAAGGCGGCTCAGGTGTGACGCTATTGTATTTCTGTTATTTGCTCCATAAATAACAGAGTTATCAACAAGGAAGAAGGCAGGAGCCAACGCAAAAGCACAACCAAACACATATTGACCTTCCACTGTGTTGATGCCTAAAGCTGTATTTTTCTTTCCTCAAATGTGTCCACTGTGTCCCACTGTGTATTATAAACCTCCTTTCAGTGTGATCAAGTATTGGCAAACAGCATGCCCAGCCATCTGCCAACTTTGATCCCACATAAACAATGGGAGCTTCAATCACAATGTAAATTCTGTTTTTCATTTAAAGACAAAACTTTTGCCGTGTGAGTCATAATGTTACACAGAAAAACCCTGGAGTTAAAACATCTCAGGTGACTACAATTACTTTACTGTTATGTATGACTACAACTACAGCTAATAGTATTACTTTCATAATTAGATTTTTTTTTTTTTACCTTTTAACCTGGAAATTCCCACTGAGTTTAAAATTCATTTTTCTGCTCAGTCCTGGCCCAGAGTGGACCCCATTGTACATGTTGCACCCAAGACCTTCTTTCTGTGAGGCAAGAGCAGAATTACTATTAATATTTCTAATCAAGTTCTCATATCGAGGGTCTTTTCCAGGACTGTACATATTTGACAAAAGCATAAATTATTTCGATTTCTTCTTCAATTATTCAATTTTAAAACCCCTTATATTCCTTTCCCTCTTAAGTCTTAAATGAATAATCCCTCAAAATGTCGATCATGGTAGTTACACCGTGGAGAATAGCACTTATTCAAAGCAGATCGTCCACAGCTCCTCACTCTCCACTCCTTTCCTCTTAAGAGGCAGCCTGTGACGGAGCGCACAAACCATCTACAGCTAGTAATGTGCTTGCTGTATGCTAAGTCTGATGGGTTATTATGCATCAGATCTGGCTGGAGGCTGTAGCTGGTTCCAGAAGCCTTGGTAGAGGTCAAAGGTCATAAGACAGGAAAGAAAGTTACACCAAGAGGAGTTTGATTGGCATGAAGCTATACATCATTACGGCATTACTGGTTTAGAGTTAGGAAGAAGACAGAAGTTTGAGTGAATGTAGTCTGCAGGGGCCCTCATTACAGGCTACTGGTTGGAGAACGGTGGTTGCTGACTCAAACTTCAAAACAGGCTTTAGTTCTGACAGAAGCCTTCCTCTGTCAGTCACTGCGGAGCTGTCACACTGAACACCTGTTGTACGAATAGACAGTTTTTGGACTAGTATTTCAAGTATGAGGAAAAATCCATTCATTTTGCCCATAGTTTGTCATTCATTTCACATTTTAAAGAAATTGTAGTAGAAGTTTAGTGTTGGCAATGCTCAGAAAAGTTTACAATGGTGCAAAAAGTTTTCTTCAGGGTAGAACACAGATAGAGATCATTGCTGGTCCCTAGTGCTGTCATGAAAGTTCTATATTGATCTTGCAGAGTTTTACACTGGTAGTGCTGTTCTATGTGCCACAGAGTGCATTTTCTTGTGACCCAGTTAACTTGGATTAGCATAAACATAAATGTGTGAATAATACAGTGAAGTTCTGCAAGTGTCAGCCATAGATTGACATTGCGTTCACATTAGCACACGTATATGTTGGGTTTCCATCCTTTTTGATGAAATCCTATTGCCTGCTATTGATTTCCTGGAGGCTGGTCCTAACATTAACCATAGTTACTTCTTGCTACTCTAATTCTAACCTAAATCCTAACCTAATTTAAAGTAAGATTCACCTTATTATCCCTGTAGTTAAATTCGTCCTATGCATTTGATTCATTCTTCAATGCTGCCAGGACAACACCTCAGGCACAGTGGGCACCACAGTACAGCACCTGGGGACCCATCTCTGTGATCTTGTTGCAAGGACTACACTAACTGGAGGATTTGACCTGTTGTGATTGTTTTTACTCTATATCTGAATGTGTATACAGATTTTACTCTCCACAATGTAATAACTATCTGCCAGTTATTAACATTTTGGGACTGAGTTGAGGTTAGATGAAGACTAAACCAGGACAAAACAAAGATCAGAAGATACAAGAGACAGCATCACATTTCACTATTTTAAAAGCCATGAGGCAGCTGATTTTTCTTACGACTGGGCTGGGCTGAAGTACCCTTTCTGATTTTTTTTCCTTTCTTGTCACAAATTTCACAAATATAAGTTGTATTTTCGTAGCAGTACAGTCAAGTTATGTTTTTATTCTTGGGGTACAATGCCAGTCTGTTCCACGAGGTTGTATTTGGCCCATACTATTCATATATTTTCGAGGTCCAAATAAATAACCCGTGACATATTTGTCTGTAAACCAAAACAAACTCCTCCACTCTGGATGACCCCACACTTTAGGTAACCTTATCCACTGTGGAAATAAATTGCCTCTATGCAACTAAAATCATTATAATAGAGTGTAATAATAAAAATGCAACAATTGAATTCTCCTTATTAAAAATAGATGCATTTTGGTACATTTTAACCTGTTCCAGGGCTTTGCACAATGTTGTATTCAAATGTTTAATTGGACAAAAACAAAATGTGTAATCTGGGGTTCCTCTGGAGATGATTTTCAGACATAAATATTCTTCTGTTATAAATCCACGCCACAAAAATAATACTGCTTAATACATCTAATAATTTGGTTATATTCACTCATGATTTCATGTTTATGTCACATGATATGTCTTTAATTCATCAATACGTTCAGACAAAGTCCCTATTCCTGACACTAACAGTTTGACCTGTAATTTAAACATTCAATGACCGCCAATCTTAAAGGCACACTACGTAACTTTTCTGGGGAAGGGTACACCACCTGCTTGTCTCCATGATGTTATTGCCATGCCTGAAATGTTCCACAGTATCTCTTACTGTGAAGAAAATATTGTGACGCCACCAGGTCAAGTTACAGGTCAGATTTGGTGAGAGGTGAAGCATCTCAGTAAAAATATCTGTTTTACAATGTATTTTTGAGCACTTAAAACATCTGTGATTATATTAAGTCGAGATAGAACAGGTTAATGCCATACCGTGGAACATTTAATGCAAAGAAATAGCATCTAAATGAAGACAATCACCAGCAGTTACATAGTGCACCTTTAAAGGTCTTATATTACGCAGAATTGACTCTTGAGAGCTTTAAGACATGCTATAATGTTGTTGTCTAAAAACATATCTAGAGATGGGTTTTGTTTCATTCACACTTTTGAGTAACCCTTTATTCAAAGTCTGTTTCAATCACCAAAGCTCATTGGCAATTCCAAATGATTCTGGTAAAGATATATGGAGTTTAAAAACACAATGGAGCACTTCCTGTATTACCACATGATACAGACCCTTTTAGTGTCAGTAAACAGTGATGACGTAGGCAAGGTTGCGCAACAGAAGTATGGCAGAACTGAGCAGCTTGTCGAGCTCTGAGAAAGGATTATCAAAAAAGATTTATCGTCGCAAATATTTCCTCAGCAAGCGACTTTGACAAATGGTGTCCGACTGCCAGAAGCGTCTTTGAGTGTCCAAAAAAGCGCTATATAAGTTTGATGTATTACTATTATTATTAGATTCTTGTGCAATCAGTGACTAAAACTTTAAAACTTTAATCCGCTGGTAGAATATCGATTCTGACAACCGCACACATAACAACCAGACACTTTGGTGCTGGAAATTTTTTTATCTCCGTCTTCTTCTGTCTGTGTTCAGTCTGAATGAATCAGAATGAATGGGGAACAATGCCACTTCCATTACCAAAATGCGTGCACAGCTTTTTGTATCACTTCCGCCCTAATAGCATCATCTGACAGAACGTTTTCTGTCTGAGAGAAGAGCCCAGCCTAGGGTTTGTGTGCTAAACATGTGTGAATGAAACAAAACACAACCCTAGGTAAGTTTTTGAGGAGGAAATAACATTATAACATAGATCAGAAAACGACTTGAAAGCCTTATTCTTTCATACAATCAAAACAGTTGAAAGGTATTGCCCAGTGACACAACAGCAGTGCCATTTACCATTCGCCAGTAACAAAGACCACCCCCATGCTGTACCAGCAGCTCTGCACTAGCACTCTGCGTGCACTCCCCTCTCTCTGTTATTAATTTTACCACAAGGGAATCGTATTTCAAATCTATTCTGATACACGGATTCATTAGCACATTGTTTTGTTACCCTCCACCTGTTGCCTCTTCAGGTGTGGGCTCACGGGGAATTTAACCTACTTAGACTGCAGCTGGCTAATATAATGCATTTATTGTCTTGTTTAATTAAAGCTCTTTTACATGTATAATTGCGTTTGGGTTGTCTTGCTGTTCGTAGGCGTCGCAATCTCACTATCGCACCTCATGCATTATGGATAGCAATGAGAGCATTTCTGTTAGCGCTGCCGTCAAGTGTGGAATCACTGGTGAAAGCCTTGTGTAAATATATGGGCTGTAAATAAATGATTATCAAAGTTTGGGTGTCCCTTTTGCCATAAAACACATTTCTCAACTGCATGACGTCTCTCAAGTCATGCACAGACCGAGTTGGATTTGAAGAATTCTTTAAAAATCCATTATGTTTTTCTATAAGACTGCTTTGTGGCACGCTACATCTCCACCCCGTTGTAATAAATGAGGGTTTTGAGTGCACTGGGGCATGCGGCACAGAGGCACATAAAGCAGAATGAATAATATGAGTTTTTCTCAGTCTGTGGAGAACTATAGCACTCCAGAGTTTATGGTTATTTGAGCAAAGATTAAGAAAATTCTTGAAAACACCATTAACCTCACCCTGGCTCCATTTGTTCTTATTTTCATTATGTGTCACTTTTGTCTTTGTTAGAGAAAAAAAATATTGTTTGTTGAGTCATATTTCAGATTTTTGTTCAATTGAAGGACGTGTTTCCAAGAGTTATAATACAAGCTAGGAATTTAGTAATAGTAATATGTTGCAGCAGACTGACATGTGTAGTCTTTTGTAATGAGTTGTACACGTTCATCTGGGATGACAATGGGAACCAGTGATCAGAACGTTCAAACAAATACTTCACGCTGAGACGCAGAGAAATCAAACTTTAGTCAAATCCAGCTGAAAGAAAAACACAGGTGTCTTACCCCTCCACAAATACACAAAGCATTTCCCTTTGCATGTTTTTCAAAGAATGTATATTTCTGCTCAAATGAAAGTATGTTTTGGTTTGTTCGATGCTGGCTTCTACCAAAAAACAATGATGAGTGATCAATTGAATGATCAGTGGTCGGTCTGTGCACTACTGATGGTACAGGACTTATTACAAGCAAATGCTTCAGCCGGAGCTGATCAAGACAGATTCTGTGAAGTCACAAAAATTGTGAGAATGCATCTTGCTGGCAAGGTTGCTCAGAAGCATTTAAAACATCTACATTGACCAAACATCACGGTCAAAGACATAACATCTCCATGGAGTCAATGCAGAGTGCACCTTGCAAGAAGATAATCAACATAGGCAATATAGTTTATGTACATGGAGTTGATTTGCTTTGGTTAGACATCAATGAAAATGCTAAAATGACCTCTGTAGTGGTGCTTTGCTCTTGACTGCTCCCATACTGAACTCTAGAGCTGCTCTTCAGTTCTGTATGGCTGACATGTCCCTGGGGTCTCTCTCTCTCTCTCACATTAGCAGAGCTTCTAGCCTTATGCCCATGACTCACTGTGAATAATGATCACAGGTAACTCAAGTCTATGGGCCCAGCTGAGGACTGCTCTACTTTTAACCACACTGACCAGGACACAATGTTCTTGGTTATGGCTTTCAAAAGGATGAAAAAGAACAGTTGTCATGGAGATTTACTAATAACTCGCTGCTATAGTTTTGAGCCTTATTTAAGCTCTGTTGTATGTTGCTGAGAATCCTTTTGGGATAAAAAGGAAAAACATAAAAATTATATTTTTTGACAGCAATCCCTAATAAACTAAGAAATACACATTTAGTTTTAACCTTGGTAATATTATTAGAGCATAGTTTTTATGGGCCTTTTTTGTATGTTACTCTTTTCTCTCTGGGTGGGTTTCCTTTGGGTTTCCCGCATCATTCCCAACATGGAGGTCTCAATATCTGGAAATGGTAATTGGGCACATAACCCACTACTCCTGACTGTTGAAGGATGGGTCAAATGCAGAGGAAGTGTACCTTAACCTTATTTACAATGGTGGCTTGGGAATTATTGGGAATATATGATTTAGTATTTGTAGCAATGGTAGCAATAATAGAATACCTGTACAATGCAAAAAAACAATATTTAAGTAAGTTAAAATTACTTAAATTAAGAAGATTTTACTTTATTTGAGTAGATTCAAGTAAAATGATCTATCAATGGAAGAAATGTGTTATTTAATTCAAGCAACATTTGATTTTGTTTCTTGTTTTAAGTGCAAAAAGTATTTTTTCCTATTTTAAGTGTAGCCAGATGTATTTTCATATTTTAACTACAAAAAGTCTTGTTCCACTGGCAGATAATTTTGCTTGTCAAGTGAAATTTACTCAAATCATGATCAAATGTTTCTTAATTCAAGTGATCTTAACTTGGCTAGATTTTAGTTTTTGCGGTATAGCCAATTAGCAGAAGAACAGCAAGAAGTAAGCAAACATTGTGTAACTTTTCTGGTTAGTCAAATGATTTTCTCCATGGAGACTTAATTACTTTGTTTGGAATGTTTCACACTATGGCATTAAACCTTTCTATCATGGAGACCAAATCGGACTAAGTTACAGGGCAGATCTGTGGCGTGGCGACCCCCCCTCACAGTCAGAAGGCCTGTTTTAGGTATTTTGAGCTATAAAAATTAATAAACGTAAGGTAGAGCTGTTTAATGTCATACTGTTGAACATTCCAGGCAGATCAATGACATATCCATAGAAACAAGCAGGGAATGGCCTCCCAACCAAAAAGTTACATAGTGCAGCTTTAAGGAACCTCTCACAATTAATTTGCTAATGTCTATTTCTGTATCGTGAGTATCCCTCGCCACTCAAAGGGGTTTTCCTGGTGTAAACGTCCAGTCAGCAGAGCGAGCCACTGGTTCATGGTTAATTTAGTCCTGTCCTTTGCAAATGAGAAATGTAATGGTGTGAGCGCCGGGAGAGCTATTAAAAAGACTGGTGTGCGGCCTCTGTGATTGGAACAGTACAGGAGGCAGACAGCAGCAGATGGATGGGGCCTTCTTATAGGCTAAAGATCCAGGGTGGCTTTAGGATAACAGCTTTATTTCCTGTAAAACTGGCCAGGCAGAGCAGAGGGTTTCTGCAATCACAGGGACAGTACCTGGGCCAGAAATGAAACCCCCAGGAGGTGCTTGGTCTCAAAGTGTAGTCTTTTTACACAAGTTTGAAATGCAATGTGTGGTCCTTTGGAACTGGTGTATTGTGTTTACTCAACCAACTGAGTAAGTTCTCGTACAGGGGTTGACAGCGGCATTTGCCCAATAACCCAAAGGTAGATGGATCAATCGCATTTTGACCACTGCATACTGTCATTATGTCCTTGGGCAAGACACTTCACCCATCATGATTATGTAATGAGTGTGAGTGTGTTGTTATAGTTGCAGAGGTTTAATATTAAGACTCAGAATGCACCATTAACTTCATTTATTCATTCGGCCTTGCGTGCTCATCACCAAAGCAATTTATGATTTATGAGTTAAAAAACAAAAACTAATGCTCACAGTGGTTTGAGCAAACTTCACCCCAGCAGCATATTTTTCTTGTGTCCTAGATCAATACACCTCACAAGCATTTCATACCATGGCTATAGTTTATATTTAGAGGCTTAGGACAGTAAAGGGATCTGGAGTGTTGTTGTTGTTGTTGTTGTTGTTGTTGTTGTTGTTGTTGCTGTTGCTGTTGCTGTTGCTGTTGCTGTTGCTGTCGTTTGCAGCAGTGTCCATATACTAAGTCTATACAGCTATCTATAGCCAGTGTTGGGAAGTAACTGAATACATGTATCAAAAATACATATTCTGAATACTAATTTGGAGTAACTGTATTCCAGTAGTTCAGTATTCAGAATACAGTTACTTTTCTAAAATCAAATTAATACATAGTGGTACTTGATCACACAATTTAAGCTTCTAACTGCACAGAATTAGTGAGAAAAATGTAAAACACTGCTCTTGCTGTGACCGTGAATTTGAGTGTGATTTTTCCCTCCCTGATCAGCTATATATATAAATGCATAACAAACGGTCAAACAAACATGAATCTGTTTTTAATCCTATGTGGCATTTTTACACAATAATTTAAAAGCAACTCTGTATAAAAGTATTCTTAGTATTCAGAATATGGGACTCTGATTGGACCATGTGTTGGAATACACAACTTTAATGCAGGTATTCAGTATTGTGTAACTAAATACATTTTCAAAGTTTTCTTCCCATCACTGTCTATAGCTGTACTGTGGCGCTTAGTGGACATAATGAGCAGTAGACCAAACTGGCCAACACTGGTAATACAAGAGTCTAAAGGCAGTGGACCATTTAAAACTTTTTTTTCCTTTCCTCACAATTTAAGAAACAACTTATTATCAATTTCCCCAGTCACAACAACATTGCTTTTTAGTATCTATCTTAAAAAGAAATTGCAGTTGCCTGTTTTAAAGGATGGGTCACTGGGCTGTGCTATCTTAATAAAATCCAGTATGAGCCTGCTCCACCTGCTGTCCAAAATCATTTCCATAAAGGAGCAGAGCGGTTTAAATGAGGCCAGCACTTAGCCCTGACAGCCAGACATCTGCTGGACTCCTGCCTCTGCCCCGATATAGCTGTAGTTTTAGTATTCCTGTCCTGGTTTAGGAGCTGGGTGACAAGTAGGAGTCTGTGGGTGCTGATAGTTGCTGCTTGGCCTAGTGCAGTCCAAAACTAACCAAACTGCTCCAAAACACATTTTAGGACCTCTCATCCACTAAAACTGGACTCACTCTGACAAAACAGACTGTTTGGAAGTGGTTTAAATGGAGGTTCTTTTCAAGTAAATGTATTTATTTATTGAACAGGGATTAATGAACCTCTCTAAAAGCACCAGATTTAGCCCTAAAGCTAATTTTCATCTGTAGTCCCTGGATAGATATTACACTGTCATCCTAAAAAAGTGAAAACAATGTAAGTACAAAACTATTTACAACTATTTAAATTTTGTGTAATTATTGATGAACATTTTCCCCATTATAGTTTTACTGTGGTCCACTTTTGAAACAGAACAAAAATATGTATGTTATTATCAAAGAGTAATTACGATTTCACCTTATTTTGTGTTAAAAATTATCCATAATTAACTATTTAAACTTTGAATAACACTGAAACTGTTATATTTCACATTATTTGTCTCACTTTTATGTTTCTGTTTATTTATTAAATATGGGACAATGCACGTTAATCAGCATGTGTTGCATGTAAATGTGCTGGGGTTTGCCATGCAGGCTCATTTTCATCCATAGTCCCACTGGCAGGTTGATGGCAAGACAAAAAACAGGACAGAGGCACAATAATATTCAGTCCATCACACATGACAAAGACATTAAAGATCAGTAAATATTAATACTAAGCATATTAGTAAAATGGGAACATGCCAAAAGCACACACAGCACATAGATTAAAGACAACAGACACAATCACAATCACACAACAAGACAGAGACATTTGCTGTGATGTTAAAACACATACAGGTTAGTTGTGTTCACACATCTGATTGTCCAGAAGCCACTATTTCACAAATCTACCAAAGCTCTGGATGCATTTGAAACTTCCTTCTGCTTTGAACCCTTTCAACTGTCCTTGTTTATTTTATTCCACTTTTTTAACATGCCTAACGATAAACTCTATAGAAAACTTTCAATGCAGAGCCAAGGTTGTTGAGAGGAGCAGGAGTTTTATTTTGTACAGAGCCGCTCTTCACTGTAGGCTCGCATTGTCCAACTTCTACATTTCCTTTTATTCTAAAGAAAACTTCAACAGTAGAGGTATCCACACATATGAAACAGACTGTTAACCTTTGAGTTTGAAAGCAGATGCCCACGAAGTGACCTTAAAAACAAACATTCATCCTGGAGCATTCAACATTTTGAGCAATCATCTTTTTGCATAACTCACTTCTGCAAGGCTGAAGTTTAAAAATGATGTATCTGCCCATTTCAAATGCCTGTATGTTATTTAGTGCACATTTTAAACTCTTCATTAGAAACATTAGGGAAAAAAATTAAAATTAGAATGAAATGAAATATTTAGTGTTTCTTTTCTGGCTGGGGGGTTTGCAAAGTGCTTGATTTCCTGGTAGGGCTGGGCAATATGGTGATGAAATGGGTCTAAGTCTGCTGCTATTTTAGTAATGTTGTCCATAATCTCAACAGTGACTAAACAGAATGGTCCAAAAACCCTCATCAAACCAATCTCAAACTTCTGTCTCAATTTTGACAACACTTCACTCACTCCATCCCCACTCATCCATAACCCTGGCATCCTCTTCGACCAAAACCTCTCATTTGAATCCCATGTTAAACAAATAACCCAGTCTTTTCCATCTCAAAAACATCGCCCGACTCCATTCATCACTCACTTCCTCTGCTGATGATTCCTTAACCCATGCATTCATCACCTCGAGAATGGACTACTACATAATTCTTCATGGCGCACCCCCAAAAACTCTCAATATACTGCAAGACATTCAAAACTTCCCTGTCCTCCACAACCTTCACGGGCTCCTCATCCACTTCAAAACCCTCTTCATCACCTTCAAAACTCTCCACAAACCAGCCCCTCCCTTACCTCTCTGACCTGCTCTAGCTCGATCTGCTCCTCCAACACCAATCTCCTGTCTTTCCCCTCCAGGATCTTACTTGACTTTACAAAGACGAATGGTTCTGGAGCCAAATCCTGCCTCCCTGATTTCATAGGGAGTGACTGACAGGCACATTAGCCATAAACATAATGAAAATAAGAAACAAAATAGATTTTTACAGTCAACAATCAAAGCATTTAACTCTTATTTATCTCAGGTAAAAGATCTTATATATTTTTCCTTTGAATGTTACTAAAATTTTAGAGAGGAGATGTCTTTGGCATTTGAGTGACATGCTATTGGCTGCTGTGGTTCAATCATCTCAAGTTTGGATGGAGGATTTTCCCCTTTTGTCTGATTCTAGTCCCTTCTGGATTCGAACAGAATTTAGAAGTGATGGCTGGTCAGTGCAGGAGCTCTGAACCTGGGGAGAAAGAGGCTTCTCCATCACCGCCCTCACCCTCTAGCTCACTACTTCAGCAATTTCATGACTGCACTGAACTCTCCACCTTTAAAATCTACACAAAGCCCATCTATTTAGAACCACTTTAATGTTTAACCTGCTTTTATAATTATGCTTATACTTTGTCCTATTACCTTCTTTTTTAATGTGCTCATTCTAATTGTAGTTTTTGTGCAGCATCTTATATAAGCGATATATAAATAAAATGGATTATATTATTATTATTAGTGATTATCGTGATTCACTGATTTCTCTGTTTGATGCTGCTGTCTCCTCAAACACAGACACTTTTTCCCACTCATTTTTCCTTATGGTGTGAGTGCTGGACATTACTTTATTTTCCTCTTTAATGGCAATTAAAAAAAAAATATACAAACTCTGAATTGTGACAAAATTGAAATTCTGATCTGAAACTTCTCATTTTTTGCCTATTGCCCACTCCTACTTCATGGCCTTTGCCCACTCCTGCACTGCCCTGGTCATGTGGTCAGTAGTAAACCGCAGGGGACAGCAGGCCCTCCTCCTGCTGCCTCAAGAGGTGCAAGACCATCTGAGGGACACCAGAAAGCAAACACACTTTAATGTTCACTGGTCTGCCTTTTTCTGATAGAAATGCAAAAAGAGAGTGATACTTACGTTGAGTTTATATGAGGGCAAGTGCCAGCAGAGCTGGAGTGCTCTCTTCCATATTGGAGTGATGAATAACACCTTTTGAAGACATGATTGCTTTACTTTTGATGGGACTTGTGTCCAACAGAAAGTGTCTTACCCTGATTGGTCGATACAAACCCTTTATTTGTCACAAAGCGAGACCGTGAAATGTGCACATGCGACTGAGTTCAGCTCACAAATGACAGTATCAAATGCAGTACTAGCACAGAGGGGTTTTGAAGTTCCTGAATAAGTTGGACAAAGACTTGCAGTTACAGTTGCTATGCTAGAACACATGAGAGTGAAAATAGGAATATAGCTGACAGATAATATGTGTAAAAATACTCACACTGAACTGTTAGACATTTAAACACCATTTAAAACTTAACTGTTCATTGTTCAGGAGCCACATTTTTATAGACCATTTTAAGTTTCGATGTGAAATAGCATCAGAGTGCACTGTACATGAAGAGATCATTAAAACATGGTATTTCTTATGACCATGTGTTTCTACAGAGGTGTAGGTAATGGTAGTAATGCTTTAAAATAAAGTTCCTTAATCTTTACAAAAATATGACTAAGGAGTGACTACAAACTTCGACAGAAACCCATTTTCTCTTGATATGGTTGTCAAAACTTAGCAGAGGACAATAGAAGAGTTTGTTTTGTTTTTGCTCTGCTCTAAGGCACCTGTCACTCCACATGATTTAATGCCCACATTTTTGACTAACAGACTGAATCTCCATCGCTCATTGAGGTTGTGAATGGGCTGCCACACTCCTATCTGCTTGTTTAATGTTGTATATCTTTAACTTTTTTACTTTGTCCCAACAGTCCAAGGATAAAAAGTTAGTTCGTACCTGTTTCTTGAAGTCTTGAAAATCCTGGAATATAAACTAACTTTTGTAAAGAAAACCACCTGGGAGTCATAGAATATAAAACTACATCATGTAATATTATAATTCTTGCCTTTTATTATAATCACTATAATTCCAATAAAAAGTAGTCATTGTGATTAGAATTAACTTTCCCAAGTGATCAATGGTTAAAGATGAATGGATGAGGAAATATATGCTGATTGGTAGTCATACACAATACATACAACATAACAACATAAGCCTAAAATTATGATATTCTTCAGTATTAAGTGTTTTTTTTTTCAGTTTATCCTACAAAGTAATGAAGTCATGTTCATTTCTGTTTCAGTTGCCTTTTCCGGGCTGGGCTTCACTTCATTCTACTTGGCTGGGAAGCTGCAGTGCTTCACGGAGCAGGGTAGGGGGCGCAGTTGGAGACTCTGTGCCATGGTTCTGCCTCTCTACAGCGCCATGATGATCGCTCTGTCCCGCACTTGTGACTACAAACACCACTGGCAAGGTCAGACTCACAGAGACTGTAAATAGAACTACTAAACTAAGTACTAGAGAGCTTGTTACAAGCGAGTTACATGCATTATACCCCATCTTTAGTACTTAGTTTAGTAAGTTTAGTACTTTTGTTTGAAGCTAAAGTCCATTGCTAGAGGTGGTCGAATACTGTCAGAAGCCAAAAACCGGCACAGATCAGTGTTTTCTAGGCGGAGATCTCGCTGTGACAGTGAGTCTGTCAGGACAACAAAACTAGCGTAGTGAATTGGGAAAGTTCTTAACTTCCACGTAAAACGGCAATTTGCACAGAAGAAGCTTAACACCACTTTCTAACCCGTCTTACAACAACCACAAGTCTAACAAACAAAACGCTCTGCCTGACTCACTCATTAGTGTCTGGAAATGTTATAAAACAACTTAATAAGCAGCCTTAGCCTTACCTTGTTGATTTCCCACTGCGCATGTGAAAGCCCAAAAGACTCGATCACCGATGTTGTTTCTAATCCCATTTATTTACGAGTGAATTACATTTTTTGAAAAATGCTAAAAAAAAAAAAAAACATTCCTGAACCATTTTCTTTCAACAACTTTCAGTTTATATTGTTCTTCACTGTCAGTAGTCGATTCTCACTTGTTGCTTCTGGCGGCTACTAGTCGCTCACCGCCGCTGGAGTCGGCAGTCGAGTATTTTGGGCTTTTGCAATGCGCAGTGGGAAATCAACAAAGGTAAGTTTAAGGCTGCTTATAAAGTTATTTTATAACGTTTCTAGACCATTAATGAGTGAGTCAGGCAGAGCGTTTTGTTTGTTAGGCTCGTGGCTGTTGTAAGATGGGTTAGAAAGTGGTGTTAAGCCTCTTCTGTGCAAATTGGCACTTTACATGGAAGTTAAGAACTTGCCCAATTCACTATGCTAGCTTGTTGTCTTGATAGACTCACTAACAGAATTCGACCACCTCTAGCAATGGACTTTAGCTTCAAATGTGCCGGACTTCCCCTTTAACAAGCCAGTGCTATTACTGTTGTCATAATACTTAAATTTCAAACTCGATTTCAATACTAAGGAATAGACTTGATACTCAACACCACGATGATCATAAAAAGCAGTCTTCTTTAGAATATGATTGTCAACATTAAATCATCACTTTCTTTTATATCACCATGTGGCCTTATATCTGTCTGATCCCTCAGTTGTACAGATATTTGTTCTGTAGTGGTCCACGGGTTTATACTAGTTTATCTGGTACTTGTTCTATTACAGCTCAGATCATTCTAAGTTACTGAGGAAAGGTTCAGCTCTGTCCTATCAATGTGGCTTTTTTAGTATTGATACCTACTCAAATGAGTAGCTAGTTTGGATACTGGTTTTAGTTTTCGATTAGTATTTGATTTTCGATATTTTGACAACCCTATTGTTTATATAGCATTGGTCTTAAGGGTATGTGGTTGTCTTGTGGTTGTGGAAAATTCAGACTTACCAGCACTGAAGGCAAAATGCAATACCACACTCTGTGAAATTTGTTTACTTTGTGGTATAATGTTATTTTCTAAATCTATGGACTAATGTAATAGTGGAATGTAGAAATGGAAGGTTAATATATTTTATCACTAACCAATGGTTTTATAAATACTTAATGCATTGCTGATTGAGGTGTGTGGTCATAATGTACCTGTGTGATGTTATGTGTGCCTATGGGTCAGAGAGTGGACAGTGTGAATTGTTCTTATTGTTGGTTGGTGTAATTGTACTGCATTATTTATTTCTATATATCAGGGGCTGCAGAGGGAAACTAGCTAAGTTCCTTCACATAATGCCTAAACTAAATATACATGCACGACTAACACAGTTTTAGAACAGCTTTTTCAGACGGAAAAGTGAAGCAGGGTGGACCACCCTTGGACAGCCAATCAGCTCTCATGCCATGTGACTCACATGGCTTTTTCTTACAAGTTTGCAATACATGGCATGTGATGGTCAAATTTTCTTTTCTTTTTATTTTCACATAGTGTCATGGGGGAATAGAATTTAGAAGTTCATGAAAAAAGGGTTGATTTTTCAGTTGTGTACAATTAATACAAAAATATGAATATAAAATACTAATAAATAAGAGTAAAATAAGTTTTACAGTACTTTTTGGCTAAAGTGACACTCAATGCATCACCAATAGACGTAACTTGTATATGATTTACTCAGTTAAAGTTCTCATGTAGCCCCCCACTGCAGCAGAGTGAGGGTCTGACTTGTGTGTGACTTTGTGACTTGTGTGTGACTTTGTGACTTGTGTGTGACGTGTGTGTGACTTGTGTGTGACTTGTGTGTGACTTGTGTGGGAGGGCTGTGAGATGCTGTGCCAGTTGATGCCAGTTCTCTCTCATATGGTGCTAATGAGTTTGACTCAGCCATATGTTCATGTGAGATGGCCAGAGACTTATTTCATCAGAAACAGGACACAAGCTGGAGCGGCATTTCAAGACTTTTATGTATGAAATGAAACACATTTAGATGTTCAAAGTCAAAGTGAACTTTACTGTCAGTTCCACCATGTAACAGAAATTACACAGGGGAATCAAAAGTACAATTTCCCCAAAACTCCAAATGTGCAGTTAAAAACTAAAACACACACATATCACACACACAGACATGAATTCTGCATAGACATCAACAATAAATAAACAAAATTAACAGAAAATGCACCACTATCGGGAGCTGGTGTGGTCGCTGCTCTACAGGGTGTAGAAATCTCTGAATCAGTTATTAAATATTACAATTAAAGGAACTGTTACTACAGTCACAAATCAATGTGGGTCTCTCAGACCTGAGAATGAAGACACATATGGACAGGCTATGCCTCATATCAAAGCTCAGAACCTTTAGAATTCCCTCAGTGAGCTGCAGAGGCTGCACTAGCACTGATTCATGACTGGCTGCTGGTGCTGGGGTTTAGGTCAAATGCTCAACTCAAATCAGAGACTTATCTTGAGATTCAAAACCAACCAAAACCACAAAATTATAAAATAAATAAATGGACATCCATAAATCAGTATTAGAGCTGTTATTAGTTATTGATTTGAACATGTCTGCCTCATGTCTGTCCAGGTTTACAAAATCAAACTCTTACATACAGTTCTTTTATATATTCCTTTTAATAGTTTGAATAAAAGAATTGCTACTACTTTCTACTTAATATAACTATATACATTTATTTTAGTATTATTTTTAGTTTTCAGTTATTATTATCATTTTGACAAAAAATAAAATCAACAAAAACTTAAAAACAAAACAAAAATCTATTTCTTCTGTACAAACTTTACATGTTACGCAGTCCCCCGTCCTGATCTCCTCTGTAATCCGACCCCCTCTGAGCGGGCTGTAAGTATAAGTCGGTGCAGCCCATTTAACTTGAGGGGCCAATCTGCACTGTACCAACACAAGCTGAGCGTCACCATTAGTCTGCGCGCTCAGCCATGTTGGTGTGATGGATACAGATAGCCCCGCAGCCTCTGGTACTGCTCACAGCTCACAGCACTTTAGTGTCCAAGAGGGAGGAGGAGGAGGAGGATCATGGAGGTCACCAGAGTCGTACATTATATCAAGTTGCAGTCTATTAAATACAGACAAGGGGAATCAACAGCACTGGAGAAGATTCATCATGCCACATATAAAACTGTGCAAGTAAAATGTCTTTATTTTACTTTTTGGCTTGCTTACTTGGTTTTTATGAGACAGTGGACCAGCCACAAGGTTGTTTTTACGCCACTACCTGTTGCAACTACTTTGATTTTATATGAGAACTATAAATGGGCAATGTTGTTCAAGTCTGTTGCCCAAGGACACAACAATAACATACACATTAATCTGTTCTGCCAACCTTCTGGTGACTCTATCATCGGCACTCCAGTTCTACTAAAAGGCAGCTATAAACAAACTTTTAGCTTGATATGAGCTCACTTGCAAAATTGTGACTAAATCCACAACTAAACCTGGACTGGACCAGGACTAAACCAGGACTACAACAGAACTAAACCAGGTCTACATCAGAAGCACCCTTTAAACCGCATAATTTAGAAATAGGTGTCAGCATAACCATTATTTTATACCAAGCATCAAGGCTCTATCTACTGCAAACCTGTAAAATATTTATTGTATAGTATAATGTATTGTAAATATTTAGTGCAAGTACATGTTTTCAGTACAGTCCATCTCTGAGCATCAATGAAATATGACAGCATATGACCACAGACTATAAAGTACGAATCACTTGGAGATTACACACGCCTCCATCCTGAAGCAGAATATATTAAGGAAACTATATGTTATAATACGCATGTCTTTTCTTTCTGTGTGACTGCTGCCAGCTGGCCCTGTCATATTGATCTATCCGCAGCACTAAGACTTAATATTCACTCTGGTGGCTGGATGGTATGGGATAAATCCTAGCTTCAACAGGAGTGGTGGTGCATATGAAAATACTCAGTGACGATGGCGAAGTGATGAAGACAGCCTAACCAAACGGCCAGACCCATTTATGCATGTTGTATTGTATTTCATCACATGCTCAAGTAGTGATGCAGAGGGAATTTACATAATGTCCTCGAAAACTGGATTCATTCTTCATTTTGGGCTAACAAATCTTATAGTTTGCAGAATCCAAACTGCAATGAACAGTTTATTCAGTCACCAAGTGTTATCATCATAAACTTTACATAGAAATGGCGGCCGAGTTTTAAATAGGAAGTGAACGTTTCCGGCTCCTTTGACTGTTTTCAATTGATTTTACACTGAAAGGTGGTCACCCCTGTCTCTGTAACAGCTGCTGTGAGCCTCGTCATTTTGGTCTTAAAATGTTTGTATTTACCCAGCTACATGATCGTAGTGTTTTTATTTAGCTATTTTGTCCATTACTAAATTCCTCTACGTAATATAGAGACGCTATAGGTGACGTCTATGGTTCTGATAAAGCTCCGGATTATTCTAAAACTGGAAGGGTCAATTTCGATGTTAATATATCATTTTTAGTATTGATACTTCAAATATCTAGTTTCACTACTACTACTAATATTAAATCATATTTTGGTATTGATTAGTATGATTTTGTGGTGCTTGACAATCCTAATGTAAACGGCAATGCACTGTTAGTTTGGTTACTTTTTTATTAGACATTTTATGCTCTATTCTCATATCTGTAGCATGACATGAGTTGATCATTGTTCCTTCCTTGGACCACTTTAGAGAAATTCTGACCACTGTAGACTGAGAACATATTATATAATAGAAGATCTGCAATTTAGAAGATGGTAATCGAGCCATTCCCATTTGGCTGTTACCGTTTGTGCCTGTTAGACTTTTGGCTGACAGGACGGCATAATCGTCAGCACTGGCAGCTGATTTTCCCAGACTGGATTGGCTCTTTCTGAGTGGAGTTTGCATGTTTTCTCCCTGTCTTTGAAATGTCTTTAGGTACTATACAAACTTTACAAGAGAAACTCACCTCAACCAATATTTTGAAAGTTGAAAGTTATTTTTCTGCTCCAGCAATTTGATTCCTGCATTCAGGTTTTTCCGCACTCTCTCTTTCTCACATTACATTTTTCACATTATCTGTCCTGTCCAATTAAAATAAATCCCCTAAACAATCCAGTCTGCTTCAAACATGTCAACTCTGAGAACAGAATGTTCACTTACTGCGTATCATCCCACCCACTAAATAAATAATGTCTGGAAAGTACAAACATTTCACACTCTCGTCTTTATACAATACTGTAATTTTAATCTGAAAATAATTATACTTTCTTAATTACCAAGTGGTTGTGTTCTAGTTCTGATAAAGTTCAAGATTATTCAAACTGTTAAAATTTTGTAAAGTGATTCTAATGTGTAGTCTGGGTACTAGTTTTAGTTTTAATTAGATAACCCAATTATAAAGATAAACCCTGTGTTTCTCTGTCCTTTAACTGTCAGTGCTCATAATGTTCAGACATATTTTGCTCACATTTGGCTCACTTATGTCGTACTGTGATAATTTTTGCAGACACTACTGTTATATTTCACCTCTGCATGAGCTAAAACCAGCCCCGTGTCTCTGTTCTTTTCTCAGATGCTCTTGTCGGGGGAGTGATCGGACTGCTTTTTGCCTATATCTGCTACCGCCAGCACTACCCGCCTTTCCTGCACACGGACTGTCACCTGCCTTATGCCAGCCTGGCCTCTGCCCCCACAGCTGCCTCCGGCCACGCCCACCTGCACCCACGGGACGACCCCCCACCCACTGAGAACGCCACCACTCTGCCCATGGAGGGTCTCACCGAGGGGACCTTATGACTAGTGGCCCCCACCGAGATGCAGCCCCCTAGCCCCCCCGTAGCAGAGGAGTGATGGGGATTTTTCTACAACTGTCCCATGAACACTTGGACCATCCCTGTCTCCCTCTGCAGCCGCTGCGTCTCGGTGGAAGCCACATTCTGTTGTTGTTGGTTTTTAATATCTGGCTCTTTTGCTGCAGCCACTAAAGTCTATATTTAGATGTGATGTATGAGAGCTGTACAAATATGGGACAAGGGTACAAAGGGAAGAGCAGAAAGCAAAAGAAAACAAGTTTGGTTTCAGATAAAAGATTGTTTTATGAGATTATATGAAAAAATACAGTACTGTGCAACTATTTGTCGTAAAGAAAGACTATGAAAAATGTTTTCACTTCACATAATCATAAAAAATGGAAGTTCTTGAAAAGCAGAGGCCTATGTAAAGGCACAGCCCTGTCTCACAATGGCCAAAAGTAACTTCAATTGATACTTTGCAGCTGATGTCGTCAACATTACCTGGGGTTGTGATGTTAACTGTGGGCACTGTTCCGTCTGAAGCTTTGTTAGACTTGAACCAGACCAGGGCTTTATTTTATCACAATCTGACCATAAAGTACATAAAGAACCTAGAACTACAAAAGGTGAGCTGATTTGTACTTTAAACAAGTTCCACACAAATAACAATACAGTCACAAGCAGTTTTTCAGTTAGTCACTCTCAGCTTTTTTGTTGAAAAGCAAACAAACCTTGTATTGTTTCGTATGGATCACAGGTTTCTGCAAATTCGCTTTTTTCTTTCTTTCTATTTTGTATTTTCTTCTTGAGTTTGAGTTTTCAGACGATCTTAAAACATTTTTGGCAGTGTTTGCTGTTGAGTGCATTGTGTCACCATAGTAACTACTCCGCCGTACACATACATGCAGAACACCCCTAGCATGATGTCACTGCAAAGTATCAATACTGTCCAGCACATAGCAGTATGTCTGTCAACGAAGTCGTAAAATACATTTACAGAAGTGATTCAGGCTTAGCAGCTACTTAATTATTAAGCCTGAATAATTCTTTCTAAACTATTTGTTCATTGTGGATTAAGTCTTTGCTTTATTAGGACTAGTTGAACCATAGTTATAATGTGTTACCAAGTATTCATTAGCTCACGCTCAGCTCACCTTTATTGAAAAAAAGTAGAACTAAACTTGCTGTGCATCCTTGATAGAAAGACTTTCACCTTCAATAGTTATAATGTATAAAGTTTCCATATAGTCTCATTAACCTCATAACGTCACAGAAGCCAAGACATGGTCAGAGTTCTTTTGGTTATTTGGTCCTATAACAAAATGAGCAGCAGCAGTTTTGCTTCAGTGATGGGTGGTTTTGTGCTTTGCAGCAGATTCTGGCATTATAGGTGCTTCTACAATTTGAATTACATTGTTAAAATCAAGAGCGGTCCCAGGACATCCTATTAAATGTCACAGACAGACAATTTGGGAGCGCCTCTGCCCTCAAAGTTTTATTAAGATCTGCTTGTCCAGATACAGCCAGGCCACACGAGGAAGGACGGACAGATGAAGCGAGGAAAATAACATGTGCTTCTCTTTAAATAGAAATACAGACAGATTCACATAAATGTTCCATTATATTTACACTCCTGAGTACACAAAAAATGAAATGTACTTTTTAACAAATTATGCCTTTGGATCAAATTAAAAGTACACTATGTTTATTGTTAAGTTGAATATATTTTATTAATTTCAGGGACCATGTTCAAACGCATTAATCTCATGAAAGAAGTCATAACGTAGCCTACTCTAGATTTAAGAAAGTTTCCATGTACAGATTAACAAACCACAAAAACAAAAAAAAATTAAATATACCCAAATATCCATCCATTTACAAACAATCCACGCAAATGACTAAAGTATTACTACTGTAACATTTCTTATGTGTGGTTTGCTCCATTCTTGCTTCTATGGAGAGTTGACTGGAATGTTCCACAGTATGGCATTAAACCTTGTATTTATTCAATTTTTATTATATATATACTGGGTGCGGTTGCCTCTCCACAGATCTGGCCTATAACTTGGCGGCGTTGCCTTATTGTCTCAGTGGAGTTACAGTAGATATGTTTAATGCTGTACTGTGAAGCATTCCTGTGAGAGAAAAGTTACCCTGTGTGCCTTTAAAAGAATAATATACATAACAGAATACATTCATTAGTTAATTTTTTCATTGTAGCATCAGAAAAGACTGCACCAATAAGATTATTTAAACTGGTCCAGCTCCATTATTTTCTTCCATTTCACTTTTGTCATGTAAAACCCTTAATCCTCTCCTGTTAGCACTTTATTTTCCAGCGGCTGCATTTAACACATGCTCCAGAGGTTGTCCCGGGTCACAGACTAATTACAGCGTAGTGAGGGTGATCGATATTCAGCAGGTGGTCCCAGTCTGGTGCTGGAAGTGTTTCTGAATAGCTGCAAACTGCCGTCTGATCCAGTATTAATACTCATTGCAGGAGGTCGCCAGTGTCTCTTATGAGAACATTACAAGTATATGAGGCGCTTCGGGCTCAACAGGCTTTGCAAATGGGATTCAGATAATACAATACTATTCAATATGAGCCAGTCTGCGCCCTGTAGTGGCAATTATATCATATCAATGCTTTTTATAATCTTGTGGGAGTTAAAGGTGCATTGTGTAACTTTTTTGACGGAGGGAACAGATCCAGATCCATTTTGTTTATAGAGCACATTTTACAAACACAGCAGTTTGCAAAGTGCTGCGCAAAGGTCATAAAAAGAAAACAAAAGGTATAATGGCTACGAATTTGATCATAGCCCTAAAACAATAATAAAAAAAAGTTTTAAATGAAATAAAAGCAAAACCATAAAATCATAAAATAGTAGTAAATAAGTAAAATAAATACAAGGCACAGAGAACCACATAACAGAGAATGAAAGAGGGTGTTAAGATGAGACTGTTTGGACATGGGGGTAATCAATCAGTTTAAATTAAAACTGTATTATTTCCACAATTTTAAAATATAAATTATAATCCCATAATAGGCACACACTTATTCATATACATGCATTTGGCATATATTATGTTTGCCAATATGTGAAAAGTGTGAACAGCTGTGAAAAAAAAACACCCAAAGAAGCTGGGAAAACTTACATAATATGGGGTTCATTTGGCTTAAGTACAACAACAGACAATACAAGACAATAATAATAATAATAATAATAATAATAATAATAATAATAATAATAATAATAATAATAATAATAATAAACTCAAAAGGAAAAAACAAACAAAATCAAAATAAGTGAGTGTGATAAGATTTAATGTTGTATCTCGATTTATCAAAATGTAACGATAATGCTATCGAAGTAAAAAATGTTTTGTGCTGACCAGATTGTGAAACACGCCCTGCATTAGTAATGTGTAATCATGGAGATATGTAAATATTTTGATGACTCATATTGTGAATAAAAGGCACGGAGAGACGGTGGTCGGAGAGAGAGTCCCGGTACCCAGCAGAGTACCGGCGTGGGACGAGCTGTAGCGAGCGCCACGTTCTCTCCCGTGCACGTAAAATCCAAGACTTGTCTCAGGCTATTTCTTCTGAACCTTGGTGATTTAATCCACAATTGGTTGGAGGTTTATTTTGATAACAACTGTTGATTCTACACTGTTTGTGTATTATTCCCTAACAGTGAGAGAAAAAATAATAATAAAATGAAATATAAATGTTAATAAATAAAATTAAGATACATTATTGCTTTGTCTAGAATGTTCAACCGTATGAAATGAAACTTGTTTATCTCTATCTTTACAGTAATAATGCAAGAATAAAAGCCCTTGTGATTAGATTAGATTAGTTTATTTGTTAGGGGACAATGCAATTTAATAAAACACATGAACAAACATGAGTAAAATTGCCAGAATTAGCCAAAAGGCTACTTTTCATCCGTAGTCCCCTGGCCATGATGTCAAAAGGCATGTGTAGGGCTAAATGTTACAAAAACATGCTGTCTAACTTTAAAGGTAAAGAAATAATATCTCAATTGAAAGTTACACAGTGCAGCTTTAATGTAATCTATGTTTGTGTTTTGGGGGGATTAAAATATTTTCATGTCATCATAGTAGAAGAAATGTAAACACAATACAAGTTGGTAGTTATGTTGCAAATAACTTCTATAATATTCAAGATAATGGCGGCTTTATTTGTAGTATTTTGTATTAGCCTGGTATTTACGTCAATATAATTTTGATGTCCCTTCTAAAGTTTCTGAGCTGCTTCAATCTTTCGCTTCTAACAACTGGCATGCGTTTTTTTACTATTGTGAACAAAATATGATTGCGCTTTGAAAAACATTGCCTTTTGTTTCCTGTTTCTTTTTGTTTTTGTCCATTTTAGCTGTACTACTAGTTTATCCACGCCGCCACATAGCCCGACGACTGGTTCCCTATCATCAGCAAAGCAATTCTCAGCCTCTTACAGTTTTGTTAGAAATGATGGAAAACGCTGTTGCCTTGGTTACCGTGTGTTTTGGCTTTTGTTGTGGCATTAATGGGAAATCTCTAATCTATAGGAAGATACAGTGACTTATTTTCACTGAAGTGGAATGGGCTACGCTGTCAGGACAGTGTGAAGTGTGGTGAAACAGAAGTGCATGGTGGTCCTGATATTGTGTCAGCTTTTAGTGCCTGTTTCTGTCTCTGTCTTCAACGTTTGACAAGTGTTTTACAAAACCTGAGATATAACGGACAAGCTGACAGCTGCTGTGTGCTAAACTATACACATGCATCACTTCAAGACACACTAGATTTATGGCTGTAGCTCTTGGTAACTGGTGTTTTATAGAAAATCATTTAAAAGTGCAATATGTAACCTTTCTGGTGGGGGTTGTCTGGGATGTTCCACAACATGTATTCATTTACAGGTGTTTTTCATAGCTTACAGAAGACATATGTGGTTGAGCCTGCCATATGGCTATAATCTATAACACCCGGGGTTCATTGTGTTATAATTTGCACATTATAAATTGCAATATTTATCTTAAACAAAATGAAACAAGCCTGCTGACATGTTAGAAATCATCACAACAAAGAGCTGTGAAGCTATCGTTCCCTCTTATGGATAGCTGCAGATCACTCTAGTGAGTAGCTGATTTTTTTTTCATTTGCACCAAAATGACTACAAAGCCCTGCACAATCCTACGCATATCACTGTTTAAGAAAATTTAATTGCAGATCGAAGTAAGTACAGAGCAGTTTGTGCTGGTGGTGGTGAAAACGGGAGTTGATTGGCAAAATGGTGTCTTGAAAATAAAAGGTTAAAAATTGTTCAAACATGCACAAATCACTCCAAACACAACTTCAGGTGACTAAATGGTGAGGGGAAACAACCAGAGCACAGTTAAAAGCTTTAAAAAGTCGACTTTGCATAATAGCTCTGCTTTAAAGAACATGTGCTCTTTCAGTGAGCATGACATGTGTTCTTCTCTAATCTGACTTGGCCTATTGGCTTTACCTACTTATCTCGACTTTATTGCTATACTTTGGCGCATTCCAGGCAATGCAATAAGCAGGTAGCAGCCCCTCCATCAGTGCATCTTTAATAATTTTCCAGTTACTGTTCAATTCGCTTTTGCATCTTATTTTTGAGATAATTACTGTAAAATAGCTCTCCTTGTTTGACTGGTTGCCTGTGTCAGATGCATCTTTCTCCATTTTCCCTTATTGCATCCACTCTGACATTGACTTGCTAAATACCTAAACAACAATCTGTTGTATATCTTGGCCCTTATAATTTACATTTTGCTGCTACAACAAATATTGGTGCTCTGGGGCTGGGTGATATAGCAAAAAAAATCACTTTTTCCCTTGTTGATCAATCACAATTTTCTATTTGATTGTCCCTTTTCTTACCAAAAACACTTTGACACTTTGACATGATTGGATCTCAGCATTATTAAAATTTGCTCATGTTCAGTTTATTACACAACCGTACCTGTCTCCCTTGGTTTTGTCTATGCATGAGAGACGCTGTGGACAAGTCTGAAATCCCATAGACATCCACAGTGTACATGCAGACGGCGCATTGACTGTCTGAAAGTACTGCTTGTCACTTCTATTACCAGGTGTCAAAACACATAAAACGCTGTGCAGCCCTGTGTAGGCAGCTTCATTTTTAGATCCTGTTCTTGTTTGGAGAGATACAAAAGGAAACTTAAGTGTGTCTTTAACAGAAACAGCCGTAATGTTGTACCGTTCTATTGACCGTGTCATTGAAGCTAACAAGAACAAACTTCATGACTCTAAATAGAGAAATAAGCAGGAGGGGGTCAGTCTGTGCAGTTAAAGAAGCACTGTGTAACTTTCAGATGGAGGGTCCGCTACCTGCCTGCATTCATAAAAATTGCATAGTTTTGCTTTGTAATGTTCCACAGTATGGCATTATACATACATCTTGCATTTATTCAATTGCAGATGATTTTATTCCTCCAAAATACTTTGAAAAACTTCAAAAACCTCAGATTTAACCTGTGATTTGGCTTGCTGGCTTTGCATGTTTGTCTCCATGGAGATAGATAAAATTAATGCTATACTGTGGAACATTCCAGGCAAATAATAACAATCCATGGAGGCAGGCAAGTGGCAGGTCCTCCACCAGCGAAGTTACACAGTGCACCTTTAAGCTACTCACTATTGCCTTTTTAGTAATTATAGTGTGAAAAAACAACAACTGTTCATGTTAATATAACCAGAATTTCTTGCATTAACATGAATAGTTGTTGTTTTTTCATGCTTCTTGAAATTATTACTCCTTACTTTTTCAGGCAAAGATGTTTTGTCCCAATGTCTGCCTTGTATTTATGGGTTAATGCTTCCTGTTCATGGTTTTCAGCATTTTGGACTTTATCCCATTCAAAAAAAATTTGTATTCAAATATTTTGTTCAAATTGTCCATCAATTGTCCTAAAATGTCATTATTTTGAAACCATGGATAAGCGCAATTATTCATGGCAAACGATTCCTTCCAGATTTGAAGGACTTTGTGAGGACCATTCAAAAGATAAAATAATTTCATTTTCATTGCTAAATTGCTATGACCACAGAGAACAGTTTCCATAGCGTGAAACCCAAGAGCACTTTTTACCATTCAAAAAACAAAGATTATTATCATTTTATTTTGTTTTGTTTTACTGTTAATTGCTAAGGCGATGGTGCTAATTTTCCATCACTCAGAAACCCATATATGTAGTGAGCATTTTGTGAGCTCTGGTTCATTTATTGTGTAAAGATAATTTTATTGTTATTTCAAGAGATGTAAGATTAAAACCTTTGTCTTAAAACATTCAAAGATATTTTAATTATAATATGTACTGCTGCCACTTTTAATAATAACAGTAATGCGCTGTATTAACAATTATAAAGCACAAAGTCAGTATTGTAGGTCTGTGGTTTGTTCACCTGCTTACGTTTTAAAGGCGCATTGTGTAACTTTTCTGTCATCAGAATTTTTCCATGGAGATTTTATTGCTTCACCTGAAATGTTCCACCGTACAGCATTAAACCTATCTATCTTGCATTTATTCAACTACAGGTGTTTTTGTTGCTTAAAAATCGAACGCGTATCCTGAGTTGGTGGATTCACTTTTTTGCCTCCATGGACAGACATACGTTTAATGCAATACTGTGGAGCATTGTGGACAGAGCAACAGCATCTCCATGGAGACAAGGAGGTATCAGACCTTCCACCAGAAAAGTTTCACAATGCGCCTTTTTCCTGTTGTTCCTATATTGCTTGTTAGACACTACTAATGACCACTATTCACGTTCTGCTTGATGAGTAATCCTGCGCTCTAATAACAATACTGTATTTTTTCATTTCACTTTCAAGGATGGTCACCATTTGTCGTGGTTCCACATTGTCGGCTTTTCCAAGGACTCGAACTGAACTCTGCGATAATTAAATGAATTTTTCTGAATAGACAGTAGAAGAAAAATGGGTTAAAGTCAAAGCTTTTTTTCATGGCATGCTGGTCTCATTTGTGAGTTTTCTACAGATACGCATGTTTGGCCTTGAGAAATATTTCAGTTGTGATTTTTGCTGTTTATAACATACTTCATGTACAATAAAGGACTGCAAATGTGTGAAAAAAGATGTAATTATGAAAAGAAAAGCCCTGTATATTGTAGGTATTTTTACACAGAGTCTTATTATATGCAAATGAGTTTCACTGTTGCCGTTCGCAGCACACACCTGATTGAATAAATGTTCAGTGCATTCTGGCTCAGGCAGAGTGAGTCATGTGACCAGTCAGTGGACATGTGTTGTGCTTTTCTGTACCAGTCGTGCTGCAGTTGTTTAGAGAGTTTTCAATAAATGTCTGTATGCCAAAAGAAACCAGTGTGATGTCTTTTGTGCGTGATTATATATAGATCTGTAAATAGATAATTAGTGCTGTGAGAGTTTTATGTCTGACCTGTACATTTTAATCCTAACATTGTATGAGTGTGTTTTATAGTGAGTGACGTATGTAAGAGGGGGTGTTGTAGGTTTTTGTCATGTTTTATGAAGTGGGCCTTGGTCCAGCAGGGGACTAAGGATGGAAATTAGCATTGGCTACAATCCTGCATATTTACAAGTACATGTTTGTTTCTTACATTATCTTGTCTTTTAACATGCATTGCCCCATTAATAAATAAATAACTACAAACACAAATACTGATTAAAAAAACAACAACTACCGTTATCAATTATCAGTTGCATTACTTTTTTTTTAAACAAAGATTTTCATTTTGTCTTCTTATGTACTTTAATTTTGTGGGGGGTTTTTTACCATGTTTTTTCGCTGCTAGCTGCAAGCCATCTGGACTGTCACCGGTGTAGGTGGTGATGTGCCGTATACAGTGTTTAACAAATGTATTAAACCACCTGTCATGAAAACAAGAAAACATAAATAACTTCATAGTATATCAAAAACTTCTCAATTTCAACGTTATTCATTAAGAAAATTATTTTTAAAATTGCGGCACGGTGGCTCAGTGGCAACACTCAGGCCTCACAGCAAGAAGGTTGCGGGTTCGATCCCCGGGGTCTCCCGGGCCTTTCTGTGTGGAGTTTGCATGTTCTACCTGTGTATGGATGGGTTTCCTCCGGGTACTCCGGTTTCCCCCATGAACGCAAACGCCCGCACCCCTATGAACTAACATCAAGGACCATGTTGTCCACCCTCCTGTGGGCTCACCACCTGCAGAGGGGTTCATAGGGGAGGTCAAGTGCTATGAGTGTTGTGACCCAGCTGGATTAAGCAGGAGAAGATGGATGGATGGATCATTAAGAACTGGAATAACAAAATAGTCCTTGTTGACCAAAAATGTGAATATTTTATGTGACTACCTTTGGCACAGCTAGCAGCTGCATTCTTACTGCTTTGTTTTTATGTCGTTTTGCAAAGTCTTTTGCAAAGTCTTTTTTTGTTATTGAGTTCCAAATAGTTTGTAGCAGAGACTTGCTTATGGATTGCAACAATAGTTATATTTTAGCATTAAAGATCATTAAAGATATTGTTTGATAAAAAAGATCTTTCATATACTTGGACATTAACCATTAAAAAAACATAAAAAGATATTTTGGTAAACCGAAATACTGTTAAATTATGTATGGCAGCACTTATACTGGGTGGTGGTCTAATAAATTTGTTAAGCACTGTATAAAACCTTTTTTATTCTGTAACTTTTTAACAACATACTTTTTCTTCTACTTACTACTTACTAAGATGCTGACACTGTCCATTATATTAACTGGTTCTAACTCTTGGCAGCTAAAGGCTAACCCAGCTTTTACAGCTTTTCTGGGACTCCTGACAGTACCAGGCACTATATACTTTATATGGCACAAAGAGACTACTGTAACTATAACTATAACTATAACTATAACTATAACTATAACTATAACTATAGCTGCTAAAACCTGCTAAATTATAAAATAGGGCCTTTTTCCAGGTTGTTGGTTCTGCTACTTTCAAATCTATTTCTTATTCATGGCTTTTAAATAGCTGTTCTAAACGCTTCATCCCCTTTAAATACAGTGGGAGAGAATTTGCAACATATGTGCAGGGCCACCACTACCCCAGCAGCAAGTCAAGATAAGGCGTCATTCAAAGAGAAACTCTGTACAAATGATGCTTTATTTTTACTCATACTTATACTTGGGTAAGTATTATAAGTATTCCAACTTTTGCAGTCTTTGGGGCTTGAGGAACTCTTTTTTTGCTTTGAAAGAATGGGAGCACTTACTCTATTTCCTTATAAACAAAAGACTCACATCCTACAACATGAACAAAAAGCAGAAGACAGGACAAGTCCTAGTCCCAATACAATAGATATAAAGGAAACCAGTTAAAAGGAGGATTACAGCTATTTTTTATGGGAATTTATGTCAAATCTCTATAAGAAAGAGTTCCACAGGATATTTGAGAACTCCTTTGGGACATCATACTCTTTTCTATTCAGTTCTAGTCTTCTGGTGTTGGATGAAGCAACTAAAGCCGATTACTGATGAAAATCTGGATCTATGGATCATGTGGAGAAAAATAAACGATAATATATGAATAATTAAAGGTACAGTATGTATCTTTCTGGAGGTTACATGTCACCTGGATGATTACATGGAAATAGAAAGTTAAAACCATACTTCAGAACATTCTCCATATGGAGAGGGATATGTTTTATGCCATACTGTGGAAGATTGGCCATGTTTCTGCTCGCCCTCTTATACTGCGTATCATTGGCACAACTAGAAGAAGTTTTCAGAGTTTGACAGTGGCCTATAATGACTTTTTGAGAAGATTACTGAATGTGCCCTGTGTTGTCATGATTAGATGTTGTATTTATTATTTATAGTAGAGCCATGAATCTGAACAATCAAATCATTCAAGCTCTACTGCGTCCTGTGAGGAGCTGTCCGATTCACCTCTGTATACATTATAACATCCATCCATCTTCTTCCTCTTATCCGGGGCTGGGTCGCGGGTGCAGCAGTCTAAGCAGGGGCTCCCAAGCTTCCCCCTCCCCAGACACTTCCTCCAGCTCCTCCATACATTATAAGATGCACTGAATATTTAAACTTTTTATTCTTGTTGTTCTTATATACTTACTACTATGAACCAGATGTTATGTGTTCTTAGTAAAGACTGAATTGAACTGAACTGAATTATAACCAAAGGAAAAAAAACATTACCATGGAAATAAGCAGAAGGCCAAATAAAAGTCAGGTTTGTGGAGATGCAAGCCCACTCAGAGTAAGGATGCTTTTCTACACTGAAAAAAAAAAACGTAAGATTTACTAGAAAAAATCCTCGTAACCATTTGCACTAGCACTTTTTAGGTACATTTTACTGCTGTGATATCAGGTTACTTGTCAGTATTAAGTAAAATGTACTTACCACCATGATTAACAGTCATGAATTTGGTGAATAATTGTTACTCAATTTTTTTTAAAAGATATAAAATATTGTCAGAATGAATTGCTTTGCTGTGACGAAATAATTAAGTAAATATTATATGTCTATTTTATTTATTGATGTATAATAAATGGTCAATTTTTATTTAGCGCTTTTCCACCTTCAAGGCGCGTAAAGCACTTTGCAATATGGAACCACTCACACATTCACATACCAGTGTACGCAGACACTAGGGGCGAAGAGGGTTAAGTGTCTTGCCCAAGGACACAATGACAGCATTCATCTGTGGGAGCTAGAATCGCACCACCAACCTTCAGATCAGTGGACAAAAGCTCTTACCACCTGAGCTCCAGCTGTCGAGTGCAGGGCAAGTCTAGAAGGACTTGGGTATTACTTAGTATTCCTAGGTCTGTGAGTAGCAACTGTAAAACCTTTTATATTACTGTACATATTGGTGATTATATAGTAGAACTTACTCATTAAACATGATATTTTGACTGCATGAGGAAAATGAGTTAATTTTTCCATTGCTATTAAATAAGTTGTTCTCACAGAATAAAGTGTAAAAATTACCCCAGTTGATTTACACTATTTTACTACCCATAGAAGTTATGTTTCAGAGCAATAAACACAAGCAAAATTAATTCCTACTTTCTGGTTAAAAGGTTACATACTGCAGCTTTAATAGGTTTTGTCATCATTGCGTTTTTCTTGATATTCCTGTCATTGTAAAGTTTTTTAGAGAGTACAGCCTCAGATTTGCCTTCTCGCTAACACAAATGCCCTAGGTAATATTGGACTAAGAGCACAACAGCCTTCGTCACCATGCACTCTCAGAAATAAAGGTACACGGGGTACAAATATTAAACCCTAAGGTACAAAATTGTTCTTTTCGGTTTGTTGTTCCTTAAAGGATACAGAACCGTGCCTCTGTGAGACTATGTTGTACCTTTCAAAGTGCAAAACTGGAGAAATTACATGTTTGTACCATACATATTTGTATCTCCTCGAACCGCCACCTTAACGTGGTGGAGGGGTTTGAGTACCCGAATGATCCCAGGAGCTATGTTGTTGGGGGCTTTATGCCCCTGGTAGGGTCACCCAAGGCAAACAGGTCCGGGGGGACGGGTCAGACGAAGAGCGGTTCAGAAGCCCCTAATGATGATGAACATACAGAGGCCAGTTACGTCGCCCGGAATGGCGACACCGGGGCCCCACCCTGGAGCCAGGCCTGGGGTGGGTGCAGGCCGGCGAGCGCCTGGTGGCCGGGCCTTTCCCCACGGGGCCCGGCCGGGCCCAGCCCGAAGGAGCGACGTGGGGCCGCCCTCTGGTGGGCCCACCACCCGCGAGAGGAGCCATAGGGGTTGGGTGCGGAGAGATCTGGGTGGCGGTCGAAGGCAGGGGCCTCGGCGACCAGATCTCCGGACATGGAGACTAGCTCTGGGGACATGGAATGTCACCTCGCTGGGGGGGAAGGAGCCTGAGCTTGTGCGGGAGGTCGAGCGTTACCGGCTAGATATAGTCGGCCTCACCTCCACGCACAGCTTGGGCTCTGGAACCCAACTCCTTGAGAGGGGTTGGACTCTCCATTTCTCTGGCGTTGGCCGCGGGGAGCGGCGGCGAGCTGGCGTGGGCTTGCTTATAGCCCCACAGCTCAGCCGCTGCGTGTTGGAGCTTACCCCGGTGAACGAGAGGGTCGCGTCCCTGCGCCTTCGGGTCGGGGACAGGTCTCTCACTGTGGTGTCGGCCTATGGGCCGAACAGCAGTGCAGAGTACCCGGCCTTCTTGGAGTCTCTGGGAGGGGTACTGGATAGTGCACCGACCGGGGACTCCGTTGTTCTACTGGGGGACTTCAACGCCCATGTGGGCAACGACAGTGACACTTGGAGAGGGGTGATTGGGAGGAACGGCCTCCCTGATCTGAACCCGAGCGGTGTTCTGTTATTGGACTTCTGTGCTAGTCACAGTTTGTCCATAACGAACACCATGTTCGAGCACAAGGGGTCCATCGGTGCACGTGGCACCAGGACTCCCTAGGCCGGAGGTCGATGATCGACTTTGTTGTCGTGTCATCTGACCTCCGGCCGTGTGTCTTGGACACTCGGGTGAAGAGAGGGGCAGAGCTGTCAACTGATCACCACCTGGTGGTGAGTTGGGTCCGCTGGCGGAGGAGGAAGCCGGAAAGACCTGGCAGGCCCAAGCGTATCGTGAGGGTCTGCTGGGAACGTCTGGCGGAACCTTCTGTCAGTGTGGCCTTCAACTCACACCTCCGGGAGAGCTTCTCCCAGATCCCGGGTGGCTGGGGACATGGAGCCCGAGTGGGCTTCGTTCTCGGCCTCCATTGTCGATGCGGCCGTTCGTAGCTGTGGCCGTAAGGTCTGCGGTGCCTGTCGCGGCGGCAATCCCCGAACCCGGTGGTGGACACCGGAAGTAAGGGATGCCGTCAAGCTGAAGAAGGAGTCCTACCGGGCCTTACTGGCCCGGTGGACTCCTGAGGCAGCTGACGGGTACCGTCGGGCCAAGCGTGCTGCAGCCCGGGCGGTTGCAGAGGCAAAAACTCGGGTCTGGGAGGAGTTCGGGGAGGCCATGGAGGAGGACTATCGGACGGCCCCAGGGAAATTCTGGCAAACCGTCCGGCGCCTCAGGAGGGGGAAGCGGTCCTTCACCAACACTGTTTACAGTGCGGGGGGAGAGCTGCTGACCTCGACTGGGGATGTTGTCGGGCGGTGGAAGGAATACTTTGGGGATCTCCTCAATCCCACCGTCACGTCCTCCGAAGAGGAGGCCGAGGCTGGGGACCCAGAGGCGGACTCATCCATCACCCTGGCCGAAGTCACTGAGGTGGTCGGAAAGCTCCTCGGTGGCAAAGCTCCGGGGGTGGATGAGATCCGTCCTGAGTACCTTAAGTCTCTGGGTGTTGTGGGGCTGTCTTGGCTGACACGTCTCTACAGCATCGCGTGGCGGTCGGGAACAGTACCTCTGGACTGGCAGACCGGGGTGGTGGTCCCTCTGTATAAAAAGGGGGACCGGAGGGTGTGTTCCAACTACAGGGGAATCACACTCCTCAGCCTCCCCGGTAAAGTCTATGCCAGGGTACTGGGGAGGAGAGTTCGGCCGATAGTCGAACCTCGGATTCAAGAGGAGCAGTGTGGTTTTCGGCCTGGTCGTGGAACACTGGACCAGCTCTACACCCTCCATCGGGTGCTCGAGGGTTCATGGGAGTTTGCCCAACCAGTCCACATGTGTTTTGTGGACTTGGAGAAGGCATTCGGACCGTGTCCTCGTGGTGCCCTGTGGGGTGCTCGGGAAGTATGGGGTCCGGGGCCCTTTGCTGGGGCTGTCCGGTCCCTGTATGACCGGACAGGAGCTGTGTTCGCATTGCCGGCAGTAAGTCAGACCTGTTCCCGGTGCATGTTGGACTCCGCCAGGGCTGCCCTTTGTCACCGGTTCTGTTCATTGTATTTATGGACAGAATTTCTAGGCGCAGCCAGGGGCTGGAGGGGGTCCAGTTCGGGGACCACAGGATTTCATCGCTGCTTTTTGCGGATGATGTTGTCCTGTTGGCTCCATCGAACCAGGACCTGCAGCGTGCACTGGGGCGGTTTGCAGCCGAGTGTGAAGCGGCTGGGATGAGAATCAGCTGTTCCAAATCCGAGGCCATGGTTCTCGACCGGAAAAAGGTGGATTGCCCTCTCCGGGTGGGTGGGGAGTCTCTGCCTCAAGTGGAGGAGTTCAAGTATCTCGGGGGTCTTGTTCACGAGTGAGGGGAGGATGGAGCCTTGAGATTGACAGAAGCGGATCGGTGCGGCGTCGGCAGTGATGCAGTCGCTGTATCGGACCCGTTGTGGTGAAGAGGAGCTGAGCTGAAAAGGCGAAGCTCTCGATTTACCGGTCAATCTACGTTCCTACCCTCACCTATGGTCATGAGCTCTGGGTAATGACCGAAAGAACGAGATCGCGGATACAAGCGGCGAAATGAGTTTCCTCCGCCAGAGTGGCAGGCGCTCCCTTAGAGATAGGGTGAGAGCTCAGTCACACGGGAGGAGCTCGGAGTAGAGTCGCTGCTCCTCCACGTCGAGAGAGCCAGCTGAGGTGGTTCGGGCATCTGGTCTGGATGCCTCCTGGACGCCTCCCTCGGGAGGTGTTCCGGGCATGTCCCACCGGTAGGAGGCCCCGGGGAAGACCCAGGACACGCTGGAGGGACTATGTCTCTCGGCTGGCCTGGGAACGCCTCGGGGTCCATCCGGAGGAGCTGGAGGAAGTGGCTGGGGAGAAGGAAGCTTGGGAGCCCCTGCTTAGACTGCTGCCCCCGCGACCCGGCCCCGGATAAGCGGAAGAAGATGGATGGATGGATGGATATTTGTAATGTACATGTTTGTATCCATAGAACTATAATAAAATCTTATAAAAGCTCTTATTATACATCCATGCATACATGTTTGTACTGTACATGTTTGTACCATATGCATACATGTTTGTACTGTACATGTTTGTACTGTGCATGTTTGTACCATATGCATACATGTTTGTACTGTACATGTTTGTACCATATGCATACATGTTTGTACTGTACATGTTTGTACCATATGCATACATGTTTGTACTGTACATGTTTGTACTGTGCATGTTTGTACCATATGCATACATGTTTGTACTGTACATGTTTGTACCATATGCATACATGTTTGTACTGTACATGTTTGTACTGTGCATGTTTGTACCACACATGTTTTGCATTGTAAGAAGCTCCGCCCCTCAAACTCCTCAACTCAAACTTTTGCCGTCATTTTTTCCTCCTCGCTTCACTTCGACAAGTGGCTGCTACCATTGACCTATCTATCGTCTTAAGTAAGAAGTACTTTGGCAATTTCAGCTACATTTCAAGTATAAATGTGCCAGAATAGCTGGGCACGGCAAAGTTATGCATTAACCTTTTCATATTTAAGACATATTAAGCGGTTATAACGGGGTCGCTAGCTAGTTTTGGGGAGAAAAAACGGACACTCGCGATTTGGTATGGTTCCAAACGGATAATTATATTGTAAGGATTCACACTGAAGGAGTAACTTTCGAGCATCATCGTTAAAAATAAGCATTTATTCTCAATTTATTATTATTCTCTCAATTCATTTCAATACTGACGGTGATCAGGAATTAGACGGAGCCAATCCCTGATACGTTAACACCCTGGCTCCGTCTCCGTCATGGTCAAATTTCAACTTGGCAAATTTCTTTGCTTGCTACGTGTTGCTGTGTGTAATAATGTGCGTGACCTGAAATTATAATGAAATAGAACTTTGTGTTGTTTTACTAAGAAGTAGTTACTGTGTAGAGCACAGTTTGATTGAATCTGGACTATGACAGGGAGCGGAGCAGAGGCGGACCATGAAGTAGTCGGTGACAAGGGAAGTTTAGTTCGTGATGAGAATAACGGCAACTGCAAATCAGAAAAGAAATGGCCCACATGGAGGTAAATATTTGATGTATTTACAGTGGCAGTTTCAGTGCAATGTTTTAATAAATGTGTTAAAATTATCAAATGTGAATTGTACACAATTCATACACAAAGTAATTCAAAGTGCTTCACAGAATAAGAAATACATTAAAATCACAATACAAACAAATCAAAACATAAATAATCATAACATTTAAAAATAGAGATGGGACATTAAATTAGAGAGAAGAGCATGGAAAGAAAATTGAAAACCTTTCAGTCATATGCACAGCTAAACAGAACCATTTTAGCCTGGATTTAAACAGAGTCAGAGTAGAGTCTGTCTCACATGTTCAGGGAGACTGTTCCAGGTTTTAGCTGCATGAGTCTGAAACACTGACTCCCCGAGTTTAATCCTGACTCTGGGACCAGCAGGAGGCCGGTCCCTGAGGTCCTCAGTGTGCAGATGGTTCATATGGCACTAACATGTCACAGATGTACTTTGGTGCTAGGCCATAGTGAGACTTGTGCACAAGCAGAGCTGCTTTAAAGTCTATTCTCTGAGCGGACGGACGGCGCCATACCATAATACGTCCCGTGTTACAACGGGCGTATAAAAATTAATGGACGGACGGACGGACGGCGCCATACCATAATACGTCCCGTGTTACAACGGGCGTATAAAAATTAATAAAATACACAAATACAGTATACCTTATATATATACATATACCTTATATATATATATATCGGCGCATGCCCCACATGTTTTGCCTCTTCATGAAGACAAAGCTTCAAAGACTTCAAAGCTTTGAAGTGTCCACAGACGGACGGACGGACAGACGGACGGACAGACAGACGGACGGACAGCGCCATACCATAATACGTCCCGTATTGAAACGGGCGTATAACAACTGGAATCTTCTCTCTCCCGTTGCCTAGCAACCGCTGCAGCTGGAACTGTGTGTCACCTTTGAACTTTAAACTTCAAAGCTTTGAAGTCTTTGAAGCTTTGTCTTCATGAAGAGGCAAAACATGTGGGGCATGCGCTGACATATATATATAAGGTGACCTTGACCTTTGATCAGTCAGATCAATCAGGAATTTACAATAAATAGCCCACATGGAGGTAAATATTTGATATATTTACAGTGGCAGTTCAACTAATTACGAACCAGTGAAGCAACCACCATTTGCAATACGTTTCAGGCACACAGGTATGAGTAGCGTGCCCAGTTACTAGCCAGTAGTGCTAGCTGCTTAGCATTAGCCCAGTTACTGTAGCAACCAGCAACCGTAGGCGCCGGCGCTTTGTCGATATGCCACTGCAGCTCGGCGGTGCTCATAACCAGTGTCCTCTTATTTAACATTGCTTTGTGTGTAACATATTTTTGTAGGAGATAAAAAAGTCACTGAGGATGCCACTGTTTGGAAGTACGTTTAGTCCGAAGAAGACGCCTGCTCGAAAAGCTGCTTCTCTATCAAGCCTCCACACAGTAAGTTCACAAAAAGATTCATTTTTACAGGACGGATAGCAGTATTTGCAGCATTTTTACAATTAAATGCTGCTTCAGTGTAATGTTTTAATAAATGTGTTTAAATTATCAGCTGTGAATTGCATATCTTTTCTCTTCTTAGTTGGACAGATCAACAAGAGAAATAGAATTAGGCACTGAATATGGACCACCCTCTATGAACATTGGAGGTCAGACCTGGAAATTTGAAGAAGGGCAGTGGATAACAGGTAATACACTAGATTAGCTAAGTGTGTAATATGTAACATTTAGCATTGCCAGAGTGTAATGAATCTGCATTATAAAAATGATTTTGTCTGTTAAGAGTCTGGCGGAACTGTATCAAACAAGGAAATGCAGAGACTCAAGAAAAGAAATACACAATTAGAAGAAGAAAACAACCTTCTGAAAGTGAAGATTGAAATTCTCATGGACATGGTAAACAACTATTTGATTTCCTTTCACAGCTTATTATGTTGACCCAGTTCTTACCTACATCATTTGGCTTCTTATTTCAGCTTACCGAGAAAACGGCCCAGTGTCACCTGAACTGGAAAATGTAAATCCTCATGGAACATAAGGGACTCAAATATTCTTTAAGATTCTTCAGCCTTGTGTGTGTGTGTTGTTTTTTAATTTTTTTATTTTATTTTGCAAACCTTTTAATATTCAATTGTGTCATTAAAGTTATAACAACCACACTCAATATTTACTGTACTGTAGCAAGGCACAACTGCCCATTGCATACTTCTGTACATGATGTTAGTGTTTTTTGATGGTGTGATGGTGATGACTGTGTAGGATTACATAATAAAATGTGTATAAAATGCAGATTTTTGTTATCAGTACTTTCCAGCTGATGTCATCAACATTGATGTGTGATGCTAATGGTATGTACTGGTCTGTCTGAGGCTTTGATAGACTTTAATCTGAACACAAAGAAACTGAAAAAGAACTGACTAAGTTGGAACTAGAGTAGGTGAACTGATTTTATACTGTCCCTCTCAAAAATCACTAGTCAAAGGCTAGAATTAACAGTTTTTCAGTCATTCACTGTCACCTTTTTTTTGAAAATCAAATACCTGAATGGGACAATGTACACTTGTGTTCATCACAGGCACATATGTGTTGTTTAAATCCAATTTTGTTTTTTGTTTTTTTCTTTGTTTTTGTTTTTTGAGGTTTCAGACAATCTTAAAACTTATTTGGCAGAAGTTGTTAATTCATGCATTGTGTTTCTATGGTAACTCCACCATACACATACATGCATAACCTCCCCAGTGTGATATCAGTACCAAATATCAGTAATTGTAAAGTCTGTTACATATTGCAATTTGTATGTATTTATTTTCTGTGTTTAAATAAAGAAAAAAAAGTAATACATTCGTTTTGTATTATTTAAAATACAAAATGAAAATATTGTTATTCATATTTTTGTAATTATCATAGTTCCTTAAATATTTGTTATCTAATCGCCTATTTTTTTTATTTTGTGAAATAAAAGTCAAATCTGGTCACCTGCTGGACAAGTTGTACATAAGTAAGTTGTACATCAGTAAGTCCTTAACACTGTCACACTTGGCACTCACTCTGCAGTGAGGGCCGCATCCCAATACACGGTGGCCTCTGTGAGCTTTGCTGCAACAGAGCAAGAGATCACACAGATAATATAGATTATATAAGGTAGCCTTTTTTATTGAATTGAAAGTATTAGGGAGAAGATTTATTTATTTTTGTAATGCGATTCTATTACAAATATACGACTGTGTGACATGAAATCAATAGAATACTTTTTTTCGTTGAGCGTTTGGATTCGGAATAAAAGCTAAAAGTCTAGCAAGCATTGGTTAGCGGCAATAAAGTAAGCCAATATAGTTGAGATTTATTCAAAACAAATCAGGAATATTTCTGTTGTGTTAAATTATAACATATTTGCGGAATATTTTTTCGATATTTTGTGCCTTACTGGACCTTAGAGCTGGTGCCATTAACGCGCTGAGAAAAATGCACATTTGTCTAAATGTCTTCATTCTTGCCACGGCTTCAGACGAGAACATCGTAATAAAAATCAGCGGAATCCAGAAATGTGTGAGTGTAGCATGCTTTGATGTTTAAAATAACACTATAACCTACATCAAAAATGAGAAAAGGCAATCACCCCAGATGGGACTCAAACCCACAATCCCTGGCTTAGGAGGCCAGTGCCTTATGAGACCCGGTTCATTTCAGGGTCCTGCGCTGCTTGGCCGTGAGTCATGTATAGTCTGTGAGAGAGAAAGATGATATCATCTGGACAAGGATGTAAAGCCATGAAGAACCAAGTGAGCGATGTCAATAGGGATTGCGATAAAATAATTTGAACTGAACACTTTTCACAGCGACATGCGCTGTGTCTTACTCAATGATTTGTATTGAAACAAGATGATAATAAATTGTGGTCAAGCACCTTTCTGCCGCCTGCTGTCCAGGAGCAGAGCCACTTGGCTTCCTAGGTGCTCTCCATGGTCCTGCTAATACACGTGCCTTCTTTCGAGCCTTTTGGGTGTATCTAAACGATGAATAAGACATCCATATGCTTAATTTGTTCCATCGAATATATGTATAATAATGGTGTACAAAATAATTACTATTTTGTACCGTGAAGGTGCCTTGTCCATGGCATGAAGAGCTGTATAAAGGTGGACTATTTCTGCCTCCTCCTTGGCTGACAAAGCAGTGATTGTCCGGTTCAAGCCAACCAGGTAGGCCGCCAGGGCATCTACTGCCTCCCATCCCAAAACACCTCTCGAGTCACACTGGCTGGTCTGAAAAGTGATGAGAGAGAAAAAGAAAAAAGCAAATTAAGTTTCACTGTTGTTTCTAATTATGTGAGCAATGCTGATTTTACATTCATTTATCTTATTAAAGTTTAACCACATTTATTTAAGGTAAGTATTGTGTAATTGAGTAGGGTAAGGGGTTACATAAAGTGTCACTGACCTCTGTGACGAGGACTTCGGGTTCAGTGTCACCCTCCAACAACTGCTCACTAGCCTCCTCCTCAGACATGTGTGCAGTGCATTCTGCCTCTGCCTCCTCCTCCTCCTCCTCAAGCGCCTGTGAGGGGATTTCAGGGACATGGGATGGAGCAAGCAGGTCCCCTCTGTTGGACTGGCCCAATAAATACTCCACCGCTATGCGCTCCTCTGTAACCAGTATAAACACAAGATGAGGAAAGGACATACTGTACATACACACATCCATCTTCTCCTACATGTATAGTACAATCTTTGCACTCAAGAAATCCAAACTCTTACCAGTAGGTTTCCCGGGTGGGGTGAACTCTGGCACTAGAGCACAACCATGGACGCGCTGGCTTAAGTTATTAAGGTGGGACATCAGGCGGACATCAAAGCTTCGAAGCGATGAGGCCCCCTCCACAGCTACTGCCTCCTTGGCCCGGCCCATGTTCCACCTTGACAGCCCCTCCAGCATGTACATCTGCATATGTAATGCATTGCACCGAAAGCCAACAGTGACAATCTTATCTAAAGGCATTAGGTTTTCACCCTCACAGTTGAGAAGCATGTGCACAGGTACAGTTGAGTGCAAGAATTTGTATTTGCTGCGCACAACACCAATCACCCTCTCGACGTGAATTCTGAGATGTGCTATGGCCCTAGTCTCCTCAACATCTTTCGCCTCCAGTTGTGCACGACCCCTTGTGAATGTAGGTATTTTTTACTTCAGCACACATCATACCCACACTTTCTCTGATATTAAAGCCCCTATCTGCCAGCACAATGTCACCTGGTAACAGTTGGTTCAGGAAACCACTCTGCTCAGTTATGTGTTTGTCGCTTGTCCGTCCACCCCACCCTCTCGATATGAATGAAATGACTCCCTGGGGCGTGATCACAATTAGGTATTTCATGGTGTATGCGTGTTTGTATTGAGAGAAAGTCTGTGCCCTTGCCAGTACATTTGAGGGTTTCTCGATGAAGACCTCGAAGCAGTCCACAATGGCAGCCACATTTTTCCCAAAAGACTCTACAAACTGGTGTGGCATACTGGTCAACAAGCATTCCCTGCTTGGCCAGTGTACCAAAGGAGACAGCTGTGTGTACATCACTCCAAGGGTATGGTGAAAGGCATCGGCAACTGTTGTTCTATGTACTCTAAATAGATGGCTGAGGTGCTGTATTGGCAGGTCTAGTCTCAGGCGCATTAAAGTCAATAGGACAAGCTGGAAGGGTGAGAGCTTCTTCATCCTACCTTGAGGCAGATATGGAGTGAGGGTAAGTAGAAGTGTCTGAAACAAAGCAAAGTTTGGAAGGCCGGTGTAATACTTAACTGTGTTATCATCACCACTCAGAAAGTTCTCGTTCATCCGGTACTCATCAAGCTCCTGCTTCAGCGCTCTGTTTTCCTCCAAAAGACTATTGATAACATCTCGTCTAGATGAACAGAGTCCACATTCCATGTCCTGGTCTGGCGGCGGTGGCGACGGCTGCTGGTCCTGGGCTGGCGCTGGCTGCTGGTCCTGGTGGCTTCTGGTCCTGGGCTGGCGGTGGTGGTGACAGTTGCTGACAGCTACTGGCCCTGGCAGCTGCAGGTCCTGGGCTGACGCTGACGCTGGCGACGGCTGCTGGTCCTGGGCTGGCGGTGGCGACGGCTGCTGGTCCTGGGCTGGCGGTGGCGGCTGCTCCAGATGCTGGGTCCTGCGGTTTATTTGCCGCTGATACCTCGCTCCATCAGTTTTTTTACATCATTGTGGCCTAACTGCAAGGATGGTGTCCAGTCAGGGTGGTTCTGTAACATCTGGTATGATGGTTTACCTACAACAGAGCAATTAGAAAATCGATGTAATCAATGTTTTAAACTGGCAACAAGGTAGCATAATGTCATGAACAGAATATCAAATACTTCTTAGTAATCTCCTAAGATGGTTTACATAAAACAAAATAATTACATTATGAAAAAATAAATAAGCAATGCTTTAAACTAGCAAACCCAGTGCAGAACATGCAAAATAAAGATAAAGCCTGAGAGGGTACTCTTGGCTCAGGGGGTACACAAGACAAAAAAGGTTGAGAACCACTTTTGTAGAGAACAAATAGACAGACAAACGCATTACAGCAACCATATTCCACCATCAAGGTAGCATTATGTCATGAGCAAAATCTCATCTACTTTTCAGTTAACTAGACGAGATGTTAATGATTAGTCATTGCAAAGAAGCAACAGTTTGATAGTTAGCTGGGCAGCAACTTCTGATGCACGTCAGGGGTTACAACAACAGAAGGTAACATTCCTAGCTAAACAACAACATAAAGATATTTTTAGAGAACATACCCGAGTGAAAATGTAGAGAACAGACTCTCATGGATTGGGGGGTGCGATCGAAAGTAAGGTCCTTTCTTCTAATTGCAGCCAACCAAGCAATCCGAAGTCTCCTTGTCAGGTCAGAGACCTCCTCTCCTTGATGCTTTGTCCATTTTGGTATCCTAAAAAACTGTATGCCATTGTTCCTAGGTTTTCCATTATAATCATGTGAAGTACTGGAGCAGTTTTTTATACAACAGTGATTTCCAGGCATCGTAAAACAGCGCTAGGCAGCTAACAGAAAATGTAAACAACAGGGCTCCATAGACAGTAAACAGGGTTCTTGCCGCCGGAATCCTTCCATCATGGCGGAGAGGCTCTGAGCTCTGACGACAACTCCTCAATCTCAATAAACCGGAGTTTTCTTAAAGTGTGCTCCGCTCATAATAAGTCCAATCGTATCGTGCCCATAGACTGTATAACGTAGGTAAAATATATACGGTCTATGATCGTACCAAAGCACCGAAAGCCAAGCGCGGTCCGTGTTAGTGTGAGTGCAGAGGATCCATATCCAGGCGCGGAACGGTTCAGTTTTGACCCGGATGGGGTGAGTTAGCTTCGGCACATTAGCTTGTTTACGCACACGCGCTTTAGTGTTCGAGTCATAGACCGTATAAAAGAAGAAAAATGGGTATGATCTATTTATTTATCTGCAGCATTTAATGTATAGCAATAGTAACTTATCTGTCTCATTTTGCAGTACATCTCCACTCAGACAAGTGAAAGAAAAATACACCAGAGGAATTGTGAGCTTGTTGCCCCATTTTTCAGACCCCTTCTCAGAAAACGTGAGTAGTATATTTCAGTTAATTACTCATTTCTAATCTACCTTTGATTTTCAAAAAATCAGAATTTTTCATTATTACACCCAGGAGCATTATTATTATGTACACCTGACATTGGCTACTTGGCCCGGAGGCTTAAATACATTCAAAGATGCAATGCTCAAGAAAGAAGATCAATTGAAGGTAACTTTAAAATACACCAATACAAGTAAGTTTGAGGGCTGTTTTGTCCTGCAGTCTTGATGACATTATTTGTGCATTCTAGCCTCCTCCACTGAGGAAATGAGCTGTGAAGAACTGTTGGGAGGACCAACAGCCAGGTGGGAGTCCGAGTATCTTCCAGAGGCACCCCTGAGTGAAGAAGAATGTCAGGACTTGTTGGCAAACACGCTATTCGAAAATTGATGACCACAACGACAGATTGGGTGAAACAGGTATTTAAGCACAAAACTCTGACAGAGCAGTGGTCGAATCTGACCCGAGCCCGATGAGGCATCAAGATGTTTGTATCCAAACCCGAATTAAAATCACACTGTTTTCATAGACCTACTAATGACACACGTAGGATATTGATTGCGTGTCCTCTAAAAATACAAACTCGGGATTTAGCAAAAATAATGATATAAAAATATATTACTCACTTCTGTAAAGTAGTGAATTTAGAGTGCAGCATCTGATCCATATTCTCCATATCCTCCATATGTAATGATATCCAGTCCACAAAACACTGCTATTAATCCAGTTTGTGCTGTTCTTTGAAAGTACAAAGGCGAAAGTAGTCCCTCATAAGTGTCTGTTTACATGTGCAAACTGCACGGACAGAAGTGAAGCTGCAGATTTGCGACACTGACTCTACTTCCTGTGGACTTTACCGACAATGTTTTATGCTTTAAAAATCAAGTATCAGAAGTATTGCGCCACATTTGACAAGTAATAATAATAACACAGTTTTGACTTGTATCTAAACTCTTAGTGCAGAGCTCTGATCTTTTGAGTGGTTTTACTGTAGACAGGAAACAGCTGATGTGTCCGAGTCTGACCCGAGCCCAAGCATAAGTTCTCTATACTAGTCCGACCCCGTCTGGTTCTGACGGGTCCAGTCGGACTTCGGTCGGGGTCCATGCTCTAGTCCACATGTTCAGATGGAGACGAGTGCGCAGTTTATTGACAATCCAGCTGCAGAGGAACATTCGCTCCGATGGCATGGACGTCGCAGGCGCATTCAAGTACGCGCTTGCTAACTTTACCAGGCGGGGGTATATCCTGAGTCAGTTCAGTTGGGCATGTTCCCTTCTCTTTGTTGTAATCCTCGCCAAATAGGGCCGCGGTCCCTTAAGTGAGATATGACTAAAACGGCAAATTACTATTCGAAATTACTAATCGATATTCAAACGTATAACGACTATTCGACTATTCGAAAATCATGTCTCATCCCTACGGACGCCATGTTACTGATGACACACTCCACTGATGAAAACACAGTGAAGAAGAAAATGAAGCAAACCTTTGCTCATTGTCAAAGCATGATCCTGGACCCCAGTTGTCAAACTACATACTGTCACACTTTCCTCGATTCAAAGACATCAAAGGACTGTTAATTGTCAATTATGAGTATTGGAATTGCGGATATGTTATGTTATAATATGTTATGCATATTTGATTAGTTGATAATTTAGTGAAATAGGTCTACTCATATTGCAATGATTTAAAACCTAAATAGATATATTTACCCCTTTTTTGTAGTTACAGTACTGTGGTTAAGTATTTTTTACTATTTTGTATTTCAATTCAGTAAACAAATTGTGCTTTTAAAAGTATTTTTAAGTATTTCATGTACCTTTAAGCATACAATTATATACCTGTTGAAAGATACAAAGTATGTTCCTGTAAAGGTACAAGGGTTTGTACCTTTTACGGTACTGAGTTGTACCATTATTTTTTCTGAGTGTGGCAACTGCATGCACAAATCATCAGTATTATATGAACCCTTTCATAGCCTCTTACCCTCCCTGACCCTGACCGTGGGGCAATACTTCTCCTCACACATTGACACAATACGGCAGTGAGCTGTGAGTCATGTCTAGCGCCTCATAAACTCTGTAATAAAGCCTATAGCACCGTTTTGGTCACCTCTCCCCATTACGCTGCCATTACACAGCAACCATACGAGAAACACAGGCACAGAAATCATCACGGGCGACAATAATGAATCTTCACTGTTTCATTTCATTACATTTTCAATCCTAAATGCCTTTATTGTGTAATCATTGTGCAGTATAGTAATAGCGACCAATTAACTGTTACCTCAGGCGAAAAAGATCAAATGGGATGGAAGTAAATGAGTAATTTGAAACGTGGGAATCACTCAGGTATTGTTTATTATTACTGTACCACTATTTGTGCTTCATATTCCCTCTTGAAGAAAAATACAAATTAGTACACTCTTTGCCTTTAGCTGTGGAATAGCTAGAGGCTAATGAGGCTCTTTCTCGTACTTTTGTTCTCTCCATCTCTCCATCTCTCACTCTCTCTCTTCCTATCTCTCGCTTTTTCCATGCCTCCTTCTCTCTCCTATTTGCTCTCTAGCCCCACTCCTCTTTCTCTCCACCTTACTCTCTCCTTCCTCCCTTTCCTACTGTATATCTCTTTCTCTGTCCCTCACTCATTCTTTCTCTTTCTTTTCTCCAACTCTCTCCCCTTGCCACTTGTGCTCTCTCCATCTCTCTGCATCTCTCCATCTCTTTCTATTTGTTTCTGTCTCCCTTGGTTCTCATTCACTTTCTTTCCTCATCTCCCTTTCCCTCCCTCTTTTCCCCCTCTCTGTTCAGTCCTGGTTTAGTTCTGGTTTAAACCTTGTTCAAGCCTGGTCTAGTCCTGGTTCAGTCCTACTTTAGTTCTTGTGTTAACCTGGTCAAGTCCTGTTATAGTACTTGTATAGTCTTCCTCTGGTCCTGGATTAGTCCTGGTTTAGTCCTGGGTTAGTCCTGGTTCAGTCCTGGTTCAATTCTGGTTTAAACCTGGTTCAATCCTGGTCTATCCTTGTTCAGTCCTGTTATTGTACTTGTATAGTCCTCCTCCAGTCCCAGTCTAGTCCTGGTTTAGTCCTGGTTTAGACCTGGATTAGTCCTGGTTTAGACCTGGATTAGTCCTGTTTCAGTCCTGGTTTAGTTCTGGTTTAAACCTGGTTCAGTCCTGGAGTACTCCTGATTGAGTCCCGGTTCAGTTCTGGTTTAAACTAGAGCTGGGCGGTATGACCAAAAATTGATATCACGGTATTTTTTTAAATTATCACGGTATCACGGTATTTAACGGTATTTTTGTCTTTGGCTAAGTGGAGTGTGATAGAGTTGGTAATATCATTCCAACGTTTGCTTTTCTTGTCATAGACGGTCCCTTTAGACGGAGAATACGAAGATTGCATGAAAGTAAAATCTGCATCTTCTCCCCAATCTCTGCATAACGTTGGCAGTGCAGCACAAAACACTACACAGACGTCCCTGGTAGGCGCGTTTGCTAAAGGGACTGTCTGTGTAGTGTTTTGTGACACAGAAATGACAGACACAGGCTCCCTTTTTCGGAGAGCGGGAGTGCGCGGAGCCGTGCCCGGGCGAGAGAGCGTAGAGCGGGAGTGCGCGGAGCCGTGCCCGGGCGAGAGAGCGTAGAGCGGGAGTGCGCGGAGCCGTGCCCGGGCGAAAAGGTGAAGAGCGGGGCTCCGCGCACCCGCGCTCTCGCTCGGGCGCGGCTCCGCGCAGTCCCGCTCTACGCTCTCTCGCCCGGGCACGGCTCCGCGCACTCCCGCTCTACGCTCTCTCGCCCGGGCACGGCTCCGCGCACTCCCGCTCTCCGAAAAAGGGAGCCTGTGTCTGTCATTTTCTTCGTCCATGCTCACCTCCATGCTCACCACTCAACTCGCTATCCTTACCTGGCTTGTTGGCTTGTTTGGTGTAACACTGAAAAACAGCCCCCGCTCAATCTACCGCTGTGCGACGTTCCGCCGCTCTGTGTTGCCGACATATGCGCGCACACACGGTATGGCGGTAAATAAAAAATTCATATCATAAAAATAAAAATTACCGGTATACCGGTTCAAACGGTATACCGCCCAGCCCTAGTTTAAACCTTGTTCAATCCTGGTCAAATCCTGTTTCAGACCTGCTTTAGTTCTTGTTTTAACCTGGTCAAGTCCTGGTTTAGTTCTGATTCAGTCCTGGTTCAATCCTCTTATAGTACGTGTATAGTCCTCCAGTCCTGGTCTAGTCCTGGTCTAGTCCTGGATTAATCCTGATTCAGTCCTAACGTAGTTCTTGTCCTGGTTCAGTCCTGCTTTAGTCCTGGTTTAGCTCTGGTTTAGGAGCTATGATTTACAAACCTTCAACAGCTCTGGGTCCAGTGAACCCGAAGACCCTCTATGGAATATGATTATAAACCTGCGCGGCGGGTGCGTAGGCGTGTCGGGAAAGTGCGCTGCAGAGTTTTGGATGCGTGTCGGGAAAGTGCGCTGCAGAGTTTTGGATGCGTGTCAGGAAAGTGCGCTGCAGAGTTCTGGATGTGTGTCGGGAAATTGCGCTGCAGAGTTTTGCGCGGGTAGTACGGATGGTCTGCGCGGCGTATCGGAGAGCAAGGCAAGTTTGAGTGGTCTGCGTGGCGGATCCGAAATCGAGCGCCGTGGGTCTGAGACAGGAGCCCTGCGGGTTCCAGTGGCCTGCTCGGTTGGTCCAAAAGCGGTGCGCGGCGAGTCCGAGTCATGTGGGTCTTTTCCGAAAGGTGTGCGCGGCAAGTCCCAGTGGCGTGCGTGACCGGTCCTGGATTAGTCCTGGCCCTCTCTTCCTCTCACTCTCCAGCTCTCTCTGCTTTTCTCAAACTCTTCTCTTTCTCCATCTTTCTCTCTTTTTCTCCCTCTGTATTTTCAGATTTCTCTCCATCCCTCTTCAACCATCGCCCTGTTTTTCTCCTTCACTCTCTTCCCTCTCTCTTTGCCTCTCCCTCTCTCCTATCGTTCTCTCTACCTCCCTTTCTCTCCACCTTACCCACTCACTCCTTCCTATATTCTTTTCCTATGTTCATTCACTTTCTCTCCTGTCTCTTTCCCTCCCTCTCACTCTCTATCTCTTTCTCCATCTTTCTCTCTCCCTCTCCCTTTCTCCCTCTATATTTCCTCCCCTCTTCAAACTCTCCCTCTTTCTCTCATTTGCTCTCTCTATCCCTCTTTCTCACTCTCCTTCCCTCTCTCTTACCCCCTCTATCCTTCTCCCTCTCTTTCCACCTCTCTCTTCCTCTCACCCTCCATTTCTCTATGCATTTTTCACTCTCCATCTCTCTCCAGCTCTTTCTGCATCTTTCTGCCTCCCTCCCTCCATCTCTCTTTCTCCCTCTATATTTCCCCCTCTCTCTCCACCCCTCTTCAAACTCTCTCACTCTTTCTCTCCTTCACTCTCTATCTCTCTTTCTCCCTCTTTCCCCTTTCTCTTTGCCTCTCCCTCTCTCCTACATGCTCTCTCTACCTCCCTTTCTCTCCACCTTACCCACTCACTCCTTCCTATATCCTTTTCCTAGGTTCATTCATTTTCTCTCCTCATTTCTTTTTCTCCTTCTCTCTCCCTCCTCTCACTCTACATCTCTCTTTCTCCCTCTATATTTCCCCCTCTCTCCACCCCTCTTCAAACTCTCCCTCTTTCTCTCTTCCTCACTCTTTTGTTTCCCTTCATTTCTCTCTCCGTCTCTCTCTCCGTCTCTGTCCTTTTTACAGGCCTGTAATGAAAGCTGCAGTTACAGTGAGTTGGAGCCGAGCAAAGATCCTGACACTGTCCATGATATTAACCGGTGTTAGGTGTTAGTGGCTAAAGGCTAACCCTGCTTTTCCACCGCTGCTTTGGGATTCCTGACACAGTACCAGGTATATACTTTATATAGCGCACATATCACAGAGACTACTATAACTATAACCTGCTGAATTATAAAATAGGGACTTTTTCAGTTCTCGGTTCTGCTACTTTTTCAGTTCTATTTCTTATTCATGGCTTTTAAAGTTGTGCTGGTCAAAACGATTCAACCCCTGTAAATGCCGGCGGAGTGAATTCAACTTTACAAAAAGGCTTATGTAAAGGTGAATGAACAAATGTAGTAAGGGCACAACACAATTTAATTTAATTTCACGTGCTTTGTGCAGGGTTAAATAGGGTCCTGTCAGAAGCAAGACAGGCACTTTGGACTATTAAGTCAAAACATTATTTTATCACGATTGTATTCAAAGTTTTCAGTTGTTATAGTGAAACATGCAATTCATATTATCTGATGGTTGGGCTAACACATACGCACTCAGTTGCAGCTAAAGCTATTCATTTTCAACAAAGATTTGCCTACTAACATTTCATAGTTAAGGCAGAACAGAGATGTATTGTTTTCATCTGAAGTTAAAATCAAGCACATTTGAATCCATGGTTTGTACAGAATGACCCTTAACTAGAGCTGCTTTTTTGTCTATGAATTGCACGATTGTTGCTAAGTGTGGCCTGACTCACCCTGTTAAAATAACAGGTCTTAACAAACAGCCTGACACTCCCGTTTAAAAGCTTCTGATGGTCTGTGAAAGCATCATTATGATTTTTGGAAATGTTAAATCCATCTCAACAGATGTTTTGTTGAGACACTTCTCTCTTCTCCCATTTAATGAAGGTTTAAAGGTAATTTAAAGGTGCACTGTGCAACTTTTCTGGTAGAGGGTCTACCACCTGCTTGACTTGCATATTGTAGCTGACGATAATGTCAGTATATTTATTTCATGGTAATACGTCCTAAAATTGTTATTTTACCTGTTTAAGTATTGCATGTGTCAGAATATTGTTGTTAATTTCCATATATTTTATTTGTAAAATCTTTACCTCTTGAGTGAGGTGACCTTTTACTTTGCCACGGAAGTTCAAAGAGAGTGAGAAATAGTAGCTGCGAAAAAGGAGAAAGACGATAGAGAGAAATAAAGGAGAAAAGATGTCAAAATGCTACTTAACTACCGCTGGTGATGTATTGGCGAACACGGTAAATATATTGTCTGAAATTTCTGTTTGCTTAGAGGTAATTTATGCAAGTCTGAGGCGTTTTCTCTATCTGTCTTTATTTTAGTTTTCACGGTGTTCCATGTGTTGGTGAATGAATAAATGTTACACATGACCATCAGTACGGAGCGGGAAGTCCTTTTAATTGCGAAGAAAACCAGGGTAGCTAGACATATAGATGTTATAGTTTTTTCCTGGATTTTGCTACAGGATAGTATCTAATTTAACTATCCATGTAAACAAGCAGATCAGATTTGTAGTGAAGTGGGCCCACTCAAACTGATAATGCACATTTTTGTGGTAGTTTTGAGAAATCAAAATAATTGAATAGATGTACAACATATTTGTTTGCCTGAGTGACTAGCATCAGTTTGAAAAAAAAAAAAAAAAGCTATGTGCTTACATTTGGACTTCATTTGGACAAATAATGAGACTATTTTTCAAAGAGGAACAGTTTAGGTTTGTGACCCTTGTTAACTGTAATGAAATGTTCCAAATAGCATCTAAAACAACCGGACTTGCCATATGAGTGAACAGGTTCACAACATTAGGAAACTGCTGTGGTACTTGGAGCGGAATGTAGACAAACACTAAACATGCAACAAATAGAATAAAATAAAGTAGAAAACAAACATTCTGACTTGGAGTGTTCACTTGTGTGGTCGTATCAATCAGCTGATGCATTTTGATGGATATTTTATGTGTTTAAGCAGGAAGGCAGTCAGTATAGACAACAAAAGCGCTAAATATTGTGGAGAATCAGCAGTGCGTTTGTTCTACATGCATTAAACCGTGTTGGCTCAGCCCTGCCTTGGCCTCCTCCAGTGCACCTCCTCAGGTTGACACTCGGGCTCAGAGGCTTTGGCATCTATAGGCCATGGACAGTTATATCTGTAAATATAGGCAGCTGGCCCGGGCCCCGAGGCCGCTGTCCGCCACTGGTTTTCAGTCTAGATGTTTGTGCCAGTCTGAATCATTTGCCAGAAGGAAAAGCAGTAAATAGTTTATGTCTAGGGTAGAGCTCTTTCAGAGACAGTCCAAAATAAAAAAGCCCTTATTTATTTATTACCCCTTATTTATAACTTATTTATGTAATTTATATAATTCAAACATATTATATCATATGGGCTCTTTAATAACATCCAGAAATATTGTATTTATTTATTTTTTAATGGTCAGTGGTCACCAATGTACCATTGTACACATACAATGGGGGCAAAGTGGGTTAAGTGTTTTGCCCACAACATCTATGAGAGCTGGAATTGCACCACCAACCTGCTGGTCAGTGGATATGACCACTCTGCCAGTGATGTATATGTCAGTTATGTGAGCTCACCTTTAAACCTTAACCTTAAACCATTACTGACCATAGAAAGTTTACATTTGGGACTTGAAATCATCTTTCTCTTTCACTTTCCACATATTGTCCATATAAGAGTCTCCAGTGGTGCTGCAGGACCCATTGTACTGTAAACTCCGTAAGTATTCCCAGTCAGGTCGGTGAGCACCTGTTCATGAATTATTCAACATCTCCACATCCGGATATTCTCAACTCTCTTCAGCTTTTTCTTGTGGTCCAATCCACATGGGGTATGAGAACATGTGTGAGTGCCATCAAGACATTTTTAGAAGCAATCTTAAAAGCTACAACAATCTCACCTCTGCCTTTTCTGCACAGGTCAGTGTCCTTGTCCATTGATATATTTATTCAATGTACAACTTGTGTACAGTAGCAGCAGTAGTTTCGCTTCTCTAAAATTATAATTTGCTGCATGTGGGTTGGCTGGCTGCATTGCATTGGCAGATGTGTCAAAGCCTGGAATACACAGAGGGAAAGAAGATGATAGGTTTAGAAATTTCTATATTTGGCCAAAATGTACAGGAAAGAACTGTTTCCAGAAATGTCTTATCAGGTATAGGCTGGCTTCAAATACGTTTCAAATTTGCTTCTGAAAGTAGCAAATATAACCTTAAAAGTTGCCTTGCCACAGTACAGATATATACTGTATATATAAGCAACTCTGGGGGTCAAAATAAGTCCACTGTGTGCTATCTGCGTCTAATTAGAAAGCATTTATTGTCCTACAAACAGGAAGTGTGTATTAGCTTGCGAGTTGAATAATTAGGATGGTGTGAATGAACTATGAAATGAACTAGTGCTGTTTTTCACATTTTTAGACCGTGAAAATCAGGAATAGTGGCTTTAAATATTGCGATGTATAAAAAACGTGTTTGCAAGGACAAAAATTGAAAAGGATGTTTGCAATATATAGTTTTATTTCTTTAGTATCTTGAATAAATAACAAAACAATACATGCAAAAATAGTTTTAATACATTTATTTTGTAGAAAGTCTTAGAAAATGCCTTACATTTTCTACCACACACAACCAACTTATTCTGAGAACTCCTCCTCCTCCTATCAGTGTCTCCTGGTATAACCGTATTGATTTGAGATGAGCTGTCACGGTCCTTTCCATCTCCCAGCATGCTTCGCTCCTTTCTCTCTTTGTACAAGTTGTGGCATGTAGGTCAGCACTGGTACCTGGTGCAGGGCTGATAAAGGGAGAATCCATTGGCTCCTCTCTGGACAGGCGTTTTTTTACTCATCGTGCTTCAGTGCTGAGTGAAAAGAGGTCTGCTGCATCCATATATTGAACAATGGCAATCAATACGTCATCAATATGTAAACTAGATCTGAATAGGCTACTATTTCTTTTTTTTTTTTTTTTTGGCTACAGAAAATCAGCCGACGAGACTGCTCAATGTCAGAGAAGTTTCTTGCCCAACAACATGAGGTTTTGGTTGGACACTTTCCATTCCTGTGCTGTACTTAGGGCTCTCACTGCCAGCTCAGACCTTTTTAGTTTGGCCTATGTCATCAGAAGTATAATACTCCCTACAACAGATGCATAGCCAGACTGGGCTGTACTAGACTAGGACAAAACAAAATCCAGTCAAGTTCAAATGACTTGAATTAAGAACCATGATTTGCGTAAATTTCACTTGACAAGTTAAATTATCTGCCAGTGCAATAAGATTTTTGTACTTGAAATATAAAAATACATCTTGCTACAGTTAAAATAAGAAAAACAACAACTTTTTGCACTTAAAATAAGAAACAGAATCGAATGTTGCTTGAATTAAGAAAAACACTTATTCCATTGGCAGATAATTTTACTTGTCAAGTAGAAGCTACTCAAATAAAGTAAAATGTTCTTAATTTAAGTAATTTTAACTTACCTAGATATTGTTGTTTTCCCAGTGAATGGACAACACTGTCATGTCTCTGGGTGCTGGGTCCCGCACTGATGGTAAATAAACATTTCCTGCATTAGAACTCAAGCATCATGGCTCTTCTCCCAACGCAATTTATTCTACAGTTTTATCCTTGTATCCTCCTCCAAAGCTGCTGCATCATGGTCAATAAATAATGCACACTAAAACACACAAATCTTATAGCCATTTTATTTTATCATCTACCTTTTTATCAAGGTACTGTTTCATATTTAACTTCCTCGGTCGTCCGGGCGACGCATCATAAAGTCAGACACCGTGGACTGTATTTTTAGAGCTAATCTCAAGCAGTAATATCAAGGCTTATGTAACTTTTTAGGTTTTGGGATCCGTCACCTGCTTGTTTCTGTGGATATGTCATTGCTCTGCCTGGAATGTTCCACAGTATGAAATAAAACATCTTATTCAATTACAAGTGGTTTTATAGCTCAAAAATACCAAGAAAAACATGCATTCTGGCTGTCGGCAGGGTCGCCTCTCCACAGATTTGAGCTGTAATGTGGTTAATATGGTCTGATTTGGTCTCCATGAAGGTAGAAATGTTTAATACAATACTGTAAACCTTTCCAGATAAATTTCACAGACCCTCCACTAAAAAGTTACACAATGCACCTTTTAAATCCATTTTTGTGTCATTTTTATTTCAAATCAAAGTAAATACATCAATAGATCTTTTTTTTAATACATAATCTCAACTTAATTCTTACCCTGTACAAAACAAAACAGCACTTACAACAAAACAGACTGTCAAAACTTATTTCTTCTCACTGCAGATTAACCTCCTGACTAAGCAAAATGAATCTCCAAATGTGAACTCAGCAGACGAGCTCCTCTCATCTGTCCTCAGTGGTTTATAGCGAGACTTTGACTTTGACAAGGCGCACTGAAGCTCCCGTTGTGCCCCGAGAACCACAGCTGGCCCACCTGCTTTTTATCCATTATACACTATTATACGATGATACCTCCTTCTGAGCCATTATTCACTTACTTTACTTTTAGGTCTCCATTCTTCTCACTATGGGGTTATATAAGTTTAAAATAGCAGTGTGAAGTGCGCTCTATGGATTCATAAAACAGCATTAATCTTCAGTAATATCTTCGCTTTTTATGGGCTGAACTATCACGAACAAAGTCTTAATTCCTAATGTACACAAAGTTTATTAAGAAGGATTCAGGCAAGTAACTACTCAGTGAACACCATAGCCCCTTAGTAAGTTATTAGTTGAATATTTATTTAGTATGCAGGGTTTTACAAAGAAGATTCATAAGGTCGATAGTTCAAACTGAATTCTAGGCTATTCATTCTGCTAAGACTGGGAAGCACAGTAGGTTTCTGCAACTAAACTTGAATTTCCCTCAAGTAAGTAAAGTAAGTTTCTCTCTCTTTCGCTCTCTATCTCTGCAGTTGCACCCTTAAGCAAGACACTTCACTCACCATGCCAGCGTGAAAGGTATTTTTTTTTTTTTTTGTAGAACCCAAACTCACAACTGCAGTGGCCTCCCTTGGCTTCACAAAATTGCTGATTTCACCAACAGAAAATTAGAAACTCTAACCATGAAACAGTAGGGTTTTTTTTATCTCTATGTGGCAAGTTTGGCAGAGTGGAGATAAAATATATTAAGAATAATAATCAATAAAAAAATATAAAACCAAGGAACAATAAAATACATTTATTGGCAAAATAAAACAATAAATAAGGCAAAACTGTTGGGCCCAATGAAATACTAAAATAAAACAGTGTAAAAACAGGAGGGGAGTTAGGAGGGTCTTGTCAAGTGTTGGTTAAAACTGTCCAGCATGGGTAGGTTTTTAGGTAACTAAAACGGGAAGTAAAACCACTTTCAAAATAAAAGCACAGAAATAAAACATGCAATAAACATACAGATAAAATGACTGAAAAAGTGCTTGTGCTTTCCCCCTCTTGTTACATACAGTCCTGGGGCAAATATGTATAAATACCATGGGATTAGTAAGTGATGGTGGTGTTTGGAGCATAGATGGGACAGATAGACACAGCTACTTTTTTTTAGGCTCTGTTCACATTTACATCACAAACCAGGAAGACGTCTGGAAACATGTGATGACAACTTCCGGTGTAGTTACTGACACTGCGCTCGCCTACACGGATAAAACCCACTGAAGTAAAATGAAGACTGCAAACATTTGTGCTGTTTGGAGTAATCTTGAATTTAGTGCTCTCATCTCTTCTAATTGCTTGTACCCAGTGCGCTCGGAGTTGTGTGTCAGTGGGGAAATTATGAAAGAAAATGAGGTATGGGTGTAATTGTTGATGAGCCCAACATAACGGAAAAGCTACAGTGACATGTAGATGAAGAAAACTGGGACATTTTCTCATTTTTCCTAGATTTTGTCAGACTTATTATGACAAACAGAACCCGCCGGAAGTTGTCATCAGATGTTTCCAAACGTCTTTGTGTCTGGTTTGTGACGTAAGTGTGAATGGAGCCTATTTTAGCCCGTAGCTTACAACCATTAAGTATGCGGAGAGTCAGTCAGTGAGTACTCTTATTTGCAAAAATACACTAAAAGTACCTTGGGATTAGTAAGTGATTGGTGGTAGTTGGAGCGGTAGTTGGCATAGATTGGCAGCCACTCTTTTTTGCGGTCAACCTAGGGCAAAAGTGACCACAGTAATTTACAACTACTGACGTATATTGAGTGTGAAGAGTGAATGAATGAGTAACTTTAGAATGGCCAAAAATGCTATATGATGAACTGTTTTGCCCATCAGCACAACAAATGTATGGGTGAGGTTTGACACGATGCCTTATCAAACTCAAAGCTATTCAACTTAACTTTGCTTTAGAATTGTGTACTTTACTCTCCTATACTTTTGACACATTTTATAAGCAGCACGATCCTGGCTAGATTCCTTTATTATGCAAAATCAGACGTGTCCTTATTTGCTTTGCGTTTTCAAACCATAGGACATATTATTTACTAATATCACATTTCATCAGAACAAAAAAGTTTCACATTTAAAGGAGGGAAAAGAAAAACATGCAGGAAGTGTTAAAAAGAACAATGAATTGAAAATTTTATAAAAAAATTTCAACTGCTCTCCCTGAACTTCTAACGAGTCTGCAGTCAAAATGACACTTTTATACGACAGGGAATGTTGGTCTATTAAACTCTCATTACACTGGCAATATAGTTCAAATATACATTCACAAGTCTATATTTCAGCTGGAAAAGTTTTTGTTTTGTGAAGTGTGAAATTGTTTAGTTGCTTTTGCACAGAGCCAAATGAGCTGCTGGAGAGGTTTTGACTAAAGTTTATAAATAGGATCAAAATGACCACTCATAATTTATCATATTAGTTGAGAGTACTCCATGTACTTGACTCAACTTTGACAAATAGTTTTGAGTTGGAGTATGGTAGGAAATCTATTCTAAACTAATATTGCCCAACTTCATAATGGGAAGTTTGAAGTTTAATTAAATTACTTTTAATTAAGGAACACTGGCAGCCTCTCTTCCATCCGTCTGTCTGCTCCAGGGCAGCTGGCTACAATATAGGAGCTTTACCACCAAGTATGAAGTGAATGAATAATGCACGGAATTATAGAACGACTTTGAGCATCTGGAACAGCACCATATAAAACTAATGTATTACCATTAACATGCTGCAGTGTCACTTTAAAACACCTACACAAGCAGCAGTAACTGATACGTGATGCCAGTTTTTCATACACCTATTTAATGATGCACTGTGCAAACTTTCTTTCTGGAGAGTTCTCCTCTGTTTACATGGAGATGATATTGCTTTGCCAGGAATGCTTCACAATGTAGTATCAAATGTATTTATCTAGATTTTTGTGTGTGTTTTGTTGCTCAAAAAAATACAATTACATTCGCAAGGTAACAAATTGGTTGCTGCTTTGTGGCAGGTTCACACACAGCAGTTTTGAAACGTTTTGTTTTGAGCTCAGTTTTTAACAGGTTTTTTACACCATATGTGCCAGCGAATGTGGCATAAGACTTTCCAGAAGACATACTCCAGGACTTTCCAGATGAAACACTTGAAGGGAATTAGCCATTTCATCACCAGTCGAAACAGCTAAAGGCAAGGCAAGTTTATTTGTCAAGCACAATTTGTACACAAGGTAATTCAAAGTGCTTTACAGAATAAGAAATACATTAAAATCACAATACAAACAAACCAAAACATAAATAATCATCTTGAAATTTTAAAATAGAGATGGGACATTAAATTAGAGAGAAGAGAAAAGTGTGGAATGAAAAATGAAGACCTTTCAGTCATATGCACAGCTAAACAGAGTAATAACAAGGCCTTTCCTGTTGTGTTCACCTGGTTCCTCCCTGAACATTACTGTGATGCTACAGGACACAGAGGCACTTTTCGCTCTTCCTCTCCTCAAACTGCCCTGACACAGACCTGCTGACCCTCCCTGACCAGTCCTGCACTGAGACCTTTGACTGAGACACAAATGCGACTGAGAAGTGTGGTGTCAATAAAGTCTCTCATGGAGATATGAGCTTTTCGATGCCACACTGCTAAATATTCCAGGCAAAGCTATAACATATACAATCAAGCGATGCACCGTAGTAAACCACATTCAATAATCGAACCATGAAAAAATGAAAAAACTCAGTGGTTAAAATTGAACGCCTTAATGCAAAACAAAACAATCAAATTACAATAATGTTGCATATTTATGTTGTGTGCATAAGATTCTCATTAGTATATGAAGAGGCCCTTGTATCTGCTGAGTGGGCGCGCTGCTATGGGCCTGTGTTGCAAAGGGCACTTCAATGTTAAGTGATATTAGAAGGCAGTGAGTGTTGATGCATTAGTTCCAGCTTGATTCGATGGTCCTAATGGTTTTGATCTGAGCGAGAAGAGAGAGATGTCCTTCACAGCAAAACAATGAATACTTTTTGAAGTACATAAAGAGCCCAATAACAACGCACAGAAAGACGCACAGTAACATCCTGCTTTTAATTTTTTTTGTGTGTAAAAAGCTGTACTCCGTATAATATTTAAAGCAATTGCTCAAAAAGTACATTGAGTTCAAATGTTCTCAATAAATCCTTTTTAAGAACAGCACTGTGGAAAAGCTACAGTCACAGGAGCAACAACAGTGTTGGGGTTTCTCATTCAGTAGTGTTTAAAAATGCTAAATTAAACTGTAAATATGCTGTTTGAAGGTAGCAGTGAGTTGGTAGTTGTTGAGGTTTTACAATGAAGCACTATAAATTACTTGTAGTGTCTATGTGAATATGTTTAGCAAATAACTATACTTTATATCTTTATTCTTATCTTCATTTTATAAACATATGTATTATTATCTGACCTGTACTATCCTGGAGGAGCTAACATGCATAATGTTTTTCAAGTTACAGGTCAGGCAAACCCACCCACAGTAAGAACACATATTTATTTATTTCAGAATAAAAATAAGATGTAATCTGATAAAGGCAAGACAGACCAGTTTAAAGCCATAATGTGGAATATTCCAGGCAAAACAATAATCTCTCTATAGAGACAAGCAGGTGGCGGACCCCAACACCTCCTCCAGAAAATGTACATATGGCACACCAGTCACAAAGTGGTCGTTGTGTCTTTAGGCAAGGCACTTCACCCACATTGCCTGGTATGAAAGTGGTGCATGCGTGAGTGATGATGGTGGTCGGAGGGACCGATGGCGCCGCTTCCATCAGCATCCACCATCCACCACCAGGTATGAAGTGAATGAATAATGCTCTGTAAAGCATTTTTGTGTATGTCTGTGAAAAGCGCTATATAAATGCACTTACTACATTTTTCTAAAATTCATTTTCTACTTAGGTTTAATATACCATGTGTAATTATACTGCCCCCGCCCCGTTTTATTCTCACATATCAGTAATAGATGCTATCTAAATTATTACAGTGTGCTACCTTTGGCCTGACAGAATAATACGGTATTCTTCTGTCAGGCACTCTGGTATTCTGAATACCAGAGCACCAGGTGAGCCTGAACCACAGACTGTATATATAAACTGACAGAGCTAACCCGCTTGCCGCTACGTCCCAAACAGGAAGTGCGCATGGGGGGCGCTTACAGCTCGATCCATTGTTTCCAGTTGACCCCTCTCTCTGTAATTGCTGCAGTGAACCTCATCTTTTTGGTCTTAAAATGTTCATATTAACCTGCTCTACATGACCCTGGTGTTTTGATTTCACTATTTTGTCTGTTAATAAATTCATATTTCTAATATGTAACTCTACACCAAATTCACTCCTACAACCACTAGCATTGTGTGCTTCATTTGACTGGAGCCGAACGCTATAGATGAAGTCACACTTCCTTAGTCCACTTCTTTCTACGGTCTGTGGCCCGAACAAAGGCCAGGTGAGGGGAGGGTGGAACAGATTTCACATCTTCAGTCTACTGGTGACAAATAATCAAATACACTTGCAGATGGTAGATTTAAATCCAAATTGTGTAGAGAAAGCACAGTATTTTCCATTTCCGTAGCTTTCATTTCAATGCTCCGGTCAGGTAGATCTCTACAGTGTTTCATGAGAACGCAGGTGTTACAATCCCCCTTCTCTGTGCCTCACTATTGCTTTGTCCCCATTTTGCACATGCCTCCCACACAATAGCTCTGAGTGTCCAGTGTGTCTAGTATCTGAATCAGTAACAGCTTTCGTTATCTCGCTTTCTCAGTATTGACACATGCATTTTGAAACAGAAATGCACTGCTTCTTACAAGAACAATAACAAGGTCTACAAACTGATGGCACAGTAAAGGGTATACCCAGACAGCACATATAGATTTTTGAGAGGTAATTTTAAGGTGCCCTATCATATCCATTTTATGAGTAGGTCCAATTAGTGTTTACTACAACAGCGCTGAGTATGAGCCATTGTTTGCCTTTGTGTCAGCATGTTAGAAACCTCCCCAGAGGCTTCCATTCCTGTGTTCATTTGTGCACATTGTGTTCCTCTCTCTGGATCTGACACTCTGCTACTATAACACACATTTAAAGATTTACAAGATTTCACACTATGGGTGTCAAAAATAACAAGGAAATGACAAATATTCTTGTTATTTTTATTTGTTTACTTTTTGTAGACACTGACAAATCAGACACAGATCTGTACACATTAACATCCTTTGTATGAGCAACATGAACTGTATATATAATTCAATTCAATTCAATTTCAATTCAATTTATTTTTGTAGCGCCCAAAATCGCAACAACAGTTGCCTCTAAGGGCGTTCCAAGATTTGGATGAGTAAAACATACACACAGACATATCAAAACAAGAATAAACAACATTCATGTAAAGCAGCAAATGAAACATTGTCCAGTCATCCCCTGTCCTTAGACCCTCCTTCTCAGCAAGGAAAAACTCCAAAAAACCCAGGGTCCTGGGAAAAAGAAGAAACCTCGGGGAGAACTACAGTGAAGGAGAGATCCACTCCCATGGACGGACAGGCTATAGATGTCCAGGCCCGTGGGCCAGTTCGATATGACCACATCTACCCAGGTGGGAACGAGCCGGGCGAGGAGGGGAGGCCGGGCGAGGAGGAGGAGCCGGGCGAGGAGGAGGAAGCCGGGCGAGGAGGAGGAGCTGGGCGAGGAGGAGGAGCCGGGTGAGGAGGAGGAGAGGGGTCCAGCTGTCATCAGGCGTCTGAAAGAGTTACACTCCACAGGGGGAGTGGGACAGGGGACAACATGTGAATAGCAATGAATGAGCTACAGATGAGAACATAGTAAGTGATGCTGATGAGAAAATAGGAGGAAACAGAGGACAGTGCTCAGGTTGCCACACTTCCCCCAGCTTGTTATCTCCTGCGGCAGCTTATCTTAGTGACATCAACTAAGTAACCTGGTCATAAGCTATTCCGAAGAGGAGGGTTTTAAGCCTAGTCTTAAATAAAGAGACTGTGGTGCCTGTTTAACATCAACAGGGAGTTGATTCCATAACACAGGAGCTTGGTAACTGAAGGCTCCCCCCCCCCACTGTACTTTTAGACACTCTAGGAACCACTAATAATCCTGCATTCTGAGAGCGAAGTGCTCTATTTGGCTGATAGGGGACAATGGCATCCTGAAGATATGATGGGGCCATATTGTTTAAGGCTTTGTATGTCAGGAGGAGAACTTTGAATTTAATTCTAAACTCAACAGGAAGCTAGTGAAGTGATTTTAACACAGGACTGATGTGATCACTTCTTTTAGTTCCTGTTAGGACTCTGGCTGCTGCATTTTGGACCAACTGGAAGCTTCTTAAGGTACCTCTAGCGCAGGCGGTGAGCAGAGAATTACAGTAATCTAGTCTGGATGTAACAAATGCATGGATAAGTTTTTCAGCATCATTTTTAGGCAAAATATTTCTGATTTTAGTTATGTTTCGCAGGTGAAAATATGCAGTTTTACAAGCTTGGTTTATATGAGCTGTGAATGAGAGATTTTGGTCAAATACGACTCCAAGGTTTTTTACAGTAGAGCTAGAGGCTATACTCACATTGTCAAGTGAGATTATCTGGTCGGACAGAGAATCTCTCTGACCTTTAGGACCGACAACAATGACCTCTGTTTTTTCAGGATTTAAGAGGAGGTAATTCAGGGTCATCCAGGTTTTGATGTCCTTCACACAGGCACTGAGCTTATCGATTTGATCGGTCTGTATATATATATATATATATATATATAGTGTGTAGGGTGTGGTGACTAATAGTGAATAGGATTATAGTTTTACTTATTGTTTGTCTGGATGGTGGCACAGTGGCTGAGTGGCAACTCACAGCAAGAAGGTTGCGGGTTCGATCCCCGGGTCACCCGGGCCTTTCTGTGTGGAGTTTGCATGTTTCTCCCCGAGTCTGGATGGGTTTCCTCCGGGTACTCCGGTTTCCCCCATCAATTCAAAACATGCAGCACCCCTATGAACTAACATCAAGGACCATGACGTCCACCCTCCTATGGGCTCACCACCTGCAGAGGGGTTCATGGGGGGTCAGGTGCTATGACACCATCCGGCCATACAAACTCCGGTCCAAACTCTACCAACTGGGACTCAACTCCTCTCTGTGCAACTGGACTGTGGACTTCCTCACTAACCGTACACAGTGTCAGAGTGGGCAAGAACACCTCCTCCACCCTTGTTGTCAACACCGGGGTCCCCCAAGGGTGTGTTCTGAGCCCTCTGCTATACACTCTCTTCACCCATGACGCGTCCAATCTCATCGTTAAGTTCGCCGATGACACCACAGTGCTCGGTCTCATATCCAACAACGATGAGACTAACTACAGGAGTGAGGTGCAACATCTAGAGTCACGGTGCCACGACAATAATTTGGTTCTAAACACTAAAAAGACCAAGGAGATTGTTGTGGATTTCCGTAGAAAAGGTCACGACAACCATCTACCTCTCCTCATTGGTAATGAGGCGGTGGAGAGGGTGAGCAGCTTTAATTTCCTGGGGGTAACCGTGACTGAGGACCTGTCCTGGGGCAATCACATCACCTCAGCTGTACGGAAGGCCCAACAGCGCCTTTACTACCTGAGGAAATTGAGGAGTGCCCACATTCCCAGACCTCTGATGTTGAACTTTTACAACTGTGCCATCAGCAGTGTTCTGACGTATGGATTTTTAGTGTGGTTCTCCAGCTGCACTAAGGCGGACCAGCAGGCACTCCAGCAGGTGGTGAAAGCAGCCGGTAGAATCATTGGAACAACTGTGCCAGAAATCAGCACCATCTACTCCACTCGCTGCCTGAGAAGAGTGCACAACATCCTGCGGGACCAACATCACCCTGTGCACCACCTTTTTCACCTGCTGCCCTCAGGGAGAAGGTACAGGTCCATACAGGCCAGAACATCCAGACTGGCCAACAGTCTGTATCCACAGGCTGTGAGGCTCCTGAACTCTGCCCCTCTCCCCTCTCTGCCCCCCTCTCACGGACAGTAACCACATCCAAATTTTTAATAGCATTGAACTGGTTTGCATTTTTGCATTATGTCACTATTTTCTCTCTCCCTTGCCCCCCTCTCTCCATAGACAATTACCATATCCCATTACATATAATAACACTGAACTGGTTGCATTGTTGCACTTTGTCATGATTCTCAGGTCTCTGTCTGAATGTCCCTGCCTATGCACGTTACTTGACATGCTCTCATGCTGCTACTATAAGAACTGTCTCATGTTGTACTGAGGTCACACTGGGTCAATGTTTACACTTGGGTTTAAGGGGTATTTATTATTATTTATGGGTTTGCACTTAACAATTATGAAGTATGGATGCTCCAAACGCAATTTCGTTGTTCTTCTGTGACAATGACAATAAATACTTGAATCTGAATCTGAATCTTAATCTATGAGGATTGGGCAGCAAGATGCCCCCGCGACCCAGCTGGATTAAGCGGGAGAAGATGGATGGATGGTTTGTCTGGATGAGTTATTGTATTAATATGGTATGGTATGCTTTTTATTTGTACAGGGGCTGTGCACAACAGTACATTAGTCAAGACAGAATTCGTCGGAAAGATGCTGGTGCCAGGTTGTTGCATGAATGTCAATTTACTCCTGTAGTCCCTGAGCTTGTAGGTGGAAATACTGAGAGTACAGATTCAGTCAAGAGTCCTATTCGCACGGGATAAGTACAACCTGGGGACGTCTGGTAATCCCACATCTGTGTTACTTGCAGCGCATTCACACGGGCTAAGCGAAGTCCGTGAATTACTCTATTTTACTGAAATTACGACCGGATATGTCGTAACATCACATCCGTTTCTATGTCTTTCACGCTGCTAAGTAAGTAAATTTATAAAGTATGCTAAAAAAAATAAAAAATGTTCCTTACTGCATGCGACTACACATGTCATCCAGGTCAACATCCTGCGAGAATTTCCCTTTTTGTGGATCGGTTTCCATGTTGAGGCTGTATTATAATTTGCCCCTAAAAAGCTCAAAACTGCTAATCAAAATTTCTACCGCAGCCTCCATTACTCAAGACGGAAAGAGATATAAAAGGCGCGCAAAGTGATATAAAATGCGCGCAATATATAGAGAAAAGACTGCGGAAATAAAAGGAATAGACAGAAAAGACACGCAATTACAACAACAAACACTGACATGCAGATTCGCACGGGACGGGAGTATTATCACCGCTCGTCTGTGTTTGGTGAAATATAGTAGGTAATTTGCGGCGGAATTTTTACTTTACAAATTACAGACATGGCGCATTCGCACGGGGTTAAGATCTCAGACATTCTCTGCAATTATTACAACTCACCAAAGGTCCACAGGTAAAACTAATCCCGTGCGAATAGGGCTTAGATTGTATTTTATTGGCATTTACGCCATTTATGACATCAACCTGTCCAGGGACTGCGGGAGGAAATTTGCATTTTTCCTATAATCTGGCATAAACATATTACTTCTTTGTGTAAGTAAATGTTTTTATGTACATTGTCCATGAGAAATAAGATAATAAACTAAAATAATACACTAAACTAGACACACAGAGGTGTCCAGCAAAAATGAAATCAAATTTGTATCTGCTGAATAAATTATTAGAAAATATTTGTACTTCAACTACAAATATATTCTTTTGCTGTGTCTATTGGTGTGAACACTCCAAAATAACTAGTTTCAGTTCATTTTAAACACATATCTGCCATTAAAGAGGCACTGTGTAACTTTTCTGTTGAAGGCTCTGCCACTGTGAACTGTGGTGATTATCAAGCACTAAGATCAGTCATTAAAATTATGCACTTTATAGCACTGTGAAATTGATTTGATAATAATTTGTATATGTTGAAATGAAGACTTTTTTACCATGTTTGTTAAAATAAATAAATAAATCTTTCCTCAAACTCATTACAAATTCTCGGAAATTTCCATCTAAAAGCACTAATCCACCCGAGCACTCTCCTGGAAATGCCACAGAACTGCTGCTGCTGCTAATGCACTCTTTGTAACCTTCAGACCATTTTATCTGAAAAATCCTTGAACTCTAAAACCTCAGGATCTAAAGCAGACAAAGACCAGTACATTTAGCCCGACTGATATGTGGAGAGAAAACTCATCTTCATTAAACTGTAGCCATTTCCAAAAACATTGGATTCTCAATAGATTCAAAGTGATCTATACATAGGAGGCTGGGAGGACATACATGACACTTTGCTTTTAAGCCTCTGGCAGAATCACAGGAAAAAACTACATGACCAAAATGATTCTTCATATCACTAGGTTAGGGTGACCAGATGTCCTTGTTTTCCCGGTAGAGTCCTGTGTCCCTTGTCGCAGTGGATTGATTTGTCCCAGTTTTATACAAGAAATGTTATAATCACCTACAGTAAAGAGGGGAATTTATTGTTTGTTTTTTAGCTAAAATACAGAAACCTGTGCTTAAAAATGACCATAAGGCAAAAATTGCACAGACTGAAGTACCTTTTTTATACAGATAATATACTGATCAACATGTGAAACAAGAATGGACATTGCTGCGTGCTCTTTTCACAGTATTATTTATACCAACCATCCCAACATCTTGTCACCCTAAACTAGGTAGTAGGCTGATGTAGTAAAAACTTGTGTAGTAAAATGATATTTAAGGCCGGCTTTAGGGATTTGGAGGCCCTAAACAAAATTTTAGTTGTGGCCCCCAAATGGAGTCATAGTTTTTAAAAATTGATATACCATCATTATTTATGCAATGACATTATTAGCATAAACAAGCTCACTCAGTTTACTCCTCTTTCTTTGTCCTTCAGCTCCACTCCTAAACTTTCTTTTAGAAGTCATTTCATTATTATCATTATTTCATTGCACATGTTTCTGTTATATTTGTCCCAAGTGAATTGTAACCAAGTTGCAAAGATGTATATGATTTAAGCCTCTCCTGTGGTTTGACTTTTTGAAAAGAAACTTCTTCAAAGGTGTCGGTGTTTTCAGTGCTGCGGAGCTGACAGATAAATATTTTATTTATGAGTTTTATTTGTTTAATTGCCTTCAGTTCCTTCAGCAGATGAATCATAAATGAGATATTTTTTTTAATCTACATGATACATTTGTCTTTGTCTTTGTGCACTGTGACAGATACTTTCAATTGTTTGAATAGGATTTGCATAACTATGATATAAAATATTATAGTATTATATTTTATATTTCAAAGTGTCTCTTCTCAGAACAAAAGGGTTTTTTTGCTTATTTTCAGCATCCAGTATTGCTTCTAAGTATACACTGACCAAACTGTAAGACACAGAAATTAAATAAAAATACTTCAAAATGTGAAAAACATGCTTTCAAAGCCTTCTCTTGATAATAGCAACATATGAGACATTTTTAGGAGATTGTGCTGTAACAGTCACTGACTTAAAGCTGCACTATGTAACATTTATTGTGTGCTGTCCTCTACCAGCTTCTTTCCATGAAGATGTAATTCCTTTCCTGAAATGTTTCAATGTATGGCATTAAACTTACACTATATTGCCAAAAATATTTGCTCACCCACCCAAATCATCAAAATCAAGTGTTCCACTCACTTCCATGGCCACAGGTAAAAATCCTCGGCCTGCAGATTGTTTCTACAAACATTTATGTTTGCTCTCAGGAGCTCAGTGAATTCCAGCATGGTGCTGTGATAGGATGTCATCTGTGCAACAAGTCCAGTTGTGGTATTTCCTTGCTCCTAAATATTCCACAGTCAACTGTCAGTGGTGTTATAAGTGGAAACAATTGGGAATGACAGCAACTCAGCCACAGTGGTAGACCCTGAAGACTGTAACGGGCCAGGGTCAGTGGATGCTGAGGCGCATAGTGTGCAGAGGTTGCCAACTTTTTGCATTGCCAGTCTCTACAGACCTCCAAACTTCATGTAGGCTTCAGATTAGCTCAAGAACAGTGCGTAGAGAGCTTCATGGAATGGGTTTCCATGGCCAAGCAGCTGCACTGTACAAAGCCGTCCATCACCAAGTGCAATTCAAAGCATCGAATGCAGTGGTGTAAAGCAACGCCGCCACTGGACTCTAGAGCAGTGGAGACGTGTTCTCTGGAGTGACCAATCGCACTTCTACATCTGATGGACGAGTCTGGATTTGGCAGCTGCCAGGAGAATGGTACTTGTCTGACTGCATTGTACCAAGTGTAAAATTGGTGGAGGGGGATTATGGTGTGGGTTTAAATCCTGTGGATTAAGAATGGGATGTCACTTAAATTCATATGCGAGTCAAGGCAGATGAGTGAATACTTTAGGCAATATAGTGTATCTTGCATCTATTCAGTTCAGGTATTTTTATTGCTTATAACATTTATGAAAAACTTGGTTTCTGACCTGGTGCTGTTGCCGACAGGTCTCCATGGAGATAGATGCCATGCTGTGGAACATTCCAGGCAAAGTATCTCATCTCCGTGGAGACAAGTAAGTGGTTGACCCTCTGCTAAATGCAGCTTTAACTTGTCACTTGTTGTGTAAAACCTTCTTTATTGAGCATTTAAATGGCCCATATTACACTGTTTTCTGATCTATTTTCTGATTCTGTTTAAATTTTGTTCTCTCATCAACAACATACCTAGAGTGATTGTGTTTTATTTCATTTACACGTTTAACACATAGATACTGTATATTTAGTCTGAGTTCTTCTCTAAAACTGAAAAAGCTCTGTGATAAAGGAAGTGCTCCACTGTGCTTTTAAACTCCATACACCTTCAGCTCTGTAATTGCCAATCTCTACTGAACAAAAGGCAAAAGCTGTTAACTCGAGAGAAAAAAAAACAAAAAACATTACATGCCATAATAGGGTGGAACCATAAACTGTATACGGTCTATAGGGGGAACAGAGCATTTTGATCTTTGGAAATGCGGGCAGACTAATAAACCAGGGTTACTCAAACACGTGTGAATGAAACAAAACACAACTCCAGATATGTTTTTTGATGAAACAACAACATTCTGTATTGAAGCTCACAAAAATCCATTTTGTGTAATAGCGGACCTTTAAAAGTGTGTTTAAATGACTGTCCCTCATTATAAGCTTAGTCAAAGATATATTTTCATTGATTTATGTAACCTATGCAATACCTCATTACAAAAATACTGCAATTACTATGTCTTGATATGTACTTTCCCCGCTAAAACTATTGAAAACTTGTTTGCTTGGGCTCTTTTCAGGTTAAAATGAGATTCATGGGATTGGTAATTGGAGTGTTAGCCCTGGGACTGGACCACATGTAGCCTGAGGAGTGGGCCAGTCTTGTGAAGTGCAGATGAAGAGTGAAAGTGGGGCATGCAGTGACTGATGTGTGGCGTTTAGAGCCACTGGCAGCCCCCCGGTGCAGCCCCCCAGCGGTGTGAGGGGGACCGGTGCTGATAAGAAGGACTGATCAAAACCACAAAAACACAAACTGCTTTGGGACAGTTTACGGGCGCAGGCTCGAGATGCAAAAACTGGCTTTGAAATGTCGCAGTAATCAGAAAATAAGAACAGGTACGAGAGAGGGATTTTGGAGAGAAAACAGAGAGAAAGATGGAGATAGTGAGAAGGAGAGAGAGAGAGAAGGAAAGAAAGAGACAAACAAAGAGATGGAGAGCGAGAGACAGAGAGAGTGACACACAGAGGCAGAGTGAGACAGACAGACAGACAGAAAGAGAAAGCAAGAGAGAGAGACAGACATGGAAAGAGAGAGAGATGGAAAGAGACAGAGAGAGACAGAGAAACAGAGAGAGAGACAGGAGAGAAAGAGATAGAGAGAGACAGACAGAGAAAGGCAGAGAGAGAGAGACAAAGACAGAAAGCGAGAAAGCAAGAGAGACAGAGAAAGAGAGACAAACAGAGAGAAAGAGACAGACAGAGCAGCAGTGGGAGAGAGATAGCGAGACAGAGAGAGAGACAGAAAGAGAGAGAGAGATTTAAAGGAAGCATGGCACCCTTGAGAGCAATTGCTAGAAACTGACTATTCAAACACAGAGAGAGAGAGAGAGAGACAAAGAGACAGAGAGTTAAGGTAACATAACCCTTCAGAGCAAATGGTAGAAACTGACGCCCAACTCCGTGGCTTTTCCTGGACATGCAAACAAAGTTCAACAATGACCATTCTCTCAGATGAAAAAGTGTTGTTTCATCTTCTGTCTTTACACCGTCAAATTAGGATATTTCTGCATCCTCCCATTAGTAATCAGCATGTGAATATTAGCAGCGTAAACTCATTTTTTTGTTTTAGCCAACCACAGAACACTGACAAAAAGCTTGGCCAAAATTGAAGATATAAACACTTAAATCTATCAGAAAATGACTTAAAAGTAGTGAAATTATCTGTCCATGCAGCAAGATCATTTTACTTGACAAATTATTTTTAAATAAACGACCTCTAGACTAAAGTTAAGCAATCTCAGAACTAGTAGGTATATAATAAATCTGAAAACAAGATGAATAGCCTGATTTTTAGTTTGAAGTTTTAAAATATTGGCCAGATCAGCGAAATTTGCAGTGTAATGACTCCTACTTAAGTAAAAATCCTCATGTAAAATATTCTTGTGTTTTGTGATACGACAGAATTGGTGTTATTACGCATTTTTCAGAACTGTCATCTGATTTAATGGATTAACCCTTATTGACTCATATGCAGACAGTTATCTTTTCATTACCTTCTGTCAGCCAGGCCCTGTATAATCTACCACACCGCCATGCACTGCTGGTCTGAAATCAGGGCGAGAGTGGCAATTTCTTGAGCTGGAGAACTTAAATGTTTCATAATTGTTATCTACAAATTCTGGTGGAATTCGTCTGTATAGGATTTAGTTTGGTCATACTTAAACTTAAAAAAAAATCAGATTAGTTTATTTCAGTAATGTAAGGGAAATGATCAAACATTGATCATCTTTCATTTAGAACAAAATCAAACTTCTCTTACCTCAGATTCTTACACTTAAACCACCATACTTTCTTTGATTGGCTAATAGACCTGCCCATCATGCCCACCTTAACTTGCAAAGATATGACTGAGGTCCAGACTACACATCTTTGTATCGCATTTGAAAAGAGTGTAGTTTTTGGGTGACAGTAGCTCAGTTGGTAAGAGCGTTTGTCCACTGATCTGAAGGTTTGAGGTTCGAATCCCGCTCTCAACACAGGTTGGTTGGTGTTATTCTAGCTCCTACAGATGAATGCTTTGGTTGTGTGTGTCCTTGGGCAAGACAGTTAACACACCTCGCCCTCAGTGTGTACATTTGTGTGTGTGAATGGGTGAGTGGTTCCTTGTTGTAAAGTGCTTTGAGTGCCGTGAAGCGCTAAATGAAAAAGACCATTTACCATTTTACTGACACTGCAAATTTGAGCTTTATAAGTAAATGAGATCACTGAATGTGCTTCATAATGCCCAGTTGGCATCTTCTGTAAACTGAAAGTAGAGGCATACACCACAGACATACTGTATTTGATGCTCCAGATGTCTCCTGATCCGTTGCTGCCATTGTCAGCAAATCTAAAAGTGATTCACTGACCCACAGAGCACACCACATACTGTGTCGTAATGAGCTCTGTGTTGTTAGGGGAACACTGGTTTTAGCCCAGAATGGACCCAGGCTAGTGCGAATAATAAGAGGTTGTCTGGACATTTGGCTTGTGTCACATTTGATGTTCGAGCATTTTCAAAAAGATAAACGCTGCTAATTTGTTTTTTTAAATAAACGCTGTGCACACATTTTTTTCCATGTATTTGAACAAAATATGTCTTACTCCAGTACAGATATATTGTATAAGCAGTTCTTGAGGTTAAAATATGTCACCTGTGTACAATCTGCATCTTATTATAAAGTGTGGTATTGTTCGATAATCAGGAAGTGCACCTTAGCATTTGTGACGAAAAACTTTGGTCTCTGAAAGTTGCAAAAAGTACTTATAAACTCATTACTTAGGATGCAAGTGCAAGTGAGGAATAATGGACCACTGCTAATGGTTTAAAACAAATTAGTTGTGTTTTGAAACCTCTAACATTTTTACAGTCACAACTACCACATTTCTCCTTCTGTTTATTCTTTTATGCCCCATTTCTAACCATTGAAATACTTCAGTTCTAATCTTCTAGTCTTGCTTCTATTAAATTTACCTCAGCTTGGCCACAAAAAACCTTAAGCTTTTATGTGCAGTGGTGTAACTTCCGCTTTATTGCTCTGATGGTCCAGTGAAGTTTATGGCTGTAGAGCTGTTTTACTTTTCCATCCTCTCCTTTAATGATAACAAAATAAAAGGGATTGTAAAAGCAGAACTTTCTGACAAAATCAGACAGCTGTGTGCTCTATCTATTATGTAACATTTTATTGATCAAAACCTTGTAAGAAGAACCATGTGTGTTGTTGTATAATGCTTAAGGGGAGAGCTGACTGACTGCACATCTACTTTGTTTCATTTCTACTACTGTATCTTTTGGACTATAAGTCGCACTTTTTTCAGGGTTTGGGTGGTTCTATGACTTATACTCAGGTGCGACTTATATATTACATTTTTCACACTGACAGCCCATAGACCAAATATATGAATCATATATGAATCAAAAATGAAAAAACAAATTGTTATCCGTTTTTTTCATTTTGGTTATAGAGACAAGTAATAAAGAAAAGAGTATTTTCATTTTCTTATTTTTGGTTCTATATTAAAAAACAAACAAACAAATATACAGATTGTTCTCAGTTTGGTTGTTTTTATTACTATAACTTCTATAACTCGCCTTTTTTGTTTTTTCTTCATTGTGCATTTTTTGGCTGATGTGACTTATACTTAATAAATACGGTACTTTTATTGACTTAGTTACATTTACTTGAGCGACGTTTTAAAGTGTACTTTTCAGAGTGTTTTTCTGAGCAGCATAATTTGAAAGCCAGCAGAGCAGACATACTTTCTCATTGTGTGGTTTATCCTTTGAAAATACCAGATTTTGTGCTGTATTTCTCTCATGTTTTCTCCTTCAAATTACATTAACTTCAAAGTATACAGCAGATGTTACATCCTTTGTTCCCCTGTGCTCTCACACACTATCAGACTGCAGTAATATAGATAGCATCTAGATATGTGAGAAATACAACAGGGTCTAATTACAGACAGAGTCGTTTTCCAAAATACTTTTTTTACTCTTACTTGAATAATTTCTTGGACTTCTACTTTGTACTTCTACTTAAACTTTTGGCTATAGTAGGCACCGCTGTGAAGCAAGATAGATTTAAATACCTACTTAGTCCTTTCACGGTTCGAAAGTCATGCACTCAGCTTCAGCACATTTCCTGACAATATGCTAGAATTGCACTGACAATTGCCATTTTTAGAGAAAAATATCAAAATTACAATATTGCAGAGGGTAGAGGGGTCTAATTTTATGCCTGATTGGTGTAATTGTAAAAGAATATGATTTGCGGGTTCCAATGCAGAATACAAAGCCTGATGTTATAACAAAAGCAGTGGAGTGTACAGTTTAATAATGTTAGAGCCATCTGTGTAGCTGCTATGACTGAACTTTGCCTAACATTGCCCATATGGAAGGACAGCTCCCAAACTTTCTTTTGCATAAGTTTGTTGACTTATTGAGAGCAGCAGAGGCATATCTTAAGCACATCTGACACTGAAGGTTACCACGGAGAAATAAATAGTTTCCAACTCACGCAGACTTGACCCTCTTGTCCCCAAACTACTGAAACTTATTGCCATTGATTTATGAGGATTTGCATTGAAGGAGCAACACAAAATAATAATATGTACCATCAAGTGGAAAAAGTAAGAGCAACAACTATAGTTAGCTATTTAGTTTTTAAGGTTCAAATACTGATGATTATTTATTCGAAGGCATTAATGCTCCTATATTATGCAAAAGCTTTTAGCCATGTTAGAATGATGTTATTTCATCAAAAATATACATGGACACTGGAACAAAACAATATCTAGGTTAGTTAAAATGAATTAAATTAAGAACATTTTACTTTATTTGAGTAGATTCATCTTGACAAGTAAAATTATCTACCAGTGGAATAAGTGTTTTTTTTCTTAATTTAAGCAACATTTGATTTTATTTCTTATTTTAAGTGCAAAAAGTTGTTTTTCTTATTTTAAGTGTAGCAAGATGTATTTTCATATTTTAAGTACAAAAATCATATTGCACTGGTAGATTATTTAACTTGTCAAGTGAAATTTACTCAAATCATGGTAAAAACTTTCTTAATCCAAGTCATTTTAGCTTGCCTAGATTTTGTTTTTTGCTATGAAGTTCTGTTTTGTTTCATTCACACATCTTTTAGTTACCCTTTATTATTAGTCTGTCTACATCTGCAAAGCTCAAAATGCTCTGTTCCACCTTGTGATGTCATGAAGCGTTTCAAGTTAACATCTGCATTTTATCTTTAGTTCAGCAGTGAGAATAAAAGTTTGTTGTTTGTAGTGGTTTATAGAGTTTAAAAACACAGTGGAGCACTTTCTGTATTGACACATGACATCACAAGGTGGAGTTTTTCTGCTTGAGAGAAGAGCTCTGCCTAAATATACAAGGTTTGTGTGAAAATAAAACAGAACTCAAGGTATGTTTTAATGAGGAAAACATACACAACAAAGATTTTTTTTTAAAAAGCATAATATGGGCCCTTCAAGCATATTCTTAAGTGAACAGAACCAGTCAAGGGGTGATACCATTTATCAACATAGACTTAGACAGACTTTATTGATCCACAAGGGAAATAACTTGGACACAGTAGCTCACACATCATATTATTACTTGGCTACAGTAGCTCGGTTGCAGGTTTCTCCATGGAGATGTTACTGCTTTGGCTGGAATATTCCACAATATGGTGTTAAACTGACATATTCTGTGATTACAATCATTTTCACTAATGGCACCACCACCTGCTTGTCTCCATAGAGATGGAGAAATATACATCTCTATAGGCAATCTCCATAGAAAAGTTACATAGTGTGAAGTTTTTCTTTGGCTATGGCTCATATCTAGACGAGTGAGGGATTACACAGACATCCATTTCTCACTGACAAAAGTTACTTTAAAACCACTTGCCACCCACCCGCCCACCGGCGGGTGATTACACAACATTAAAAAGTCAAGCCAGATATTCACCGTACTTGTTTTTCCACTATTGACATGCTATACATCGTTTGAAAGCTTAATTCCTCAGTAACACAACCATATCATTCATTTTATGCCACACAGTGAGCCCAAAGAGCCATAACTTATAATTCCTGAAAATATTCAAAACATATTTGCACATTTCTTACCTTTGAGCCGGTTCTGTCGGTCCGAAACGGGTCCAGTCCAGGAATAGCTGTGCTCAATTAGTCCGTAACAATCCACAGAAAAAGAATATCCAGTTGTTTTTTCATAAAATAATTCCATGTGGAGAAATAATCCAGAAAGTCCGTGTTTGTCTGAATGGATGTGCGACGCATCTCTCTACTACTCTCGCTCTTGGTCCTTAGCATAGCTAAACGCTTAGCTCCTGTTAGCGGTGTGGGGTATGTTTGTTTTCTCCACACTCTTAGCTACAAAACAAGCGTATCCAGGCTTCGGTGCGGCTTCGGGGCTGCGCGCAACAGCTCGGGGAACAAAAGGAGCGCGTCCAGTTAGCGGCGTATTGCGCATGACCAAGGGACAGGTCCACAGTAAAAGCTCTTCAGTCATTGGTTCTTTCAGGAAATAATTGACATATCTGAGTAGCCTATGAAAAGACGATTTCGGCAGTGGGCCCCATGTGGGGCAGAGGTGCTGTAGTGAGAGAGGAAATCCGTGCGCAGCGGCCTGAGGACAGCCTCTGACCTGCTCTGACGCACGGACACTGGTGGGAGGCACCAGAGGCATCTGGAGAGTAATTTTTTGGCTTGTTTTAGTTTTTTATCTTAAGAAAACATGCCTAAAGTTCAGAAGAAGATTTATTTATTATACATTACATCAGGCCTGGCCCTAACCATTTTGACACCCTAGGCAAGATTTCAGGTGGCGCCCCTTGGATTGCAAAAAAAATAAAAAATACTGCCAGAGTACAGATACAAGAAATCAAACAGTTCATAGTGACGATGTTTTAGACAGTGGAGGATTTTATCCCCCATCGCCGATTTTTGCGCTCGGCACCCCCTAGTGGAGCGGCGGCGCCCTTAGCATTTGCCTATGTTGCCTAATGGGGGGGCCGGCCCTGCATTACATCTTATCACAGTTTGGAACATGTGGTACATATTTGGACACTTGTGCCGAATTGACATATTTTTACAAAAAGGGTCACAGCATCCAAACCCTTAGGCCTAGAGGTCTGACATTTTACACAGTTGTTGCCAACAGGTTCAGCAGTGGGTGTAGTGAGCCACCAATGTCCAGGATAAAGTTTGCCCAAGTTATAGCCTTGATTATTTTGTATTTTTTTTCCAAGGCAAAAAAATTCAATTTTTAGACATTTTTGAATGTCTCTGCTGTAAGTTAGCCTGCACTCACAGTCTTCATATGCATATCTACAGAAACTAGAAGGTCTAAGCTTTAAAATGATGTATCACACAAGCATGTGGGGTCTAAGATTTTCTTTTAATAATCTTTGGCACTTGGGTATGTGTTACCGTTGTGCACAGACCAAATTAGGCGGGTGTTATCAGGTTAAAGGTGAAACTAATATGAAACTTTTTTGGTGGAGGGTCCACCACCTGGTGTTTCCATGGAAATGTTATTGTTTTGTCTAGAATGTTCCACAGTGTATATTAAAATTTATCACAAGGGACACAAGCATTACACTATATTACAATTCAGATCTGTGGGAAGTTGCTCATATTCACAGAAGGAATTATTGAATTTTTGAGCAACTGAAACCCCCCCAAATTAATATATTCTATTTCTAGATGGAAATGTTTAAAGTTAGACCATGGAACATTTCAGGTTAAAGCAATAACATGTCCATGGAGACAAGCAGGTGATGAACCATCCACTAGAAAGGCTGTGCAGTGCACCTTTAAATTAAAAATATCCATCTTGCATGCGTCGTCTATTCTATTACCTCTCCATCTCACATAATCTCACGAGAGGCTATTTGGGGGATAAAAGCTTTGTGGCATTAAAGTAAAATTACACATATTACTGTGTGTCAAATTGCTGTAAATATCCCCAAAAAACAAAATATACTGAAAATGTGGCGGAAAACCAAGAGCTACAAAAGCACCTTTGTTCCAGCAACCACCAGTGCCCTGAGCAAGTCATTTTCTTATATTTATCTTGTTTATTCCCCTTTGCACATATGCCATATTTTTATTCTTATTTTAATGATTATTTCTAATGAGGAGTTCTTTTAGCCTGCACTGTGCACTGCTGTCACTTTTGTACCTGTTACCAAGAAAATAACCTTGAACCCTGCAGTGTAGAGGTTTATTATCACAGAAGTTAATACATGTGAGTGCTTATTGGACTGAAATGGTGCTTGAAATGTTAGAAAGCATCAAAATCAATACTATACTAATACTATTGTACACAAAAATATATTTTATATTAATATTGATTTAATATTAATATTTGTAAAGCTATTGGGATTGTGTCCTCATATCTCAGCCAACAATACTGTATAAATGAAGTAAAATAATGCAGTATGTATGTTTCTGATGTTTGGATAATGTTATAGCATGATAAGGTAAGATGGTAAAGTCAAACATAACATCACTTGGTTACCACTATATTAGCTTCACTGTTCCATTAATATTACTGTTTGCTGTAGCTTGTCTCATCCTTAACCTTTATGGAGGAGTCTTAGGGGTAATCAACAAACCTGCCCTCAGTAAAATCCTGTTAATCTGTTTGCCCCTGTCATTTTCCCAATAAAAGTTTATCTGATATTGACTATAGTGAAAAGCCTGGATGCCACGTACAAGAATATTTATCATGTTTCTATTCTATGTGTGAGGAGGGCCGTTTGACAGCAGAGTGAAGGATAGTGCCTTGCACCGTTCACATTCATAATCACATAGGGAGGAGCGGACATATTGGTGGTAGACTGGCAGCCCTGGGTTTACGAGGCCTGTTTAAATATGCATGAATCATAACAGTGATTTACAGATAATTTCCTGTGAATGAAAGTTTAATGAGTCTTGTACTGTGGCATCTGCCCACATGAAACTCCAGTGCCATCAGCGAGATTAACCTGTCTCTCATTATCAAGAGTGCATGAATATTTACTGCTTTCTGAGTACATCGTGATTATAAGTTCTAGCAGTAATTACAGCTGTGTCCTATACTGTTTTTATTCTTTCCACTCCAGTTTCAGCTAAAATGGCGAAATCATACTAAAATCATCACATAGAGGTCTCATGAAGGACTCTACTGTTGTATGGTTGAATATTTCTATGCATACACCTGCTTATACATCTGTATAAGCAGGTGTATCTGCAGATTATATACGTACATGTCTTGTTTTCACTTTTATCATGTATATGTGGCATTATGAGCGGTAACAAACATTAAATCCTGAAGGGTTGATATTGAAAATGCAACTTTCAGCAATAGAGCTCCCCCTACAGCTCCAGTATGAGGACATACTGTCAGGGAACAGACTAAAAGTATTTTTCTTTTCTTCTTTTCTATTAAAAAAGATGATTAGGTTATTATACTTCACCTAAAAACAAATAATGTTGCCAGATCTAATGAAAAAGCCAGTGTTTCCCAGGAGAACTCTCTTCGGGTCTCAGCCATATTGCAAAGTTGGTTTTCTGCACAGAAACAGCAGAGAGAGAATGCTTCAAACATCCTGAAAATACACATGAACATCACAGGGACTTGCAAAGACCTTTAATGAGTTAAAAATGTCACTTAATTCTGATTTAATAAACAATGTTCACTCAGACATGAGATTATTCACTGCTTTTACAATTTGCAGTATCTGTCTATACTTATAAACATTGTAAACAAAAGGTGAGTATCCTAACTTCTGTCATAAGGTTGAAATAATAAAAAAAAAAATACTCTTCATGGTTTTTAGCAATAAAAACTCTTGTAATTCTATAAATACAAGACCATGCCATACTGAGGAACATTACAAACCATTCAGTAACATCTTTATGGAAACATGCTGGATGTAGACCACAGAAAGGTTAAACAATGCACCTTTAAATAGTAGCAGTAGCATAGAGTATATCATGCTTGAATTTTACCTTATCTTACCTTTTACCTTATCTTCTCCATCATCACTATTATAAATCTGAAACATATCTTATCTTGAGAACTTATTCCCTTGCTATCACTGATAAACCCAGATTATAGCCAAACTCCTGTGGCGTGTGTATGTGTGTGTGACCTTTTCATCTGCTGCTCTAAGCTCTGATCTTGATGCCACTTCACAAACCTATAGCTCCCCTCTCCTCGCCCTCCGCTCTCGCACTGTAGTAATCTTCTTATTCCAGCACGGGTGGGATTACCTGAGTGTGGATGTGCAGAATAAGACCCCTCTCCTCCACAGCCCCACCCGCTTTTTCTCTCTCTTGTGTGAGTTTGCACAAGAGAGGTACAGGATGCACCCCATAATCATTTGGTTTCACATACTGGCAGAGGCACTGTAACATCACACTGTACCCCGAAGGTGAAAATTATCTGAGTGGGTTTTTAGACATGCTCCGCACCCATCCAAACCTGATGAGCTCCATCCTCCTACAAGAAATGAAATTGGTGATTTAGCTGAGGTGACATAATAAAATGATACTTTGAAGTGTGGTCTTGAAATAGACTAGACACCAAGCTCGTGTCAGATGAGGAGGGATATTTCAAAGTTGAAGTGAGAGCACTGACTAGTTTACATAATAGAAAATAATTTGCCTTTTTCTTTGCTCGTGTGATTTCATGACAGATGCAATTCCACAAAACCACCCAGTATGAAATATAATAGAACTAATTAGATTTATGGTGGACTCACACAGGCTTTGATTGCATATTAATTATCTATACTAATAGGGTAAAATAATTAGGTCTAGGCAGTATGGGAATAAATGTATGCAATTTTTCTTTTTTAATTAAATTACATTGGCTTTCCTGAAAATAAACTTTAGTCATTGCAATTTTAAGATTTTAAGCAGTATATAACTTTTTGCCAGGAGGTCCATCACCTGCTGATATGTCATTGCGCTGCTCTAAACTGTTCTACTTTACATTTATTCAATTCCAGGTGGTTTTATGGCTCAAAAATACCTAGAAAAACAGACATTCTGGCTGTGAGCAGGGTTGCCTTTTTGCAGACCTGACCTGTAACTTGGTCTGGTTTGGTTTCCATTAAGATCGACAGGTTTAGTGCCAGACAATGTAATAACATCTCCAATATTTGACAGGTCCTCCACCAGAAAAGTTACATAGTGCACCTTCCTTGAACTCAAATTGTGAAATGTTTTTATCCAAACTAAAGAACCACTTGCTCGTATTGACTGAGAATTGGCTGTAGACTCTTGGTTAAATTAAAAAGACCCAAGTTGATCATTAACTTTTACAATGGACTCAACCTCAATCTTAATTAAAACTGGATTAATTGCACAGCCCTAATGGTGATACGAGCTAATGTTGACACGTGGCTGCTTATCTTTCCCAATGCCCTCTCCTGTCACACCATGCACATTCAGACTTGACAAAAAACGTAAAGACTCTGAGGTGGTTTACCAATATATCCCATTTTTTAGCTATACAAAAATGGGAAATACTGAAATCTTGGCTACGATGTGGGCATTAAAGCCTGGAAAGTCCAGAGCCAACAGATGGAAAAACTTCCTCCAACTGTTGTTTGACATTTGAGGCCAAACAAACTGTCCCTCTCTGCATACAAGAGCAGGAAATCCAATATTACCACACTGTTAATGGCTCCGCAAGCTGCTTGAATATTGCACAGATATACAAAGATATAATGACCCACTGCTATGGTAACGGCCTATATCCACGGAGGGGTGTAATGTTACGCCACGTTTGAAGACTGGGTTCATACCAGAGGAGGGCAGAGTAAACTAAAAATGTGTTAAAGTAAGAGAAAAGCTACTTCAAAATAACCCAGTAGAAGTGTAAAGTAGTGGTCCAAGAAATAACTCAAGTAAAACGTATTTGGGGAAACCATTACTCATGTAAGAGTAGCTTAAAGAGAGAACATTTACAATTATAATGTGAAGTTAATGTAATCAGAAGGACAAAAGGTTAAATAAAGCACAAAATATATTTTAAAAGGATGTAACAAAAGAACGAGCTCAACAACCAGGGATGGGAGTTGAAAATTAGCATTTGCTACACTCTGTATGCATCCCATCAGCTGCACGCTTTGTTTGTAACTACTTCTGATTGCATTGTCCCTGCCAAATAAATAAATAAATCAGAAAAACAAAGTCATGTCTGCAGTGCAAGAAACAAGAGTTAAAGTAGGCTGCTAGAAAAGTTCTCTGAAAAGATAACATAAGATTTACTTGTCCCACAATGGGGAAATTCCATGTTGCAATGCACAGTTAAGAGAACAGCAAGAAAACAGTAGCAGCAATAGAAGTACGGAATTACTTAAAAATAGACAAACTAAAAAGATCTATAAAGATTATTAGGATTATAAAACTATATATACAATAAATTGCTATCTTAGTACAATTTATTGAAAAAATAAATGTAACTAAGTAAATGTAACTGAGAAAGTACGATTAATTTAAAATGTAAATGTAACTGAGTAAATGTAAGTGAAAGGTACAATTTATTTAACCATCATCAAACTTTATTACAGAATCTTGATCCAGAGTTTAAAAAGATACAATGAACAAACACACACTCCAAAAACACAATATTCACAACAAACTGCTGTACCAGTGCCTCCACAGTTCAGACTGGTACCTCGTGGTACTGAGTTTGCCATTTGTTAGGCTCATGATAATTTAAAATGTAAATGTAATGTAAATGTAGCTGAGAAAGTGCAATGAATTTAAAATGTAAATGTAACTGAGTAAATGTAAATGAAAAGTACAGTTTATTTAAAATGTAAATGTAACATAAATGGTGCTGAGTACAAGCCACCTCTGAGTCATAGGATGTTTTGTTTCAGCCAAGACTCAAAACAATATCCATATTTCATAAACAAAATCAGAATGACTTCACCATTTTCATCATGAACATAAACAAGAGACACTTTAACACAGAAATGAATCTTTTCTTTCTGCAAAATCCGGACTCTGCTCTATGTATATCAAATGCTTCAACCATATCACTGGCAATTAGGCATCACTGAATACTGATTAACTCCCCTGCCCTAAAATACTGGGCCTACAAATATGAAATCTGCCTATGAAATCATGCACCTTTCATTGTTTTCGCCGCTTTTTTAATTGACTCTGACGAACATGAAATCATAACATCGCCATAGAAACGCATAGCCTTGCCTTCTGAGTCGGCTTACATTCAGTCTCTAAGAAAATACTGCTTTTCCCTCTTTGTGGTCGACGCTATTTGGTGCAGTGGCTGAAATATTTCTCATTAGTGTGGATGTGTGTGCAGGGTCCAGCTCCCCTATGGAGATGAGATAACTGTACCATTAAAGCAATAGGCATTACGAGGCCCCATTTGTTTGTGGAGATGCATTCAGGGGTAATAGGAGAGATTTGAGAGAGTAAACAGTTTGAGTTATTGTGGTGGTCTCTAAAGCATCTGGATAATGGATTCACATTTGTTTCCAGTGAAGAATATAGCAGCTGTGGGGCCAGCGTTGGGTCATTAAGGGTATATGCAAGTGGCTATGTTAACTAAAGGGCTACTGTGTCATTTTGGCAATAGGTAGAAGCATTAGCATTACGCAGCAGTTAGACTGTACTTGTACTATGTCTACGAACAACTTTGGTAGTAGTTTATATTGATTTGTTTGCCTATGGGCCAACCTTGTTAAAAGAGGTCAACTTTTTTAAGAAAAGTCAGTTATGTTTTCCAAATTGGGATTTTCCAAAGGAAATTATGGGTTCATTAGCACCTCTCTGATTGGAGTCTTCACAGTAATTTACAATATGACAGTAAATCATTATCAACAGAAAAATTAATACTCAAAATCACACTTCAATATTATACGACATTCTGCACTCACGCCGCATGACAAGGTGGTTCCCGGTTTCCCCCCCATCAGTCCAAAACATGCATGACAGGTAAAATCCTCCAGCTAAGGCAGTCCTGAGCAAGCCAAGCTCAAGATCTGGAGGGCCCCGGGTACCACAGCGCCCACTGCCCCTGACAGGTTGCCCCAGAGACACTGAAGGGTGGGTCAAATGCAGAGGACTTTTTCCCCCCATGAGGACAATAATGTGTATCTTAACCATAGAGGTGCATTGTGTTACTTTCTGAGCGTCAGTCAAATGCTTTTCTTCATGGATATGTTGTTGCTTTGTCTGGAATCTATTCTAATGGAGACCAAGTTACAGGTCACATCTGTGGAGGGGCAATGTCGCTTACAGTCAGAATGCCTGATTTTTGGGGGTATTTTGAGCTATAAAACCAGTTGTAATTGAATAAATGTGAGGTAGAACTGTTTAATGTCATACTGTGGAATATTCCAGGCAAAGCAATGACATCTTCATAGAAACAAGCGGGTGATAGACCCCCAACTGAGCGTATACCTTTAAGAAATGCATCTGCTCAGGATCTAATGGAAATGTGGGTATTTTTAAATGTTTTTTGTGTTATTTGTTGATTTTTGTATTATTTGTATTTGATTTATTTGTTGAGGCATAGCTCTGTCAGAGGCTCTATTAGACTTTAATCTCAGTTTTGTTTTAACACAACTGAACATAAAAAACTGACTTTAGTTTGAACTGCAACATGGGAGCTGATTTGTGCTAATATTAAACTATTTTAATATCATTTTGTATTTTTTTATTGAGTTTCAGATGATTTTCAAACCTTTTTAGCCTGTTTTTACTAATGTGTGTATTGTATCATCATGGTAACTGATGAACATTTCACCATACACATATACATAGAACCCCCCAGTGTGATGTCAATGCAAAGTATCAATTAAAACAACAATCAAGACCATTATTTCCATGTTTGCTGTATTGAAATAAACATCTTACCTTGTTTACTTTACGTACCAGGTTCTCATCACTCACTCTTACCTATCTCCTTTCTTGGTAAATGTGTTCACTGGGGTCCCAAGGTGAGATGCGCAGTCCTTTTAGCAGTTTGTATGTTTTGTTTCTGTACATTCACTTACAGCAAAGCAGCCCGTTGTTATTATCGCCTGAAGAGAAGGCCAGGGCTTGTCTGAACTTTAACAACTTGTCTCCCACACACTTGCCCATTAAAAGGTCAGAGCCTGTTCCTCCATAGGCACATAATACCGCTGTCTATTTGAGATCACCACAAAGACACAATGTGAAATGTTCCCCTGGTGTGCTATAGATTCCCCAGCTCAATTTAATCAGCGCCTACTGCAATAAAAGACAAACATATATTGAGCTATGTTTACTGTATAGCCGACAGGGGGAAATGTCTTCTGCTTCTGGACTTACAATGGTGTTATTCTACTTTTGTGTGCCTGTCAATATCGCTACACTTTGCTCTCAGTTCCCCTGCTCCTCAAATATATTGTCAACAAGAGCAGCAAGAAGACACCACAGTATTGCATTGTATTTTGTTGTATTTTTGCAGTATTGTTTTGTAAAAGGCATCTATAAGAACAATGAGCAAGATACCAGTGAGCTATTTGTACTGGTCCCATTATGTTTGGATACATTTCAATAATTGTTTTTTGTTGTATGAAAATGACAAAACAGTCATTTTATTTAACATTTCAAGTTAAATAAAACACATAACACCATGACAATTGTTAGAAAAGTAAATACATACCCATGATATATGCCAGCAGGTCATGTTTCACCATTGAAAATTATTTGGTAATGTTTATGCTCTGAACATAATTTTGTTGTTTTTCTGTGACAATGACAATTAAAATCCTTATTACTGAATCTTGAACTCCTAAATAATTCCATATGACATAGAGGTCAGATAATTTGCTATATCGACCAAGTGATAAACCAAAAAGGAAAATGCTGTTCACCATGTCATGTCTATACAAAAGGAGAAAAAATTATCTTAAAGTTCCCAAAAGTCAATTTTGTGTAATATAGAGCCTTTATTACACAAAATTGACTTTTGGGAACTTTAGGCCATGTTAAAATATGTCTGTCTACATCTCCAAAGCTCAAAATCCTCTCAGCTACTTTTTATCGTTTGTTTAGCAGAGATTGGAAATTCCAGGTCTGAAATTATCCAGATGATTCTAGTGAAGATGTTTGGAGTTTAAAAATACAGTGTAGCACTTCCTGATAGAAAAACTCATGCTATATATGCAGGGTTGGTGTGTTAAACATGTGCGAATGAAACAAACACAGCTCCAGGTACGTAACAGATGTATTTCTCTTGGTAAAACACCGTGAGTACAGCAGGTGTCAGTTCCAGCCCACAGGTATTCATCTTGCATTACCCCCTGCACAGCCTGCTCAGTCTGGCAGCGACACAATCAAACCAGAGTTAACATGACAAATGGAGGCTAAATGAGACAAACGCAGCACGCAGTCACCGTGAGAGGCCCTTCATTTAACAGCTGACTGCTTGTTTGTGTAGAGGTTGCTGGTTTAATAGATTTACATGTGTTCGGTGAATGCAAAGTGAAAAAGCTGGAGTGTGTCCAGAGCATGACAAAACAACAATTCTATCTTTAAGCTCACGCTGTATGAATAAAACATGGGGCCAAACTAAGATGCACTCCACACCTAACATTTTACTGTAGTTTGCCTTGAATTCAAATGTACAACTTAAAGGAAGGATCCACAGAGAGATTAAATATTAGAGATTAAAACTACTTGCATTGATGCTTGGTCACGTCAAGGTGCACTATAACTTTTCTAGTGAGGAGTCCACCACCTGTATGCAGATGTTTTTGCTATAAGGATTCAATTTTGTTCCGATACCACTATTATTATTTATTTTTATTTTTTTTCTCAAAACACTTGCTGCTCATAACAACATGGTCATCTAAGTAGAAGCAAGCACAAAAGCAGTGTATGAATAAAGGTTCAAACATTATGAGTTATTGTGAATCTGGAGCCTCAGTCAATCAGTAAATAGTCCTACACTGCATAAAGCAATATCTTGGTAAGTTAAAATGACTTAAATTAAGAGCATTTTACATTATTTGAGTAGATTCAACTTGATAAGTAAAATTATCTATCAATGGAATGTGTTTTTTTTCTTAATTCAAGCAACAGTTGATTTTGTTATTTTAAGTGCAAAGAGTTGTTCTTATCTGAAGTGTATTTTCATATTTTAATTACAAAAAGTCTTGTTCTACTGGCAGATCATTTTGCTTGTTTATTGAAATTTACTCAAATTTTAACAAAACTTTGTTAATTCAAGTAATCTTAACATGGCTAGATTTTAGGTATTGCATTGTATTATTCGATACCAGTATTCGTGCATTCCTAGTTTTTGCTTCCACAGAATGACTATATAGCTTTTATTCAGTTAGACATGTTTTTATTGCCAAATTAAATATCTTGAAAAACACAGTTCTGACTGAATGAACCTTTAACCAGACCTGGTGGCATCAGATCCATAAATAAGCATATTTGAATGCCTTGTTTTGGAACATTTTAGCAGGAAAATTACATAGTTCGCCTTTAAATAGTGGGATCTAAAAACTTCATTCACATGAGGAAAATGGGACCCATTCAGTTCTACTGTGTCAACAAGACAGGAGTACTCGGCCCACTCCATGGCAAAAGGTAAGTAAAATCCTGAAATATACCCAAAATGAATGTCCTGTCTGCTCCTGTCTGCCCTCTCCCTCTCCTCTCTCTACTGCCCTTTCTGTTCCCATCTGTTCCTCTTCCTCTCTTCTCCAGCTTCATCTGGTCTGCCCCTGTCGGCTATTCTCATGTCTTTCCCCCTCTATCCCCCTTCGCTCCTGTCTGCTCCCTCTCTCCTCCACTCAGCTTTGCTCCTGGCTGTTCTACAACTTCCTTCTGCTCTGCACCTGTTTGCTCATCTTTCTCTCTGTTCCTGTGTCCTCCTCCTCTCCCCCTCTCTCCACCTCTCAGCTTTACTCCTCCTCTCTTTCCCTCTCTGCTCTGCACCTGTTTGCTCCTCTTTCTCTCCATCTCTGCTCCTGTCTCCTCCTCCTCTCCCTCTCTCCTGTCCACAGGTCTGCTTTAGTGCTTGTCTTTTCCACTCTGTTGCTCTTTATCTCGCTAACCTCCATCCTCTGCCGTCTCGCTGTCTCCGGATCACCCCAATCGCCGATCGCTCTACTGGAACCTGCTCCCATTTCAGCGGCTGCCATGATTGATTACCCATCAGCCCCTTTGGCTCATCTCACCATCACCACTGCACTGTCTCTGTCTCCAATTTTAAGGGCCAAGACGAATCAGATGGAAGCAGCCAAAACAAGAGCAGTGTGGACTTATGTGTCTGAAAGTATTAGATCAAAAACATGAAATTCTGGGTCATGACTTTAACAGCAGCTCAGCGTGTCTCTCCTGGGAGTGGAGCAACCTTCCCTTCTGACAGAAAATACACATCTCAGACACTGTTAAGGACACTGGGCTCATATTCATTTAGCGTGTTTCAGATTATGCAGTATTTATTATTAGCTTTCATATTACTCACCAGTCTTAGTCAAAAATACATTCAGTCTAAATTTTGTGGGATTTGATACACAATCTTGGTAATTTTGATATTAGATTTAATTTGTAATAGAGGCAGTATTTTCCAAAAGCTTTGATCAAACTGAAAGTGTTGACGTCATCTAATTTCAGTGTTCAAAACAAACTCTACGAACTATGGACAATGTAGATGTATTAGGACTTGATTTTTTTAAGTCCTAATGCATCTACAATTTCCATAAAACTTGAAAAAAAAACTTGAAAAAAGACATTTTTAAATATTTTTTTGTTTAAACATTCACAAGATATAAGTTAAAGGGCCTGTACCAATTTTTAAGCAAAATGTGTCCCAGTACAAATATATGATATAAGCAGCTCTTGAGGTCAAAATAAGTCTGTTGTGTACTGTCTAATTATATTTCAGAGAATCAGAAAGTGCACATTAGCAAGCTAGTTGTTAACTTTACCATCCTGGCACCAACTCCACTGTCCACTGAATGTTGTGAGAAACACTTCTAAACTTATCCCGTTCATTCTCTGAAAGCATACGGCGAGGAATAACCTTGAACCACTGCAAACTTTAAAATATATATTATAGTGATAAACACTGTAAATGTACAATTATGACTGACAACCAGCTAACCTCTCCTCTCTTTTATGGAGTTCTCTATATAACGCTCCATTGTAATAGTGTGCTTACTTGTGTTGCATTGGCCCTTTCTGCGTATAGTTAAATCAATGCGACAGGTGGTGTGGCTAATTGAGTTCACTCACTGGTTAAATGTGCCCTTGACTTTTGCTGCTCTGCTTTGTTCATATACTTTAAGCTCTGTTATTCACAAACTCAAAAAGTGACATTGTTGTACTACAAGTTTAAAGTTTTATCCTCAACTAAAGTGAAAGTGCAAACGTGGGAAGACGTGTAGGAGTTTGTGCCCATTGTTAATATGAACGCACTATACAGTATGTTGTAAAAGTGAGACAAGGTTGTATCAAAAGTTGCCTGGAGTAAAAGAGCTGCACATTCGGATATAAAAATAAAATCTGAGCGTGTACACCAGGTGAGGTTCAATTATTCAGCTGCAAACTCAAGATGAGGCACTGCTGAAGAAATAAAAGAACGCATTATACAAACAATCAGGTCTGTATGATATGAAAAGTGTTTCATTATTACCAAATTATTTTACTATATACTTTTGAAGATGCACTATAACCTTTCTCGTGGAGGGTCTCGTGGACCTTCTTGTCTCCATGGCGATGTACTTAACACAGTATGGCATTAAACTTCTATCTCCATCTCCACACAGTAAGGACAATTCACAGTTGGAGCACACTCACTATAACTGCATAAATGCAAGAGGGATCATTTTAATACCATACTGTGAAACACAAAGTAATAACATCTCCATGGAGACAACCCAGATTGCATATACTGAAACTAAATAGACATTTTTCTCTCATATTCTCGTACACGGGTTGATTAAAACCAACTGATGTGAGTAGAGAGTACAGTATACTGACTTAACCAACAAACCATCAGCTCTTGTTATAGTTGTTATAGTCTTTAGGTTCAGTCTTATGGCAATTAAACCTTTCTAATTGGTGAAAACACTTCGACACACTCAAATCTGTGAATATTTCCAACACTCTGAAGGTTAAACTTTCCCATGTCTCAGCCCTGTGGTACTTTATGCATTAGCACAGAGCTGTAAAATATGGTCTCAGCTCTTTGTCAACATTCAATCATTAGGTGCCAATAATACAAACAAGTGTGTATGCCTGTGTTTACTTTCTGCTTACAAAGTTAAATGAAAAGAAAACATTGCTGTAGGAGCTGGAAGTGAAGAGACACCCTACAATCCCCACACTAAAACTGATGTCTTGCTGTCTGAAAAACAAAATCTACAACCCTCTTTTAGCACCTCGCAAATGCTTTTTCCACTTATTTACTCGCCCTGTGTCACTCTGCTGGCCAATTAACACAGTGCTGCTATGCATCCAGTCTTTGGCAAAGTCATCAAACTTAATTGAATCTGTGCTAATTAGCCGCTAACTCGTGCCTGGACCAAGATGGCTGCTTCTAATTGAAAGTCACACTCCACTGGACCTGTGAGTGCTGATAGAGGATGTACACAGAGGCTCATGCACTTTTATCACTGGGTTTATAGTCTTCATTTGTAATGACAAAGGTGCACTGTGCATTATGACTCCTATAAAAGAGTTCTGCGTGGTGGCTTGCTGTAGCTTTTGCAGCATTCATATAATCAAAGCACAAGATAAGTTATCAGTTAGAAAGGATGGACTAGGAACTGCCTCCGTGTACACTTTTATATGTGGTGTAATTCAGTTCATGAACAAATTAGAAACAGCAGTGACAGTTTATTATTTCAATTGCCTTTTAGCAGTTAGCTGATTTTTTATTTGGCTTCTCCAATTTAGTCATTTAGACATATTCAACCGTTCTCATTAAGGTTTGCCTGATTTTTACTCTTGTTGCCATATATTTATGAAATTGAATAGAATGAAATTTCATAACAGGAATGCTCCAAGTGAGAACTGAACCAACAACCATCGAGTTGGAGGGCAATCGACTGCACCACAATTGCTCATTAACTTTTTTTTCAACTTTTTAACTTCATAAGCAGAAAGTCAACACAGGCATACACACTTGTTTGTATTATTGGCACCTACTGATAGAATGTTGACAAAGAGCCACAGGGCTGAGGGGATTCACAGATTACAAGTGTTGTGACCCATAGTTCCAAATTGTGGCAGTTTTAACAAGTGATTTTTAATGTTTGGTTGGACAATGTTCTCCCTGCCTCTTGTCATAAACCTTAATCCTTTTATATTATATTCCTCTACATATATTGCAACATTTGTACCTGCAAACATTTGTAACTGTAAAATTTTACTTGATATCATTTATTTGGTGGACAGTTGAGAGGTAGCTAACAGTTTGATTTTCTACTATAATTGCAATCAACCATGGCTAGGTAAACCTTTATTTAATTATTATTATTATTATTATTATTATTATTATTATTATTATTATTATTATTATTATTATTATTATTATTATTATTATTATTATTATTATTATTATTTTAAGACATTTTGCTTTAATAAACCATCGAAACATAGTTGTTGGCTGCTTATGTGGTTATCTGGCTCATACACTGAGCAATTTTTGAAATTTTTGTTTTTTGAGCTCAGTTTTTAACATATTATCATGGAATTTTAACTAAGAAGTGCAGCATGTGCAGTTTAAAGGACACAATTAAGGGACTGTCGGATGTTGTGAAATGTATAAAATTTGTGAATTTGAGATGCTACAGGCTCTTTATATCATATGTGGCAGTAAATGTGGCTGAAGATCTTCTAGGGGAAACACTTTGAAGGAATGGACCATCTCGTCACCATCAGAGCGGAGTAAGAGCAAGACCTTTACTGTTGTGTTCACCTGGTTCTCCCTGGACACTGCTGTGATGCTGCAGGACACAGAGGACAGACACTTTTGGCTTTTCCACAGAATCTGCTGACCCTTCCTGACCAGTCCTCCTCTAAAACTGCACTGAGACCTTTAAATGAGACACAAAGGCCACAGTGGAAATTTTGCAGCAACATCAACTGCAACAGTTTGCTGCAGCGAAACATGAATTTCCCTCAGGATCAATACAGTATCTCTGTCTCTATCTATCGCTCTCTCTCTCTTTCTTTCCCTCATATTTCTGACAATACTTTAATGTTCTTAATTACATTGCCAGGCTCTGAACGCAATTTACTATGTATTTTGAACATTTGTAGGCCTTGAGCTCCTACCACCCCTCTCTATATGATGTTTTCTCCAATACAAGACCCAGTTCAATTAAGTGTCAAGTCAATATTTATGATGAAGCCCACCTGATCAATGCAGCTCGAATGGAAGAATCCAATATAAAGATTCAGAGGATGAGGGAAAGCATATCTTTGTCTCCAGTAGTCACTTCGCTGTCTTTTGTGTGTAAGGCACAGGGTTTAAGTGTATCCATGGAAACAGGGGCTATGATTACATTATTAACAATCTTATATGGCCGCAGGATGCAGTTTCCTTAGATCTTTTGAAGGTCAAATGGATAACGGCGTATTGTTAAACCCAAAAGACAGGATGAGGTTTTCATTTATTGTTGCATGATGTTCCTATTATCAGAACATTAGTCTGTCTATGAAAAAATATTAGGCAGATTTGAATGTTTGTAAATTGGTAATATGTTTATTTTATGTTGAGAAGTGTTTTTTATGATTTATATTATATACTATAATGTGAGGGTGAGTATTAAAAATTAAAAATTATTTCCAGGACTGCAGAACACCGGGCAGATTGTGTAATGGAAGATTTCATTTCACCACCGTTTTCAGCATGGACAACTTAGCAAACAACATAATCATACAGTGTTATTGAAAATGTATGCATATGGATTATAATTTATTTATAATATTTTCTTTGCTTGTGTCCCGAAAGAACAGAATTTGCTTAGCAAACTGTAATTTGCCCTTGCTAAGGCATAAAGTTTAAATATTAGCCAACAGATATCAGCACACAAAAACAAGAGTATCAAGCTGGTTGAAATTTTACTCCGAATAAACCTGTCATCATGGCCAGTGGCTGGATGACTCAGCCTGTCATAATAGTTTTGAGTTTCAAAGCGCACAATAGTACTGTCAGTAGTCATTTTGAAAGTAATTTTACTCCTTGGTTTATTATGATTCAAGCCTTAGTAACCTTAGATTTTCGCAATATTTGTGAGCAAGAATCCATCTTAGAGTGCGCCCGATGTAGGCCGAACAATCACAGAGCAGCATTGGGGTGTGAAGTCAAAGTAACCAAAACAAACATGGCGCTTGGTGCATTTGTGGACAGAGAAGATGTCGGTGCTTTTTCTCTTAACTGCTTGTGACAAAAGTTAGATTTTTCCTTTTTTAGTTTGTTCCTCTGTTGTGATGCTTCAACCAGTTATATTCAAGTAGTTTTATTATTATTATTATTATTATTATTATTATTATTATTATTATTATTTTATATTGGGATCTGTTAAGACAAACTGCTGATTCATCTTGGCACCTGTGTTTCTGTGAAAATGGAAGTGAATAGGAAAGCACATACTGTATGTTGGTATTAAGTGGCCACACTTATACAGCACTTTTCTATCTTAAGGCACTAAAAGCTATTTTAAAGAACAAGCCCCTCACATTCACACATTCATACACAAGTGTCTGCAGGCACTGAGGGCAAGGAGGGCAGGATTATTCACCTGTGAGATCTGGGATTGAACTGTCAACCTTCATATCAGTGGACAAACGCTCTACCAATAGAGAAAAGGTCTTAATGTGTTTGTTTGCCACATTAAAAAAAAAAAAATACATTTTTGCATCAGTCATTTTTGGGACAACCCTACTGAATCTGAACTTTTACTTAAGTAATTAAAAAAGAGGAAATTTATTCCCATAATAATTTATTTAACTATTTTTGTGGTATTTATTTTAATCTGTACACACTGAAAAAAATACATTTTGAAATGCACATACAAAAATTCACTCTGGTTAATGGTTAACAGATTTCCAATATGTGGTTAATGATACAGTTCATTTTACGATTCCTGGAGTTAAAGGCCCACACCCTTTTCCCTTTAGATACTGCTGTGGATACTCCCCAATTTATGCAGACATAGTAATAGTAATAGTAATAGTAATAGTAAGACGACATGATGAATTAGACATACATGGTAATAATTAAATATAATCTTTACATTTTATGTTAATCTCCAAAAACACCCGTCTACATCCTTCTAACTTCATCCATACCTTTTATTTGAGTTTAATGAAATGGGCAGTGTCTCCAAAACTACGAAGCCAGACTCCAGCGAACAGCGGCTGAGTGAAG